>JANBPO010002517.1:955299-1555299 GCA_024336825.1 Amorphophallus titanum
CGGTTTGCCCTACACAGGGTTCCATAGGTCTGCCAGAGAAAAATACGTATGAACCTCAAAACGTGCTCCGAGACCTCGAAAGTGATATAAAACTCACGAATCTTGATTTGAAAAATGTCTGAAAAACTCAAGACATTACAACATGAGGCTGGCTGCGGGGGAGGGTGTGTTGCAGATGTGTGTATGAGTGAAGAGAGAAAGGGAGAGAGGGGGAAGAGAAGGGCAGCCGGTGAGAGGGAGAGATGCACATGCTATCAGAGGTGCGGCTTGTGGGTTAGAGAGAGAAAGAGAGAGAGACCGTGAAAAGAGAAAGAGAGGGGGGGAGTAGGGCATTGCTACTACGTGTGTGTAATGAAGAGAAGGAGAGGGAGAGAGTGCATAGGAAGAAGGGAGGCCCAGTGCTATGTGTGCAGGGTGTGTGCGTGACTGTGTGTGGCCGATAATGTAGGTACGTGTGTATGCGGTGGACGGGGAGAGAGGGAGAGGGGAAGCATTGCTTGCTCTGACCGATGCTGCGTGTGTGCAATGGAGTGCACTTGTACAAGGACTGAAGAGGGAGGGAGGTGGAGAGAGAGAGAGGGTGCTGCGTTCATGTACGGGCTAGAGAGAGAAAGAGGGGTGGTCTTGCGGGCATGCAGGCAGAGCGGTGGACGTGAGGGGGTTCTTGGCGGAGGGGAGTCGGGACATGTGTATGGGTGTGAGAGGGAAGGTGAGACAGGGAATGGAGGCAATGTGAGGTGAGGCCTTCGTGTGTGGAGTGCTGGTGTCGTGGCGGTGGTTAGAGAGAGAGGTAGAGAGAGAATGGAGGGGAGAGGGGAGGTGTTGCCGTGGTGGGTGTGAAGAAGCAATAAAGAAGGAGAAAGAGGGAGGAGAAGAGGCCCGAGGTGATCGTGGGGGGTTCCTCCATCTATCCAGTGGCGTTGGGTTCTTGTAGTGCCAAGGTTGATGTGCCGGAGTCCATAGCAACAGTACTACCTTGCACATGCCACTGCTGCCCCATGCCTACCGTTCTCGGAGGCAGTGGTGCCGTGTCTGTCTGCCACGCCGCTGAGGTTGTTGTGCCATAACTACTGCCACTGTGATGCCAGAGCATGCTCATGCGGTTGCTGTGTATGGTGCAGTGGGGTGTGAGTGTATGGGGAGTAAAGAGGTCGATGTGAGTCATGTGTGCATAGGAGATGCGATAGATGAGGGGGTGGGGCTAGAGAGAGAAAGTGAGAGAGAGTGGGGATGATGGTGTGCATGGAAGAAGAGAGAGAAGGTGAAGGCGATGGTGAGAGGTGGGCTCATGCGTGGGTGTGTGAAGTGGAGTGTGAGTGTTAAAGAGAGAAAGAGGGAGAGGTGAGAAAATGGAGGGGGCCATGGGTTACATGGGAAGGTGAAAGAGGAGGTGAAGGATGTGTGTGCATGGTGCTCACGTGGGTGTATGAAGTGGAGTGCATGGGCTAGAAATAGAAAGAGGGAGGGAAAGGGTGAGATGAGGTGTGCACGGGCATGGCCGATGGCAGACGCGATGAGGCCCATGCCAACTTCTTCTTGCTCTTCGGCCATTCGACACGCAAACATGACCACCGACCCTCTTGCACATGTCACCGTCTTCCTCCACAGCTCAGTCAGTTGCTATCGTGGGGCTCTCCCATGAGCAGGCGAAGGTCAGCCCACTGTCTCGCCGTAGCGAAGGAAGGGCACTGTTCACAAAAGAGATACTTTGATCAAAATTTGATTAAATGAAAAAATATTATAATTAAGTCCCTCCATCATATGAATATTAACTATATAATTTTTATAGATTGACCGTGAAAAGTTGGTGGCGGTCTTCAAAGGGCTGTTTCTCTACCTTCTACACACTTCACCTATTTGGCAGTCTAAACGGTCTTGGGGAGGTTGTTTCTCAATTCAAACGGTCAAGGGAGGACCGTCGTACCTGGCCATACGGTCCAAGAGGGACCGCATATTACCTTCTTTGACCTCATGGTTGGTCAATCTTCAAGCGGTCTACTGTGAGACCGTCGAGTCCTAGGCGTGGCCATTTGGATGACCATCTCTCTCTCTATTGCCATAGTCTTTTTTTGTTGTTGTTTCTTTTAGTCTTTCTACTCGAGTCTTTCCATCCCTCTCTCTCACCCCCCGTGTCAGTCGTAGGGTTCGTTGTTAGTCAGTCAGTATCAGCATCCACACATTTTCAAAGACAAACAAAGTATATATCATAACAAAAAGTACATGCGTCTCACAAGGTACATCAGGCCAGCCCCTCTCCTGAACCTCCACTGTGCCAGTGCCTTCATGCCTCTTCGACGGCGGGGCTATGGCTGAACTTCCCTCCTCACGGTGTCGTCAGCTTCGCTCATCCTCCTCATTCCTCTGTCGGCCGGAGGAGCTGGTGAAATAGCTACGATATGCATTGCTATGTGTGGCACTCTGGCTACTGCTACGACGTCGTACAGGGTCCCACAGTGCCCTCACCTCTCCTCGTAGCTTTGCCACCTCTATGCGAGCATGCTCTGCCTCAGATCGGTATCAGTCAGTCACTGCCTCCTCAACTCGGCAACCCTCTATCTCGGCTCGGGCACACTCTGCCTCAGCCCGGTAGCTACTTACCGTCGCTGCCACTGCCCGACAACACTCGGCCTCTGCAAGATAACGCTCCGCCTCAGCACGAGACCACTCTGCCTCCTCTCTCTGTCGAGTGAGCTCACTCAGTGCCGCTACTAGCTCAGTCGTCTGCAGATACACACATCATAATCAGCTAGTTACATTCATAATCATAGTAAAAAGGGAAATGCAATGGCTTACTTACCCTCTCGGTGAGTGTGGCCTCAGCCTCCTCAGCTCGTGCCACTATCCGGGCAAACTCTACATCTCGCTCAGCCCGATCCGCGGATGGCTGAGAGGAGGATGGCGCATCAGCGCCCTGATGCTGGACTCCCTCAGCATGCTACACATAGGGGCACGTCAATTTCATGAGCATCACATTGCATTTTAAGTCTGAGGTCGAATAGAGCTTACCAGGAGGTCCAAGGAGCGCTGGTGGTTGTCCCGCTGCTGGACCATGGAGTGGAGCAACTCCTGGAGCTCCGCAATCCATCCCTGGGGGTCGAGCTGCATGTAGAAAGTCAAGCGTCAATGCATTGTAATTATGAACATATTAGAAAGCATGAGTTTGGAGTCGTACCAGTCATCGTGCGCCACGAAAGACCTAGTCTCTGTAGCGTCGAGCGTAGGCCGTCAAGTAGGCCTCGTCGCTCACGGCACAGGCCTGTACCACTCGCCCCAGCCCTGTCTAGTCCTGGATCTGGGTCGCTACTCGGGTGATCCAGTCTATCTCCATCGCCAGCCCATGTACGTGGCGCCCCACGCACTCCTCCAGCTTCTCGCGTACCGAGAACTCTACCTCTGCCTGATAAAGGATCGCGATCCTCATGATCAATCGGTAGTGGAGTGGCTTTACCACGTTGATGCGGGACGGACCGTGCGACTCGACTCCAATTGGATATGTGATCCTTGGACTCTAAGCAAGCTTGCAATCATCCCTAATAAGGAAGCATACGGACGTGCACGGTTGAGAAACCGACAGTTTCTTGTTGTTTTTGATCTGAAATAGAATTGGTACATTGTGCTGAGTAATTGGGGGTACTGGCATCTAACCAACGTGTACCCTTAATGTCAAAGGCATAGATGATACCTGACTGTTCAAGAATTTAGAACAATGATAATGTTGACAAAGGTCTGATACAATCCTTGTAGTTCAAGTGTTTCTGAGTGGTCACTTGTTTAACGTCAATACATATCCTAGTCACTCTCAATGATTTTCACTGATTTTGAAGTAAGTAGGATACAACTTAGACCAAGTCTATCATGGTTCTATGACTTAGGTTTATTGCTATTAATAGATGCTACATCCTTATCCAATGAGTACAGTGTATTCACTCTATTTTTTATTACTCTTAAACCAGCACACTCAAGAATGCATAATCATGATTCTTATATCTGAAGCATCTGAGCTATGGACTGCTTATTTAATGAACTCTTGCCCAGGGTGTCATTCCGTTCAGTTCTTATCTTCATTTCTTCTTGTTTGCTGATGGCAAAGGGGGAGAATACATTAGAAGGGTTTAGATTGTGGGTTCGGATTCAGATTGTTTTCTGTAGTAGAGTTCAAGGGGGAGAGCATATCAGGGGTCTCTTTCTAGAGCATATCAGGAGTCTCTTTCTAATGGCAAGTGTGAGCTATGGCAAAGGGAGAGATTGGCACTTAGTCACTGTCAACTGCATTGCATTAGATTGCATTTGTGCATCTGTGTAACGTGTCAATGAAAAGTATCTGTGTGATCCATGACTGTCTGTTGTGAGTCTGGCATGCTTATTCACTGCTCTGATTGATTGTGTTTCTTGATAACCCTAACTTAAGATGAATAGCATGATTTCATCAAAATCTATCTAATGTAGGGTGTTGCCATCATCAAAAAGGGGGAGAATGTTGTGTCTCCTCTGGAATTGTTGAGTAGTATGGTGATTGCTGTGTTCTTGAATAATGTGTATTTTGAGTGATTGGCAACAATAGAGTTGACTTTATTTTGACCCTGGTAACACTGTGAAGTTTGATGAATTTTATTTAAGTCAGAATCATTATATAGTGACCAATGCATGTTTCGCTTTAGGTTAACTAAGGTCAATGCATGTTTCATCTTAGGTTAACAAAGGTCGATGCATGTTTCACTTTAGGCTAACTAAGGATGATGCATGTTTCACTTTGGGTTAACTAAGGTCTATGCACTTTCCTGTTCCCAGTTTAACAGGTCTGTGTGCATGTCAGTAGTCTTCATATAGGTTTGTGCACAATCTATTAGAAATGCATACAAGGTCGGTGCATATTTCACAGGCTGCATGCAAGGGTCGGTGCTAGTCTCTGTAGAAGTGCATATAAGGTCAGTGCATATTTTTACAGAAATGAGCATAAGGTCAGAGCTAGTTGCATAGTGCATCTATCTCAGGTCGATACTAGTCATCTGTCCCATGCATAAGGTCGATGCTACATTGCCTAGTCTTGTGGTCAAGGTTGATGCTAGTGTGAAGAACATCATACTAAGGTTGACGCCATTTGCATATAAATGTCAGTGCTAGTCTGTCATCCCTCACGTCTATTTTGTGCATATGCAATCAAATCTATATGCACTATGCATTGCTCGCACTTAAGTCTTGCTATTTAGTCTATGCATGTGCCTATTAACATATGTCTTGCTTATGCATAAAATCAGTGTGTATTATCAAATAGCTAATGCCTCTGTCTGTTATAGTGCCAGGTCAACCATATGATCGAGCGTCTTACTAACAACTTGCTAACTTATCCCACGTGGAGTTTAAGGCCCGAAAGGGAGAAGTAAAGTAAGCTCACCTTTTCGCTCGCCGAGTTAAAGGCTTTGTCAGTCCTCTTGTGAGGTTTACCCTCATTTTTATTCCTTCTCTCCTGAGGATGAAAGCCCAATGGAAGCTCTGAAGGGCGAATTCACGACTCAGCTCGCAACCTATTTTGCAAAACACACTTATGGTTGTCCCACTTTGAAAGGCAGAAGCTATTGTCGAGAATAGGTCTCGGCATTTCTGGTAGGCCAAGATCCTTGTCTACCACTTTAGTGTTTTCACCAAAATAGAGTTCTGATTAATAAATCTGTGGGATAATAGTGGGATAATGCCCATAGAAGGGATAGAAGTCGATCTGGCACGAAATCCTCGACGTAGACGGCTCAAACTAGGACTCTAAGGTGTCTTCGACCAGAGAAAATGGAGTCTGGGATGAACAACACTCTGCAACAAGTATACGATCAGTCGCGAGACCACCACCTGAAGAACACGGTCAAGTGAGAACCGTGACCTGGCGAAGGACAGAAAAGAGCCAAAGAATTGAGTCAATGCACAATGGCCAAGGGTCGATGCACAATTCGACTAAAGGAGAACACTGTTTGGTAGGCAACTATGATCTCGTGATCGTGGTCTCAAGATAGACCGCGACCAGGGTCAATTGGAGAAATGGAAAATCTGTCGACAAAACAAGGCATCAGTCGACTGAATTTTGAAATTTATTTGACTGAAATCTTGGGAGAACATAGTCTAGTCGGCGATCACAATCTATTGATCACGGTCAACCGACAGTGTTGGCCCGGGTTAGGATGCAATCGAGAGGGGGGTGAATTGATTGCCCGCCTTTCACGAGAAATTTAAACTGAAATTAAACTGGAGCACAAGGATGGTGAATTAAGCACTAAGTTACGCTTGATTAAGATGCACAATTAAACAGCATACAAGCACTCACAACTTTCAGCGTATGATGATATCACTCGGATAGCGATGATCTAACGATCTATTGATGAAACTCTCATCTCACCGAATCACACTTGTATATGAACGGATAATGTAGACAACCAATCACACACAGTAAACCATGGCACAGTGATTTTTTGGGTGGTTCGAACACACCAATTGCTGTCCTACGTCCACCCCTCTCACCTCGAGAGGATTTCACTAAAATCACGCTGCACGATGGCAACAACCACCATAGACGGGTGCGACGGCCCACACACGGGTTCTCGCTTGACGACGAGAAACCCCACACACACTCGGAGCACGCTCCGAAATCGTCTTAGTCGAAAATAAGAATGAAAATATAAAACCCAGTCTGAGAATGTAAATCTAAGCACAATAGACTAAAAGAAAATGATCAACAAAATGAATCTCCCCTAGATCTTTCAACCAAAATGGAGATGTAAGATGGCTGCTAGAGAATGAAGACACAAGAGAGAAGAAACGCCCCCTTTGTCGAAAGTCGCCAAAGCCAGGAAATGGAGGAGAGGAGGGATGCCTCCTTTCCTTCCAGCTTCAAGGATGGGGTCGTGTGTAGCACCTCCAAGAGCAGCAACACCTTCTTCTTCTTCTCCTTGCAAGAAAGATATCACATTAGAAACACTTTAGTTCACCATTTTCAGACTTGAGAATAGGGCAATATATATTGAGGAGAAAATGCCACCTTTTGACATAAGAGCTCATGCTAAACCCATCTCACATGAGGCCCAATACATTAAGGATGCCCTAAGGACAATAGGGTAATCAACTAGCCAAATCGGATCTTAAAACCATGGGTTCGCGTTTAGATCCGGAAATCCGAGGCCGCCCAAAAATATGAAAGATGCGCACAAAAGTGGCAACATCCGGTGATCCAAATTGGGAACGAAAATTCTGAGGACTAGCCTACGAGGGGCTCCGATCGCCCGTGAACCGCCACAGTCTCAACTCCGAAATGTGGACTTAGATTGTTGCCAAGCCATATAGCCATTAGTATTCACCCCTTTACGGGAGATCACCCGAAAGCAAGCACCCGAGGACTATGTTATGAGGAAGCAAGCACTCGAGGATCCAAAAGTGATCAAAAAATGTAGAAAAGAACAAGGGAGAGATAGAGACAACTGAGGAAACGGCTTGTAGGAGCTCAGATGAGCATAGATCCTGAGTCATGTCCATGGGAATGAGTAAACCCAAGACCCTGTCCTGTGAGGCACATTGTGCTTCTTCCCCAAGATATGCTGAAAATGTTACAGAACGCCCATTCAAAGATTAAATCACATATCTCTCACCCCTTTGGCATCATGACTATGAACTAGTCAAATCCCAAAGTGAGGTGTTAGGAGGAAAAGTTTTCCTACTGAACTTGAGCACTGGACTAAATGGGAGCATGGAGAAACAGCATAGATTGGATATAAAAGGGGAAGGGGGAAGCAGTGATCATCGAAGACCAGACCATACAAATATTACAACATAAAAAACTCCCAGAGGGAGTGCTCCTTTTATTTCAAATCAGAAAAAGAATAGGAATTACATCAGAGAAACAAAGAGAGAAAGATACAAGAAAGGAACAGGGGCCGGAGCTCCCTGCTCCTGCTCCCTCATCTCTCTTCTCCCTCTCACTCTTTTTTTTTTTTTTGCTTTTACATGATCCCTTCTTCTTTTCTCCTTCTTCTATGGCTGTAGCTTCCGGAGGTGAGGAAGAGTTCAAATGGGAGGGGAAGGAAAAATTTCTCCACCAAAGTGGTCTTCTTATAGGGGCACTAGGGCCCCTGTTCGGAGGGAAACTATTGTATTTTTTTTATCTGCTGCTACTACTACTGGCATGGCTGCTACTGCTTCTTTGCATGGCCATGATAGAGTAGGAGGGAGGTCTCACCCATACAAGATGGGCAGGCCACTGGCGAACGGGGTGCCCTCATCTGTTGGAGACATTGGCGTCCTCGCCATTGGCCACACAGGGGGGGAACGGGTGTCCGAGGCTGCCCGCATGTACAGAAACATCAACAAGCATTAAATGCTTGGAGGGGGAGAAGGAAACACGGGTGGGGGAACGTCCGTGCGTTGCTTCTTTTCTTTCTATTTTCCTCTTTTCTTTTGTTCTCTTTGCCCCCCTTTTTCTTCTATTTCATTTAGCCCATTCATGTTTGGGCCCTTTTCCTTTCCCTTTTTTTTTATTTGGGAGTCGACGCGTCGATTTTGATGTATCGACGCACTGCTCATCAATGAGTAATTTTTTCTCTCTTTTTTTGAGTGCCAACAAATGCCCCCCACCCGCAAGTGTCGCAAACGAGGGACGCGGGAGTGGGAACTGCGGGTGTAGCTTCTTGTCTGGTAGGCGGTTGATATCGGGGCATAACATTATCAGCTTCTGTTGTAAGATCTCGGTAGCGAACTGTATCGATTGACCCTAACAGGGAATTGTGGACGCACTTATGGGGACTCTTCGTTCTTTTCGTTCGTTTGTTCATCCTTTCATTTATTCGTTCGGTTTATTGAGTGCGAGGGTGTGCCAGTCACCGAGGTGATGATTTATGCAGGCTTAAAGAAGCCCAGGGTGCGCTCGTTCTGACTAATCAGACGATTGTGTAGTTCGTGTCGGGACTGAAAAAAAAAGAACAAAAAAAAGAAAGAAGAAGAAGGAAAAGAAGGACATACAGAAAATTAAGAAGAAGAAGGGTGGATGAACAAAAGGGAAAAAGGAGGGAAGAAGAAGAAGAAGAATGGAGGGGAAGTGTTGTTATAGCGGCATGTGAAACTAAAAGAAAAAGAAGAGAAAGAAGAAGAAGGAGAATTAAAAAGTAGGGGAGAGCAACCCATCCGGCGGCCCCTTCTTATGAGCATACGACAGCTCATTGAAATTGGATAAATAGCCCATCTGGCAGCCCCACTTGAACTGGTGGCCTCCCTCATCCGGCAGGCTTCCCCCTCATCTAGCAGCACCCAACAGCTTCCTACCTCAACCAGTGGCGACTGAAGGCCCATCTTGCAGTAATTGAAGGTAGATCCGGCGGCCCTTGTAATGCTGCATCCGACAGTCCTTCACCCCCTGGACTGGCAACACCAGCAGCCCCATGGGACTCATCTAGCAACGACACTTCCATTTGGCGGATCCCATGGTGATCTGACAGTAGCTCTCGTGAACTGACAGCACCCTAGCCAAAGTGGCAGGGGCGCCCTCTGTCTGGTAGCTCCACAGTGTAGTAGGTGGCCCGCCACCTCTGCTCCACCCGTAAAACGTGACCTCTAGGGTAAGGAGAAGGACAGAGGATGTGCGTGTCCATGCCTCCTATGGTGCAGGAAACAGGGGGTCTCACCACGTCTTCGTGCCCATGCCTCCCTACGGCGCTGATAAGACACACGCCAGACGACACAGCATGCATAAAAAGAAGGAGGAGGGGAAGAACATAGGGTGTGTAGAGGGACGACGACCGTGAAAGAAGAAGAGTGTCAAATACAGAAAAAAGAGACCCCGTCTGTGCAAAGAGAAGAAGTGAAGAGAGAAAGAAGAAGACAAGGGGAGGGAGAGGGACCTCTGGAGTGCCACTATTCCTGCCTTTGCAGATAAGAGAAGAGAAGAAGAAAAGTGAGAGAAAGAAGAAGAGAGGTGAAGCTTGGGGGAGGGAGAGGAGTCAATGCTCTGCCCCTCTCCTCACCTTCCTTGTATCATTTTTTTGTTTTCTTCACGTTTGTTTACGGGGCTTGCTCCCCTACGTTTTGCTTAGTTGCCTTTTGAGAGGCAATAATGAAATTAAAAAAACACTTGTTCTTTTGCTGCTTTCTTTGTCCTACTCTGCACGTGTTCATCATTTAGAACGCTCTCTGTCCCTTCGCCGTCCACTATCTCCTCGCTTGGTTTGGTCGATGATGACAGAGGTAGCCTCTCCAAGGCATGTATATATGTCTATCTCTGAAGGGATAGGTTTGGGGCTTATCCAACAGCATGGGTATGGCCCCTAGCTTAGACCCTTAAGGCTTGCTTCCCCTATGAACTTCCCTAAAGTTCCTCTTAGACATATCGTTGTGCCTCTCTCCCCATAGCTCCCTCAATTTGACCCGGCAAGGGGAGGAATGTATAAGCAGCTTTGTTAATCGACACATGTTTGTAGCTGACCAAGTTGATGTGGCAGATTCTGCAATAACTGAGCTGGCAATCTCCATGCGTGTTGCACTACAGTCTTCCATTCACGGTTTGCCCGGTCTGAAGGAAATTTGGGATGTTGCGCTCTTGTGCGCATCGGTTTATTTGAGGGGTCGTCTTAGATTCTCCATAGACGAACACCCGTTTCGCACCCCTCTCCAATGCCTCGGTCTAGGGGAGGTGCTGTCGAAATTTCATCGAGACTTCATGCCAATAAATAAAAGGAATAAACAAAATACAATAGTAATAGTAATGCTATCGGCATGGCTAAAGTGCCAATCGGCATGGTCACTGTAGAAACCCCATGTATCGATGGCTAAATGGATTTGGGGGAAAATGGCATGGATAGGGGAATTGACAGCTTGAGGACGTGTAACTGGGGTCGGCGCGTGAGATAGCAGGGCAAGCCCTTATGGCGTCGAGAGGCCATCTCGGCGCTGAGGGCTCAAGGTGGGTGCCGATTTGAGTTGCCCTAGGCCAGTTGAGTTGTTTCTGAAAGAAGAGCTAGGACGAGAGGGGTTTGCGGTGATGAAGGCTAGGCCGAGCATATGCCCCAGGCGCCGATGGTTCAATGCGGGTTTGCAGAGGGTTTTATCAGGATTCCAGTAGGGTCTTTGGGGGACTCTGAGAGCATCTGGGGTTCTGTAAGGGGGTTTAGTGAACCATCAAGGGGAGATGTTCATTCACATAGGGTCTAAGAGGGGAGTGAGCGATCATCAGAGCAAATCTTTACAATATCATTACACTATCCCTCGTAATCGAGTGGACAGAGAGCCATGAGATAGGCTGTCTCAAGCCTCTACCTCGCCGCCAAGGTTGATTAGCAAATCACTTAATTCGATCCAAACGACATCGAAACCATCAACACTGATTAGTAACACTCCCTTCGTGAGCATCATAGACAAACGGGATGAGAGCCCTCATTGTTTCTACAGGGGAATAATAGCCACAGGGGTTGACAGCAAGGGTCGAGCAAGGGAAAAGGCCAGGAGAAAGCCCAAATGGAATGAGGGGCATATGCACACCATGAATCGGGAATGATTTATACAGAGGCGGACACACAAGCAATCTCAGAGAGAGAGACGATTAGATAAAAAGAAATCCATCGACATAATTTCATTCACTCGCATGTACATGCCAACAGAGCAACACACTTCAATTACAAAAGAACACAATTGTATATACAGATCACTAGCCTCTAACAGGGCACAGAGATTACAGAGTTTGACCGATACAAAGAAGGAAACAGAGAAAATAGAGAAGAAAACAGGGAACGAGGAATGGGAGAGCTATACCCCCTATTGGGGCATTAGATAGCGGCGGCAGTACCCACCTTCTATTGGGTGCAGACGGAAGGCCCTTCCTTCTTCTCTGGAATCTCTTCTCTCCCTTACTTTTTTTTTCTCTGCTTTGCCCTTTGCTCGCTCTGATTTTTTCTGGCTTTCTCCCTTCCCCGCCTTTTTCACTTCTTCACTCCCCAGTTGTCTCTCTCTCTCTTTTATGGTCTAGGTTTATATAGAGGGGTGAGGCCCTACATCCATCGGTGCCTAGAGGAACCAGTGCGCTGGTTGGTGTTTACACGTCGATTGCAATCCCGTGCCGACTTCATTTCCGTGTCGATTTCATTTCTTAGCATCTTTTGGCCCATTTTGTTTGTTTAGGCCCCTTTTTGCTCATTTTCTTCTTTTGTGAAGGTTGGCCCATCGGCTGACTTGTCTTGCTATCCGAGCTTCTATCTTGTCCGTTCAGGGATGGTCCTGAGCATTTTCTGAGCTCTTGAGTCTCATTTTAGCGGCTGTCCATTGGAGCTGGACGTCTTTTCTTTTCCTCTCTTCTTCTTTTGTTCTTCATCTTTATTCGACTTCTTCCACTCCTTTCCCTCTTTCCTTTTCTTATCGGCATAGGAGTACTCGGCCAGGGCTTCATACTTGCAAAAGTAAAAGTTTAAGAAATGTCAGAAATATTTTCAGTGTCAACAAATGACCCCCACCCGTAGGTGGCGCGAATGATTGAGCGGGACCTGCGGGTGCAGCTCTATCAGTTCAAGCTATCTATCATCATGCTTTTGTTAACGCATGCATCATGTTGAACATATGTCTACACATGCCACATTAATGCGTGCTCGCCTGGTCGAGCCCACAGTATCTCAAATGGCATTGACCAAAGGCCGAGTCATGCCTGATCGGAGGCTTTCGCTATGCGTGATGGTGGTCTCTGAACCTATGTTCTCCACCTCGTATCGAGGTTCGAACTTAATGAACTACGCCCGTTCTGCATGATAAAAAAATGATAAATGAACCATTTTTATGGTTTCCCAAATTTCACCATCACATGCATTCTTTTGCATTCTATTTCAGCCTCGGACGGCTTGTTATCTCACAATTAATCAAAGGTTTTCCTCCTTACTAGAGGATGTAATTAACGCCATAGCATTCATGGTATGGCGGTGTTTACTGATGGGATTTATTTTATCATTTCTTATTTCTAAGATTTATTTTTAGGGTTTATTTGATTTATTTTCTCATCGATCAACCAATTAATTAACCGATAATTAACTGACTAATTGACTGCGCAGGTGTGCCAGTCACATGAGTGACGAATTTATTGTGCGCTCATTCTGACCCGTGTCGGGCGAGAGTGAGATTTGGTCGGGACCAGTAGTCCGCCATACCATAAAGACTATGGTGTTAATTACATCCCTCGCGAGGAGGGAAAACCTTTGATTAATTGTCGAGATAATGAGTTGTCGAGGTCGGTATAGGATGCAAAGGATGCAAATGTTATGATCATGCGAGATATTTAATCTACCATGCATGGTTTGTTAGGGCGAAACCCTATTTATGTGGCAGAGAACTTGGGTCCGAAGACCACCATCACGTATAGCAAGAGCTTCCAGTCGGGCATTGCCCGACTTTCTGCTAATGTCATTTGATATACCGGGGTCCGTGCAATCGAGCATGCGTTAACATGGCACATATGTATGCGAGCGTAAGGCAAGGTGACAAAAATCATAAGGGCAATCGAATCACGCTTAACCAAACCGTTCCCAATCAGTTAATTGGTGACATAGTTTATTTGGCTCTATTATCATCATTAGAAATCACCCCAGAAGTAAGGGGGGGTGAAACGGCGCGACGATGAGAATTGGAGCGAAATCAGTGCCACAACCGTAGGTGTAAGTTTAAACGGTGTGGCCAAAGCGTGGGTATAGGGCTAACACGGCGCCGCTGACGTAGGTAAAAGAGGTGGCCTTAAAACGGCGCGCTCCCTGATGGCGTGCTGGAATAGGGTGCGTCGTTTTGGGGCGTGCCGTATTAGGGTGCACCGGGTGTTGATGGCGTCGGTTTAGCCCAATTATGAAGCTTTATTGGGTTAATTGTTCATCGGACCGGCCCCGGGCCGTCTGAAAATCAAGTCATGGGCTCGCGCGAGGTTCGTACTCGAGCGCGGTGATTGTTCCAAATCAAGTAGATTTATTAAGTTAAGATTATTAAATGGTTTATTAGATTATCCGAGCCGAAATTTCGGCAGCATCTCTCTATCCTAGAGGATTGTCAGGGAGAAGCGAGAAAGTACTCACATGACGGAGTAAACGCCTAAGGGTCGTGTCACGTCCCGAGCCTTTAATTACAGCAGAAGACTAGCTCGAGAAAACGTGTACAACCGGCATGGTAAGCCTCTTGCAAGTAAGAAATAATCAGAGTGCAAGACAATCACACATTAAGATGCAATTGCACAAATATGTACTCAAACTCCATCTTTATTCCATTAATAATCAAATATTCAAATACATCAACTATTTCAACTTCCTTTAATTCATCAGACTGTGAGACCATCCCCACACCAAGTGCTCGAGAGTTTTTCTACACATATCTTAAAGTCTGTTCAGCTTGATTTGATTTTGGGTTGTGAAGAGGCGTGATCTCGCGCTAATCCTGAGCCGTGAGATCCCGGAGGGATCCTTGATCACGATCGCCACATGCGTACGAACTGCAAGGTAAAATCAGGGGTGCCCAAGGATGAATCCCTGGGGAAAACCCTCTGATGCTTAAGTTAGCAAAGATGATAGAGCGCAGATGCACAAGGAGATGGTAGGAGAGAAAAGAGGGCACGAGATCATTCTCCACCAAGAAGCGTGGTGGCTCTCACTCAGGATTGTTGCTTACCTTTTCAGAGGGTCTTCTAGGGTTTATATAGCAATCCGTTTAACGTAAGAATCCAGGGAGTCCAGGGAGTCGAGGGGATTCCAAGGGAGTTACATCCTTATTATAGGCTCTTTATGGCACAAGGACTCTTGCTCTCTCCTATCCCTTGGAGTTCCCTGCTCCTTAAAGGTGTGTAACTGACGCTTGGGTGAGCTTTCGATAGTCGGTCTGAGCTTGGGATGCCTGCTGGGAGTTTTCCTGAGCGACCGATGCGTTGCTCGGATAGGCGACATTGGGCCCTCGTAGGGGCTTTCCCGACCGACCTATCGCTCGGACTTTCGGACTCGGGGGTCGCCTAGGAAGTGCTAATTCGAGTGAGTTTTGGGCTTGGAGTAAGTGGGCCCAGAATGGGGCTGTCACTATAGGGAGTTGGGTTTGGTTCGGTCGAATTGGACCTAGTTGGGCCATGCTCTTGGGCGGTAGATTTTCTCCCTCTCCACTTGTCCCCCTTAATCCTAAGTCAAAATTGGGCTCGGATGAGTAACATTTGTAGGGGTGATGTTAGTGGCTCGAATTGGGTGGAGAATTTTCTCCGACAGGGGCCATTTAATGCGACTGTCCTGGGAATTCGCCCGTGATGATGACCCTTTCGAGTCGAAGCGAGGAGTCCCATCTTGGAGTGTGGAACGTCACGCCGCCTCCCGCAAAATCACCGGGAGTTTAAACATCGTGCGGGTTTACGTTCTATGCCTCCTTTGTTTAGGGTTTTACTCTCCATCGCCCTTGTATTCTGAAAAGCTCATGCGCCGTGAGGGGGGTCAGGAGGAGCAAAGAATCGCAGAAGGCTTTGCGGAGGTCACAGAGATCGCGACGGCGGCGATTCGTCAGCTTCCACCTCCTCCTGAGTCACCTGAGTCGACGCTTTCCTCCCTTTCCCCTTGTTCCTCTCGTTCAACCATGGCAGAGCAATACCCTACTACTGAGGAGCAGGAAGTTGGTCAGGGCACGGGGAGTTTGGTGCCGCAGCCCGAACATCCCATGCGCAGCTAGTTGGGTGAGGCTGAAGTGAAGGCGATGGAGAAGTGATATGGGCTACCGTGGTAGTACTATTTCTCTCTGCCCCAACCTCATGAGTCTAGTCTGGATACTCATTCATGCCTCTTCTGCACTTTCCTCTTGGCTTGAAAGTGTGGGTTCTATTTGGCTCTCCACCACTTCGTCATCCAACTACTTCAGTCTTACCGATTGGCTCCGGTCCAGTTGGTCTCCAACTCTTACACTTTTATCTTCTCCTTCATCTTTCTCCGTCGTTCGTGCGGGCTTGACACTTCACTGGACCTCTTCCATTCCTTTTTTGAGTTGAAGGAGCAAACTCATGCGGGCAATGGCTTCTTCTATCTTCAGGCGAAGAGGGGAAGGAGTTGTGTGACACTTTCTGCCAAAGATTCTTCTCACAAGGGGTGGAAGAGCTTCTCACTATATTGGGTCCGTCAGCGGCCAAATGATCTCCCAGTTAGGGTTGAATTATTCTAGATGTCATACCATCCCGCAAGGAAACTTCAAGCATGAATCAGACTGAGTCGGAAGCACAGACCATAGTGCCAAAGGCCGTGTCAGCGGAAAGTCTGCGTGCTCGAGCCAAACTCATTCGAAGTTTGGATTGAGGCTGTACGCCGTGCTGAGAGCTTCGTCAACATCCCGTCAAGATTCTTCAAGAGCCACGGCGAGAGGAACAGTCAACGGTGGCCTCCAGAACCATCCCCGGACTCATTGATTGTCCCGCGTCGAGCGAACAAGCTAATAAGGCACGCAGGAGCTCTCCGACGCCTCTTTAACCAGCGCCATCTAATACGGCGCACAAAAAGGAGGTTGGATGCTACTTCCCCGGCGCCATCCTCCCAGGCGCGCCGTCCGTGGCGCCGGGTTAACAGGTGTTATATAAAGACCTTGTTCGACCAACTAAAAAGAGAGGGTAATCAGAGGAGAACACCCAGAGAGAGGAACCAATTGAGAGGGAGATTGCTGTCAGAGAACTATGACCAATCCCATCCGACCGAGTGAGGGTTTCTTGGGAGAAGAAGTTCTCCCCTCTGAGAGCACCTCTGCCATGGCCGCCACTCTGTTCTGTTAGAAATCCCCGGCGTCGAAGAAGAAGAATTCCTCTATTGTTTCCGTAGGTGGGTCGCGGTGTTTCCCATCAATCTTCCGTCGCCTGATTCCTTCTTCCGCCATAATGTAAGTAAGCAAGGGGGAGGAAGGCGATGATATGAGCCTTTCTTCCTCCCCCTTCTCACCATATTTGCCTAGTTTCTCTTCCTCTTTGCAACTACTCCCGTAGGGTGATGTGAACGATGTCTGAGCGACAACGTCGGCATCGAATGCTATGATTCGTTGCTGGTTCTTTGTGAATGAAATATATATGTGCATATGCGTTGATGGTGCATGATTGATGCCGTTCATCTTCTCTCTGCCTCACCTCTTCTTCCTCCCCTGTGGTTTCTCCTTATGGCCAGTGAGACGACGTCGCGCAATAGTGTCGGCGTCAGAATGGGAGATGTCCACCTCTGCTCGTTGTGTGCAAAAACAAGTGAATACAATCATGCTCGACACCGTGGTCACCTTTCCCTATCAGCTTCCTTTCTCTTTCTGTCTATCCATTTAATTGTTTTACCGTGTGAATGGGTTTCGTGGCTGTCTTCTCTGACGCCGATCGCGCCCCTAGCACGCCACGGGCTACAGCAACCTCCCCTCTCCCCGGGGTCTTCTTTATCGATAAATACCGACGTTAATCGAAGTTTTACAGCCAGAGGGATGTACATATGGGTTTCCCCAGTCGGCCCTGGGGCCCGCCCTCTCGCTCCCCTTCTGTTCTTACCCATGAACAGAGGGAGATGAGGCTGCCCCCACACTCTGCGTCATTGTCTTCTGAGAACTAACTTGACAACTACCCTATTAACCCACTAATCAACATACATATGTCTAGGACTATTCCAATCCGGTTGCTAACTTAGCAGTTCAGGCTGTATTGCCATTCCTCCAAGAAGGTTTGATACCCGGGGAGGGGAACATTCCCTAATTTCTCACCCTAGTCACTCAGTCTACAGGAGTTCATCTGCCAGTAATGGATTTCTGAAGGCTAATGAGTGCGCATTAATTGGGTTAATCCCAACATTTTAAATTCACAATCCTTAATGGACTTTGTGGTGGCCGTATTTTGTGTGCCCCTCGTAGGTTAGTCTGTGGGGTTTCCTTCCCAATAGAAATGAAATGAAATAGACATGAGTTGGCCTATCTAGTGCTAAGAAGATGCCTATAAGCGAGGCATTGTTGGGAGGTTTATCCAAGTGGAATAGAGAAAGAAGCCCAAACTCCTCTTCGAGCGATTGATCTGGAGGAGTTTCCTTTTGGTTGATTTCACAACTTTCACTCGGCTCAACTCGAGTCCCTAGTTGTATTGGGCCTTTGGCAAAGTGGTCATAAAGTTGACCCCAAGCTTGGGTGGTTCTAGATGCTTGTTCGGCTGAATAGCCTAATCCATTGTGACCTTTTGAGACCTTAAGCCTTGTCCTTCGAGTGACCTTGCTCATGCTAACCTAAACCCTTACCCATCACGAAGCCCATTCTCACCATTATCTCCCATTCTTTTCCAAGTGGGATATTGGAGTGACTAATTGGTCGAGGAAAGACAGAGTGACTTGTTTGACATAGTGCTGAGGGCCCCATGGCGCCCAGTATGGAGAGAACAGGTTTCTTTCCCTTGTCCGGGATGGTCATGAAGGTAATTTGTTTAGATGTGATGGCATTGAGGGTTTCCACCAATGGGATGCTTTTGATCTTGATCACCCTTTCATTGTAGGCAAATTTGAAACAGTAATGGGCGGTTGATGGAATTCCCAAGGTTTGTTCGATGTAGGGTTGCCCTAGGATGGCTTTGTATGTCGTGTCCACATCCAGTACAAAAAAGTCTGAGGACATGACGACAGGACCTAGGCCGAGTTGTAAGGCTACCTTGCCCTTAGCGCACCTTCTTGAGTTATCATATGCTAAAATGGTGGTGCATACCTCTTCCAAATTCTCTTCCAGCAAACTGAGCCTTTCGATAGTTTTCATGGGGCACACGTTAATCAAAGCTCTCGTATGAATCAAGGTGGAGTCAACCTTGACCCCATTGAGAGTGACGGTGAGGATAATAGGAGTGACCTACTCTCGAGCAGAGCAAGGTCTTTGTCAGAAAAGGAGATAGAGGGACCCTGGGTGATCGATAGGATGGCGTTAGTCACGCCACTGGCTGGGAGATCCTCGTTAACCGTGATCCTTTGTAAGAACTGGAGCAAGGTGGATTGATGAGAAGGAGACCTCTTAATGAGCTCTAGAATGGAAACTTTAGTTGGCATCTTGTCCAGGTGTTGAAGAATATCAAACTCCGTCATGGGATTTTGGGAGTTGACCCCTTCCTCAGGTTGGGATTGTGCTTGGGATGGAGGAATGATGTGATTGTCGAGAGTGACATTGAGGATAGCTTCCTTTAGGACCTTTGGCTCCAGAGGTTTCTGGTGAATCAATAGCAAAGGAGGGGACATGAATATGAATGATAAGGAAGCTGGCTCTTCAATAGGAGCACTAGGACCGGGAGGTGAGGTCAGCTTAGGTTGTGGAGGATTTAACAAAACCAAGGGGCACCCTTGCTCCGTCAAGGCATCCTTAGGGGTTGCTGACTCTTGGAATGGAGACCGTGGAGGCGTAATCAACGTGAGAGGACCTTGATAGGTTGTTGATTGAGCGGGAGGAGTGATTAGTGTCCAAGGTTGGGATCCTTGTGTAAACATGTTGACATCAGCCCAAGGTTCCTTGACCTCTACCTCAAATTGCTCATGCCATTCGGGAAAGCCTTCGATCACATCTGGGCTGTTTTAAGAACACACGGCTCTAACCCTATGACGATGTTCACTCTTTCATGTTGCTTCGAGCTCGACGGATCTTTACTTGGCTGATGAGCAGGCTGAAGTCTCGTGTTCAATGACACCAAAGAGGCGGGTGCATTGTGATATATAAGATTTAATAGCGGCGACGATGATACGACCAAAAGAAACATTCCCAATCGCGGTGGGAGATTGGGGCAGAGGCCGGGGTGGGTTACCAAGGTGAGGGGGGCGTCAGGGTGGGAGAAGAAATCGCCGCCGAGGTGGGAGGATGCCGGGACCAGAAAAGAAAAGTCTATCGAGTGAGATTGGAGACGATCGAGTTGACCCGAGTTATATAAGATTCGGACGTATCGTACTGAATTCGAGAGATCTCAAGTCAACGAACCTTGGTCTAATCTCTCTTGAATGGTTGATAAGGTAAAGACTGCCTTCTTTAACAAGGGGAAGAGAAACATCTATCTCCTTACACTCATGCCAGACCTGGAGTTGGGCCATTGCATGGAGCTCCAGGAGAGCACAAATTGGACATGGCAGAAAGAATTAAACACCAGGGGAAAAGAAAAAGGAAGAACGAAAAGAGCATAGGTGAAGAAAAGAGTAGCAGAGGAGCAGCAGCAGCAGCAGCGACAGGACAAGAAACCACAGATCAGAGAGCACAGAACACGAAAGAAAAGCAAAACACAGAAATTGCTGCAACATTTCACGCCGGCGCATCACCTGCCATATGGGATTTGACGGACTCGTCGCCGCGGTCCTCCTCGTTCTTCCTCCACTCGTGTCCCCCTTTCCGGAGGTCTCCACCTTCACAGTCCTTCCCGGGAACCACAGCCACTGCATGGGAGGACCACAGCTCACCCTCCATCACCCCGGCAACCGCGGCAGCCGCTGCCGCCTCATCGGCTGCTTTCTGCTCCTCCCCGGACGGAAAGCTGCCGCTTTTCTCACAGACGCAGGGGTCTTCCGCCAAGCAGCCACTGTGCTCCTCCTCGTCGTGGTCGGGAGCGATGACCCAGGATTGGATGGAGTTGGCGGCCCTGAAGAAGGCCTCCTGGATGGCTTCCGGCGGGAGGGCGCAGTCTTCGAGCCCCGCGTCCTCCAGCCTCGGCGGGCGGATCGCCTCCAGGGGTTCCAAGCCGTCGGCCGCCTCTTCCATGGCCGGGAGGAAGCGGCTTTACCTGCTGATCTGGTCTGATTTGGCGAGCAAAGAAAGGGGATCAAATCGGGTGTGGAGCGTGCTTGATTTCCGAATAAGAAAGACGAGATAGCCAATAGATGTGCGAGAAATTTTAGGATCCCCCAATTTCTCATCACACTCGCCTCCCGTTAACTGGGGTGGGGTGAGAGGTTCGCCATCAAACACGCCCCAAGAAATTTTTTAGCCGAATTGGATCCAAATGGTTTTAACTTTTTGCAGATGACAAACCGTGACATGTTTCACTCCGCGCACGTATCATCACCACCACCACGGGGGTCAATCCATTCAGTCCTAGAGGATCTTAAAAACACGCGGACACTGGTGAAGTGCAGAGCAACAAACTCGCCCATCCATGAGCTTCTCACTACTCTCTTCAAGGAATAAAGGATGACCTACATCAGTTTCCACCCAATTCCCTCTCTTCTCCACACTTCGACCCACCATAGCTGAAAACCAAGGACTTTTAGCACACCTATGTCTGCAAACTACAAAACCCTGTAATCACTCCAATACCATGTTATCTGAATCAGAACGCGCCCATTGCTGACCAATCTCATGGTTCATGTTTTTATCTGTATGGATTGGTAAAACTTGGAAGCAGACACCATATGGAGCGAACAAATTGACAAAGGACATTTCCCACAATGCCGAGTAGGTACTTGTTTTTCCAAAGAATGATTAGTGCTGATTTAGTTTTAAAACAAAGAACTTACTAGTTTGACTAGATTTGGTCATGATTTGGGGCCGATAGGAGTCCGGTTACCCTCGTGAGTCGTTTTGGGTGAATTCATAGGAATCACCCATTTCTGAGTCGTTCTGTGATTTGTTGGCACCTTCTGGCTTGTGGAAGGTTGCTATTGTGATTTCAGATGTTTCCTCGTCATTCTGGAGATGATTGAGACATGGAATGGAGATTTCTAAGAAATTTTCTGGCTTTCGGGTGCGACATTGTAATGCGGAACTCCCAGGGGGTGCATTTATTAGCACGCTATATCGTGTGGTCGCATTCATCTAAGAAGATGAACAATAGGGCAGTATGGAACGCGATCGGTCTATCAACCGCATCTATTAACGCGGACTTCATGATGGCTGCGATCTTGTGTTAATGCGCCCTAGGCCATGACCGCATTCTGGTATTATCACGTTCGAGGCTATGGCCGCATCTATTAATGCGACCCAGGTATGTGTCGCGTCAATGCGTTGACGTGCTATAGGGGTTGCACGCATTCTGGTAACATCGTGACCCTCTCTAGGGGCACGTTAATCATCGCGACGTAGGAAATGAGCACGTTAATGTTTTGGTTTCCTAGTGTATTATTTGAGTTGTCTCGGGCTCCGGTGAACCTAGGATTCAATGCCTTGTTGGCCCTTGGCTCGATGGATGCCTTGGGTGCTCCGTGAGAGTCATATATGTGTGTCAAGGGATCCCAGAAGAGTGGTTCTATCCCGAGCAATGTATTGTGATTCTTTTGTGTTGGATTGGCTTCTGGTTGGCTTGGCTTTGACCCCTTGGTTAGCCTATTGTACGTGGATGTCTTGGATGTCCTATGAGGGCTATGATCGTGTTATAGGGTGTTGGAAAGTGCTATTACACTGAGTAGTGTTTTGTGTTATTTCGAGAGTCATTATGATTTCTGGTCAACCCGGTTGTGACCCAGTGGTTGACACGTGACCTTGTGAGTGTCTCGGTTATCCTGTATGGATCGAGACTCTGGTTTTGGATGTTTAGAGGTATCATCTTACCTCACTTTGCGTGCCTCTATGGTTCGAGGGCCTTGATGTTCCTTCGTACTTCATGTTTATGTGTTATGCAGAATTGAGAGTCCTATGTGCAGCCTAGAGGCTGAGGACTTGTGTTTTATCGTGATTTTTATCCTAGGGACTAGGCTGATTAATGGTATGTTACCGTGATTTGTGATGATCTTGACCCGAGTCGCGTGACTCAAGGATCGTTGTGTGTAGGTCTAGTTGTCTATCCTAAGTCTCGTGGCAGTTCTATGTGCTACCTTGTGTTTCGTAGTACGTTCAATTGGTGTGTGCTAACCATGTCCGTACTTCACGGTTTTGAGTCTTTGTGTCTAGTGAGCCTCCACTAGTCGTAGCCTGATGACACTTTAGTATGTCAGCCCACCTTGGAGTGGTGGTGGGGTGAGTTCTCGAGAGATGATTTTTAGGCTAGTTTTCATGGGCCCCCTTGCTTTGTAGTAGCATCCTACTGGGGGGAAAACTAGCTAGAGGCCTGGCGCAAGGCATTGGGCTTGTGTGTGCCCACGCAGTCATGGGCGTTTGGATGAGCACCGACAGGCATGACCCTAACTAGTCACTCATTACTGTTGTTCCTTGTAGTTGGTATAGTGTCTCAGCCACCATGTTCGAGGTGAGTGTGAGACGCTTGAGGCACAGTGTAAGACGTCAGTGGACGGATCTGGATTTGCTTCTAGTGAGGAGGTGCTTTGTCACGCCCCGAGCGCGGAAGATACCCGGAAGATGCGCGACGAGGATCAGGAGGTGGAACTAGGTGCCATACCTTATTCCTATCAAATTGATTTAATTCCTCATGTATGGCATTGATCCAATGCACGTCACTAAGGGCACTGTCGATGTTCTTAGGTTCTACATGAGACACTAATGAAAAGGCATTTAATTCATTCTGAGCTCTGGAATAAGATCTAGTCCTAGGGGGATCATGCAAGTTACCAATTACATTGTCTATAGGATGGTCTCTAAGGAACCTGACATTGATAACTTGATTACCTTGAGCCTCATTTACCTCCCCCTGAGTACCAGGCTCCTCTGCATCATCATCTTTAGATTGGTCTGCAGGGTTTCCTTCGTTCAGAATTTCTCCATTATTCTGTTTCCTGCACAAACCATTTTCAAGTTTAGTCGTTGTTTCATTAAATACCACATGTGGAGCTTCTTCAACTATGTTAGAATTTAAATTGTATACCCTATAGGCTCTAGATGTTTCTGAATATCCTAGAAAAATTTTGGGATCACTTTTAGGTTCAAATTTATCAAGGTCTCTTTTAGCATTGACATGCACAAAGTATTTACAACCGAAAATCTTGAAATAAGCTAGTGAAGGTTTCTTACCCTTGAGAATTTGATAAGGAGTTTTCTGGGTAAATGGCCTTACCATGGCTCTGTTGACTACATGGCATGCAATGTTGACTGCCTAAGCCCAAAATTTTCTTAGTTGGTTACCTTCCACCAGCAATGTCCGAGCCATCTCCACAAGGGTCCGGTTCCTCCTCTCCACTACCCCATTTTGCTCAGGTGTCCTTGGTGTGGAGAACCTGTGATTGATTCCTTCATTCCTATAGAATTCTTCAAATTGTAAGTTTTCAAACTCACCACCATGGTCAGACAAGATGCTCAAAACAGATTGATCATTATTCTATTTTATTTTCATATAGAACTCCTGAAATACATCAAAAGCATCATGTTTGTGTGTGAGGAAAAACACCCAAGTGAACCTAGAGAAATCATCAACCAACACAAAATCATATCTTCTATTTGATAAACTGGCTGTTCTAGTAGGTCTAAAGAGATCCATGTGAATCAGCTCATATGGTTTAGATGATAGGTTTTCTGTTCGAGACTTGAATGACTTTCTAGTTTGTTTTGAATGGGTGCATGCCTCACATACAACATTATCAATCTTGAATGATATTTCAGGAAGCCCTCTGACCATGTAGTGCTTATTTAGTTTGTGTAGCACTGTCTAACTAGCATGACCTAGTCTACGATGCTAAAGATAGGCTAGGTCATCCTTGTTAGCAGCAAGGCACAAGTTTGAATGTGCTACATCATCTAGGTCAACTAGGTAAATGTTATTTACTCTTTTGCCAAAAAATAACATTATCAGAATTAGACTCATAAATGTGACAACTAGTAGAGTCAAAACTACCCTATGACCTTTATCATAAAGCTGGCTAATACATAACAAATTATATACAAGACCTTCTACCAGCATAACATCATCAACACAACAGGTAGAGCACTTACCTACCTTTCCTGATTCGACAATCTTACCCTTGGTATTGCCTCCAAAGGTGACAAGGCCTCCATTCTTTTCAACTAGCATATAAAATTTGGCCCTGTCCCCCGTCATATGCCTGGAGCAGCACTGTCCAAATACCACAAGTTTTGCTTGGCAGCCAGGCATACCTGCATCAAGGATCAAGTAAAGAAATTTGGAACCCAAAAATATTTGGGCCCTAAAACAATAGAAACACCATGAAGATAGGCTAGCAAACATTTAGGTATCCACATTTGTTTTGCCAAACAGAGGGCAATGAAGTGGTCATAGCATCCAACATAGGAAGGATGGGCATGCTAAACACTTTGACAATCCATCCCTTGTATGGAAATTTCAAGCATTGGTGGTTGGTAGAAAGGATGACACTCATTGCCTCTATGTAGGGATGACTCTATATGCCTTTGAATGTTAGGTCCATGTCGAGGATGTGGAACTCTATGGGAACCACAACAGGGCCCACTTCTACATTAAGAGTAATCATTCCCTCCGGTGGCCTTTTCCTATTATCATACGCCATGACTGTGATCGCCAAAGGCTTATTTGTTCTATGTCAACCCCACATAATTGGAGGGTACTCATGGAAATCACATTGATTGATGCACCCGTATCTACCAAGCATGATTTTTTTTTAAAGCCAATGCCTACAGAGGGAGGATGAGGGAGACCGTACTCCCCTTCAAAGAAGGAGAGGGACGCCCCACCCACAACTGCCTGACAGGGAGATTTTATATATAGCAAAGGTAGGGATACAAAGAGAGGGAAGGGCCTAGGTGAAGGGCACCCAATCTTATCAAGACAAAAGGGTCCCTTAACACAAGTCGGGAGCTCGGCCCAAGAAGACCAAAAACAACGGGAAGACGAAAAACAACCAAGGCCAGATAACATGTCCGCCACTTGATTGGCTTCCCAAAACACGTGGGAAATGGTAACATGCATAGACAAAGTGAGGGTGTCCACATTATACATAATAAGATCCAGCCGCCAAGGGCAAGGGAACCACCTGTTGGCCACCTGCGCGACCACTAGGGAGTCGGTCTCCATGGCAATAGCGCGTACCGCGATCATAACTCAACAATGTCGATGGACCACGAGTACAACCAACGACACTGGACCGGGAGGAGAGATCTCCCCTTAAATAGTTGAGTATCTGATATAGTGCGCACCACGATCATAACTCGGCAAATAGTGTGATGGGTGTTGAGTGGCTGCCCCTCATACCGAGAAACGTTCCTCTCATACCATATCTCCCATAATTCTGCCAGGAAGATGCATCTACAGAACTTCCCAGCCATAGTGGTGAAATGTAGATCGGAGAGGTAGTCGATGATGGCCGAGGACACGGACGTCATAGTGTGGCTGCTGAAATGGAGGAAATAATAAAGCCCAGACCATACCTCCATGGCTGTATGACTGTGGAAAAATAGGTGCAAGCAGTCCTCAACCTGAGGAGAGGGGTAGCAGCTCATGGACACCCCGTTGATCTTCACCACAATACATAAAGTATATTTTCAAGCTTCCTGAGGGGCAAACTCGTGGTCCTGAAATGTGTTGGCTGGTTGCGTGCTTGTCGGCGTTAGCACTATGGATATCTTTTCTACTGGAAGGTCTTCATTTACCATGACCTTTTGAAGATATTCTATTAAAGTTTCTTAATAGAATTTAGACCTCTTAATCAATTCAAGGATAGAGATCCAGGCAGGCATTTTATCCAGATGTTTCAAAAGGTCATACTGTGTCCCACAGATGGACTCCTCTATCTACTCCTCAGTCTCTCTTTCTAGCTGAGACTGCTCTTGGGCCTGACTATTCTGGGAAAAAACCCGGTGAAAGATCCTTCCACTCCGGAACACCATAGACTATGGCTTTTGCACCTCTGTGGGGTTGGTTATGGGTTTAAGGAGTGGTCTAAGGGGTAATGGTGGAGGAACAGTTGACGAAGCAGGGATGGATGGAGGGATCCTAATGAGGGATTTATTTGGTGGAGGTGGAATGGAAATGGATGGGGCCTCAGATGGATGGTGAATGATGCTCAGTCGAGGCGCCCAACCTGGTTCACCGCCTCGATGACCTTGTGCCACTTTGGTGTCACCTCGATAAGGATCTTTCTCATTCTGGTTGTGGCACCTTTCTGAGGTAAGCTTTGGAAGTGATATCTCGGTGAAGCCTTTGTCCTGTGTCTACTTATATGTGGACTGTGTTTATTCTGAACCTGATCTGCTCCTGTTTCGACGGTGGCCTAGCTTTGGACCCGATTTGTGTGTTAGAGGCCATTGTGCACCGTGTTCGATGTGTCGTGTTAGGCGGCTATTGTGCTGTGAAGGTTCAGTAATCATTTCAGGACACGAGGATGAGCTGAGATTGGTATTCTTTGTGGCTTGTGTTTTAGCTCTTAACATGATAGTTTTCACTATGGAAACTTGTGATCGGCTGTTAGCAGGATCGGTACTCGAGGCATGGTGCATTACAGTCCGTGAGCTGCGATGACGCCGAGAGATGTGCTGAGATACGGATGTCGAGTTGTTTATTTTGCCTTGTGTGTTGTGTAGAGTCCGCAGTGGAAGCGTGTGGGTTATTACTTATTGGTCGAGGATCGTTGGTTGGAAGATTCCAGCCAGCCGAGAGGATTGTTTCCTCGGTGTGTGTTCATCTTGGATATATGTGTGCCTTGATGTTGTTGGTTGTCGTGCCGTTGTTTGTGGTTGCTGGCATTGGCAGTTTCGAGAATTGGGAAAATCTATTGGTAAATATGCTGATTGAGTACCCTTTCTTTATCTACTTTTCTTGGAAGTTGTGCTCTTGAGACGTGATCATGGTCCTAGAGATGCATTATTCTGAGAGTTGTTGTGGGTCCTTTTTGGTAAGCTGTGCGTGGCTAGTTCCTTTTTAGCCATGTGTTCAGTTGTAATTGTGCCTTGATGTGACCAAGCTTGCAGTTGTGTCCCGTGGTTCTGTGTTGAGAACGGAGATGAGATTCTGTGGGTGTTGTTGAGGTTGTGGTTGGTTTTTTGGTTATGTTTAGCGTGGGAGAAATTCCCTGTGAGTCTGAATTTGACATTGTGTGGACCGTGATCTTGTCGGTTGCTTATGCTGTACTCTTCTGCCATGGTAGAGTTAGCATGCGACTCGAATCTGATATAATGTCTGAGTGAGGACTAACTTGATTGTATTTGTGGTCCAGTGCTATTATTAGCATTTTGTGTGCCAATTTTGTTTGCTCGTTATGGCGTAGAAGCTGATGGTTTAAGCAGTCAGCTGAGATGTTTGTCTTCCTTGTGAAGAGCTGATGCTTGTGCTGTTGGTAGCTATTTTTCGTGGCATGGATCGTGTCTCCTTTCCTTGTGAGACGATAGCGATGTTGCCTTGTTTCGGAGGTGCCGCACTTGTGTTCCTTAGTGTGTGCAGATTGATTTACCCTGAGATCCAGAGCATGATGATCTTATTTGTGATCAAGGTCTGGCAGTGTTCCTCTACATTGTATTTTTCGAGAATCGTGATCTCATGTTTTTGTGTTGTTGTGGTAGGTGTTCGAGCTTGGCTGATGCTTGGAGAGCATAGCCAGCGTTTGGGTTGTTCTTCCCTTGTTCACTTGTTAGCACCTTGAATTTTGAGGATGAAATTTTTAGGAGGAGGGGAGGATGTAATGCCTTGGATCCTTTGGATCGGAATCAGAGAGCTTTCGGACGCTTTCGTGGTCCAGAATTATGTTGTATGATCCACACGGGTTTTTCCCCTATATAAGTTGTGAAATCTCCTGGAGAGTGAATTGTTGAGTTCTGAGACTCAGGGATGCTGCAGGTGCGTTGCGCTCTTTCTGATATTTTCTAACATTACTATCTACAGCATCTAAGGACGGGCTCAAGCTACTGGCTAGAGGTCGTCATTCCGCCCCCTCTCATTAAAGGCTTTCCTCGAGCAGAGCGTGCAATTAAGGGTGGCTTGCCACAACCAACTTCTTCCAAAGAATGGTGTCCCTATTCAGGCCATACCCAGGATACAACCCAGCCTAAGAGGGAGAAATGGAAGAAAATGGGAGATAAATTTTATGCAGGATGGGAGACATCAGGATTTAAATTCCTTCCAGGGCACTACCCCTCAAAAAGATAGTCTATTGCACCGGGACTTTGTGTCTTTAATTTTTAGGATCCTTAGGCACACATACGACCGGGCTTGTGATGTCCCGCGGGGCTTCGCCACTCTTGCCATACCTTTATTTTCACAATTTTGCTATATTGATTTGATTTATTGATTTTGATTTAACAGCCCTTCTTGGCCAGATATTGTAATAAAGGTCACTTTTTGAGGGTTAAGACTGCCCCTATTTGAGACCTCTCCCGTATTGGGGAGCGCCTAGGTTAGTAATCTTATCCATCAATCTCTTGCCCCTACACTCGGCTGAGCAAAGAAAAGAAAAGGCCTTCGTGCATACCCAAAGTATGGCCAAAGCCACAATGATGTTACTCAGAGGGATCGGCTATGGCTCGTCGTGAAGTGTGTGGGAAACCCATGCTCGAAGTTCACCCTTAATGATCGGGGAAAGAAATTTCGATTCCAAGCGTGGAGCTATTACCAGCCTAAGGATGCTGCAGAAGTGAACTCATTTGACTAAACTTAACTTAACTAAGCCACTCAAACGTGTGAAGGAACCGACATTATAGGTAATGCACATGAATAATAAGAGTAATAGCAATGATCACAAAATAAAGATACCTGGCACATCCATGACATGAAAGCAGCATCCTGAAGCAACCTTGATCATGAAGCTGCATATTCCTTGCTTGATAGGACGAAGAGGAAAGGATAGCAAAGGATCAAAGATTCCACTACACAGAGGAGCGGCAGACACCAAACTGGATGAATGAAGGATAAAAAGAAGAGACATGAGGGCTAAAACTCCCTCGTTAAGGCACAGAGATCCTGATAACAAGGAACCAGATACAAAATAGGTAGGGATTAACTGAGATCAAGGCGGGCAAAAGCCTCGAAAGCAGCAAGAGAATGGGCGAAGACCTTGAAAGGGTGGAACAGAAGGAATAGAAAGAAAATAAGAGGATTGCTGCGAAGATGAAGAAGGAAAGGAGGGATCATCCGACGTAGTTGAAGAAGAAGAGTAATAGTCATCTAATAGGGTCGGAGAAGGAGAATCGTAGACATCCGACAAGGTCGGAGAAGGAGTAGAGGCAACACTTAGAAATCCCAGGGAATTAAAAGATGTCCCTAAATCAGGATGGAAGGAAAGATCTAGAGGTTTCGAATAGGAAGAGGAAGAATCAGGAGAGGTCCCAAAGCCGGGGTGAAAGATAGGCATAGGTCGAGGCCTAGAATTGTGAGAGGAGGGAGAATCCAAAGGCACCGGATGGGAAGAAGAAGAGTAATGGGGGCTTGCAGACCCTGGAAGAGAGGAGAGAATCATAGAAGTAGGATTGAATGAGGGAAAATACACCACCCAAGGGTGGGAGTTGAGTAGAAGAAATGATGAATATAAAGGAGAGGAAGAAGAAGTGGACCCCTGAGTGCACAACATGCGGCTCTTGAACTTGCGCCATCGCCTCTTCTTGGCTAAAACATCTTGGAAACGGGCCCCCTGGCATGGGCTCAGACCTCTGGGTGTTGCGCGAGCCGGAAAATATACCCGCAACTGCCCGGCCAAGGCAAAGGAAAATCGGTGCCATTGATCTGCGCGGCGGGAACCCGTATCGTCGGCGTTCCCATGATTGCCCCGCGCGATGATTTTCCCTCCGAGCTGGAGCGCCGGGTCAATGTCGACTTCGGCCCGGGCGGCCTGCTCTCGAAATCGTCGCAGTTCGAGTACCGCCCGCAGCAGCAGGCCATGGCCACGGCCGTCGCCAAGGCCTGCCACGACCGCTCGCACCTCATCGTCGAGGCCGGCACGGGCGTGGGCAAGAGTCTCGCCTACCTTGTGCCGTCCGTCTTCCACGCGTTGGCGGAAAATCGCAAGGCGCTCGTCTCCACGCACACGATCAATCTTCAGGAGCAGCTTTACCACAAGGACATTCCGCTCGTGCAGAAGCTGGTCGGCACCGATTTCAAGGCCGTGCTGCTCAAGGGCCGCCAGAATTATCTCTGCCCGCTGCGCCTGCAGCGCGCGATGAGCCACGGCGGCGAACTGTTCGCTTCACGCGAGCAGGAAGAGATGAAGCGCATCTGGGAATGGAGCCAGCGCACGCGCGATGGCACACTCTCCGACCTCGATCCCGCGCCGGATCCGAACGTGTGGCTGCAGGTCTGCAGCGAGGCCCACGTCTGCACGCCGCGCACCTGCGGCCAGGGCACGGAATGCTTCTACCAGCGCGCACGCAAGGAGGCCGAGGCGGCGAAGGTCCTCGTGCTCAATCACTCGCTCTTCTTCAATTTCCTCGCCGGCGCGGAGGCGGTGCTGGAGGAGAGGGGCTACCTTTTCCACAACGACTTCATCATCTTCGACGAGGCGCACACGCTGGAGTCGGTCGCGGCGCGGCATCTCGGGCTGGAGATCTCGCACTCCGGGCTGCGCTACGTCCTGCAGCGGCTGTTTCACCCGCGCACGCAGAAGGGAATCGTCACCGCCTTGCACGATGGCGAGGGCATGAAGCTCGTCCTCGAGGCGCAGGAAGAATGCGACATTTTCTTCGACAAGCTCGAGCGTTCGCTGCGCTTCGACCGCGCCAAGGAACTGCGCATCCGCGAGCCGGGCATCGCGGCCAACTCGCTCGACCTGCCGCTCTCGCGCCTCTACCGCAATCTCGCCGACGCCGCGCGCGAAGAGGGCTGTACTTGACTGACTTCTAGGGTATCATCGTCAGGGAGCTCTGGTTCCAGCGGACAATCCTCTAGTATCAGGTGCTCAGTAAAGAAGTCTACGATAGCTTGACCTTTAACAGCCTTTTGTGGAACATAGGAGATATCAAACTCCATGAGTATCACTGTCCATTTGCCTAAGTGGCCTTTGAGTGCCAGTTGAGACATGATATACTTAAGCAGATCTGCCTTGGAGATTAGCCTGACTTCATGTGTCAACATATAGTGTCGGAGCTTCTTGACTGCGAAGACCAGCGCTAGGCAGATCTTCTCAATGTAGGTGTACTTTTCCTCAGTTCTGACCAATCTTTGACTGAGGTAGTAGAGGGCATGTTCTTTCCCTTCTTCATTATTTTGAGCTAGCATTTCCCCCAGAGAGTTGTATGTGGCCGCTATATGCAGGACCAGCGGCCGTCCATTCACCGGTGCACCGAGCACTGGAGTAGTCTTCAGGTAATTCTTTAGCTTGTCAAAGGCTATCTAGCATTCTTCATTAGAATAAAAGGGAACATCTTTCATCATTAGCTTATGAAAGGGGTGGCATCGCCCTAATAAGTTGGATATAAACCGTCAGATGTATGTCAGGCGGCCTTGTAGAGATCTCAGCTCGGAGAGGTTCCATGGTGGGGGTAACTCCTGAATTGCCTTGATCTTTGCGGGCTCTATTTCAATTCCCCGATATGTGACAATGAATCCCATGAATTTTTTGCTCGACACTCTGAACGCACACTTCATAGGGTTCATCTTCAGTTCATACTGCCTTAGCCTCTGAAATACAACTCGGAGGTCCTACAAATGATCTTCTTTCTTTCTGGTCTTGACTACCAGGTCGTCTATGTAGCACTCAACCTTGTGGTAGCGTAGCTCATCAAATATTCTGGTCATCGCCCGCTGGTAGGTTACGCCGACATTCTTCAATCCGAATGGCATCCTCTTGTAGTGATAAATGCCCTTGGGAGTCTGAAAGGCAGTATGGATCTGGTCACACTCCGTGATCCATATTTGGTTGTAGCCAGACGATCCGTCCATAAATGACAAAGCTTCATGGCCGGTTGTGGCATCAATCATGACCTCCATTATTGGTACCGAAAAGTCATCTTTAGGACAGGGTTTATTCAGATCTCGAAAGTCTACAAATATCCAGATTTGCCCATTCTTCTTCTTTACGGGCACAATATTAGCCAACCATGTGGCGTATTAATTTTCTTCAATAAAACCCACATCAATGAGTTTGTCCACTTCTTTGCATATTTGAGTGATGAGCTCTGGCCTCATGCGCCGTGGCGGCTGCTTCACTGGCTCTGCTTCGGGGCTTATGGCTAGCTCATGTTGTGAGACTGTAGGACTGAGTCCTAGCATTTCCTTGTAAGTCTAGGTGAAGCAATCCCGATATTCTTGCAGCAGCTGGACATACACCTTCTATTCTTCAGCAGACAATTGGGCACTGAGGAAGGTTGGCCTAGGGTCATCCTCATCTCCCAGGATGACTTCTATCGGCTCATCGAATGTAGCTTGGCCTCCCTCTTCTATCTCTAGGGGTGCTGGCTAAAGGTCGACAAAGTCTGGAATATCATCTTCCAGGTCGATAACCTCGATCTCTTCATTTGGTTTCATTTGGGCTTTATCAAGGATTCCTGACCCGGTCGGTAGCGGCTGTGTGGATTGCTTTGTCAACAAATCCATCGTCATTGTAGTTTCAAGGGGCGAGTTAGCAACTTCATCCCCCGTCGATGGGTTTGTAGTCATAAGGGACTGGCAGTTGTTTATTGTTGAGCTGGAGCAGCATTTCAACTTTACAGTAGAAGGTGAGAAGATGTCGCCCTCTTGGACCAGCATATGCTCGGTGGAGGTAGCCTTTTCTCTTTTAGCAGCATGCACCTCTTGGTCAGCTTCGGCAGAAGCTTCCTTGATCAGTACGAGAGACGCTGACATCATCATCGGAGGAGGGCTGTTGGAGGATCTTCGGCCTCGCTGTTGCTGGTCGTGTTAAATCTGGCTTGAAGGGCTGCTTCTTTAGGATAGACTTGCTCCCAGCTTCGGCAAGGAGTCATGGCCTCTATCTCTGAGTCTCCTGATCTAGCCGGTTTAACATGTTCAACTTCTGCTCGGTACTCATCGAAAGTTGCCCGTGGTGAGTTGTCTTCAATTGGGTAGAAAGCGGAGATGGTGTCCACTTCATGACGCCCACTATAATAGTATTCTTTAGGCTTGAAGCCCAACCCTGGATGCTGAGAGACATGTCTCAGTTCTTTGTCCAGACTTGCGGGATACCACATCTTCTGGAATGCTTCCTTCTCTTTGCGTGGCTGGCCAGAAGGGATGTACTGCTTTCGAAACATCTTGGCCATCCAATTTATTGTGAACGCCAGACCTTGGACGGGAACTGACGGGTTCTCTATGTCTTCGGGTAGATGACAATCAGTGTCTTCCCGGGTAGGATGCTCTTCAGCTGTATAAAACAAGCTGCTGGGGCCATCTATCTGTGCTACCTCCCAAGCTTTGAAGGGATCGACAGTGGCATTATCAAGGCTATGAATCAGATTGGTGAGGCCGTCCAGGACTCCTATGTGGTCATGCTGCTAATCGACCTTGGCTTCATTGGCTTCGGGGTATATGGCGGGAGGTACTATCCTACCCACGTCTCCGGTGATGGTGATGTGAGAGACCATCTTGGGTTTGATATACCCGCGCGACGGTGGAGGGAACAAACTATCACCAGAGGTGCTTTTCAATGCCCTAGTAGGGGTCTTGGCTTCAGAGGTCTTTTGTGACCGCTCTGCATATAGATGAGCGTTTGCCAGGTGACACTCAAACACTTTGAATGGGTGGAGGTCAGCCAATATCCTCTCCTCCTTCCCTTCCAGACTGTACTTGATGCATTGGTGAAGCGTAAAGGGCACCACCATGTTTTCATGTAGCCAAGGACGGCCAAGTAGTGCTTTATATGAGGTGCGGGAGTCATGACATGAAACAACACCCTTGTAGTGAAGTCTGCTAAAGTGAGTGTAAATTTCGCTACTCCCAGTGATAGTTCACACTTTTGGTTGAAGCCGGCAATATGCATATCTCTGACTTTTTCGAGGTGCACGTTAAAGTAGTGACTTTGATATATTCTATATGGCAAGATGTTGGCAGCTGCACTGGGATCGACCAAGATTTTGTTCAGCTCCCATCCATTCAGGTGTCCTTTCATATATAGCAGCCTGTTGTGGCTGATAGTAGGGAGCAGCATGTCCTCCTGAGTGAAGGTCATGCTGGCCTCCGGTAGTGCTTCAGCCAAGTAGGTTTCATATTGAGCAGGCATATGCAAAGCAGTGATGATCGCCTGTCGGGTCTCTTCACTCAGAGAAAGGATCTCCTAGATTGTGAACCTCATCGGGAGCTTCTTGAGTAGCTTCATTATCCTATTTCCAGCTCAGACATTAGACAGCTTCATTTCTTCTACCCACTTAGGCTTGGAAGGGTTCTGAACCATGGCCCCTGATGGACCTGCCTCATCAAGCTCTAATTTTGCCTCTTTTTGCTTGGTGTCATCTTCTTGCTGCCCTTCATTAGCTCCCGTCGGACAAGCTGTATCTTCATCTGGAATTTCGGAGGGTTGTTGGAGCTGCGGGTGAGTATTCCTGATTGTAGGGTTGGCATCCCGACACGGCTGCTTCCCCTTTGACATTTTCAGAAATTCCAGGAAGGAGGGGGTGGCAATGCTGCCCCCACTCTGGCTGTAAAGACCCGACGGAGGAGGGATCTGGGCCCCCTTGACCTCCGGAGGAGGTATCTTATAGGGTTGTTTGCCCATAAATATAATATTGTGGTTAGTAGGCGACTGGCGCCCCCATCTTTGGCCTGACCAGGTTGCATGAGTAGTAGTCGCGGCTTCAGCCTGGCTTCCCTTGGCAGTAGGTGTGAAGCATATCTCTTCTTCATCATCTTCACTAGGCAAGTTGAAGAGGGCCGAGAGGGTATTGTAGGATAAAATCAGTTCCTTCTTGGCCTTGCCAGCCTTTCTTTTCTTCTTTCGTTTCTTCTTCTTTTCCTCAGTTGGTGCTTGCCCCCAGAACAGGCTACCCTCCTTGTCAGATACCTTATCAGCCTCCTCCTCCTGCTTGAGTGAAAGTTGTTCTAGCTCCTGCCACTCGTATTAGTAGACGCTTCAGTTCAAGCTGTACATATTCATCCAACCCATATATATAATTTTGCAACCTCCAGGCTTCAAGGCTGACTTCCTTGGTTACTGGCAGCGGAGTCTATCTCCTCCGCTGAAAAGATTCGTGGCCTTTCTCTTTTCTTCGCCTTCGAGGGCGACGGAGCCCTAGGCTCCTTCCCCGCTCTCTCTTCTCCTTCTTCTTCCTCTTCATTCCTCCTTCTTCTTCTTCATTCCTTCTTCTTCTTCCTTCCCCCTCTTCTTCTCCTCTAGGTGTCACCACGGATGCGGTCACCGGTCTTGCCGGGTAGGGGACCTCGGTTGTACTGGCGGAAGGGATGTCGGGTGTGTCGGGGAAGACGGCTTAGGCAGTGTGCCGGGGAAGGGCGTTCGGTAGTGTGCCAGGGAAGACAGCTTAGGCTATACCAGGGAAGGGCGTTCGGTAGTGTGCCAGGGAAGATGGCTTAGGCTATACCGAGGAAGGGCTTGAGGGCGTACCGGGGAAGCCTATAAAGGGTGTACCGCTGAAGGCCATAGTGGGTGTGCCGTTGAAGGCTTCCTTACAAGTTGTACTGGTGAGAGGGAGAGGCACACACATAAGCTACTGAGGACTTCTGGTGTCCCCCTGCGGGGCCCACCGTCACTTTGCTGGGGCCGTCGCTCCTTGTGGGCGTGCACCCGTGTTTCCCCTTACGCCTCTGACCTAGAGGAAACTCTACCGAATTTTCGTCAAAAATTATCGGTGTTTTGTTCTCTTTACCTTTAGTAGGGTCCCCAGCGGTCTTCATTTTCCATCATCTTCATGCATCATAACCTCTTTATTTTCACCCCTGCGTTTTGTCCTTGCATGACATTTAATGGCATTTACCGAGGCTATTCCGGGGAGTAATGCACGTGGCGTGCTGGTGAAACATATAGTGTGCCGGGGAAACGCATCTGGAGTGTGCCGGTGAGGGGCATCAAGGGCGTGCCAGTGAAGGCCGCTTGGACTGTGCCGGGAAAGCCAGGTACTGGCGTGCAGGTGGTGACCTGCAGGGTGTGCCGGGGAAGGTCACTATGGGTGTGTCGGCGAAGGGCCAAGGGGTGTACCAGGCAGGGGCACCCAGGACCGTACCGGTGAAGGTCGCAGGGGTCATGCCGGTGAAGGCCCCTCAAGGCGTGCTGGTGTTTAGTGGGGTCTTAATCTGCTTCTTTCTTCTTTCTTTTCCTCCCTTTTGTTTACAGTGGAACCTTCCCCTCCCTTTATGATATTAATTTCCCTTTGTCTACAGTTTGTTCTGATCTTTGCCCGTTGCACTTTGCAGATAAATGGCTGCCCTGAGTGGTTCTTCTGCTCCCATTACTGCTGGTGCCGGACGCGTCCCTCCGCCTCTAGTCCCAGCCGTCACATGGCTCAATGTTGAAGATTTGGACCGAGATCATGTCGAGGTAGCAGCACTGGCTGAGTCCTCGGGCTCGGACATCGAGAGTATGGATGTTCAGAGGCTTGCCAGGGTTGAGAAAGGCTTCACCTTTGATCGTACTACAGCGAGCTATAGGGGAGATTTTTGAAAGGACCCGCACTTGCTCCGCTTCCTTAAGCAGTCACGATCTCGGGAGAGGCAAGAGCTGTGGATTGTGAAGGTGATGGAGCATGCAGTTCTATAGGCTTGCGATAGCTTGTCCCATGTTGTTCCTAGAAGCATTCCGATGTGCTTGGTGGGTGAAGCCCGCGAGTGGGAACCCGTATTGGGGCTGGAGGCCATGCTATCGGTAGAAGATAAACTACTAAGAACCCTCGGTTTTATTCCAGCCAAATGGGACATGGCCGCGGGCCGAGTTCAGGGCGAGCAACACCGCTCCGACTTGATCTTGGCTCCGCTGAAGTGGGGTTACAGAGAAGAACCATTCATTTTGGATTGACTATGACATGAAAAATGATGAACTGATAGCCTGCAAGTCTTACTTTGATTTCAGTCACTATAAAAGGTCAGCCAAGGGTGGGCAGGACTCCTACTGCCACCATTGTGGGGGGTTTGGACACATTATGTCAAGTTGCTGGGAGTTGAAGGGTATGAAATCTACTGTTCAGTGTTATCGTTGCAAGGAGCATGGCCACACAGTCAAAAACTGTTGGCAAAGAAGGAGGAAGGACAATCCTCATGACAAAGCTATGAGCATTCACAGTCTCCCATGAAAACTCACCACACACAGTCATAAGAAGAATGAGAATTCTCTTGTGTGTTGCCCTTACTATGGGATGGTTGGACATGATGTGTATGATTATCACATAAGGAGGAAAGATGATTTGACTGTCTTGATAAAGAAGAGCAATCTAGTTAAAAATGCTGCTAATTCTCAAGGACCCAAGCAAGCTTGGGTACCTAAAAGTTTCAAATGAGAAATTTGGTTGCAGGTGCCTTGGAGCTGAGCAAGGTTCAACTAGAAAATAGATGCTCAAGGCACAGATATGTAAATAAACTTTTCAATTTATGTTCAAATTTTTCATGGTATGCTTGCTTTGTAGTTATTGCATTATAGGTCTATCTTATTGTCAATAAATCCTGCAAGTTGAAACTGTCTCCCTGAACTGCTGAAACATCCTCCATGGTTTTAGATGATCATTTGAGTTGTATTACATCTTAACACCCAATCTGAGTTCTGGTATATCAAATGGTGATGTGTAGAAAGGCAGGTTAAGCTTGCCTAGAACTCTCACTATGCATGAGTTGGGTCTTCGGATCAATATATACCTCCGCCTTATACCGGAAACCTCTAGTTTTAGATGCATAATTCATGAGGAATTTGTCATGTTGATGGAATTGATATGTTGTTTGAGTTGCTCATTGCTTCTTCCATGTTAGCAGCCATGTGAGTTTCCTATTTATTATTGTTGATCATTGCCTTTGATGATGTCTACCATGGCTGAACATATATTTCAACTCATCACTCATGTGGATATATAGCATGTTGATTGACTATCTTAACTTCCATAAGCTTTTGACAAAGGGGGAGCTTGAGGGCTTACATTTCAATTCAGAATGCATAATCTATGCTTGCATCATCTTATGATCCCACACACTCCAATGCATATCATGCTAAAGGGTCACAACAATGCATATCAATTGGTATCATTTCTATTGCATCATGTGTTCACATAAGACATAGGTTGCATACTCCATCATCAACCCATGCACAAGTTTAGGGGGAGTCAACATTAAAAAAAAACTAGTTTGCATCCTTGCACATTTTTGTTGACATATGTGTAGACTTCATCTTCTTAGGGGGAGCTTATTTATCTTGATGAATCTAATGAAATCCTCCTTGTTGTTGATCATGTCGACCTTAGACCAACTCAGGTCAACACTAGGGTTGATCCACTTTGTAAACTACTCTCTGTCTGAGCTCAGTGCGCCAACACCATGAGGTGCCTGCATCGACACTCCTTTGCATCTGCTGGTCTTATTCCACCTTTTTCAGCTTGAGCCCACTGCACATCCTCTGGGGAAGAGTTCACTATCCATTCTCCTTCTTCCACTCAACTGCAATCTCTGCATAAATCAGGCCTCTGCATCATAATGCGATATGCTATGTTTCACCTCGGATCTAAAATGTTTTAATATCTCTAAACCATTCTGTTTGTCTGAAATCTGCTATCTCTTGCATGATCAGCTGCATGTTGTCAAAACCTCCTTGAATGCCTTGAACTGGTCCGCTCTTTGTTTGCTTGCTAGGTCTGAGGGTCATTCGGTCTTGTGACTTCCACCCCAAGGTGGTTTCACATCACAGGCCCATTCAAAAATCTTCTGAGTCTTGTCTCTCGGGAAGGAGTAAGGCCTCCTCATTTTCTCTCGCAACAAAGTCAGTTGATTTGTTGAAGTATTTGCTGCCTCCTTTGTCTTTTCCTTCAAATGCCCAGCAATGCTGAGGTTGACATCTCCAAGTTTATTTTCTTGTTCTGCCAGGGTGGTGGGGGAGCGATATTTTGCCAGGAAGGCTTCAATATCAGCTGCTATCATGGCCAATTGATCAAGGGATTAGATGTCGAGGTTGACCATCCGCTGCTGAATCTCTTTCTTCAAACTTTGTCTACAAACCCGGGTGGCAACCTCGTGGTTTAGTAGGAACTTGCATCTTGCATAAAGGCTTCTCCATCTTTCGATGTAGTCTAGGACGAGCTCGTCATCTTCTTGCCTGTGGTTGTAGAGTTCTACCCTAGACACAGGGAAGTGCTTCGGGCTTGGGTGACTGCTATGCAGAGGGAGGATACCCCTGGCTGGGTCAAACTGACACATGCTTATCTCAGCTAGTTGCTTCTCTAGCCTTTCGATTTCCTGCTACAACCCGCCGCACAATGAGGGCAGGGCAGAGTCATATTGTGAGAAATCCACTTCAGAGTGTCTTCCATCGGCTGGGTTTGTGCCCTCCGCGAGGAGGTAGACCACATGGACCTCCTTTTTACAGACGTCTGCTTCATGGGGTTGTGATGGGTTCACTTCATAGTCCCCCATCTTCAGTTTGGCTTTCCTGATCAAGTCTTGGGCAATATCCTTGAAGACATAACAATCTTTGATAGGGTGGCCTAGGATTCGATGATAGAGATAGAATTCAGGGTTGTCACTTCTTCTGGCATCCTCTGGCCTTTTGGGCTTTGGCAAGGTAACCCTACCGTATTGAAAATCCCATTTAAAGATCCCCTGAGTTTTACCCCTCAGGAAGGAATAAGGATTCTTCATCTTTTCCTGCAACGTGAGGACTCGTTCTACCTGCCCACTAGTTGAAGGGCTAGCCGCTTCTTTCGCCTTCCTCCTTGTGTGCATGAAAGCACTGAAGTTGGTGCTCGGGGATTGCTTCTTCCATTCTGCCGTGATTGTGGGGGAGCATCCTGGGTTCATGGATCTGCCCTGCCATAGGTGGATGCCCTCAGTTACATCAGACAACAGTTTGGTCATTTCGGCCAGCTGTGCCTTCAATGTGTTGATCTCTTGTTGCTACTTATAGCATATTGCGTGCATAACAGGGTCACATGGGGAGAAGTCTGGTGTGTGGCTTGGACCACTGTCTTCCGTTCCAACATCAGGCAGAGGTGGAAACACCCCGTCACCATGACTGTCTGGGACTGGCCCCTCAGAAGAAGATGGGACCACCCCTATATCCCTGCTTAGAGGTGAGTTTTGGAGAAACACTTCTTTGTCTTGGGTTTCGCCAGCTAGAGGCATATGTTGCTCTTGGCTCTTGGCTTGCCATGCATCCGGGTCTTCCAGGGGATCGTCACCAGCCAGGGCTGAGACAGATATCATGTCTGCTTCATAGAAATCTTCTGTTGAGAAGCCCAATCCAGGGTGCTAGGTGCTCTTCAGGAGTTCTCTATCCAGGTTTGGTGGATACCACAGCTTCTTGAATGTCTGATTCTGGCTTTCAGTTTGAAAGAAAGGCAGCTATTGCCCCCTGGCCAGCTTCACCACTTTGCCGGATATATATGGAAGTCCCATGATTGACGCGACATGGTTAAAGCGTGAATCTCACGCGCGGAGTGTTCTTGGGCTCTATCCAGCCCTATCTTTCGTTCCTAGATCCAATTAACACTATAAAACTAGCCCTAACCCGACCTAGAACCTCCATTTGCTGTGGCGGCTAGCGAAGAGCACGTTCGAGGGAGGATTTAGCGAGGAGACGGAGAGCATGTTCATGCGATCCCCATGTGTCTTCGTCCCCTTCTTACTTTGATTAAGGTAGGTGATGGTGGACTAAACCCTAAGAGTAATATATCAGTGGAAGCATCTTCGAGTCCTCTTTCCATCAGTAGTAAAAGCCCCAATTGTTATTCAGTATAGCACGTGTATTGTCCATTGTAACCGGAGCATGTTATTTAGGGCACCGATCTTGTTACCCCCTCTCTATATCGATTGAATGCTAGGATTAGCAGGCTTAAATATCAATTGATCATGCTATATTGAATAACTTTTCATCCTCTTTCTATCAGTATAATTTTGCCCAATTATTATGCACTATACCGCTTGTATTTCTTGTTGTAGTTGAGGCCTATCAGTGTTTGCCAGAGACTAGAAATGATTAACGGGTTGCGGTCCTAATAGGAACCACCTATGACACTAGCGGCCCCACGATAGACCACAAGGTCTAGGGTTGCAGCCATCTCCTGACCATTTTCCTCATTTAGCGCTTTTGAACCTCATTGCACCCTTGCGGCCCCATGATAGGCCGCAAGGTCCATGGTTGCAGTGAGGTTCTGACCGCTTGGGACCCTAGCGGCCGTGCGATAGACCGCCTAACGCGTGTTTGGATTTGAATCCTCACGCCTCCAAGCGGCCTCTCCATCAAAGTACAACTGCCACAAGATAGGCTGCACTTGATTGGGTTCCAAGGTCTCATCTTCAGGGAGCTCTATCTCTAGTGGACAGCTCTCTAGCACTGGATGTGCAGCAAATAACTCTGCAATGGCTTGGCCTTTGACGGCTTTCTGTGGCACATAGGAGATATAAAAGTCCATGAGGATCACCGCCCATTTACCTAAGCGACCCTTGAGTGCTGGTTGTGGTAGAATATATTTAAGCGGGTCTGCTTTGGAAATCAGTTTTATGTCATGTGACAACATATAGTGTCAGAGCTTCTTGACTGCGAAGACCAGCACCAAGCAGACTTTCTCAATGAAAGTATATTTCTCCTCAGTTCTGACTAGTCTCCGTCTAAGGTAGTAGAGGGCTTGTTCCTTCCCTTCTTCATTATTCTGAGCGAGCATTACCCCCTGTGAGTACTGTGTGGCTACTATATATAGAATCAGCGACCGTCCTTTCATCGGTGCCCCCAGCATTGGAGGGGTCTTCAGGTAGTCTTTCAGCTTATCAAAGGTTATTTGACATTCTTCATCCCAATAAAAGGGAACATCCTTCATCATCAACTTATGAAAGGGGTGACACTGCCCTGATAAGTTGGATATGAACTATTAGATATAAGCCAGTCAGCCTTGTAGAGATCTTAGTTCGGAGAGGTTCCTTGGTAGAGGTAGCTCCTGGATTGCTTTGATCTTTGCGGGGTCTATTTCAATCCCCCGATGTCTGACAATGAAGTTCAAGAATTTTTCACTCGAAACTCCGAACGCACACTTCATAGGGTTCATCTTCAGTTCATATTGCCTGAGCCTCTTAAATACAACTTGGAGGTCCTATAGATGGTCTTCTTTCCCTTTGGTCTTGATCACCAGGTCATCTATGTAGCACTCGACCTTATGGTAGAGCAATTCATCAAATATTCTGGTCATCACCCGCGAGGCCTAGAAATTGAAGACCTATCCATGAGATTGGTGCAGAACTAAATGGCTTTCACTAACACAGACCAAAGATTAGTGCAGATTTGTCCATTATTATTAAACACTTGAGGTGGATTGTCTTTCCAACTAAATCCCTTAAAACCTGATAGCTGAGGAACTTGATCACAAATCCCTTAAAACACTTGAGGTAGATTATCTTTCCAACTAAATCCCTTAAAACCTGATGGCTGAGGAACTTGATCACAAATCTTTTGGGAAGCCTTGGATGGATTGGCTCTTATGCCCAACAGGTTGGCCCTTTCACACAAACTACACTGCAGAAAGAGAAGGTACAGAATAAGCTTAACTCCCTGCTTTTTTCTTACATTCCAAGAAGGTTCAAACTCTAGCTCTAGACCATAATTTCCATGTTCTTCATACCAACTCCAAACATCAACTGATAAGTCATCGATCATATTATGACTGCAAGCATCATGATGCCTGTGAACAGATGGGACAGAGACAATAGGAGAAGCAACATATAGTAGTTTTCCAAACCCCAGTTGCTAAGTTTATATATTCAGAAGCCATTTGTAACATGTAAGAAACATGATCCATTCCTTGGGAATTTCCAAACCCCAGTATGAAGTGTGGAAGGAGCAAGAACTGGCCATGATCCATTCCTTGGGAAATTCCAACCTGGCTCTGCAGTGTTAACCTGTCCCTGTGTAAAGTGCAACAGTTGCAGCACATTTGCCCAATGGACCCAATGGATTTGATTTAAACATGCTCTCATGTAGAATGGGCTCTTGGATTTTAGTGCCTGAATGCCCTCAATGAAAAGATCCATCAATTCTGTTGCACCTCTCATATATGCACACTTCATCAACTTAGTAGGACTGAAGGACTTGGCTGCCTTTACCAACTTCAGAACTGAAGTCTACTTACTTCAGTATTTTTCTAGAGTAAAGAGCCATGCTTGAACTGGAAGTAAGCTGGCTTCATTAAATCTGTTGACCATATATTGAAGTCTAAACTATCTAAATCTCGACTGACATGGTCGGTCTTCTCTGCTCTCTCCTAATGTTTTATGTCAGCTATACTCCTCTAAGTGCACACAAAAGGACCCCTGCTGCCATGGGGAATTTGAAAGCTCAAGCGTTAGCCGGCTAGGGTGGTCATGCATGCAATGGAGAAGGTGTGGAGGAGATGAATTTTATTATGCTAGTGTAGGCCTAATTATGCAATGGGAAATGTAGAGTTTTGAGTTATATAGTTTTATAAGTAGATGGAATTTATTAGTCAGCATCCATCAGAGAGTTTTGAGATCTCCATCCACTCAAGTTTCATGGTTCTTCCATTTGATGACATCCGAAGCTTCATTATGAATTGGAATTTGCCTAACTAGATTCCACAAGTCTGCCATTTCCATGGATAGTGTAGTGGGAAGAACCCACTGCCCTATAGAGATAGAGACCGACAGTTGCACTTTTTTCTAGTTCCAAGTCCATTCTGATTTGATCTCCATACATTTTGTTGATGCTTTTGCCATTCAGCCACGGGTCAGACCAAAGGTTGATGCTTTGGCCATTTGAAATTGAATAAGTAATGTGGGAGTGCATCCAGTCCCTAGCTTGTAGAATTCCCTTCCATGCTGAAGAATGATGAGCTTTAATTTTGTAGTCGCATATATTTTTGTTTGCCAGGTATTTATTCTTAATCCAAGAATGCCATAAAGACTCCTTTTTCTGAAGAATATCCCATAACAGCATACATAAAGAGGGCTAATTCCATTCTTTCAAATTTTCTAGTGAAATCTTTTTCGAGGTTTGCCTTGGAATTGCTATCTTAGTAATACTTCTGTCCTATGTCTGCTTAAGTGTGGACAGCTTTATTAGAGTCTGCTCTGCTTCTCATTTATTGGTTGCTTAGCTTTGGACTCTGTTATGGTGTTAAGAGCTGTAGCGTACCACGTTCGTCATGCTGTGTCCAGCGACCGGTGTGTTGAGAAGACTCATTTATTATTTCAGGACGTAAAAGTGAACTGAGATTGGCCTTTTCCTTGTGCCTCGTGCTGAAGCTGGTACTCCTCTTCCATTGCACTTAGGTTCCTTGTGATCGGTTGCTCGCTGGATCAGTATCCGTGGTGTGTTAATTGTGATTCTGATGAGTTGCAGTACTGTTGTACGTATGCTGACATATGATTGCCGAAGTCTTTTCTGATACCTATGTGTGTTGTAAAAAGTGCACAACAGAAGTGTGTGGGTTGGCTACCCGTGGTCGAGGATCATCATGGTAAGATTCTCATTGGTCAAAAGGTTTTGCTCCTTCCCGTTGTGACTTCGTCTTGGCTTCCTATGCCTTGATGTCGTCTGTTGTCATGCTGTTGCTGGTGGTTCTCCGGTACTGACATTGGCATTTGCAAATGTTGGGGAAATGGTCAGCTCATCTGCTGATAGAGTACCCTCTACTCTGCCTTTTTCTCGTGGGAGTTGTGCTCTCTAGGCATTGCTGCAGTCCCTGAGAAGCATTCCCTTGAGACTGTTTGATCATGTCGCCTTCTCATGTTGTGGGTCTTCCTTGGCGAGTAGTCTGACGCATGACTCGTCCCTTGTAGTCGCGTGATCAGCTGCTGTTGTGCCTTGTCGTGACCCTGCTTGCAGATGTGTTCTACAATTCTGTGTGCTGTTCAAAGCTGGACTCCTGCAAGTGCTGTCGTGGTGTTTCTGTGTGGTTTCATGTTATTGGCCTGGACCATTGTCTTGTCAGTTAGCATTGCTGTACTCTCCTTTCCGGATGAGATTAACTTGCGGCTCGGTCACATATATTATCTGACTGAGGGTTGACTCAATTCTGTCCATGGTCTAGTGCTGTTGTTTACCGTTGCTCTTTCCGTGTGTTTGTCATTGGTGTTCTATGCGCCAGGTGTTCCCTATCACCTTTGGCACCGGAACCAATGATGTGGTCAGGCTGTCAGCTGAGAGGACTGTGTTTTCCTTGTGAGAGCTAATGCTTCGTGTGCCTGCCACCCTGCCAATTTGTTTCTCGGTGCCTGTTGTTCTGGCAGTCGTGTCACTTTTCCAGTGAAGGTGTGAACGACGTTGCCCTGCCTCGGAGGTGTCAAACCTGTGTTCACTTGTGTCGTGCTCACTCCCAAGCATGCCCTTGTGATGGTGATCTGACATTGTTCCTCTGAGCTGTGTCTTTCGCATTATTGTGTCGGTAAATTGTTGGATCGTTCTTCCCAACCTTCCCCGTGCTTGTCCTTAAATTTCGAGGGTGAAATTTCTTAAAGGAGGGGAGGACTGTGGCATCCTGGATTCTTGCTGGATTTCTATTGGGTCTTGGCGGATCCTTATTACGTTGTTCGGATCCTTTTGGAGGAGTTTCGGATCACTTTTGTAGCTCTCGAGTTGAGTTTTACTTTCCGTGTGGATTTTTCTCCCGTTTAAGCTACGGAACCCTGCAGTGAGTCTATTTCTCAATTCATCGACTCGCGAACGATACAACGGCGATGTACTCTTCGCGAGGATCGTTTTGACTTTTTTTACGTATTTTTCTGAATTAGTGCATTTTTGACACGTTTTACGAATCCTGGCCGCCCAGGTCTACTGGGCAGCCAGGGGCTTGGCCGCCCAGGTGTGTAGATAGCCATGGGCTTGGCCGTTCTGCGGGCTTCAGTCTTCTTCTCAGCCCATTAGCTAGGCGGCCAAGGAAGTGGCCGTCCAGGCCCCTAGGCGGCCAGGTGAGTGGCCACCCAAGCCTGTGTCAGCCTGGGGGAGGGCGGCCAGAGGCCTGGTCGCCCAGCCCATTGGGCGGCCATCCCATCGAGATGGCCACCCAGCCCCCTGAGCATTTGGACACTATGCGGTCAGGGAGATGGCCGCCCAAGCCCTGGGTGGGTGGCCACAGGGTTGGCCGCCCTGCCCTATGGGGGGCCACAGGTCTGGCCGCCCAATCCGGTGGGTGGCCAACACCTTGGCCTTCTTGCCCCCTTCAGCCCGCTCGTGTGGTGTTTCGTGGTTTTGGTGTTTCGGGTTGTCCGTGGGAGGGGTGGCTGCGCGGGATGCATGTCCATGTGGTTCTCTTTGTTATACTAGTTTTGGGTTGAAGTGTAGGCCACCCCCGTCAGTAGTAGACTATGGACACTCTTCCTTGAGTTGGGCTGCTCATGTCGATTGTCCCCACGTGAGTTCCAGGATCACCAAAGGTGTTCCCGTGTGAGGGCCGTGATCGTGGCTAGGTGCCTTTGTAGGAGTTATGGACCATGGTCTTGGCATTCTATCTTGTGCTTTGGTTAGTCGTCTATGGACCGGTAGTCTTGGTTTAGTTGTCCATTTAGTGGTCCTTGGTTCTCGTGCTAGTGAGCCACCTCGTGGTGGCTTGGTGTGGACCGGTGGTACTCCAGTGGTTGCCGTAGTTACGGTGAGTTCTTGGTGACTCTCCCCACTTGACGTAGCTGACCTGGGCATGTTCGCGTGCCGACCCACCTGGGAGTGATGGAGGCTTGTCCTGTGTAGTGATTTTTAGGTCGGTTACTTGAGGGCCCCTTGCCATTGTAGCCAGAGTCCGGCTGGGGGGAAAATCGGCTAGAGGATCGACGTAGAGCAGATGGTCTGTGTGTGCACACGTGGTCGGGGACAGTAGACTGTGGACGCACTTTCAAAATATTTATTTATTTAATTTATTTATTCATTTATTCATTCATTTATTTTGGTTTATTTGGTGCGTGGACGTGCCAGTCACAAAGTGACGATTTATTCAGACTTCGAGGAATCCCTTGGTGCGTGCCATCTGACTAATCTGACGATAGTGGATATCGTGTCGGGACAAAAATCCACCGTGCCATAAATGCCATGACGTTAATTACATCCTCTCGGAGAGGAAAAAAGTCTTGATTGATTGTCAGGAAAAGGGGCCTTATGGTCTAAGATTAACATTAATAAAAATGAGATGATGCAGATCATGAATTACGTTAAAATGCCCCCAGATTGGGGTGAATATTTACATCATGTTGGTCGCTTGTTGACCATTTTTTTATTCGGACGAAAGTCCGTATTGAAAGCGTAATGAAGACGGCGATGAAACTGCGCAAATATCTGCCCCGTGTACGACAAGTTTAATAGGGGAGCGAGATTGAATCCCAATCAGAACGGGTCAGATTCGACAAGTTATCGGCCCAGGGCAATGCCAAGTCATGGCCATATCGGGGTGATTCCCGAGGTCCAAACGTGACTTACTGGAGCGTCATTGATATTCTCTTTACCGAGTCCGGGAGAGCGGGGGTTCCAGAGCATACATTATCATGTTTTCATTGTTTGGTTATTTGATCTCCTTTTGTTTGTTGACATGCATAGATGTATTATTTTTTATTTATTTGGGTGGCCACGAAAAAGTCGCGCGGAGCTGCGAAACAGGGGGGGTCGACCCATCTAGAAAGGGGTCTATCAAATTTCTTCTTGAAAAATCCATCCTTACTGATCGATTGGCACGATAGTAAAGCTTCCTTTTTCAGTTCGACATCACTTACATTCAGCAAAAGGCGATTAAAAGCTATGCCATCGCAGAACATCTTGCTCACCATCCCCTTCTACGATTCGACCATGTTCGCTTAGAGTTTCCATATGAGGAACTAATGTCAACTAATCAATCTTTAGATTTGATGTGGACATTACATTTTGATAGAGTCCTGAACTCTCTCGGCGGGGGGGTTGGTATATTTCTTTTAACACCTAAGGGTATCACCATTCCGCTTGCCTCCCAGCTCACTTTTCCTGTCACAAACAATATAGTTGAGTATGAGGCTCTTCTGGCCGGACTTGAGGCCGCTCACCAATTTGGTGTTACCCAGTTGCGAATTGTCAATGATAGTCAGCTTATTCTTTGCCAAGTGCTTACCAAATGTCGTACGCTCGATCCCAAACTCAAGCCCTACCAGAAACTTGCTTCTACTTATGCCAAGCTCTTTACCAAGCTGATCTTCATCCATGTTCCTCGCAGCCAGAATATCGTAGCTGATGCTCTTGCTTCACTTGCCTCCTCCTTGATTTTTCTCCCCGAGCGGGAGTTTCATGCTATTATCATTCAGAAGTGTCTCACTCCTGCTATTAAGGATCCTGCATTTCTTAGTGTTAAGGAGGAGCTGCTTAAGAAGGTTAAGGTAGGAGAGGTCATCGAGAACAAGGAAGTCATGCTATTAGATTTGGAAGAAGAGCTGGACGATGAGGAAAAATCATGGTTCTATGAGATTGCTAAGTATTGTCATAATCAGTCATATCCTGAAGAAGCCACGACAGAAGAAAAGAAGGCCATCAGGAGAGTAGCTCAAAGATACACTTTGGTTGGAGGCATGCTCTATAGAAGAGGTCTTACAGGTGTTCTTCTCAGGTGCCTTGATGATGATGAATCATGGAAGGTTGTGGACGAGGGACATTCCGGAGTCTGTGGGGGCCATGTCAATAGCCAGATGTTAGCTAAGAAAATCGTTAGGCTAAGCTTCTATTCGCCCACTCTAGAAGAGGACTGCTCCATCTATATTCGATGGTGTGTTAAGTGCCAACTGCACACTGACCAAATTCATTCTCCTACTTCTTCACTCCACCCTATGTCCTCCCCATGGCCTTTCTCCATGTGGGCTTTCGATATTATCGGACCTCTTGGTGACCCGAACCTCCTCACAAAGTTAGAATCATTTATACTCACGACCACGGAGTACTTCATGAAGTGGGCGGAAGCGAAAGCTTATGCGGAAATAAAAGCGTCAACGGTGTGCAAATTCATAATGAAGAACATCATCGCAAGATTCGACATCCTGAGTACCATCGTCACTGACAACGGTCCTCAATTTATCTCTCAAGAGCTTCAGGACCTCTGTAATAGGTATAAAATTGTATCGCATCATTCATCTCCTTATTATCCATAGGGCAATGGTCAAGCAGAGGCAACAAATAAAACTTTGATTAAAATTATCAAGAAAATTTGTGAAGCTAACAAATTTACGGACTGGCCTGAGAAGCTGGTTGAAGCTCTATGGGCCTCCTGTACTTCCATTCGAACACCTACTGGGCAAACCCCATTCACCCTTACTTATGGAATAGAGGCGGTGGTTCCCTATGAGATCCTTATCCCCTCTCTTAGAGTACAATTGGACAAGGAGTTCTCTATTAACAAAGCGATCCGGGAGCTACCACCACCCAGCAACCTCACCGAACTCAGGTCGCTCCAGGGTAGACTGACCTACATTCGGAGGTTCATCTCCAACCTCTTCGGTCGATGCACACCTTTCAGTAAACTGATGAAGAAAGACGCCCCCTTCATATGGGACTTAGAATGTCAGGTAGCTTTTGAGTAGATCAAGGAGTACCTCCTCACTCCTCCAGTCCTAGGGGTGCCTGTCAAGGGTAAACCCCTCATACTCTACATTGTCGCCATGGATGTCTTGCTGGGAGCTTTGTTGGTGCAAGTCAATAAAGAAGGTAAAGAGAAGCCGCTCTATTACCTTAGTCAAAAATTGATCGGTGTCGAGCATCGCTACTCCCCCATGGAGAAAGTATACTTGGCATTGGTGTTTGCCTTCAAGAAATTGTAGCACTACCTCCTATCTCATCGGATTGAGCTCATATCTAAGCACGACCCCCTGAAGTTCCTTCTCAGACAACTTGTTCTCTCAGGATGACTGGGGAAGTGGGCTCTCCTACTCACGGAGTATGACATCACCTATGTCCCTAGAAAAGTAATTAAGGGGCAGGGTATGGCTGAATTCTTGGCAGCCCATCCAGTACCAGAAGATTCTCCCTTCAACGTGAAACTTCTAGGTGAAGAGTCTTTTGCTCTTCAACAGCAACAACTGGCTAGACAGAGCGGATATGTCTTTCATTACTGGCAACAAGACGCACTCACAGCCAGCCAACCTTGTTGGGAGTTATACTTTGATCGTGCTTCTCGAGGTACTACCTGGAGCAACCTCAGCTCGGGCATTACGATAGGTGCCAGAATTGTCGTCCTGACTCCTCAGGGCGGAGTTTTGTACAACTCCTGTGCCCTCATGAAGGCCCTAACCAATAATGAAGCCGAGTATGAAACCCTGATCATCGGACTCCAGATGGCTCTCGACATGGGCGTCAAATGCCTTAAAGCCTATGGAGATTCTCAATTGATAGTCCGATAGGTCCTTGGCATCTACGACGTGTGGAAATCAGAGCTGGTCCCGTACCACGCTGCCATCACTCGGCTAACCCCGAGGCTCTATTTCTTTGAAATAGATCATGTTCCCAGAAGTGGTAACGCCTAGGCAGATGCCCTAGCAAAGTTAGCTGCAGCTATCAAGCTAATGCCTGAGGATGAATTCGACATCACAGTCAAACACAGAAGGCTGATGCCTAGCTCACTCGAAGGCAACTCTGATCTCACAATTTACGAGGTCCAAGGCTTTGACCAGGACACTCCCCCAGAAGAATAAGATTGGCGTGAGCCCATCATCAAATTCAAGAGGGGATTGCTCCCCCATGACCAGGCTCAAAGGGTCTGACTACTTCGCCAGGCAACATCATATGAGTTGATTGGTGACTCCCTGTACTGGCTCATCCACGAGAAGGACAAGTCCATTCTCTTGAGATGGGTCTCCCCAGCAGAGGCTTGAACCATTATGCGCGAGGTTCATTCTGGGTTGTGCGGCACACATCAAGCCGGAGACATAATGAAGCACAACATCAAACTTAAAGCCTTATATTGGCCTACCATGTACGGAGACTGCATCCAGTACGCTCGCACATGCCATCAATGCCAAGCCTTCGTCCCAGTACCTAGAAGACCTCCTAACTCGCTGCGTCCTACAGCCCCTACCTGGCCATTCACCGAGTGGGGTATGGACATCGCGGGGCCTTTCCTGCCATCTTCCAAAAGTCACAAGTATATTTTGGCCACCACCGACTACTTCTCTCGTTGGGCGAAAGCCCTTTCTCTATGGCAAGTCACTGGTGAGGTGGTTGCTAGGTTTGTTCGATATAACATCATCTACCGATTCGGCACTCCCAGTCGCATAGTCTCCGACAACGGGACGCCATTCAAGAATAAGGCCGTATACCAGTTGGTAGCCAAACTTCACATCGACTAGGGGACTTCTTCGGTCTACAACCCACAGGCCAACCGTTTGGCCAAGGCCTTCAACAAAACCCTCTGCAAACTCTTGGCTAAGATTGTTAGCCACTGGAAACGTGACTAGGGTGAAAAGGTCTCCAAGGTATTATGGGCCTACCAGACGATCTACAAAACCCCCACAGGATGTTCGCCATTCTCCCTCATCTACGGAGCAAAAGCCATCATCCCCATCAAAATCTAGTTAGCATCCTACCGCGTGGCGGTACACACCGGCTTAATCGGCCCTGATGAAAATGAATACCAGAGAAGGTTGGAAGAGCTTGCTGATCTGGAAGGCAAGTGACTCGAAGCCTACAAACACCTGCAAATATACCAGGCCCGCATGGCGCGAGCCTACGACAAGCTTGTCAAGCAACGAGCCTTCAAGCAAGGCAACCTCGTCATGATCAAGGAAAGGGAAGTCATGGCAGGGCGTTCCAGTGGCAAGCTCCAGCCGAATTAGGGAGGCCCGTACATTATTTGCAATGCCTATGAGTGTGGGGCCTACACAGTCATAGACTACAAAAGCCACAAACCCTTCCCACCTCTCAATGGTAAGCACATAAAGCTATATCATGCGCTAGAACAAGAGTTCGTGTGCCACGTCGACTAAGGCGTACGCTCCCAGCCCCAGCCAGCCGAACTAGTCTTTGCCTCACAGAAGAGTGAACCAGTCACCTCTCCTGGCTCTTCTCTCCAGTCCAGCAACAGGGTCAGCCAAGCCTCCCAGGATCACCGTCAGACGTTCTCGGGGGCTAGTCCCCCGCCTTCGTCCTCGTAAGAACCAGAGCAAGGGCACTGCCGCCCTAGCCACAGCTTAGCCATCAGGCTCTCAGGTAAGGAAACGAAAAAAAATAACAATAAAATGGGGCTAAAAATAGAGGTGCCCCGACAGACCCAGTCATCCCCCCCTCCATGAGGAGATGCCTGGGGGCAAAAAGGCCAACAACCTGGCTGAGGTGAAACCCCGAAAGGGTGCCTCAGGTAAAATTGGGAAACTCCTCGACGTGAAAACCCGCAAGGGCGCATCGAAAAAAGCTAAAGGGGGTCGGCTCCAGTGAAAACCCGAAAGGGCGCTGGGGCTGATAACGAGAAAACTTCTCTTCCCTCCACCAGTCAGGGTGGTCTTCACCTACTTCCCAATAGACCGCGGGGTTCTCTTGCGCCAAGCACTGATCGATCCCCGTCTCCAAACCAGTAGCCTGACACTTCCCAGTCACCCCTTGCATCACCTTCTCCAGTCTCCTATTAATGTCAACCTTCATGTGGCATTCCAGTCGCTATTCCAGCAAAACCAATCCCAGTACATCCCAGATCTCCGTTATCACACACTCCTGTGTTCTATGTATAGTCCAATACCCCCAGTCACATTTGGCCAGGGTGATATATCCCTTGGTCTCATAGTCCCACAACTCCCGAAAGCTCCGAATTGGGGTGAAACCCATGCCTGATCGCTTACCCTTCTCGGTCTTCGAACACGTCCCTTAACAGCACCATGCTATGGACAATGATCCCCAGAATAAGAAAAAAAATTAATCAAAATACGGCTAAAAATAGAGATACCCCGACGGACCCAGTCGTTTCCCCCCCCCACGAGGAGGCGACTAGGGGCAAAAATTACCATCAACCCAGCTGAGGTGAAAATCCGAAAGGGCGCCTCAGACAAAATTGGGTTACCCCTCGGTGCGAAAATCCGCAAGGGTATATCGAAAAAAGCTAAAGGGGGCCAACTCCGGCGAAAACCCGCAAGGGCATTAGAGCTGGTAAGGAGAAAACAAAAAAACACTCTTCCTCTCTACTCCTAGACGAAGGTCATCGACCACGACATTCTGTCGACGGCGACCTCAGCACTACCCCACGACAACAATGGCCATTACGCTCCCGAGGGTCGGCCTACATCAACTCTAGCATCGAACGCTGATCTACCTGCCTCCACGGTTGGCCGACCAGCTCTGGCATCGCGGCTACAACGCCTCCCCAGGCCAGTCGCTCAGTTCCAGTACCAGTCTCCAGCTCCAGCACCGCGGCTACAATGCCCCCACAGGCCAGCCGCTTAGTTCTAGTATCAGTCTCCAGCTCTAGCACCGCGGCTACAATGCCTCCACAGGCCAGCCACTTAGTTCCAGCACCAGTTGCCAGCTCCAGCACCGCGGCTACAATGCCTCCACAGGCCAGCCGCTCAGTTCCAGCACCAGTTGCCAGCTCTAACATCATGGCAACGATGCTCCCGTGGGCCAGCCGCTCAGTTCCAGTGCCAGTTGCCAGTCCAACAGTCCAGCTACAGTGCATCAGAGGACCAGTTACCCAGACCCAGTGCCAGCAGTTCTCATCATGTGTTACTTCTTCATCAGCCTCCTGCTCAACATTCACTGCCATTTGCTATTCAACTGCTTGAGGTTGATCCTCCCCCTGAACTTGTGCATCTGACTGAATTTGATCAAATATCTTCCGTAGCTTGTTGCTATTGTTGTTATTCCAATTCAGGTTCTTGTTCAAATTTAGCTTCTTGTTGTTGTTGCTGCTCAGGTTCTGATTCAGAATGGAGTGTTGGTTCTTCTTCTCCCAGCTGTGACTGTCTCTCTTCTTCCACCAGATGGACAGGCTATTCTGCCATTTCTTGATCGCCTTGATCTGCTAGCCCCTGACCTTGGACTCTAGCACCTGATGGCTTAAGCTTCATAAATTTGGTGATGAAGTCCTTGTTATCCACATTTGCTTTAGGATCTCCTTAAATGTTTCATCCTCAAAAGTAATGTTCATCTTTTTAAAGATAGCTGTTAGGTGGGCAGCATAGGGCAAGTGTCTTCTAGACTCCTTGTAAGTTCCCATAATCTGGATCATTAATTCTCGCAAGTAGACCCTGATCCTCTTAAACATGCAGAAGAGTAGAAATCTTTGTGACTCAGTAAGTCTCCCTCAGCCTCCTCCTTGTGGCGTAATGATGGTAGTAAACATATGATGAAGTAATCTCTATAGAGGGGAGAACTTATTTGCATTGAATTGAGTCAATTTAGTCTGTGTCTTGTCTTTAGGGTTACTAGGCAAATCAGAAAGAATGGAGTAGGCTTCATGTTCATTATACTCAAAGTCTCCTTCAACTACTCCATCTTTTGGAATCCTAATGACTTTGTGAAGGAAATGCCTAGAAATTCTAATCTTTGTTCCTTTAACCTGAGGCCAAATCTTTGACTGGTCTGGGTCATATTTCAAATTCTTGTAAAATTCTGTAACTAGCCTAGGGTAATAATGTCTATGCTTCCCCATAAATTTCTTCCATTTTTGAAAACTGATCAAATTCAAAAACTCAAGAAACTCTGAAAGCATTATCTTATCATGGAAGTCTGCATACCATGGGAAGATGATCTTAGCGGTTTCAAGCAAAGACTCTACTTGCATGGAAGAGCCATCATACTCTTTTTCCTCTTTCGAAATCCTGTGAATCCCCTCTGCGGCAGATGTCTTGCGCCACTTGGCTGATGCTTCAGAGACCTTCTCCTTTCCTTTAGAAGATTTAGCTTCGTGTAACCCTGAAGCGGTGCCCTTATCGAATGCAAGCTTCGACCTTCTATCTTTGTGAGGAACTGCAGTAGCCTTCTCCAATAGAGCATCCATGGGTTGCTGCTCCTCTGGAGCCTTCCTCTTCCCCTTACTCTTGGTGGCTGGAGAAGACATAGTGAATGCGAGAAGGAGACGGAGGCTAAAGGCACTGGTTTGAGAAAACTGGAGGATAGGTGTGGAGTGAGCGAGTTTTGCACAGGGTAGGAGAGCAAGGACGACTAGGGTGTGTCGATGCTAAGGGTTTGGAACATGAGGAAAGCCTCTACCTGGATGAAATGAATTTTAACAGTGAGGTAGACACTAATATAGGGTAGAGTCTTGACATGAAATTTTGCCGACTTTACCAAATTCAAGACTAGTTTTCAGATTACCCTTCTCTTTAAGTTAAAATGCCTTTCTTTACATTTATATGGTTTTCTGTTTATGAAGATTATATCTTCATACATTAATCTTCTGAAATTAATCCTTTGATGTAAAATCCATGGAAATGAAGTCTAATCAAAGTACAATGCCCAGTCAGAAAATCATCAATCTTACTTGCCATTTTTATTATGCCAAGTGGTGTGGTATGCCTAGGCAAATGCATTCCTATCGCAAAGGTGACTTCCATGTGCATAGGTGTGAGATGGATACAGTGTCGACGTTAGGTCTCTGATCAACAACAATTCCGTCCAGTCCTTAGAATCATGGTTGCATACTACTTATGGGCTGGCACTATGTTGCTGGGAGAGTACTGTGATTGTGGGGAAGTACTATTATTGTATGATTATTATTCAATTATGAGTATGCCACTGTCTGTTACCTCATATGATTTAATTGCAGGGAAAGTCATGGCAGTAGCTGTGCAACCTACAAAAGAAGTTGCAGAAAGGAAAAAAGCTCACACAAAGCAAAGGAGAGTCGTGGTCACTGGAATGGGTGTTGTGACGCCATTAGGGCATGATCCAGATTTTTTCTACAATAATCTTCTTGAAGGTGTCAGCGGCATAGGTGAAATAGAAACATTTGACTGTGCCAATTTTCCAACGGTATGTCTGAAGTGCTTTTCTATTTAAGGTGCTATGAGTAATGTGATTTATTTTGGGACAAATGTATACTGTATTTAAGTAACAATGTAATTTGATTGTTGACTTTTGTTGGTTTTGTGTTTTCTTATAGAGAATAGCAGGTGAAATCAAATCCTTCTCACCTGATGGGTGGGTTGTTCCAAAGCTGTCCAAGCGGATGGACAAGTTTATGCTTTATTTGCTTGTTGCTGGCAAGAAGGCATTGACTGACGGTGGGATGACAGAGGAGGTCCTCAGTGAGTTAGACAAGACCAAATGTGGAGTGCTTATTGGCTCTGCAATGGGTGGAATGAAAGTAGGTCCTAAGTTATCTCAATTTTTCATTTGGAAAGTAAAACATAACTGATGAAAAGTAGTTGACAGCATGTGAATTTAATGTTGTTTGATACTGTAAATTGCTTTCATATATGTGATATTCTTTATGAAGGTTTCCATTATTTTTTCCCTGTATATGTTCAATCTTATGCATCTTGGTGGCTCTCCCTCTTTGGGCATTACCACATTGTCTGAGGTATCTATGTCAACTGGTCAGGTTTTTAATGATGCTATTGAAGCATTGAGGGTCTCATATAAAAAGATGAATCCATTTTGTGTACCTTTTGCAACTACAAATATGGGATCTGCTATGCTTGCCATGGATCTGGTGGGTAAACACTGCAATTAGGATCTCCTTTGCAGTATGATTATTGAGGTTTCCTGAATTGTTAGTCATGCACCCACTTGATTTCAGGGATGGATGGGCCCAAATTACTCTATTTCTACTGCTTGTGCAACAAGCAACTTCTGTATTTTGAATGCTGCAAATCATATCATAAGAGGTGAAGCTGTAAGTCTCCAGATCCCTGCATGCCAAGACGCAGAATGACCTTACATTGACATATCTTAATATAGTTTCCCCATGCATGCAGAATGTAATGCTCTGTGGTGGATCTGATGCTGCAATCATTCCTATTGGTAGTCATCTTCTCTCACTCCATGGGAAGCACACGTCCACATGTCCCAGCCCTTGATTTCACATATATGTCATCTGATCATTGTTGTTTTCTACTTGATATGCATGTTGCAGGGTTGGGTGGATTTGTTGCCTGTAAGGCACTTTCACAAAGGAATAATGATCCTTCCAAAGCCTCACGCCCTTGGGACATTGTATGTACAAATCATTCAGCTTCAATCATTTTGCCCTCTGCCCTTAATAAATCATCTTTAGTAAGTAATTGCATTAAGATTTACAGCTTACAAACAGAAGTTGAGCCATGTTTCAACAATGTTGTGGGTTTTGGTCCGGTTCCACCCCCCACTTGGGGTTTTGGACCGGTTACATCCCCCCCACATGGGGATTTGGACCAGTTCCATCCTCCCCACATGGGTTTTGCTCCGGATCAATTTCCCAAATCCTATGTTTTGGCCCGGATTGAGGGTGTAACTGTCAGAGTCCTTTGAGACTCTATAAATTCCCCCAGTGGGGTCCATTTGGGACACACAGAAGATACAGACGGAAAGAACACGGGCAGAGGAAGGGAGAAGAGAGCCCGGAGCTTGTGTTTGGTGCTTGTGCTTGGTTCAAAAGCTCCATGCTGTGGTTGTGTTGTGAAGGTATGCCATAAACCCATGTGCATCACATCTCATTTTTGTGAATTGTGTAACCTAGAGAAAATTTCTCTACATGGAGAAATCTTTAAAGTCCGGTGATGTGATTATGTAAACGTCTTGGGTATGACCAGGACATGTGTGTAAACCCAAGTTGCTTATTAGCCAAGGGATCATGTACAATCAAAACTCTAACTGCCTGTAAGTAGAGGGTCACAAACAATTAAAACCTTAACTGCCTGTAGGCAATGGGTCATGTGCAACTAAAACCCTAATTGCCTGCGAGTAAAGAGTCATCATCATCATTATCATCATCAGAGCCTTATCCCAATTATTATGTGCAACTAAAACCCTAATTGCGTCTTTGAGCAAAGAGTCGTATGCAACCAAAACCCTAATCGCCTATGAGCTAAGGGTCATGTACAATTAAAACCCTGATTGCCTATGAGCGAAGTGTCATGTGCAACCAAAATCCTAATTGCCTATGAACAAAGGGTCATGTGCAATCGGAAAAAAACTTGACGAGTCTGTACTCATGAGATGTACTTGCAATATCTTGTACACTTTGTAATATCTTATGAAATATATTAGTGGCCATGTGAGCATGATTCTATAAAATCCTGTGAATGCTTGGGTCATGAAACATCGTGCTTTACATTATGCAAAAATAATCATGGGGGTTCGAGACTCAGTTAGCTACGTAAAGGTCGAATGACCAACACATAGCGGCCTCGAACCTTGAGGTTATGAATTTGGGGATCTACCTCGATTTTCGTAACTACGCCGCTTAAGCCCTTAGTCCTTCCTAAAACGTTCTCTATATTTGGCATAGCCTTGCACGACTTAATGCTTAAGGCAATGCCTTCAGCATCACAGCTAACTTTATGTAAATCGAGGATTTTCTTTGACAGTTAATCAAGAGTATTCAGACTTATACTGATGTAAATAAACATCGACTGCGGTCGGTGGGGAATTGTCCAGTACCCGAACCCTAATTGTCTGATAAATTCAATTCACGGAATATTAAACTTATATATCGTAATCGGCTCTTATATGCATGTCAATAAACAAACGTGCATGTCTCGAATAGATATCTCCTCCCCCGGTAAGTAATTATCTGTTAAATTCAGTGGATTAAATAGACTGGCATGCCCGGTGGGACACTTTCCGCCCTTCTTCTTCCTGCCAAAGATTATCCACACCTTTACTAATGTTGTGATGCCCTTGTTCTCTGTTTCAAGAGAGAAGAGGAAGGGAAGGTGGCACAAACACACTCAACGACTGCAACAACCGACTTAGTCCGCAAGGGCAGCTAGTACCAACGGCCCTTTGGCCGTCGCTGCCCATGCCAAGTTCAGATACCTGGCTACCCCACTGGTGTGTGTGAACACCGTCACTTGAAGACGTTTGAGTGGAATGAAAAATGTGTTGCAAGTAACACTAAAGTATGGGCTAATACGAGCACGTGGTGATACCATAAGGTTCCTATGTATTTGGGGGGGAACTTGGGCTACCAAATTTGGCTAGCATATATGCCTGTTTCGTGAACTTGTTTAAATTCTTACCTTGATATAATGGCATTTGTCAAGTTTACATAACTTCATTCATGTCCTGTGTCATGTTTGCATAGTAACCTTATGGTATTGTTTTATTTCGCAAGGGCACACCCTCACATCCCTTGTTTTTCATGCTCTTTAAAGAGAGTTCGATGGCAATGTTGCAACCCTTCCCTTTCTAGCAGCATGATCAGTAGGGGCTGGTTGAGGGCCTTAAAGGGCAATGATGTAATTTTTTAAACTAAGTGACATTGTGCCGGTGGTTACATGATTGCCATTGCAACACAATGAACATCTTTACACAGCTATGGAGGTTCATCAGAGCACATATGCTGTGATGGATTTCAATTGTGAGGGCTGGCAATTTGGTGAACACTTGTTCAATGCAAAGACTGTTGAAATTTCTCTGAGCCCAATAGTTGCCAAATCAACTATCAGTTGCATTGAAATTGTGATATTGTTGACCATGATAAGCTGCAAGTGTTGTGTTTTTTTTTTTACCATGCATTCACAATCCAGGGCTGGCAGTTGAGATGATCCTACTGAGTCTGGGTTACGGTGGTTAGCATTTCCTTTTGTTGTAGCCCTTACATTTTAACTTACTGATTCATTATTGCTTCCCTGTACAAATGCTATGCCAGTTAAACATTATCTAAGCCTCACAAGTATTTTATCTGCGATGTCTTCACATGGAACTGTAGAAATCAATGCCCTATCACCCCCCCCCCCCAAAGGAGAAAAAATTATGATTAGTTGTGTAGAAGCCAGCTACTTTTTATAGGTTCATTTCATTTGGCATCATGTATCTGTAACATGACATTTTGTTCTTTTCATCATGTATATTATATGGTTGTAATATCACATGTATTTGTTCTGCCAAAACATACATATGCCATGTGAGCAAGTATTTGAACCTTCTGAATATCACTTTTTAATAGGTGTTTCTTATGTACGACGTAATTTCCATTTGAAGTTATCTTTTCAGCATATGTATGTTTGTGCTTTTCTTGTTTCGTGAAGAGGATATTCGGCTCGTGATTAGTTTCCAATTATGGATATGATTGACTTGAACCCATTGCCATTAGTATGTTCGATATGATTATCAATGGATCATAGCATAAGTTTCTGCTTGCTTGTATACATTATTTATGTTGGTTGAGCTCACAATAAACCTTCTCGTCCAACTTTGAAATGTTTGCCAAGGTAGTAATGTAAAGCATGTAATCCAGGTTAGCGAAGTTATAGTTTGTACTTTGGCCAGCTGACCATCTTTTGTTAGGTTTACCTTTGTGTTGTTCTTCGTGTGTTTGAGTTGTTATCTCCGATTGGCATAGGAACACAATTGCAGGGTCATACAAGTCCAGGTGTGCTCATGTGTACGTCTAACATTATTTCTGGATTAGTTTGTTTTCATTACTTTGGTACGGTATACGTGTAAGGTTATGTGACATGTGTTCTAATTTCAATCCCCCAGGGTCATACAACTCCAGCTAAATGGGTTGTTAGAATAAGAACTTATTTGAAGAATGTGAGCTCCCTGGCGTTTGACAATATGCTCCAGAACGTCATACAAGTCCAAGTCCAGGTAAATGTGGTTTTTCAGATATAAAAACCAGTTCATATTTCTGGCTATAACTTAATTCTTTGCACACTCAATGACTTCGTTTGCAGACAATATGCTTCAGAACGTGCCTGAAAATGGCTTGGTAAATGGGCCGTAATCCTGATGGAGTTTGACATCTCATATGTACCTCAGAGGGCTATAAAAGGTCAAGCTGTGGCTAACTTCTTTGCAGAGCACCCTGTACCAGAAGACATTCCATTGGGGACTGAACTTCCTGATGACGAAATGCTGGAAGCATGCCAGGCTCAGCCGATTATATGGCAGCTGTATTTTGATGGGGCATCAAGAACAGAAACTAATTCAACTGGACAGGTCAGAGTCCGAACAGGAGCCGACATTATTCTGAAGTCACCGGAAGGGGAAGTGATACACACTTCATGTTCCATAAATAAGTCATGCATCAACAATGAAGCTGAGTATGAGGCTCTGATAATCGGTCTTCAGATCGCTCTCAGTATGGGTATTCAGATGCTCCAGGTGTTCGGCGACTCGATGTTGATAATAAAGCAAATGCAAGGGGAGTTCAAGATGTGAAAGCTAGAACTGGGCCCTTACTGTCAGAAAGCTATGCACCTTATGATGAATTTTGACCACATTAAGCTCAGCCATGTGGGCCGAGGGCATAACGCTCAGGCTGATGCTTTGTCCAAACTAGCCAGCTCACTAGCAGTCCCACCAGATGAAACACTCAAGATTGTTATGATAAATTGGCGACAAGTTCCCAGTGTGCTAGAATCATGCCCGGAGGAATATGAAGCCAATGCAGTCGAAAAAGCATAGGAATCCGATTGGAGACAGCATCTATTACAGTGGTTTCTCCACCAGCAGTTGCCCAAAAATAAAGAAGAAAGAATGAAGCTTCTAAGGACCAAGGACTCCTATGAATGTAGAAGTGGAACATTGTTCTGAATTATGGCAGATGCCCATAAAAAGATTCTGCTTCGCTGCCTATCCGCCAGAGAAGCTTGGCAAGTGATGAAAGAGATACATGTCAGAACGGTGGGGGCACACCAGGCTGGGCCGAAGATGAAAATTAAAATCAAGAAATTAGGCTATTATTGGCCTACTATGTTTGAAGACTATTGCCAGTTTGTAAAGTCATGTCAGAAATGCCAGGAGCATGCTACTGTACCTAGGAGGCCTCCTGTACCTCTGCATCCAACAATTCCCAACTGGCCTTTCGCTCAGTGGGGAACTGATGTGGTCGGACCTCTATCGACTTCCTCAGCTGGGCACAAGTATATCTTGGCTATAAACGACTACTTCTCCAGATGGGCAGAAGCTATAGCACTCAGAGAAGTGACTGGTGAGCTAGTTGCCAATTTTATTAAACAAAATATCATTTTTCGGTTTGGTGTTCCCAACCGAATAATTTCCTACAATGGAAGTCACTTCAAGAATCAGGAGATATATCGGCTCGCTGAGAAATACAGGATTGATTAGAGAGCCTCCACCCCCTACAATTCGCAAGCAAATGGATTGGCTGAAGCATTCAACAAGACCTTATGCGCACTCATCGCCAAGACTGTCAGTTCCCATAGAAAGGACTGGGGAGAAAAGATCTATGAAGCACTATGGGCATACCGTACCGTGTACAAGACCCCTACGGATTGTTCGCCCTTCTCACTGGTGTATGGCTCCGAGGCAGTGGTCCCTATAGAGCTGGAAGTCCCATCACTCAGGGTCGTCATTCAATATGGCCTAGTCCATGACGAACAAATAAATGCTGAAAGAAGACTTGAAGAATTGGTCGAGCTAGATGGGAAATGTCTTCAGGCATAGAAAAATATCTAAATGTATCAAGCCCACATGGTGAACGCCTTCAACAAACTCGTGAAAGGGTGAGAATTCAAAAAGGAAGACCTCTGATGGTGAAGCCTATCCAACAGCGCAGAAGAAAGCATGCCATGGAGAAACAGACGATCATCACGGAGCACCTAGGTAAGGGGAAGGAGACTGGTCTTTTCCATCTAGTCCTCTACCCGACGTGGCTTGCCAACGTCATTCTGGTACCCAAAGCTTCTGAAAAATGGCGAATGTGCGTGGACTTCACCAACCTTAACAAGGCCACGTCGAAGGACTATTACCCGCTGTCGAGCATCGACCAGCTCGTCGATTCAACCTCTGACAACGAACTACTCAGCTTCCTGGATGCTTACTCTGGCTACCATCAGATCAGGATGGATCCAGAGGACATTGAGAAGATCGCTTTCATCACAGACTTCGGCGTACACTGCTATACCTGGATGCCTTTCGGGTTAAAGAATGCCAGGGTGACATATCAGCGACTAGTCAACCAAATCTTCGAGGGACAACTCGGTCGGAATCTTGAGGCCTACATCGACGACATGCTCCTTAAAACACCAAAGGCAGATGACCATCTTGCCGACCTAGCTGAGACCTTCGGCACCCTCCTCAAGTACAACATGAAGCTTAACCTTGCCAAATGCCCCTTCGAAGTCAGATCGAGAAAATTCCTAGGTTTCCATGTAACTTAGTGCAGGATTGAGGCAAACCTCGAGAAGGTTCAGGCCATCCTGGACATGCAGCCACCCACCTATGTCAAGGACGTCCAGTGCCTTATCGGACACATCGCTGCCCTCAACCATTTCCTGTCTCGAGCAGTTGAACGATGCCTACCCTTCTTCAAGCTATTGAGGGGACCCAAAATGGCATCTACCACATTCACCTGGGACAAGGAATGTCAGAAGGCCTTTGAAGATCTCAAGGAATTCCTGGCCTCGCCCCCGATACTATCAAAGCCGATCTCGGGCGAAGCATTGCAATTATATCTCTCAGCAACTCCCTCCACTGTAAGTTCAATCCTAGTCTGAAACGACGCAAGAGTCGAGAGGCTGGTCTACTGCACTAGCAAGGTGCTCAACGAGGCCTAAAGAAGGTACCCTACAACTGAGAAACTTGTGCTAGCATTGGTTACCTCAGCCAAGCGCCTCCGACCTTACTTCCAAGGTCACTCTATCGTTGTGTTGACCGGTGAACCCTTGAAGAAGATCCTCTCTCATCCTGAAGCCTCGAGGTGCCTCGTCAAATGGGCCATCATGCTCGGGGCCTATGACATCTCCTATCACCCCCGTGCAGCCATCAAGGGACAGGCCCTCGCGGACTTCATCGTAGAGAGGACCGTCCCGATTGAGGAAGAGTCACCATCTGCACGAGGACCCATCTAGGACTTGTTCATAGATGGATCATCCAACTCAGCCAGAAGCGGTGCTGGTGTCCTCCTCAAATCACCCGAAGGAGCAGAGCTGCAATAGGCCTTGAAGTTCAACTTTCAGGCAACCAATAATGCCTATGAGTATGAAGCCCTCATTTCGGGGGTCAGGATGGCGTGATGACTAGGTGCTGAGCAAGTCTGAATTCACACGGACTCCCAACTAGTCACCAGCCAGGTCAACGGTGATTATGAACCTCAGGAAGCATCGATGATTAAGTACCTTCAAATGGTCTGAGGGTTGGCCCAACTATTCGAGAGTTTCGAGGTAGTCTGAATATCTCAGGAGGAAAACTCTCGAGCGGATGCCCTCTCTCGCCTGGCCTCCTCCCTCGGCCCGAAAGGCACTCATTCGGTCTTCCTCGAAGAGCAAGAACGACCAAGCATCAAAGATGAGCTCATGATTGTTGGCCCAGCTACTTCTCTCTCGTTCTCTGGTCCCCTCAGCTCTGGCTGTAGACGGAGGCGACCGTGGGTGAACTGACGACGCCGGGAAGCTGTTGAGACGCGTGATGCAGCGAGGGTCGGATCGATTTTGGTGTGATCTCGAACGGTGGATTCAAAGTGGACGGTTGAGCTTGCGTTGCGGTTTTCAGTGCGGTTTAGTCGTCTCGATGCTCTGTTTCTTCGGTGGAGGTTGGGAGACGGATCGCCACTTCCTCCTGCGCGTTTTCCCAGCTTCTGTGCACGGTTTGGTGCTCGAATGGACTAGATTGGGCCAGTTTAGGCAAAACCATTATTTTTGGGGTTTGTAGGGTTCGCCAGAAAATGGTGACAGTTTGCAGTATAATTGCTGTCAAAATGACCATTGGGATGTCAGGATCTCGTACCCGCCAGTTTCGTGTCGATCGGTTGTCATTTGGGGCCGGTAGGAGTCTGGGAAACTTGGTGACTCGATTTGGGTCGATTCATCAGAATTGCCTCGATCACTCATTTTGATGTGTGCATGTGGCGTTTTTAGCTCCCAGACATCCTCTGTGGTCGTGTGGCTTTATTTTCCCAACTCTTCGGCGTGAATGGGGCGTGGAATGGGTCGATTCGGCCATTCCACTATTTTTCCCGCCGTGACAGTGTAGCAGTCATTTCAGTGACCATCAGAGGTCTCTGACGGCCATATGATAGACCCCCACAGTCGTTGGTCGTTTCGGGTTCTTTGAGGCTGGTTCAGTGTGACGGTCCAATTGTGGAGCGTCACAAGATCCTAATGCGCCTATGGTGGAGCATCATAACCTTGTCGTTCTCGAGGTTTGTGTCAGTCGGTTCGCTCTGACAGCCTTGCCTTAGATCGTCAGGGTGTTGTAGCGCGCCTTCTGTAGGCCGTTACAGTGATTGACCAGGGTTTGACTTGTTAAGTCGGTTGGCTTTAACGGTCCTTCCCCTGTGCATCAGAGTCGTATAACGCGCCCCTCTTAGGCCGTTACATGTTTGTCTATCTTAGGTTCCGTAGTAGGGCAGTGTCTGTAACGGTTCATTCCCCGACCGTCACTTCCATGCAGTGAGTCTTTATTAGACCGCCATAGTCCTGTCTCCTCTAGAGTGCAACGACTCATCCTTAGACCGTCACCTCCGTGTAGCGGTCTAAAGGTGGAGCGTTATAGCCCTAGAATCCTACTTTCCGTCGTTTTGATTTCTGATTGTCTTGGCTTGTCCTTGTGGTCTACCCACTTTCCCGTGGATGTCTCTTGACATCCTATGAGGGCTAAGACTACATCATAAGGCAGCCATGAGTCTTCTTACTTGTGGTAGGATTCTCTTTCCTACTGCAGAGTCGTCATTGTCTGGTTCTGGTCAACCCGGGGTCACCCAGTGGGTGACAGGTTGCCTTGTGTGTGTCTCGATGGTTCCGTGCAATTCAAGACAAGGTTTCTGGCTATAGTGAGGTTTTACCTTACCTCGATCTACGTGTCTAGGTGTACTGAGGGTCCTCGGTGTTCCCTCAGGTCTGTGCATGTCATTTCCTCCGACAACATCATTTTCCCTGGCTTAGGATTAGACCGATTGGCGGCTTGTTCTACTGTCTGTGATGATCTTGCCTCTGAGTCATCTGATTCAAGGGTCGTTGCGTGAGTAGGTCTAGTTGCCTCATCCTGAGTTTGTCGGCTGTGGCTCTGCTACCATTGGTGCTTTGTAGTACGGGTGATAGTGCATGATTAGCCTGCCTGAACTTCAGCAATCGTACTTTGGAGTCAGTGTCTTGTGAGCCTTCAGGACGCGGGGAAAACAGCCTTCCAGATGGGTCATACCTCGACGGATATGGTCCATCAGAACTACGCTCGCGCCGTAAAAAAATCCGCCGCTGAAATCTGGTGGAAAATGCGACGAGATAATCTGCGAGAAATTGCTGAATACCAGCCCCCTCCCGAAAACATCCTCCGCCCCAAGTTCGGGACCTGAAGCTCATCTCATGCGATATCGGAATTCCGATGTCGGACCCGTTATGGGAATCCCCATAACGAAAACCATAGACAACACCGAAAAAATCTGTACGCTCCAGCTATGCGGCGGGGGCGTGTACGAGCCCCCGGCGCGGAAATCATCTCCCTCGCGTTTGCTTGACAGCATTTCCTGCTTGAATTCCCGCGCACAGAAGGCAGTTTAATCAATCCGTTTTGTTTTCCGCATGACAACTATTTCCGCCATTCCTGACAACTCGGTCACCCCTGAAGAAATTGCGGCAGTCGAGAAAATTTTGGCTGAACTGCACAAGGACCACTCCCCGGCCCTTGCCGTTGTATCGCAATTTTTGCTGGCCTTTAAAATGTTTCGCGACGTGGATAGCCGTCTACAGGCCGACTTCAACCGCGCTGGCGCATATCATACGATCCTCAGCGGCCTTTTGTTCATCAGCTCTTGCGTTGAGGGAATGGCCTCTGGAATTGATGATAATGACCTGTCGAAAGTTGGGGCAAGCAAGTCCATTCTATCGTCAATTTCGAGATATTCTCGCGAAAGATATCAACTCTGGTTTGGGCTGAGGGATGAAGAGGCTGCCGTCAATCTGATTGAACACTATCAGTTGTCGGAAGCCGCTTGAATCCGACAGATCTGTTTTTCAAACTGGTCGGCAACAAGCGCGAGCAAGAACGCGCTCCTGTTGATGCGCTGCCGGAATTGCAAAAACAATTCGATCACGACGCACAGTGGCTTGCTGATATCGACAAAAGAACAGTCCCCCAAGTTGTATTTGCGGTTGATGCCGCAATAGCGAGGGGAGCGACTAAGTGCGGAGAATAACCGCAGGCCGCCCATGGCCCGCTCCCGCCCCATAGAATGGCCGCCAAAGCCCGGGACCCGCTGTTGGGTCGATAACCGGAATACGCAACTTCCGCTGCCTGACGGGCTCCAGGATCGCGAGGAAGTGTCATTCGTGGCCCTGGATGGGAGATGGGTACACGTGCAGCGCGGAGATGGCGAGGCGTTCGTTCTCGACGCTAGGCAAGTTCACGTTCCTTCTGAGATCCAGGTCGGTGGCGAATGGCTGCCTGAGACGCACCCGACAGTGATTCAGGCGATGCGGGAGTACATGGAGAAGCTCAAGGCCAATCCCGGGAGCCGCAAGCCCGAGGAGGTTGCGGAAATTCTTGACGACATGGCATGGGTCATTCGACGGAACGAGGGATAGGCTAGCCCTCATCTTCGTCCATATCGTGCAGGACTTCGGCGATGATTGTCTCTGCCGCCGTCAGCATTCCGATGTTGATCCCGCGTGAAATAATCTGATCGATTTTCCGTGATTTCGAATTGCGGACCAACTGAGCGTTGACCGCTGACAAGTCGGCGCGGATTTGCTCAAGGTGTTGACGAGTTGTCATAAGCGCTTGATAACACGACACGCAACGGGATCAAAACCCGAAGTTATCCACAACATCAAATCGACCTATGAATAAGTATTTATCAGGGATTGCGGGGTTTTAATGGCATAGGACATCATTTGTCTGACCCCTGGCAATATGGTGGGTGTGTGAAAACGATAAAAATATCAATCGCTGTGGACAAAATAAATAAAATGACACAAATACAAAAAAAATGTACAATCTCGAGGTTGATTTCCATCACATCTTGAGTCGGCGACACGGATCAAATGGTGATTCGGTGACACATGCAACTGCTGAGTCGGTGGCGCCCCGTTAAGTCAGTGGTGCCTCGAGTCGGTGACACATGGGTGCTTTAATTCTGTGGCACTTTAGGGCCCTGATTCGATAGCGCAGTTGTCTAATGATGCAGTAGGGCCGCTTGCCTTCAATTCAGTGGTGCCCTTGATGCCCTGATTCGGTGGCGAGGCTGGCGAAAAGGTGGAGCAGTGAGTCAGTGATGCCGGTACCGCCTCACCCTCCCCCTAATTCTTTCCTTAAACCTTTTCGAAGGGTTTTTAAAACCCTATCTTCATCATTGCTATTCATTCCACCTTCAGCCGTTCACAGCAAGCCCCATTCTCTCCCACCACCGTAGGCGAGCTAGTGACGACGAGGCAAGCTAGGTGCTCCGACGACGAGGGCTCCTTCTCTAAGGGCAGAAGCTTCTTCCTTGGTGATGGCGGTCCCACTCTCCGGTGGTGAGGGCTTCTCCTCTGGCTTATGAGCTTTTCCCCTTTTGCTCTACTTCACCGGGCACGATGAGGCGGTGAGTGCCGCCATTCATCACCCTCTTCCTCGCTGGCTGTGAGGGTTTCTAGGTATAGGGCCTCATCCCTTGTTCTTTCATTGAGGTTCGTGATAGCCTCCCTATTCGGTGGGTGCCTGGGGCTTCGCAGCAGAGGACTCCCCCCTTTACCTTCCTCTTCGCTGTAGATCAACCTAAGTTAGTGGCCCTCGCCATCTTTCCTACAGACATGCTGGTCGGCAGGCCCTTGCCTCGTCGTGTGAGCTTGAAAGATGGACGACAATGGCGCCGTGGGGAAGCGATAATGGGCCATAAAGCCCTGTTCTATTGACCTTAAAGGGGGTTCTTCCCCTATTCAGTTAAATGGCTTCGGGGAGGTTCCCAACAGGCTAGCCCTCGGAACTGACATTCCTCATCGGCCATTCAACCTAGGTGTACCACCTACGGCCCTATTTTTAGGGATTGTCCCACTTTTGTGTGTGGACATGCTCCCCTGTTGTTCTGAGATGCTCCCGACTAAGGGGAGACTCTGCCGAATTTTCTTCAAAAATCTTCTCTGAAGATATTCTTTTCTTTCTAATTTTGTTTCCCTTTTTATTGTAGCTAGAGCGTTCGCTTCAACAACTTCTTCCACGGTTAGGCAAGGGACCGATGCTCCATCCGGTGTGCGCCCGGTCATCACATAGCAGAATGTTAATGATCTCGACCAAGGTAGGAGACATATAGCGACGGTGTCAGAATCTTCCGACTCAGAGACGGACTCCATGTATGTTGAACGACTGACTCTTTCTGACAGAGGCCAGTTTTCATTCGAACAAGGCCAGGGCTATAGGATGGACTCCCCCAAAGATAAGCACTTAATGCCTTTTCTTGACCGCTTCAATCTCATGGCAAAGCGATACATTCTAGCTGTTCGGGCAGCAGAGCACAGTATAGTCCTAGGTCGAGACAGCATGATTGGTTCGGTCGTGAGGAGCGAGCCAATCTACATTCCGGGGGAACCCCGTGAATGGGGAGCTGTCACTGGTGTACTGGAATTAACTTCAGCTCAAGGACTGCTAACTCAGGGCCCAGAATTTACTCCTACCAAGTGGCATTTATCAGCAAGAAATCTTCACAAAGAGAAGCACATGTACGGCCTTTTCTTGGCCACGTTAAAGTGGAGATTCAGAGAAGAACCATCTTAAAAATGGGTTAGGATGGGTTTTGATATGGTTTAGGACTCTCTACCCTCGGGTTGGGACTCTCCAAGAGAGTCCTGATCAGAGCTACCAAGGATTCCTCATATGTGGTCTATCAAGCAACCGCGGAACCCTTCAAATGGTCTTTGAGGGACCGCTTATGCACCTTCTACACAGTTCACCCCTAGCAATCTACACGGTCCACTGGAGACTGTGGTATGATTCCAATGGTCAAGGGAAAGACCGTGTGTTCATTCTCTACGGCCCAATTGGGACCGTTTACTACCCTTTTGGGCTCTTGGCCAAAAAAGCCTCCGCGATTCACCTTGAGACCGTCTATAGACTGGAGTGACCGTTTGGATGATCGTTTATATCCCTGTTGCCTTAATTTTGTCCTTTTTGCACCAATTCTGCTCAAGGCTTTCCATCTCTCTTTCTCACTCTCCCGTGTCAGTCTAGGATCCGTTGTTAGTCAGTCAGCATCAAGCACACACATTCATTTACAAAACCAAAAACATGTCATATCACTATCATATCATAGCATCCAGATGTACATAAGTCGCATAGTACATCAGGCCTATCCCTCTGGGCCTCCACTATCTCCCGTCCCCTCATGCCTTTTCGATGGCGAGGCCATCGATGAGCTCGACTCCTCCCAGTGGTGTTGGCGCTGCTCCTCCTCCTCGTTCCTCCGGTAGTCAGAGGAACTCGTGAAGTACCCATGGAAGGAGCTGTGTGTGCCGTGCGTACTGCCACTCGGAGGCCCGCTACGCTCCGTCCTACGGCTCATCTTCTCGTATGCCCATACCTCTCCTCTCAGCTCGACTGCCTCTATCCTAGCCTACTCTGCCTCTGCGCGAGAGCGCTCTGCCTTAGCTTGGTAGCGGTCTGTCGATGCTGCCTCAGCTCGACTACACTCCAGCTCCGCACGGAGAAGCACTAGCTCTGTCGGGACTGCTGTGCGGCTGCGCTCCACCTCCTCCCTCAGTCGGGTGACCTCACCCAGGGCTGTCGTTAGCTTAGTCATCTGCATGTGCATGCATCATGGTCAGTTAATTGCATTTCATAATCATAATTAATAAGGGGAAAGCGTAGCTATTTACTTACCCTCTAGGTAAGAGTAGCCTTGGCCTCCTCGGCCCGTGCCACCATCCTGGTGAACTCTACATCCCGCTCGGCACGATCCGCGGGTGGCTGGGAGGAGGAAGACGGTGCGTCAGCTCCCTGACACTGGCTCCCCTTGGCTCGCTGCATTTAGAAGTTAAGGTTAGTCAACATCATAAGCATATGCACAATTAAGTCTAAAGTTTAGTGAAACTCACCAGGAGGTTCAATGCCTGTCGGAGCTCATCTCGCTCCTGGACAATGGAGTGGAAAAGGCCCTGGAGCTTGGCAATCTACCCCTAGGGGCAAGCTGCATGTAGAAAGTCAAATGGCAGTGCATCATAACCATAAAATCATATTAGAAAGCATAGAGTTTAGAATCAAACCAGTCATCGAGAGCCACAGAAGACCTGGTCTCTGTAGCGTCCCGCATAGGCCGTCAGATAGGCCTCCTCACTCTCTGCTCGGGCGGACACCACTCGCACGAGTGCTGTCTAGTCCTGGACCTACTCCGCTGCTCAGATGGCCTAGTCTGTCTCAGCCGCTAGTCCTCGAGCGTACCATCTGACTAGCTCCGTCGGATTCTTAGGCCCAAAGAACTCGATCGCTACCTGGTGGACCACGATTGTCCTCATCACGAGTCGGTAATAGTGTGGCTCCACCATGTTCATGCAGTGGAACCAGATATCCCTCCCCACGCAAGCTAGAGCCACCACCACCCATGGCTGACCCTCGTGCCCCTCACCCTGGTAGGGCGTCCACTGGACCTATCAAATAGGCAAAATGCATCAGCATAAAGAACATATAGTTACATTAATACAAAGTTTAAGTTCAGGACCTTACCAAGGCATAGGGCAGGGTATCGAGGTCATCCTGGATGGCCCGAACCGGGTGTCATAGGGATCCAAACTCCCAAGGTGCTATCCACCGTCTCGCGATGGGCAGTAGGTTGGGGTAGGTCTCCTCTCCTCTCCCCAGCCCGGGGAGGTATACATAGGCCCACACCTGCATTGCATTACAATAAGTGTCAGCATTCATATAAACATAGAGCAATTGCATAAACATTTAGGAGATGAGTCGTACCTGGAGCAGTGGAGAGAAGCCACTGAGCATGGTGTGCCAGTTGGTGGAACTCAGCGTGTCAAACAAGAAGGCGAGGACGTCCGCTCCCTACACGTAGTCTCCGACGTGGTTGATGTCCTCCGACAGTGGGAGTAGGCGACAGCTGACGATGTCTGCTCGGGTGGCGAAGATGAGCCTCCCGAAGAACATCATCAGGAACCGCCTCAGCACCACGTCTGCCTCTGGTCCTGGTGCGGCTGCTACTCGTGGTCGTGCTCGGTCCATGAGTCATCTCAAGTGCTACTCTGACAGCTCTCCCGTGGCGATCCTAGCTCCTCGTAGGCCGAGACTCTCCTGTAGCCTGGCGCTCATGAGCGTCATCGATTGACGCTCTGGTCACAATAGCTCTAAGCCCAACAGTCTCTGGGCCAGCTCTTGATAGTCCGGGAAGGTCCTCCCATTGACCGCCGCCCCGTGCATGCGTAGGCTGGTGATGCGCGCGATGTCCTCTAACGTTGGGACCATGTGGCCCCATGGGAAGGGAAACATCTGGCTCACCAGATTCCACCAGTCGTGTAGGGCGTATAGGAGTGCAGTGTCGAGCTGGGTCACTTCGACACTAAGGCATTCCCCAAACCCCATGGCTGCTAGCCTCTCACGCAGGAAGTCTGATAGTGCGAGATACACTGCCCAAACCTGGAGCCAAGAAATCCAGGTCCTACGCTTTCCCTGCATGCATTTAAACAATTTGCATTAGTCACTCATTTCATAATACATCATGCATTGCATTAATTAAAAAAAATGCATTCTGCCAAGTTAACGGTCCCCTCTGAGCCGTTTATATCACTATAACGGCCTGTTTCCAGCCGTTTTATAACTCTAAAGCCATTTCTTTGATCTGAAGCTAAATGGTCAACCATTGACTACTTTGATTAGAGAACGGTCCATTGGGGACCGTTCATTCATCTAGACGGCCTATCAGGAACCGTCTACATCACCATGCCCCATCCCAATAATGGTAGGTTTCTAGCCGTTTGGTAATTCAACGGTCCCCCTTTAGACCATTTGACACCCCCTCAAGCCCCCCTGCTGATCTGGGTTTACACGGAGGCTCCCTTGACCATTTTCCTAATGGACGGTCTGATGGGGACTGTTTAGTTTCTTAACGGTTTAGTTCCTGGACGGTCGAGATGAACCATCTATCTCTCCACATGGTCTTCCTCAGACCGTGTTCGCTCCCCAAGACCCCGATTGCTGAACTTTCTCTGAACGATCACCCATGGACCATTCTACCCCAGACGGTTCTATGTGAACAGTGTAGTTTTCTTACACGATCACTGTAAAACCGTGTTGAACCCACCGTACCCGACAATGTTCAAACCCTCCCCACCGGCGGTGATGGCCCATGGGGCCTCCCAACCATGCCTAAAGGGGTCGTATGCCCCTCTTCTACCCCCTAGGACTGCATGCATTAACTAAAAATAGAAATAAGGAAGGGTTTTGGGGGGCCTACCTTGGAGGTCTTGGCCGGTCACTCCGCCACCACCGCCGTCGCCTTTGGCGCGGCTCTCTCCACCTCTGACGGTGCTTCTCCTCCCTTAGCTGCTCCGGCGGGCACTATGGCCCCTCCAGCCTCAGTCATGGGTGGTGCGGGCCCCTCCACGGCCACCTCCGGTGGCAGCATCGTCTCCTCCGGGGTGGTCGTCAACGGTGGTAGTGGTGGCGTGGTTCCCTCACGGGCCATCCTACGCTCCAAGGCCTGATGCTTGAAGCACATAGAAAAGGGGGGGAGAGTGGGGGAAGAGCGTGGGAGGAAGAATGAAGAATGAGAGGGGAGTGGAGGGAATTGAGAGCTCCACTCAGTGGGTCTTCTTCTCCCTCTCCATCGGTTACGGTGTGAGGGAGGCGATGAGGCTCAGTTCTTTTTTTTTGAAACCGACAATACGTACATGATCCATCGATGGACCGTGTATATCTTGGACGATCTAAGTTTGGACCATTTCTTTGTGGCAACTTAACTCCCTTCAAGCGGTCTCCCTATGACCATTCATACCACTGGGCAGTCTGACGCTAGGCCGTGTTAATGCCACGATGAAATTGAAACTAGCAATGCCCTCACGGCCCTGTCTTTTGGCAGCATGGTGGGCTGGATATGGCACTTCATATATGTCGAAGGGGGCATAATCATCACCACCCCTCTTTTCCAGTCTTGTCTCGATCATCTGCTCCACCATCAACTTGTTCACCATAGCTGGCTCTTCTGGTTGAGGGCAGAGGTGGGTTGGCTGCATCAATAATGCGGTCAAAGTCATAGGATTGGATGGCAAAGGCTCTAACAGGGGAGCCTGTCGCTGCATCTGAAGGGGCATTGGTCGTGCTGGCTGGAGCCAGTGGAAATAATGTTGGGGAGTAGCCCAGTTCTAAGCTGTAGTTTGTAGAACGGTCGGTGAAGGAGTACCCCCCAGGGTTGGAACCTTCTTGTGATGGCTCGTCTTGTGTCCCTGGTTACTCAGACGTTGTAGTGTGTTCAACCTTTTCATTTAATTTTCTCTTCAGTAGTTTTATCTCCTGCTGGTATCCTTGCAGCAACACCAGGATGGTAGGGTCCATGGTTGTTTTATTACTGATGCTCTCGAGGGTATTACTAGAGACACGCTCAAACAGAGGAGGCAGGAATACTCCTTCATCTTTTGATGCCACTATCCTGGCCACGACAATGGCAATGTCTTCATAAGCAACCTGCATGTCCTTTATGACTCGCAGTAGCTCAGTCCAAGTTTTGCCCCATCTTATCATCGGGTCTTTTCTTCCAGTAATCTCAGCCAGCTCTTCTTGTTCATTTGGCAAGGTGTCAGGTACGCCCATTACCCCTATCATGTTGTAGGTGAGGATTTGCATCCTTCTTTTATGCTTTCTGACTCTCCTTCGGGTACGATGGGAGAAAGTTGGCTTTTCAAATACTGAGATCCTTTTCATTTTTTTATTTTGGGGAGGCTCTTCAAGGCTTCTAACCTCAACTTGTTTCTCCTCTTCATTCACCCCCATGGGTGACATTTTTTCTTTTTCTTCTTCTTCGGCCCTAATAACACGAAGCGACCTTTGTTGACCCAGGGAGGGGTTCCCGAGATTATGGAAATATTCCCGGACCATCTTTATCATGTCTTCTTGACTACACTCTGGAGAAATGGCAGGAGACAGCACTTGGACTCGGGCAGACGACATATGTGAAAGCCGTATCAGCTTGGCAGCTTGATTGGAGTTTCTTGAATATTTGGAAATATCAACCTACCTTGCACAGGCCCTGACGGCAGGTGGAGGGGTTGCAATCATGATTTCCTCCGCATGCATAGCACTTTTGCCCCCTCTTTTGGGAACATCAGCAGAATTTTCGAAGCCTTGCGAAGCTAATGCAGAGCCCCGGACCCTCTTGGGAACCCAGATTTGTTGAAACTTTGACAAATTCGGGGTTGGCCTCCCTTGCTTGTTGTCATCAAAATTTGCTCTCCGACTAGCCAGCACTTGGAAGGTGTTGTGAATGAGCACGGTCGGGATGATCTGATCTGGCAGAACTTCAGCGCCGCGGCCATTGAAGTAAATTTGGACGCCCCCGATCATCAAGGACTTCCCAGATGTCGAGAGTCAGCCCCAGGGAGCAGTAGGAATTCTTCCTCTGGAGCTCTTCTTGTTGTCCCCAGTGGGCTTCTTCTTATGTGCTGCAGTCGGGCAAATAGTATGGTAGATGTGGCAGCCCATGATCACAGGACTTTTCAGTAGAGTTTTCTTAATATGGCCTTCACTTCGGCGGGCCACAATTTTATTGTTCTTCAACTTCGCGGGTTCAGAACTCTCCACGTCTAGGAGACCCACGAATGTAACTCCCAGGAAGTTGGGGAAGCCAACGACTGGGGGAAAATTACTAAACACGGAATTGGTCTCTCAGCCTCTGCAGATAAATTCCAAATAGCTCAAAACAAGGTTGAATTTTTGGGAATGACCATTTCCCATAACAAAATTACAATGCAGGAACACCCCTTACGAAAACTCAGTCAGTTTCCTACTACATTCACTGATTTACAACAATGCTAAAGGTTTTTGGGCTGTGTAAATTATCTACGCCCCTTTATTCCTAGACTCTCACAGAAGACCAAGCATCTGAGAACGGTAATGAAATCAAAACCACTTCATTGGACTCTGGCAGCTACTAAAGAAGTTGAAGCATTACAACAAGAATGTCAACAGTTGCCGCTGCTCACACCTGCATATGTTGGTCCTTATGTGTTAGCCACTGATGCATCAACGGATACCTGGTCCGCCGTCTTACTACAAAAAAAGGACAATACTGAATTAGTATGCTCCTATCGAAAGTTTTCAGAGTATCTGTGAAACCTTGAGTTTCTTCTCTAAAGTGTGATTGTGTGTGCGAGTGTTCGCAACCCAACAACACGTTAGAAACCTTAGTGTGAAGATCCCTAAGTGATCCAAATCACGCAATTTTCTTTTTACAAGCATAAAATAGTCCATTGACTGTTGGTGAGATCTTATAGGATAAAATTCTCGGAGCAACAGATTTCCTAAATGAACAACACCCTGATTGATAAGTTCTGTTTGTTCCGATTGACTTAGATAATTCCACCAATGCTTTACTTTTCCAGTTAAGGCTAAAGGTAGAACTTCAAAGAGCTGTTCATTTGAAGTCTTGCTAGCTTGCTGAGCCATATAAACCTTTTGGACCCATATTCTCAAAATATCTTCAATTTCATCCATATAAGTAAAGTCAATATTTAGTATAGGGACATCCATTCCTAACATAATAATGTGGTCTGTAAAGGAATGAGTTCTCATTTTCTTTTTGGGTAATTTTGATCTCATCATTTGAATTCTGGACTTTGCCGGATCTGCTGGTAATCTTATTTTTTGCTGATGTTCATTTTTAAAGCTTGAGAAATCGATAGCTTGTTTCTGTAATAGAGACATATGTGTTCTATGATGCTGTAACACTTGCTGCCTTTCCTACTGCTACTGTAACTTTAAATCTTTTCTATTCCCATTCATAGTTTCAACATCTCCTCCATTAGGATAATAAAGCCAAGTGGTAAGTAGGGTTTTTTTACACCAATTAATGTTTGCTCCTGTGTCTACAAATACTTGACACTTTTTCCACTTCTCAAACCCATCTGTGGCTACAGAGGCTGGTATCAGAATGCTTTGGCATCAAAGGTGAAATCTTCATCAATAATTTTGGTAATTTGAGGAAGCTTGACTGGAGACATTAATAAAATCACACTGACAGGGACGGTAAGCGGTGGTGCCACCAGTGGCGGATACACGTCCGCGCATGTAAATGTAATGTATTACTTTGGTTATAAATAGACATGCTTCGAAGCCTAGAAGGGCATCGAAAGTTTTCAGAGTATCTGTGAAACCTTGAGTTTCTTCTCTAAAGTGTGATTGTGTGTGCGAGTGTTCGCAGCCCAACAACACGTTAGAAACCTTAGTGTGACGATCCCTTAATTGGTATCAGAGCCTAAGAAGAGTGTTCACGGGTATTAAGTTGTTCCAGACGGTACCGAAGGCTTACGAGTTTCTTTCAAAATCTGTAAGTCGTTTGTGCCTCCTTATTCTATGGCTTCCATCGCCAACAATTCGCTCTTTCATGTTCTCCTTGCCTCTGGCATTGAGCATCCCATTGCTAGGCAATAGGAGAGGTAACAATGAAAGGCAAAGTGGCATTCCTTTTTAGTGAAATAGGAAGTGGTTTGTAGGCCTTGCAAAAATGGAGGCTTGAGATCAAAATTTAGCAATATTTGGACATAGCATTACGTGGGAGATGGATATGGGAGTTCATGGCTGAAAGAGAGACACTTTGGAACAGAGTTGTGAGGCAGAAACATTGACCACTCGCCAAAGATTTTATTTGTAGACAGAAAGCCAGGCTCTTATGTGCCGCATCTGGAAAGGAATCCTCAAAGCTCGTAAGTGGGTTGAGGAAGATATTGCTATAAAGATTGACAATGGAAAAGACACATTTTTGGTGGGAAAGATGGTTCGCCAGATATTGTCTGAAGGATAACCCTTTGATGACAAAAGCGAAGAATGCTCATGAACCTTTGTCCACTCAGAAAAATGTCCAGGTCAAAAGCTAGCAAGAGGAAACATATAATCTAAAAGGATAAACAAAAGACTCAACAGTGTCCATTAAGATTTGGAGGAGACATTCGACTGATTGAAAGACTGCAACTTTTCTTTTTTTTTCTTTTTAATCTCTGATGAGTAATGCCATCATAAGAAATATATTGCAACCCTAGAATTGGAAGATGATATTCCCCACAACCCACAAGAAGTGCTTTATATTCCTTGTGAGAAATTAGGCTAGTGCAAACCAAGTTTGAAGAATATAAGTTAACCCAAAACAAAGAAAAAAAAATCTTTAGCTCAGCAAAATAAAAGGACTATGGAGGACATGCCAGAAGCAGTGCAAATCAAAAGCAAAGATAGCAAAACAGAAGCCTTCAGGTATCATTGGTGAATCTAAGTAGTTGAATTATTCACATTTATCATTTTAGAGATACTAGAAAATGAAGAATCAAAAGAGGCACAATTTGCTTTCCATTTTCCCCATTTGGCTGTGTTACTAGGGACAAAAACACCGTACCTTCACCCTTGAGGGATCGATAGGGACGCTCCGGCCGAACTCCGCGGCGAGGAGGTCGCGCTCGTCGCATCGGTCGGCGCAGAGCGCCGCCACCACCTCCCTGGCCGTCTGGAGGCACCGGAGAAAGGGGGACACGAGCACCCGGTGGATGGGGAATCCCACGTGGGCGGCCCTCAGCTTCTTGCCGGCGCTCCAGGCCCGGACTTTGCCGGCCTCCGTCAGCGGCGGGTCCCACGGCCGCTCGGCCCGCCGCGCCCACAGCGGCTCCTCGGAGTCGATCCGGTCGCCGTGCCGCATCACCACCACGTTCTGCACCGACGACGCCATCGCAAAACCACCCTCCCGCCACTATCCACCACCGCTGCTGCTCCCGCCACCCTGGATGGAATTGGCGTCCCGCCCTCTTCGAGATAGATGCTGTCAGTCGGACGGAGGAGGGGAAGAGAAGAGGGGAGTTGAAGCGATCTGGCCTCGAGGAGACCGCGCTTGCAGGGAGAAGCGAAGAACCCGGGAGGGACGAAGAGCTGAGCAGGAACAACGGGAAAGATGACGGGGAGAACACCCTCCGCGGGAGGGGGGGCGGCCGACCATGACGGTTGACCAACATCGTCTTCCGTCCGAATAATGTCACGGGCAACAGATATGATCTGGCTGTTCGGTAACCGTGTGTTTTTTATCGGTTTTCAACTATAACTAATTGCAAAAATAACCTATTCATATGACCTAGGGGTCACTTGTGTCCAAAAATATGTGATGATGCATAAACAAAAGAATACCTTTCTACCTATGTTTATGTCATGAGAGTATTTTTGTAGTAATTAGTCAGGACCGTAGTTCTCTAGAAAATCTATTTTTTCATATTGATTTGAACTTCATTGCTCAATCTTCACAAATGCACTTTGGGTTTGATTGTTTGAATGTCCTTTATGAATCAATCATCTTTTATGGTTAATGCAGTACTTCATTTATGTAAGTACGACCCACTTAGTATTGTTCATGCACATCGTGTTCTATAATCGATCGCATGATCCTACACCCGTCCCGAAGGGACTTGCATGAGTCTATATCTTGTTATGCAAGAGAACAGGTCACGGAAATCCGCCGCAACCTCGACCGGCCGTGCGGTGATCAGCTGCCCGAGCTCGAAGATTCCCCCACGCTGATACCGCCCGCCGCAGCCCAAGCCGTGAACAGTTCCGACTGCTGCTTGAGCCCCAACCCGCCGACAGCCTTCGACGGCGACACCCAGAACCGCCACCACGGGCGAGTCGCACGCGACTTCAACAGATCACCCATCGCCGTAGCCTGCTCGAGCGGGGCAAGCTTCGCGAAACCCTGCACGGTGGCAACATCCTGGATCGACAACGGCGGAAGGAAGAACTTCGCACCGTCGATAGTGAACTCGTGACCCGCATTACGGGCAGACAACTTCTGCATGGGGAGAACCCTTCATCAAAGGTGGGGAGGGAACAGTAAGGAGGTGACGGGCTGCTCTCCCCAAGCAACCCGCCACCCGTCAGGAAGGTCAGGAACCCGCCAGTGCGGTGAACCACCGCTGCGTGTACCCGCCCAACGTTTCGTCGTAGCTCGCCTCAACCGTCACCGGCCAACCGAACGTGTCACCCGCCACCGCAACCTGGTCACCAACCTCGATGACCTGCGCGTTCGGGGCGTACTCGCGAACCACCGACTCGACACCAGCCGCATCCCGATCAATCACATCCAGGCAGAACGCAATCCGGGGACGCTCCACACCCGGGTTCGTGATCAACGACCCGTCAGCATCCACCGCAACACCGTGGAAAAGCTCCACCGTGTCCTCATTCGTCTGCACCAACGTGAACTCGAACCGCACACCCGACTCCGTGATCAGAGTCCGCAGCTTCGTGTTGTTCTGCCACGCCGACCGACGAGTCGACGTCGCCTGCTCCGAACGGGTCACCCCATCCGACGTCACCAACCCGGCATCACGCCACGTCACACCCAACGGCGAATCACCATCAGTCGGGGCCACAGCGACCCCGTACGCACCGAACGCCACAACACCGTCGATACCGACGACTTCCTCAGCAGCATCAACCGTCATGATTCCTCCTCAAGAGACAAGCCCCTGAGCCGGGGCACCGAACCGGTTTGGGGAGGAACCGGAGAAAGATCAGACGCCCTTGAGGACGCCCGAGAACGAGAAATAGAAGTGTGCGAGCTCGCCACCCTGATACGTGAATGCCGGATCGTCCTCAACCTCGAACGGCAACGACACCGACACCGACTTGAACGTCCCCACAGTCGTCAGAGAACGGATATCCGCAGCAACATCCAGGGCAAGGTTCTCCGCGACCGTCGCAGCAGCCTGCGAACCGGACGCAGCTGCCCACACGTTCACGCCACCCTGCACGGTCGCCAACGTCTGCCCAGCAGAACCACCATCGGAACGAATCGTGACCAGCTTCGCCGGCATCGTGTCAGGCCGTTTACGTTGCACCACCACACCGGAACGACGGGAGCGGACATGCGTCAACACGCTCCCGGTCCACACCGGGAAACGGACATCAGCAGTGAACATCAGCCCGCCCTCCGAATCGCCCGCGCCAACGTGCCACGCTTCGCCTCAACACGCTTCCTGATCTAGAGGGGAGGGGTGAATAGATCAGCCCCTCTTTTTCGAATGAAAGAATCAAAGCATAGCGGAATAAAAACTAAGTGACAACTAGGACAAGGTAGAGGGAGAGATTGTGCGCAAGATGAAATGACGCAAATAAAGAGCAAGCCTATGCAAGCATCTAGCATAATGCAAATACACAAGCAACCCACTGAGATCAAGATTTTTAAGGTGGTTCAGACCCTTACCAGAGTCCTACATCCACCCCTCACTCAAATGAGTGAGACTTCCCTAGTGCAACTACACTAAACCGCTGATATACAGCTACAAGCACACAAGGCCAAAACCACATATCAGAGAACACCCTCTATCTATATTCCTACTACAACTGGTAGGGATGGATCACCACAGACCAGAGCACACCCTTTGTCTCTCTTCCTACTACAACCAGTAGGGACGGTTCACAGTTTCAACAAAGATGTGTTCAAAGTGTAAAAAGGGATAACAAAACATAAGAGCTCAGACATGATGTGGGAAACTCAAACACAATGAAGAATGTCCCTGTCTGAAATCTGGAGGCCGCTCTTGGGTTCTCTCAGATTGGTTGCTTCCTCGGAGAGTGGCTTCTCTGTTGCCACAGGAAGCTGGAGGATGTAGCCCTTTCTTCTCGCAGGATGAAGAAGAAGTCTGGATGAAGCTTTGGACTTCAGGCTTCAAGGTTCGCAGTAGCTTGCTTGCAACTCTCCTCCTTCTACTATGTTCTTCTCTTCTCCTTTCATCTCTACGTAGCTACACCAACTTCTTCTCTTCTCTTCAAACCTTCTATTCTTTATGCTTCTGCTTCTCTTGTCTTCAGAGCATGTTCCCCCATGAGCTCCTTTAGGTTCCAGCATATCTTCTCTTTTTACGTGCATGCAATAAGTTTGTTGTCCCAGATTTGATAGCATGAGATCAGGACCATCCATCTCCACAGAGTGCTTCCAGATCTTGGGAAGGGTGGCCACTGATTGGCCCAGAAGTGATAAGGTACACAGGCTTCCCATTGGTTGGCCAATGAGCTACATGTGGTATAAGGCAGATAGAGCTTCTTCTTCCTCAAGGCAGAACCTACTTCAGGATGAAACCCTCTTTTAGAGCTTTACAATTGGCACAACTGTAAATATGGAAATATTTTCTGCTAGAAGTTCTCCTGAAACTTTGAACCATCAAAGCACGTCCCTTTCAATCACTTAGGCTTGGACTATTAGGCCCAGATACTTCTCACGTGCCAGTTCGTAAAGGACGTTTCGGAGTTCATACTATTAAGCAGAAGAGCCGTCACCTTTAATCCATTTGTCACCCTTAGGTGTACATTTTACACCCTTAGGTACCTATTTTTCACCCTTAGGCACTGGATAGTCGTCGCCTTGGCTCTGTGTTGCATTTCTCCAGCTTCACTAGGACTAGAGTCAACTCAAGCAGCTAAAGGAGTCGACGTTCCTTCTACGGATTCCATGCTTTCAGCTAGTCCACACATTTGTTAGCCTTAGATACCTATTTGTCACCCTTAGGTATCTATTTGTCACCACTAACCATCTATTTGTCACCCTTATGTTCCATTTGTCACCGTTGTCTTCTTCTACTAGCAGAACACTTTAGGGTCAAGTGTTCACTCAGAAAACTATTGACCTCAAGTGATGACTATATTGACCCAAGGTTGTTGACCATGTTAACTTTTCAATTTTGTTGACCAGTTGTGGACGCGCAAAATTGCACGCCCATATGGCCCTGCCAGTCCAACAGCAACAGCAAAGTCGACCGAAGAGACCCGCAGATCTCCCTCCACAGGGGCTACGGGAGCTTCCTCTGCTCTCTGTCTGGCAACAACGCTCGCAACTGCTTCCAGCCCAACAACTGCAGCAATGGTGCCGGTAGCTATAAAGGAGGATTAGTCAAAGCAGGTGAAATAAGCAAGTAAACCACAGAAGAATGAAGAGTTTACCTCTAGCTTCAGGCTCCTACACATGAGAAGCCTTAAATTCTTCAAAGGATGCAACTGGAGGAGGGACAATCGCTGGCTCCTGTTCCACAGTCTTCCTCCGGCGTGCCTGTGTCACCCGGGTCACTGCCTGTTTGGCCTTACTGACGGCCTCCCTCACTTTAGACCTGGTCTGCTTCCACGAGTCACCAGGCAATAATGGTGTCATGGTCGGGGCCGGCTCCGGGATCCCAAAGTAGGTTGGCTTTTGGGCCTTAATGATTAACTCCCTAAAGTGCCGAGTCTCCTCCAAAGTCAGTCGGACTACACAAGCACATGGGTGAGAATGATGCATGTTGAAATGTGAAGGCAATAGCTCGAAGCTGAAGTGAAGAAAGGAAGCATACTTGCTGGCCCCATGTACAAGGGAGTAAGTAGCCAATAAAACAGTGAGGGCATCTTATCCCTAGAAGCCGCTTCACTAACAAGCCAACAAACATCTCCAATTTTCTCACTTTTCTCGGCCAGCAATGCTTGGTCTTCATGGCCACGAGAAGACAGATAATAATACAAGCCTAAATGGTCCAATCCCCATCCATCAACATACTTGAAGGAAATTAGAAGGGGATGGTCCAGAATGGCTTCAAGCGAGCCGCCGACCGAGAGCCCGTGGGAGTAGAGCAAGGCAAACAACCAGGGGGTGTTACTGTATAATGCTTCTCACCTATCCCCCCTCCTGATAAAGGTCTGGTGTGGATGCAAACTGTTAATTTTTGGACGCCAGTCAGCCACTGAAGGGATGGGCTCTTCCATCGGTAGAGGGATCTACTGAAGAGCTACCCGCTCGGCACTCACCCAGCATAGCCCCCTACGCATCTTTACATAGTCATCCTTTCATATCTTAGGCATCTTTGAGTCAGCCTTGGATGAACAACGCTTTACAGTCTTTCGCGCCTCCAAATAAGCCATCACCTCGGTATTAGTCCAAGACTTCAAGTTCTTCAGATAAGAGGGATCAATGCCAAGGACTGGCTCTGGCTGGGTATCTAGGAATCGGCACTCGACAACAGACCAACACTCTCGGTGGGAGTTTCTGTAGAAGCCCATTCATGCATTCCACCATTTGACATACTCTAGGGTAACTTGGGGGAAGCAAGAAAAGTGTGGAACCCTGAAGGATACATCTTCTCGATGGTGGAAGTAGTCCCACCATACACGAGCTTCATCATTGGCCATCTGGCTGGCTCTGTGTCTGTTTGGCAACCCAAATCATGCTGCAGAAGAAGGAATGTGCTGGTCATAGCCAAAGTTCCGACTGAATCAGAAGGGGTAATATGGCTCCAGCCACAATAGACTGCTCTTTCTGAAGACAAGGACGCTGGGTCTAATAGCCAGCGCCCAATCAATCAGCTCCGACTCCAAGATGGGCTTTGAGCACTTGGTGCCAGCGATCGGATGAATGTACTCTTCAGTTTCAAATAAACGGCACTGCCGCATCTTGTTCACTAGTAGACTTGAATGAGCCGCCAGGCTCCAAAAATACAGGACTCCGGGTGAGTCCATCGGAACTTTGGTCAACTTGCCCCGGATAGCAAATAGCTGCTCCACTATTGAAGACAGTTCAGCACTAGCAAACTCTCTTCCGATCTCGATACCGGTACGTATCGATTTCGGAACCGGTCGAAACCGGTACTGCCTTCCTTGCCCCCCCCCCTAAGCCAGGCTATTAGGACCAATGGGCTCCATTGCTGCCCAAATCTGGTCCGAGACGATATGGGTTTCAACATTCTTACCAAGGGTTGGGCCAAGGCCGTATTGAGACTTCCCGACAGCCATAGGCATGGTTCGTACTGTCTTTAATTATACCCTCTGATAAAATTTGCTTTTGGATGCATGCGGCTTTCTGGTTTTTGGGTAGATGGAAAACGATCCAGAAAGAAAACCTTTGTTCAATCGAAAATGTCACATGCAAGGATCGAACTGTTCAACAATTTTCTTTTAGAGCTACATTGAGAATTGTGAATTGGCGTTTTGACACCTAAATACAAGGTTGGCGACGTGTGTTATACTAGTCATGGTTGCTCAGATGACTGGGAATTTGTCTTGTTTTCTATGACATTTTCCCCGAATGTTTCATAGAAATCCATTTGCTGACTTCAAACCAAGTGGAGTTTTAGCAAAGCGATTCATACAGCCATATATGTGAAAAGTATTACATTCAGTGGATATCTGGCTATAATTATAGCATATTTTCCTTCTCTTTCTTATTTGAGGATGTTTCGCTTTTCATGTCATAAGATATAATCGCATGCGTCTACACACCTTTCCTTGCATGCGCCCCTGTTCGGTCCAACTGTCTTTCTGTTGCTAGACAGGAAGTGCCATCTGTTCATTTTGTGATATTGCTGAGAAGTGTATTGAGCTTTTGCGATCTCTAATCACAAAGCTTCTATTTCCCCCCCGCTTTATGCTTTCATTTTTCATGATTTATAAAATCAATGCCTTTATTTGAATCATCCACTATATTATCTGACAACTGAACTTGTTTCTTGGAATTAGATCGCAGAAAATATGAAGGCTGTCAACGTTATTCCACTCCTGACTCCTGATGTGCTCGAGAAGATTGAGGCAGTTGTCCAGAGCAAGCCCAAGCGTGCAGAATCGTACCGGTAAAAGAGGCATTGAAGAGTGATTTTTCTTCTTTTTTTTCCCTTCTGATGACTGTTCATTGCAACTGGATGCTTGGTTGTTAAAAAAAAGGGGGATTGTGTTTCTTCGGTGTTGTGATCTTCCCTGCTTGTTTTTGCCACTTCCTTATTGTGTTTGCTGAGTTCAAGGTAAACTTTATAGTTTTCTGGTAAATGAGATTGGACAATTTATACTTTGGAACATCTAAACATGTGCCGTCCCCAGGCCATACCCAACCAGGGTTCGCCGACTCGGTGATTCGTACCGGATCGGATTTTCCCTGATCCGGTACGGCATCTCCCCCCTCTCTTAAAAACACACACCCTCATTGTGACTCGACCTGGGGCGATCCGCGCCGTATCGAGTTTTTCCAGATGATACAGTATGGCACGTCCCGAGTCGACTCGAGTCAGACCGAGTCGACAAACAAACCATGTACCCAACCTCATATTTCTCCCTTTTTTCTCAGTTTCAAATTGTTTGGCCCTTTCATGTTCCCACTCAACTTATTGTAAGTTGGGAGCCACCGAGACTGATGCCGATGGCACGGCAACACAGCCTCTGGTAGAAATTTTATTTGAAAGTTACATTTGATTCGACCTTCGTCAACATGCAAAATATTGGATGGGAAATGGGAGTAGGATTTGTGTTAAGCCGACGGAGGTAGGCTCACGAGCGTGACAGGCGAATGCCTCTCATTTCCCCCCCAATTTTAATAATTTTATTACTCTCAAAAATTACCCCACAGCAAGGAGGCGACCTCCCCGACATCGATCCACCCTTGGAGATCAAGCCCCGAGCTTCGTCGCAAGGAGCCTCAGGAAGCTATAACTCTAGCTCAGGGGAGCTTGCTGTATCTTCTTCCTATGGCGCTTCTGACCGAGGGTTTGTCTGCAGTGCTCATAGCCATTGTCTGATCGACTGGCCGGTAGAGCATTTTCGAATGCACAGGGAGCGCATTTGAGGTAGACTCTGCCATGCTCGGTCATCCGTGCATCCAGGTAAACCTGGATGAGGTGGTGACGTTGGATAGCCAACGTCACCAGAGGATGAGGAAGAGGCCCACCACTGGGGTGAGCCACAAAGTGCCTTCTCCCCCTCTGTCCATGACTCCACCGATGCTGACATCGGTTGAGGAGCCAGCTCCCACTCCACCTGCTCCAGTCCAAGTGGGGGGTGTTCAGGATAAGGGCAAAGCTCCTTACTCGAATGCCATTGCCCGCCTCTTCCCTCTAGAGAACCCTTCGGCTGTTCACTTCCCACTGCCTGAGGAGCCCACGCTGGGGTACACGGGGAAGCTAGAACTCATTGCCTTCATGGACAAAGGCATTGGGGCGCATGATCGCACTGGGGTTTTTGGTCTTGGATCCCATGGGGAACTGCTCGACTTGGTGGGGAGAACCTAAGTTCGGTAGCCAAGGCCTTCGGCCTATGGGGATACCACTTTGCTAGGGTTGCACGGGAGCTGGAGGTCAGCTAGGATGCACGGAAGGGGCTAGAGGCCCAATGTGCCGAGCTCTAGAGGTGCCAAGTGGTGCAAGAAGCCGAGTGTACCAAGCTTCAGGAGAGGGTGGAGCTGGAGGAGCAAGCCCTAGCAGAGGTTACGTGCGGCCGGAATGCTCTCTGTGCTCAGGCCCAGGCGTTGGAGGAGTCCCTCTGAGAGGCCACCAAGTGGGTCGAGGCGGCCGACGCCTGGGCGACCAAGCTAGGAACCCTAGTGGAGGCTGCTAAAGAGCAAGCTCGAGTGGCGAAAACATGGTTGGAAAACCTGCGGGCATCCATGGCCAGCATCAGGGTGGAGGCTGTAGCGTGCTATCACTCGTCCTTGGATTTTCAGGATGAGTTAAATGTGGCAGCCGTCGAAGTCTATGGCCTGGCTTGAGACTGTGGCTTCCAGGAGGGTTGGTCGACGATTGACAGCTTGGGTGTCCTGGTGTCGTGCCGGGCTCCTCCTCTAACGTCGTTTGGGCAGGAAGCCAGTGACAACAATGAGGAGCCTGGTGAGAAGGAGTTGGGTGTAAAGGCCGAGGTGTCGGTGGAGAAGGAATTCATCTCCCTCACCGACGATGCCCCTCCACCCGCGAGCATGCCCGGGGTTCAAGACCATGGGCTAGATGATGTTGCTACTGTTGGAGGGAGCTCTTGAGATGGTGCTCTCCATTTTCTCTTCCTTCTTTTGTTTTCTTTGCACTGTATTTTTCTTTTCCTATGTTGTTAGGGTACACTGGGGCAATTGTCCCCCTATCCTGTAAACCTTTTTCATTTTGAAATGGAGACTTCCTTTTTTCATAAATTCTAGAGCTTCTAGAGTTTTCCACGTAACTTGTCAGCTTTTTTCCTATGTTAAAATTTCTCCTGGAGATATGAAACGGTGCCTAGGGGGTCGCTCAGAGAGAGAGAGCGATCTTCGGGATCTATCGCTTGAATTTTCATGAAGTTGGAGAGGCGGTAGAACTCCCCTGCTCTTCTGCGGACATCATCTCTTCACTATAAATAGCGTCCTGTGGTGAGCGCTGAGGCCGTCTTGGGTCCGCTGCTTGGCTTGGTGAGTGTTTTCTGAAGATGTCATCAGAGAAGTCAGGCTCCTCTTCTGATGAGGCCCCCAACAAGTGTCTGTGCTTCCAGAAGGAAGCACCAATGGAGCCGGGGCCGGAGATGGGGGAAGGCAGCAACGGAGGCATGTCGGAGGACTACCAGCAAGGGTACTTGGACGGATGGCGGGAAGCCTTGGTGAAGGTGAACTGCCTTTACTGTAACAAGGGGTTCTTGAGCCTCCTACCAGACAGGTTTTGTCCCAAGGAAGACGAGTAACCTCCGTGTATTCCCCCTATTTATTAATAAAGCTTTCCTTTTGCAATCTTCTCCCTTTCTCCGTGGTCTGTGCTTGCCTTTCGATGATCCCCTTATTTTCTTTGATTTATGCATAAATAAAAGGATGCTTCCGCCATTGGTAATAGGAGACGAGGCGTCCCTCGTCTATAAATAGTAGGGCTAATGTGTAGGCCTGTTGCCCATCTTCATCTCCATTACATTGTCGTGATGGCCCAGAGTTCTCCCAAGACAGTGGTCGCTAGAGAGAAGGTTTCAAGTACCCCTCCGGGCATGGGTGCCAAGGTAGACGATCCTCCAGTGGCTCTGACCCATCCAGTAGCTATGATGGCGGAGGACAAGGTTGTTGTCGACGCTGCTCCAGTTGTCATTGATGAGCCGTTTGACTGGGGTAGCGACTATGCCCAAGGTTGGATGGCCGGGTACTGGGACAGCTATGATGCTGCCATGGCCCTAATTTGTCCCACTTATCTTCATAGACTTGTACGTAATCCCCATGAGGGTGCCACACTGGAGTTTGGCGATTTGTATTTTGAATAAAAGCAGAGACTCCTTAGTTCATGTTCGTGTTGTGTGTGTTTTTGGTGAGGAATCATGTGTGGCGAGTTTGTGAGAGTAGATAGATTCACCGTTCAAATTTACCCCCATTGCGTATACATGCCCGTTTCCCTGGGGGGATCAGGCCTCTTATTCACCTCAGGTCTTTCATGCGTTGGGACTCTTCTAGCCTTTAAAGGCTTTATGTACTATTCGTAGTTAGTTTCGAAAGAGAGCGTATGTCCCCCCTCAATGGGGGAAGACTGTTGCTCATCATTTTTGGGGGAGCAAGAGTGTTCGCCCCTTGGAAGCTCAAAAGCTACCATGATTTCTGAGGGAGCATGAGTGCTCGCCTCTTGGGAGCTTGAATGCTACCATCATTTTTAAAGGAGCATGAGTGCTCACTTCTTGGGAGCTCAGAAGGTACCATGATTTCTGAGGGAGCGTGGGTGCTCGCCTCTTGGAGGCTTAGAGGCCACCATGATTTATGAGGTAGCATGAGTGCTTGCCTGTTGGGAGCTTCAATGGTACCATCATTTCCAGAGGAGCATGAGTGCTCACTTCTTGTAAGCTTGGAAGCTACCATGATTTCTGAGGGAGCATGGGTGTCACCCCTTAGAGGCTTAGAAGCCACCATGGTCGAGTTCAGCTGATGTCACTTTCGTTAGACCCGTAAGGTGATATGTTGAGAAATGATTTATTGTTAAAAATTCTAAGGTTTATAGAATTCCATATCCTCGATACTTCTCGCCCCTCCAGCATCGTTCGCTTGTATGCTCCTTTGTCGAGCACTTCTGTTATCCTATATGGGCCTTCCCAGTTTGGGGCTAGTTTTCTTGTGGCTGCTCTGGGGTCTACCACGCTAGCTCATCGTAGCACCAGGGCTCCGGGGAGGAAATGGCGTTCTTTAACCCTAGCATTGTAGTACTGGGCCAATTTCTGTTGATAGGTGGTGAGTCTCACCTGGGTGCGCTCTCTATCTTCCTCGAGTAGGTCCAAGTTTTCTCGCATTCCTTGATTATTTTTGGCCTCATCGAACTGGCCAACTCATAGAGATGGGTTGGATATCTCGACGGGTATTACTGCCTTTGCCCCGTATGCGAGATGGAATAGAGTCTCTCTTGTGGCGGCCCTGGCGGTGGTCTGGTGCACACATAATACTTGGAATGGAGTCCATCCACGAGTCACCTTCTTGCCCCATGCGGATCTTGATGCCATGTTGAAATGTCCTATTGGCATTTTCCACTAAGCTGTTCGCCTGGGGGTGGCCCACCAACGTATAGTGATTCCAAATCTCTAGCTCCGAGCACTTTTCCTGGAAGGTTGCACTAGTGAATTATCTGCCATTGTCGATTGTGAGGACATGTGGGATCCCAAACTGGCAAATGATGCTTCGTTGCACGATCTTCCATGTTGATCACTTGTAATTTTTTCCAATGGTTCTGTCTCGACCAATTTGGTGAAGTAATCAATATCAATGATGAGGAATTTCTTGCTCCCCTAAGCCTCGAGGAAGGGACCCAATATGTCCACCCCCCACCGAGCAAATGGGTGAGACTCTATTAGGGCGTGCAGTTATGTTGTAGGCTAGTGATATAAATTCGTGAACTTCTGGCATTGAGGGCACCTTCGGACATAGCCAAGGCACTCGTGTGGCAGTGTGAGATTTAGGATTGATTGTCAAAATATTTTGTCATCATCAAAAAGGGGGAGATTGTTGGGTTTATTACTTCCTCTTAGTTTTGATGATAACAAAATATTGTGTGTGTGTGTGTGGAAGAACTCATTGCTATGCTATGCTTGCTCTCGGTTTGATGATGCATATGATTGAGATTGTACATGTTTGAATGCATGGCTATATGAAGATTGGAATGAACAAGTTCATTGTGCTTTCCATGTTGCATATATTCATTTGGTATCTCCATGCATATTCTTAATGGGGCCATTCTTAGTGCCCAGCTCTCTTCAGAAGAGCGAGTATTATACATCTAACTTCTACAAGAGTTTCAGGATTGCTTTGCCTGGAGCACAAAGAAATGCCAAGACTTAGCCCTGAAGTTTCACAACATGAGTTGGCTATAAATCCTGATGTGGAGCCAGTGAAGTAGCTACCATGGCATATGAGGCCAGAGCTTATCACCCAGATATGTAAAGAAGTCGACAAGCTGATTGACGTAGGCTTCGTCGAAGAAAATCAATACGCCACCTGGCTGGCCAATATTGTGCCTATTAAAAAGAAGAATGGACAGATCCGGATAAGTGTGGATTTACAATACCTGAATAAGACTTGTCCAAAAGATGACTTTCCGGTACCAATAACAGAAGTCATGATAGATGCCATGACTTTGGACGTCAAAAAAAATGATGATCATTTGGCACGTACGTCTCGGCACTCAGGAGGAAGTCGAAGGCGAAAGGCCGAATAAACCCCATGCCTCCTCCAAACAGGACGAGCACATACTGGAGGGTCTGCTACATGATAAGGAAGCCCCTCAAGCAGAATATATGGCCACGGTTCCCCAACCGGTAGTGCCGAAGGCCGAATCAGGAAAAACCCAGGAACTCGAACATAGGTTCGGCATGCATCGAAAATCACTCGAAGTCCTAAACCGGGGCTCGAAGGCTTCGAATTAAACATCTCGGAGGTGGTGCATTACAACTAAAGCAGTGCGAGAGCACAGGTATTCGTCTGAATAGCCATGAAGTCGAGACGGAGTCTTTTGATACTTAAATCGGCCCGACTGGCACTTAAACCGATGCCCCCCCCTCCAAGACCCTAAATCGACGCACCACTCTCCCTTTGCTAAACCGACTCGCCCATGGGAGATGCTGAACCGGTGCGCCCCTCTGCATCCTCTAGCTGATCCGGCGCGCCCCCTCCAAGCTATTAAACTGGCACGCCTATCCCCCACGCCATTTTAACCCAAATCCATCCCATCTGCAACCCGACACCCTATTTTCCCTCAAACAGACCGACGATGAAGACCTTTTGCCTGAAATGGAGTAGAGGCCTACCTTAGACTGGCAGGCAACCACCTACAGCAAAGTCAAATGCTATATCGACGACTTGGTCATCAAAATAAAGAAGAGGAAGGACCCTCTGGCTGACCTCAGAATTATATTTGAAAGGCTACGACTGCATGAACTGAAAATGAATCTGATGAAGTGCACTTTTGGCATCTCCAGTGGAAAATTTCTGGGTTTCATGATCAGATACTGGGGAATTGAGATAGACCCAACAAAAATCAAGGCTATTCAGGAGCTGCCTCCACCAAGAAACTTGACAGAGTTACGGTTATTGCAAGGCTGGCTAACCTACGTCCGTAGGTTCGTCTCCAACCTGTCCGGGTGGTGCCTGCCATTCCATAGATTGATGATGAAGGATACCCCATTCCAGTGGCGTGAAGAATGTCAAAAGGCTCTTGACCAGCTCAATGAATATCTGAACAGTTGCACCACTCGGGACTTAACTCGTGGCACCAGTTCATACCAACACTTGGTATCTTAGCCACACTACAATTGGTACTAGAGCATACCATTGGATACAATAATTGGTATCATTTCATACCATTATTTCTAACACACTCGAGGCCAATACCAGAAGCATCGGTATATACCTCGAATTTCTCTCCTTCAATTGGTAGTGCTAAGATCAGAGCAGTTGTCAAATGATCTTTTAAAGCTTGAAAACTTCGCTCGCAGTCTTCACTCTACTCATAAGGTATCTCCTTGTGGGTCAGCCTAGTAAGAGGAACGACGACCTTGGAGAAATCCTTTATGAATCGCCGATAGTAGCCAGCTAGACCCAAGAAGCTTCGAATCTCCATTGCATTGGTCGGCCTTTCCCAACTCTTCACAGCCTCGACCTTTGATGGATCCACGGAAATCCCATTCTTTAAAATCACATGGCCTAAGAAGGATACCTCCTCTAGCCAGAATTCACACTTGCTAAGTTTAGCATAGAGTTGGTTCTTCCTCAATATTTGTAATGCGGTCCTCAAATGATATTCGTGATCTTCCTCGGACTTTGAATAAATCAAAATATCATCAATGAAGACCACAACAAAATGATCTAAATGAGGCCTGAAGATGCTGTTCATCAACTGCATAAAGGCTGCAGGGGTATTCGTTAGTCCAAAAGGTATACCAGTAAATTCATAATGCCCATACCTGCTCCAAAATACCATTTTATGAACATCCACTTCTTTGATCCCCAGCTGGTGATATCCCGACCAGAGATCAAACTTTGAAAAATATTTGGCTCCAGATATTTGGTCGAATAACTCATCGATCCTCGACAGTGAGTACTTGTTCTTGATAGTGAGGTGGTTCAGCTACCAATAATCGATGCAGAGTCTCATCGATCCATCCTTCTTCTTGACAAATAGAACGGGCGCTCCCCACGGGGAAGAACTCGGCCTAATGAAGCTTGTTGTCCCTAAATGCACGATTGGACAGGAAGGGGGGTTGAATTGTCCCCTTAAAATGTAATGGTAGTTTTTAAAATTAGCGCAGCAGAATATAATTAACTACCAATACAAAATGTGAACGGATGAAGTTAACAAGCTAGTTCTCTCAACCTCTCGGTTCTCACACGATCAAGACGATAATAAAAATCATGCAAACCACAAACCCACAAATGCAAGAGAGATTTTTCGGTGGTTCGGGACAACGACAGGCTCCTTACATCCACCCCTCACCAAATCGGTGAGGATCCACTCGCTTCAAATGAAGGGCATGGAGCTTTCACTCCAAACACATGGAGACGTCGTCTCCTACATGATCTACGGGGGATCAAGACACACACACAAACAAACCACAACAACTACGTCACAATATCACCACAACCATTCGCAGACGGTCGACACACTGACAGAGTCCAAGTTTGAAAAATGAAGATGTGATCAATAGAAGCTCATAGACCAATAGTAAATGACTGAAATAGATGCAAACAATGTGTAGAAATAAATCCCCATGAGTAGAAAGGGTTGTAGATGTTCTTCTCTAATCCTCGGGTCAGAGGGTAGCCAGATGTCGACGATGAGAATGTCCACGCATTTCTCTTCTCGAGCTGCTCCTTTATTTCTTCAATCAGGATCTCCAAAAATGTATGGAAGTAGATGAAATCTTCAATCCTTCCTCAGCTCCTCTCCTTCTCCCCTTTCTTCTCCTACAAGATAGATAGAAATGTTAGAACCTTGTATATTTCTTCAAAATTCGTAGCTTATTTATACACCTAGTAGGCCCATAATGCCTCGAAGACCTCTTCACCCCAATCACATTTCCAGTGGCTAACAATCTTAGCCAGAAGGTTACAGAGGGTCTTGTTGAAGGCTTCGGCTAAATCATTGGCCTGGGGGTTATAGACCGAAGAGGTTCTCCAATTGATGTGGAATTTGGCCGCCAGTTAGTATACAACCCTATTCCTAAAGGGTGCCCCATTGTCGGGGATTATGCGATTGGGAGTACCGAATCGGTAGATTATGTTGTGTCAGACGACTCTGGTGACCACCTCGCTGGTGACTTCACGTAGGGGAAGGGCTTCTGCCCACCGAGAGAATTAATCAATGGCGGCCAAGATGTACTTGTGACCCTTAGATGACAGCGGGAAAGGTCCCGCGATGTCCATGCCCCACTCGATGAATGGCCAGGTTGGGGCTAGGGGACGCAATGGGTTAGGAGACCTCCTGGGTACCGGGCCAAAAGCTTGGCATTGATGGCACATACGGGCGTACTAGATGCAGTCCGTATACATGGTAGGTCAATAGAAGCCCTTGAGCTTGATGTTGTGCTTCATTCTATCTCCAGCCTGATGTACACCGCACAACCCGGAATGAACCTCGTGCATAATAGCTCAAGCCTCGGCTAAGGAGATGCACCTCAAGAGGACGGACTTGTCCTTTTGGTGGATGAGTCAGTACAAGGAGTCACCGATCAACTCATAATAGCAATTGGACTCTTTGAGCCCGGTCAGGAGGGAGCCACCCCTTCTTGAACTTGATGATGGGATCATGCCAATCTTCTTCTTCTGGAGGAATGTTCTGGCTGAGGTCTTGGACCTCGCAGGCTATAAGACCAGAGTTGCCCACGAGTGAGCTCGACATCAGTCTTCTGTGTTTACTGTGATGTCAACTTCGCCCTCAGGTGGGAGTTTAATGGCTGCTGCCAATTTTGCCAGGGCGTCGGCCTGGGCATTGCTGCTTCTAGGAATGTAATCTATTTCGAAGAAATAGAACTTCTGAGTCAGTAGCGTGACAGTGGTGTGGTATGGAACTAACTCTAACTTCCATACATCATAGATGCCGAGGACCTGTCGGACTATTCATTGAGAATCCCCGTAGGCTTTAAGGCATTTGACGCCCATGTCAAGAGCCATCTGGAGCCCGATGATTAGGGCTTCATATTCGGCTTCATTATTAGTCATGACTTTCATGAGGGTGCATGAGTTGTACAAAACTCCACCCTGAGGAGTCTGAAAGATGATTCTGACACCTGTCGTGACGCCTGAGCGGAGGTTGCTTCGAGTAATGTCTCGGGAAGCTCCATCGAAGTATAGATCCCAACAAGGTAAGTTGGTTGTAAGGGCATCTTGCTACCAGTAATGCAAGACATCTCCGCTCTATCTGACCGATAGTTGTGGTTGAAGAGCAAGAGACTCTTCGTCCGAGAGCTCCGTGTTGAAGGGAGAATCATCTAGTACTGGATGGGCTGCTAAGAATTCAGCCATACCCTGTCCCTTGATTACTTTTCTAGGGACGTAAGTAATATCATACTCCATTAACAAGAGAGCCCATTTTCCTAGTCGACCTGAGAGAACGGGCTGCCTGAGGAGAAACTTGAGGGGGTCATGCTTGGATCAGTGCCACAACTTCTTGATGATAAACACCAATGCCAAGCAGGCTTTCTCCATGGGAAAGTAACGGTACTCAGCACCGATCAATTTTTGGCTGAGGTAGTAGAGCGGCTACTCTTTACCTTCCTCATTGATTTGCACCAACAGAGCCCCCAACGAGGCATCCATGGAAAGAAGAGAGTGTCCAGCTGGCCAGCCACGATGTTTCTAGAGGAGTGATTCTTATTGATGTTCATACTAAGTTCTCATTTCGTTAGTCGTGTATTGTTCCTCCATGCACTTATGTTTTTGTTTTGAGTTTCTCTTTTTACCTCTACCCTTTTGTGTGTTGGGCGTCAACCCCCTTGTGAAGTTGTGAATCAGTAGTAGCAAGTTGTGAGGCTCAGTCATAGCAAGCTGTGAGGCTCAGTGGTAGCAAGCTGTAAGGCTCAGCTATTGTAAGGGATTTGTTCCCTCAAAGTTGTGGATCAGCAGTTAAGTTGTGTATCAGCGGTGTTTCAAGCTGTTTGTCAGTAGGAAGCCTCACCGAGTTAGTGAGGGGTGGACGTACGTGTGCTAGGTAGCAACCAAACCACCTTAAAAATCTCTAGTGTTGTGGTTTGAGCAGACTCCACTTCTTCTGTCCCCTTCACCAGTGTGTTTATCTTGATTGAGTTTCCTCGCAGCCTTGTGTTTCTTGTGATGTCCTGCACTAGAATAGGATCGTGGTTGAATCTTGGCATCACTGTCTTACTAGTTCCTACTGATCTTCTCTTGCATCGAAAAACTAGGTGCCAGATCTATTCACCCCCCACTAGATCCTTTCATACCACTCAACAATTGGTATCAGAGCAGGTTCCCTAGATATGTGATCTAACGACCCAGGGAGATCCGATGGGAATGTGCCTTGCAGCTTCATAGCCGAAGGCCACTCCATCAATAGACCACCACTTTTCGATTGCACAAACTATCTCTATTGGAAGAACCGCATGGATGTTTTTCTATGTGCCCAAGATCATTTAACTTGTCATGTTGTTAGTAAAGGTCCATTTGTTCTACCTGAAGTAGATGACACCAGGACCCCAGACTAGGTTAAGAAATCCCCAATCAATTGGAGCACCATGAACATCATGCAGTGCGCCATCCACCCCACAGAATACTCAAGGGTATCTACTTGTAAATCTGTAAAAGAAATGTGGGATAGGCTTAAGATAATCTATGAGGGGACATCTGAAGTTAGGGCCACCAAGGCCAACATGATGATTTCTAAATATGAGTTGTTTAGAATGAAACCTGATGAAATCATTTCTGAAATGTATGCCAGACTTACTCAATTAACAAATTGCCTAAAATTGTTGGGTAAAGAATACAGCGAAATTGAATTGGTCAGAAAAATACTCAGATCCTTGACACCTGCCTGGCATACTAAGGTCACTGTTATAGAGGACTCAAAAGACTTGTCTGTACTGACAGTTGACGGGCTGATAGGCTCGCTCATGACATATGAGCTCAACCTGAAGAGAAGTGAATAAGACGTCAAGTCAAAGAAGATTGTGGCTCTCAAAGTTTCTGAGAGCACAGATAACTCTGATGACTTGATGATGATGGCATCCCAAATATAAGCTCAGCTAATCATGCCCTGCTCACTAGACAATTTAAGAAATTCTTAAGGAATAGAGAAAAAATCCAAAAGAAAAAGAGAACGGGTCAGGTATGGAAGATCTCCAATTTTAAATCTTCCCAAACCAAAAATTCTGACAAGGTCATTTGTTACCAATGTAGGAAACCAGGGCATGTGTAAGCAAAATGCCCAGAGATGCTCAAAAAGATGGCCAAAGCCAAATGAAAGAAGCCCAAGGCAATGGTTTGTACTTGGAGCGATGACGAGGAAGAAAGTGAAATCTCCTCCGCATCATAGGATGAGGTTGACTGCTGCCTGATGGTAGATGAAAAAGAGGAAGAAGAAGATCATGTAACTCAAGATCCACACACACGGAAGTATTCAGAGATTACAAAAGAAAAACACAAATGAAGCTTAAGAAGGAAAGGAATCTTAATTTGCTCCCCCTTAATGGATGACGAATGCTTTGGATGCAGCTTGATCCTCCGGGCTTGATCTTCACTTGGATAGGTTGCTGATTTGCTAGATTTTGGATGAAGGAACCTTTGGATGGAACACTGTTCATGCTCAGCTACAATACCCGCTTTTCCACCCTTGATAACCTCCTTGATCTTCTTAAGATATATTTTTTGATCTTCACCCAAGTGGGGGTTTTATAGACCTTGGAGGGCCAAGGGACAAGCCCTAGACCAGATCCACAATTTCAGCCTTGATTGGGGGCAAGAGGCTTAAACAATTCTACCAAAATAATCTCCCTACGAGTTAATTAAAAAGCCAACAAAAGTAGGTATTCGGTGCCATCGGTCGACCGTTCTTGGTTGGCGGTCGATCGCTAGTCTGCAAGTTTGGGCTTTTGGCGTTCTGGAATTTTTGGTCAACCTATAGGGGCTGGCGGTCGATCGATATGGGCTTTTCCTATAGCTTTCTGATCCCTGGAATTTTCGGTCAACCGATATAGGGCCAGCGATCGATCGATTTCCTGTAAATTCCCTTTCCTTCATTTCTGTCTTTTTAGGTCGACTGCCCACTGGGTATTGGTCGACCGAAAATCCATAAACCTGCAAAAACTCAATGTTAGCCTAATGAAATCTGTCCATAGGTTGAATGCTTGAATGGGACTTATGTTATGGTTGATTTAGCCTCTTTTTAACATGCTAGGTGGATCATAATCATTTAAACACTTTGATGGAATTGGATCGTGAATGGGTACAAATCCTTATTTGAGTACATGGCACGTGGAAGGCAATTGTCCTGGGTTTTGTTATCATCAAAATCACTTGGAGGTGCTCAACACCTTCCATTAGCTCATCATCCTTAGGCACTTCTTCATTAAGAACAATGTTAAGACATGCTTGCCGCTTGCGTCCACCGCTAGAAGATTGGTTCATCATGAGAGGACAGTCCGGCATGCGATGCTCTCGACTGTCGCAACATAAGCAGGCGCCTAGTCGTTTCCAGTATTCCTCAGTCGAATGGCCGAATTTCTCACAGATGGAGCAACCCGCCATGGCTTGCGTGTCTTCCTCCTTCGGCTTATAATTCTATTGATTGCCACTGCCATTCCTGTTCTGAGGCCTCTTCTTACTATCACGGGATTTGTAAGATTCTGTGATGCTGATTTTTTCCTTCTTTCCCCGCCGATCCAACCTTCGGCTAGACTCCTCTCCCTTGCTTTTCTATTTTTCAACCTTCTCTAAGGTCCTTTCACATAGATATTCTCGTTGGACCATTTCCACTATGTGCGGATATTCTGAGGTCCCAGTTGTTGAATAAAGCCAGGCCGTAAACCGTCTAAAAACTATTTTGCCTTTAAAATGTCTGTACTCACCAAATGTTCTGCATAAGGGGTCAGGCGGGAGAATTGAAGTTCATAGTCTGCCACTGACATCATGCCTTGGCGTAGAGAAGTGAATTCCACTACCTTTCACTCCTTAACATGTTCCGAGAAATACTTTGCTCGGAAGAGAGTAAGAAACTTATTCCATGTAGGCTAGGCATTTTGAGGTTGTGCCGAGGTGGTCTTCCACCAAGTATGTGCATCTTTGTTCAGTTGGAAGGTGGTGAGACGGACCTTCTCTTAGTTAGCACATTGTATGACGTTAAAAATCCTCTCCATCTCGTCTATCCAGTTTTCTACTTTGTCCGACTCATAGTCCACAGGCCACACACACGGCCCACGTAGAAAACATAAAAGCATTGTTCCCAAGGTAGCTCACAAGCCACCAAGCTGATTCCTCATCCCAGGGAAAAGCGGGAAACCTCCAGTCCCAGGCTGGGTGACTGGACTCGCAGTCCAAGGCCTTACGCATAGCCCACTCGGAAACCACCTTCCGGAGAAACCCACGACGTGCGGGGGAAATCCCACCGCACTCACACCGATACACGGTGACTCGATCAGGCGTAACACAAAAGCTTGGAACATATGGAGTCACCCAGACTCTCAAACCCATCGACACGCTAATCGAGGTAGCACGGTACCTCCAAACATCCTAAAACACAGACACAGAACCCCCGGGGGTGTCCAGGACATCCACGAGATCGAAGGTCAACCATTGGGTCACAACCGGGTCAACCAGGGGTCAACACAACGCAATCGAAACATGATTAGCTTGGAAAATAGGGTGGCAGTCCTCCCTAGACCATCAAATCAACTGGCGGCCCTCTCAAGACCGCAACCCAAGCCTAGCGATCTACCCCTGGACCGCTAAGCCCTGCCTAGCGGTCCAGCCAGGACCGCTATGCTCTAGAAACACCTAGGACCTAGGCAGTCATCGCCCAGGCCGCTTGGCAGCATGGTGGTCCACTATGGGCCGCAACCAAAAGTTAAGCGGTCCACTATGGGCCGCAACCAAAAGCACTTAAGGTGGTCACAGAAAGACCGCTACTATCCGGAAAGTACGGACGAGGGACGATCACCTCCCAGATCGTCACCAATAGAAACGGCTAGCACCTGGGCAGCTAACCCCCAAGTGGCGGCCCTGGCCTGACTGCAAGCCTCTGCGGCGGACAGCCTCAAGGCCGTTACTGTGCGGGGTTACAGACGAAGGGGTGGCGGTCTACCCCTGGCCGCACCAGCCATGAAACGGTCGTGCTTGGACCGCTACGCCAACATAGCGGTCCATCGCGAGACCGCTACCAAAAACACGGTAAAACGGGAGAGTGGTGGCCTCCCTGAGGGCCGCCTCGCCCAGTGGCGGTTCCTGTTAGGACTGCCTCTATTTCGAAAACCCGAAATGGTGAAAATCATGAAAAATTTCATTCCACCCCCCGTTCACGCCCACGTGAAGGTAAAAATAAGGGAAAACTAGTCCCCAACATCTCTAGCACCGAGAGGACCCATTTAAACTCCAAAACGTAGTTAAAATGCTAGATCCGGCTCACTCCCCAACAATATGTATTTTTTTCCAAAATGCTCAAATAAGCCCGCTCGGTTCACCACGGCCTACCAAAATCGCGGGAATTGAAGTACGCGAGCTGGGGATCCATCTCCCTACTTTCACCGAAGATTCCGCGCACCGGGGGCGTCGATCCGCCAAGAAAATACCGTTTAACCCTCGTCGGCTCGCGATCTCACGAACCGCCTCCACCATCGCGATCCTTGTCCCGTGCCCGTCGCTCCTCGCCCCACGAGCGTCGCCGCCTCGCCCCCGTCCACCTCCGTCGGCCACCGGAGAAGAGAGGGAGAGAAGAGAACGCGAGAGAGAAGAGAGAGGGAAGAGGGAGAGAATGAGAGATGGGGAGAGAGAGAAAAGGGGTGGGGGTTTATATAGAAAAATCTAAAAATTTTAAAAAATATCAAAAAGTAGAAAAAATACTCCCCGATCCTCGAAAAGCGCACAATATTGTGGCAACGTCCCGGAGTTGGAGAACGCAACGGTTCACCCCACGCAGGGTTCCGAAGGTCAGACAGATAAAAACACGCGTAAATCACTTGCTGTCTGAGGAACTGATCCTCACTCAGGAATTGATCCTCACTACTGAGCATCACAACTTGTTCCGCTGACTAATAGCTTAAAAAATAGAGATGAAAGAGAAATACAACGGGCTGAGAACAACAATCAGATAAAGCATGAAATTCAATATAGCTCAAATGAGTAGAGGATTCTAGATTTGATCTAGAAATTGTGACTTCAGTAGCGATCACTTCTCACACTTCTTCTCCTCTTCTCTGATGCTCTATTCTGGCACTTCTTCTCTCTTCTGCAAGTAACTCTCTCACTCTTCGGCACTTTTCTCTCTGTGAGCTCTAACGCTCTCACTAATCTAAATTCTCTCTTCTCCTTCTATTGCCTCCTTCTTCTATTATCTTCCTTTCTATGTATCTGAGTCACTTAGCTTCGACAGAGAGATTCTCTTTTTATATACGTAAGCCAGATCACGTGGTCCCACACGAATTCATTCTGGCGCGTGGAGAGAGTGTGTTCCCACCAATGCTTTTCAGAAAAGTGGCTTGAAAAGGTCCACGTGTCAGATCTGGGGATGAAACGAATCCACATGGCGAGTTGCTCTGGTGGATGGACAACCTTGGATCACGTGCCAATTATCTCAACTTTAGGGCCACGTTTTAAGACTTTAATACTCTCTGCCCTTTAAGTGTTTGATTGAATCTCTATCAATAAGATATAAATATTTCATCAAACACCTTTTTCATCATAATTTCTTAGGAGAATGCATACTTAGCCAATTTCTCAAAAAATCAGATGCTCAGATCAAAAGAATGTATGTTGATGCAGATGCCTTAAAGTACAGGCCCAATGCACAGACCTGATGACCTGGATTCTATATGTGCACCGACCTTGGACTCTACATGTGCACAGACCTTAGACTCTTCATGTGCACCGACTCTACATGTGCACAGACCTTAGACTCTACATGTGCATCGACTCTACATGTGCACAGACCTTAAACTCTACATGTGCACAGACCTTGTAAAGCATGTTATAGATTGTGCATCGACCTTGTAGAACATGTTGCAATACGTGCATTGACCTGATGTGCATAATACTTGCATGAGCGTCGACCTTCTAGAATGAATGTAAGGATGTGCATCGACCTTGTTTTACACAAAGAACAATGTGCATCGACCTTTCTTTACACAAGGTGTAATGTGCATCGACTTTGCTGAGCACACAGTCACTACTGCACTGACCTGATACACTATTGGTGTATATATGCACCGACCTATGTGACAACATGCGAGTATATGCATCGACTGCAAGCACAAGCATGCATCGACCTTATGCTCAACGTGGTACATAGATGCATCAACCTGACAGGCTTAAGATGTGTACGTGCACCAACCTAACAGACGTAAGATGTGAATGTGCACCGACCTAACAGACGTAAGATGTGAATGTGCACTGACTAGATGGGATGAAAATGTGAATATGCACTGATGTTGTGTTCAACAAAATACATAGCTTCATATATGTGCATCGACGTTATGTTCCAGACACTTAAACAAATAAAAGGCTTGTATAACCTGAATGATCAAGATGCCTTAACAAGTCATGCCATTCTGACTCATGGAAGGTGATGACTCAATCAATCATTATTAAGCAGTTTTGCCACAACATGATTCATAGTTGTGACATCATCAAAACTAGGGTTCCAACATAGCCCGCCACCCACGAGCCCGAGGGCGTGGAAGGGTTAAAAGGAGTATGGAGGTACATTAAAATTTAAAATAATGGAAGAATAATTATATAATTATCAATTTAAATGATAGAAATAAAATTACATTTTCAATTAAAATATCTAACTATAGAGTCCAGTCCAATAAAAGTATAATCTATAGGGAAAAAGAACGTACTCAATGTCGAGTGAACACTCGGCCTGGCGAGCTGGCAACTACGAACCTCTGCACTGCACCTCTGAATCTCGAGAAGGAACCTCTACACCTGAAAAGATAGGGGTGAGCCTCATCTAATTGGCTCGGTAGGGGTCTCGTGGAACCCTACCACAAAACAACTGTGGTAACCACAACGCTAGCAGAATAACGACAACAATAGAAGCAACGACGAAGTGGATCAATCATACCCGATAGCTGATGAGAGCACATCTCTATAAACTACTCCTACCGACATGTAAAGAAAAACCTCGATCTCACAGTTGGGGAACCACCGGATTAACGGGAAACCCTAGCTTCACCGCCAGAAGAAATACCATGACAACTTTGTCGTGAAGACCCGTCCTCACAGATGAAGGCCCAACCCAAGACCACGTAGTCTGGGAACAACCATGACCTCGCAGTCATGAACCCTACACTGTCTAGGGGAGAAACCTCAGTAACCTTCTCGGCAACCCTAGACCACTACATTGGGAAAGCATGAGGAAGCTACCCGAAAAGCCACGTCTCGTAGATGGGAAACCAACACTCGAGTCACAAGAGTCACGTGTCGCGTGACGGGAGTACCGTCCCACCAGAAGCAAGGTCGAATGTGTCCACTGAAGTCTTGCCCCATGCCTTAGGTGTCTCCCTACTCACCCCATGAGGAAGTTGAGTCACCGTATAAGTAACCACATGACAAGGGTCTAGTTGGGGCCATCCTCGTCAGCACGCGTCTGAAGTCCCCGACCATGTGTGTGCACACTGACTGACTACACTACGTCAGGACCTCTAGCTGGTTTTCCTCCCAGCCCAGACTCGAGCCGACACAATGGGAGGCCCTACGATAACCAGCCTAAAAATCATCTCTCCTGGGTGTAACTCTCCACCCACTCCTTGGCGGGTTGGCACATGCATGCCTAGGCAAGCTACGACTAGTGAGGGGTCACTAAATGTGAACACTCTCCGTAGAGAGGAAACACCGAAGGTCACGCACGCACCCATCATGAGTAACATGGAGTACCAGGTGGCTCGGGGCCACCAGACTTTAGACAGGCAACTAGACCTAGTAACCCAACGGTCCTTGAGTCACGTGACTCAGGACAAGGTCATTGTACAACACGACTCCATGCCATCAATTTGCCCTACCCCTAGGGTCAGAAACCATGGCCAAAATAATTCTTAAGGCGGCCCATAATAGCCAAGTTATTTCCCTTTCCAAGAGGAAAGCTTGAGAAACCCCTAGCCCTAGGCTGGGTCACTGAACATATAGTTCGTAGACCATACGCATGGCCCACATAAAAACCACTTTCTGAGAAAGCCAACGACATGCGAAAATAGCCCTCCGCACTCATACCGATACACAGTGACTCGATCTAGTGAAATAGGAAAGCCTGAAACACATGGGGTCACTCAGACCCTCAAAACCACACGGGCATGATAATCAAGGTAACAGGGTACCTCTGGACACCCAAAAATACGATCATGGTACCCACGGGGTGATCGGGACATCCACGGGGCCATAGGTCGACCAACGGGTCACAACCGGGTCAACCGAGGGCCAAAACAAGCCAAAGAGTTGCAATTTGGTCCACCAACCCTCATGGGTCAGTCGACCAACCCCACATGGGTGGTCGACCGCCCAACAGACAGGGGAAACGCAGCCCCAGTCGATCGATCGAACATGGTAGTTTGGTCGAATGAACTGGCCTGTTTGCCTACCCATGGCGAATGTCTTTCGGTCGATCGAACCTCTGCGGTCAGTCGACCAAAAATGGCAGAGACCCTCTCGAACTCAACCTCGGAGTTCGATTTCCATGCCCGTTCGATCCCAATTGAGGGGGAAAACAATGGGGACCATTCCTCAGTTCCCAAACCACTAAATGCAAGTAAAATAAATGGCAAAATGACGTTCGATCGGACAAAAACTGTCACACACCCTAAACATGGAAAAACTGCCCGGCATGAAGGAAAACCCACACTCGACTCGCCTCGGCCTACCAAATCGTGGAAAAATAAAAGTACACAAGCTAGGGAACCATCCCCCTACCTCCACCGAAGTTTTCCCACGTTGAGGATGTCGTTTCCTCATGAAATGCCTCACAAACCACCACCGAGTTCATGAACTCGCGGATGAAGCCTCTTCACGCCTCCACTGCCTCGATCCTCATCTCGACCTCGGCCACTCGCCGCCCACATCGCCTCTGCCTAGCCCTCCTCCACCTCCGTCGGCCGCCTGAAGAAGAGAGGGAGAGCAGAGAGAATGTGAGAAGACAGAGGGAGAGAATGAGAGTTGTGAGGAGAGCGAGGGGGTGCATTTTGGGATTTTAAAAATCTAGAAAACATAAAAATTTAGAAAAAATCATTCCCACGATCCTCGGAAAACACACAACGCCCTTTTCCCTGCTACATTTCTCTCTCCCTCTCTCTTACTCTCTTCTTCTGGTGGCTGCCGAAGGGGAGAGCCTCTTCCTTCTCTTCTTCTTCTTCTTCTCTTCCTCTTCTTCTCTTCTCTCTATGGGGATGCTTCGTGGGTCTGCCTCTGCTACCCTCTGTGTGTTTGTATGTCTCTCTGCGTGCCTCTCTCTCATCTCTTCTGTGTTCGCCAGAGAGGAGGGGTTTTTATTCCCCAACGGCATAGGTCCTTCGAACGCGAGAATGGCAGAGGCGGGAACGTGGGGCATTAATGAGGATTTGACTCCGATCATTTTCGGTGACTGGGAGCATAACCAGTGTGCCACCCTCTCCATTCGACACCTCAGCCAGCCCGTTGCGTGCCACAAATCCGTAGGGGAATGGCGTAAGATCTTTCCTGCCAGACGTGTCGTTGAAGAAGCATGCTGCTGAAGGCATTTGCAGCGTGCCATTGAAAAGCGTTGGAAGCGTGCTGGCGAAGGGCACTTGGTGGGTGTGCCGCTGAAGGCAGCATAGAGTGTGCCGCTGAGCAGGCTTCAGGGGTGTGCCGTTGAAGGCCCGTTAGGCATGCCGACGAAGGATGCCAGGGTGTGTCACTAGATGGCCACCCTGGGCATACTGCTAAAAGGGCCCACAGGGGAGTGCCGATGAAAACACCCAACTGGGTGTACCGGTGAAGGCGCAGGTGAAGTGTGCCGCAGAGGAGACCAGCAGGGGCGTGCCGGCGAAGGGGGCACAGGGTGTGCCATTGAAGGGGGGCACAGGTTGTGCCGTTGAAAGGGGCATAGGGTGTGCTGTTGGGGGATCATCAGGAGTGTGCCGCTGAGGGCATGCCTGAGCTCGTTGTGAGGGCTAGTTGAGGTCTATTTGATTTTCTTCGGGGCCTACAGGTTGTGAGATTCCCAGGGGTTGGTTTCTATTCACTGTCGTGACTGTGGTGATAGTTTCACGGTAGTGTACTATTCATTCGAATAGTCCGACTGGCCCATCCTTTCCGTAGTTCCTTCGGTTGAAGTTGTTCATCGATGCTAGACTGGTCGGGACACGCGGACGTGCAATTTTACACATCCACACTCACTCGCTATGGTTGACCTGTCGGTATGTTAACAAAATTTGGGTGATAAAGTGTGCTAGAAGCCTTTTCTCAAAAAGGCTATGAGAGCCTTAGAACCATAGTACTTAATTCATTCCATCATCTTCGAATAATAAGCATTAAGGCTCGACACATATATTTCTATTTTCTTAATTTAATAAGTTATTTATTTGCAATACGGATACATGTATCTGATTGCTCACTGCTAGCTACGAAGTGCTTGATTGGTTCAAGCACTTCTTATCAGAGGTTGAGAATCAGAAGGAGAGAATCCGCAAGCTGTTTGAGCAGATTGTGGACACGAATATTTATCGGATTAGTATCCAAGTCATGGTGACATAATGAGCAAGTTATGCATTTCTCAAGATTGTGTGGGAAAAATAAGCTAATTATCTAATATCCTAAATTTAAACAAAAAATGTAAAACATATATAGACAACCCACCTCTCTCTTTCTCCCCCCATTCTCTCCTTCTTCTTCCTTCATTTTCTTTCCTCCTCTCCTTCGCACCTCTGGTGTCCGACGACACACATGGAGGGCTGAGGTGGCTGGGTGATGGTGACGGTAGGCGATGAGGACGAGGACAAGATTGTGCGGTGGTGCAGGCGTGGTGCGTTTGTGGAAGCTTCATAAAATATTGGGGGATGGATCCCAGACCTTTGCTTGTATATTTAAAATTACTGATTGTTTATTGCTTGAAATTCTCCAATTAGAACAGAGACTTGTTGTCGCCGACACCGATTGCTCTACACGATTGATCGTCAACTGTGAGAGATAGAGAGGGTGAGAGAAAGTGAGACAGGGGCTTGATCCCTTCTTCTGACTATGCATGTGTGTTTGTGTGTGTGAGAGGCAAAGAGAGGGAGAGAGAGACAGAGAGTGGGAGAACAGAGTGAGAGAAGGGTTGGGACTGTTCGTGTGTGAGAGAGATAGAAAGTGAGTGAGTGAGAGAATAGAGTGAGAGAGGGGCTGGGGTTGTGAGTGTGTCTGTGTCTGAGAGAGAGACAGAGATAGAGGGAGAGGGAGACAGAGAGAGGGAGAGAGTCGGAGAGTGAAAGAGAGTGAGACAGAGTGGGAGAGGGGTCGAGCCTCCATGCGTGAGAGAGAGAGAGAGAGAGAGAGAGAAGGGCGAAGCCCCTTTCTGTGCGTGTGAGAGAGAGAGAGTGAGAGAGGGGCTATGCGTGTGTGTGTCTGTGTGTCAGAAAGGGTGAGACAGAGAGGGAGGAGCCCTTGTGTGTGTGTGAGAGAGAGAGAGAGAGAAGGGCCGAGCCCCTCTGTATGCCTGTGCGTGTGTGGGAGACAGAGAGAGGGAGGAGGAGACAGAGAGAGAGGGTGCGTGTGTGTGTGTGTCTGTCTGTGAGAGAGAGAGAGAGGGGAAGAGGAAGACGAGTGGATTACCTTTGCCTGTCGTCTGCGAGAGAGAGAGAGAGGGAGAGAGACGCTCGTTGCCGTCATCCCCCTCACCAAGCTCGGCGTCGTCTACTTTATGGTCGCCGCTTGCGGTCCACGAAAGCCACTTGCCAGACGTCGATCGTCGCAGGGGGGAGATGCAAAGGGGTGAAGCAGCTAGGTTTCGCTGTTCGACTTGGGGGAGGAAGAAATGAAGTGATCGGAGGTCGAAACCCTGGGAGAGACCATGTTTTATTGCCCGGATCCGCCAGGTGGGATATTGGGTCTTTGACAGTTCGTGGGCGGGTAAGAGCGCAAAGTCGGTTTGCGGGTAGGCTAACGGACTGGGCGGAGGCGCTTGAGATAATCCGGGTGAGCGCCTAGGCGAGCGCCTCTACCGCTTTTGACTACACAACCCTTTCCCCTCTTCAGCTCCTGCAACCACTTGCACAATAGAGCCATGTTGAATTCACTAACATTCTTGATTCTCACAATCTCTCTCTTTCTTGCTGGCGGCCACTCTTCCCCTTTTAAGATCATGCAATTTCTTGCATCTTCCTTCACTACTATGCCAAAAGAATCTACCCTGAGTAACTTCTATCTTCTTCACATAGTCTTCACACTCCGGAATAGTTTTTTTTTATTGAAATGCCATAGTGTTTTGGTATAAATATTTCTAATTATTTTCCCAATGATATAATGTAATTATAGATTTAGTTTTTATTTTTTTGGATGATTGGTGGAAACCCACCCTTCCCACCAACCTTAACATGCGGCCGCTTTGGACCTATGGGCCCTACCGCTTGTGCATCATGCAATCCACTGGCTGGGGGCAAGGGACAAGCTTGGTAAAGCCCCCAAGCGGTGTTGCCTAGACTCGAGCTAGGGAACCACCTGTGGGTGGGGACACTATGACGAAGGCACAATCGCACCTTGCTGCCAAGGGGAATCGAACCTATGACATTGTTGTTACTAACGAAGTGTGGAACTGTTCAACCCATTATCCAGGTCCTTATTTTTAATGTTGTTAAGTTAAAAGATTCAAACCATTTGCAATTCATGCATTTTTTTGAAGAAAGGAATGCTGAAAAAATTGAGTATGGCATGTCACAAAGGAGTTAGATCAAGAAGCTCAAGTTATAACCATGTGTGACAACAAAAACTCAAAGAAGGCAAGCAAGGGGCTTTCAACTTGATGAAATGAAGATGCAAGAGCTGGCTAGTTAGTCAAAAGATAAAGGCAAAATTTAGTCGATTGAGTTCCAACTCAGTCGACAGATATGCCAAGGGGTCCACAGACATTGTCGAAGAGAGCCTGAGTGTGAGTCGACAGAAGAAAAGTCAGTCGACCTAGTCAATTAAGATTGTTCAGCCCGACTGAATTGATGCCCGTGCGCTAATGCTCATGTGTTGAAGCACATGTGAGGGCACACTGAGTCGACCTACCAACCTAACTAGGGCGACCCATATCATCTAAAGCTCACAGCACTAAGTCGACAGACCATGCCAAGCATCAAGTTGACAGACATGGAAGTTTAGTTGACTGATCTGCAACTCAGTTGACTGATATTGCATGAAACACGCAGCACATGCAAACTTTGAGTTGGTCACCTACTCACATGATTACTTACTCCAAGTCAATGGCACACGCCTCCAGGACACGTGCCTTCAGGTTTGAAAAGGTTTGATAACAAAGAAGCTTCTTTTTATCATGGACTAATTAGAAAATAGATCTGAAAAGGGCTGATATCCATGCTTGTCTCCTTTAAATATGGACCAATCAGAAAACAACTCTAAAGAAGGACCCATCAGAAAATAAATCTAGAAAAAGGGAACTTTCCATACTTTTCTTCTATAAATATGGAACTATTGCCTTGGAGAAGCTAGGATGCGGGAAAACCTTGAGAAACACCTTGAGCTTGCTCGAAGAGCACCTGAGAAGAGAGTTTTTCCAACAATTGGCTTGTACGATTCCATAGGTAAGAGGGAAGTTATGAGAGTACCTTCCACTGAAGAGAGAGAGAAATGGAACAACTAGTAATCTAAGTTTAGATATCACTGTTTATCAGCACTTGTAGCGGTGTGTGTGTGTGTGTGTGTGTGTGTGTGTGTGTGTGTGTGTGTGTGTTCTTTTAGCCAAGAGTGAAATCCTCACCAGGTTTGTGAGGGGTGGACGTAGGTCTGCTAGATAGCAACTAAATCACCTAAAAATCTCTGAGCAGTGATTTTCTGTGGTTTGTTCTATCTCTTCTACCTCATTCACAGGTGCAATCATCTAGTCAGTACGTCATACAATATTCTACTCTCAAACAACACGATTTATGGTCTGCAACTGAGCTTAAGTTGTTCAATAAAGTTCATTCTATTCTACTATTTTTTTGAACTTTTAAGTGGTCGAGTATTGTTGGTAGGGATCTATTCAGCCCCCTCTAGATCAACTCATACCACTCATCAATTGGCATTAGAGCAAGTTCCCTAGAGTTGTGGTCCAACGACCAAGTGAATTCTGATGGGAACATTCCTTGCAACTTTGTAGCTAAGGGTTACTCTATCAATCGACCCCCATTCTTCGATGGGGCAAAATACACATACTGCAAAAATCGGATGGAGGTTTTTCTTCATGCCAAAGATCACCAAATCTAGCGGGCAGTGAGTCGAGGTCCCTTTGAACTACCTGAAGAATAGGACACCTGGACTGCTGACCAGATCAAGAAGTCCACGATTAATTAGAGCGCGATGAACATAATGCAATGCATCATCCATCCTACAGAATATTCCAGAGTGTCAACTTGCAAATCGATAAAAGAAATGTAGGATTGGCTGTAGCTGATCTATGAAGGAACTTCTGAGGTAAGGGCAAGTGATATATTACCAGTAGCATGTAACTTATGGTGGAGTGTCTTCTCATCTAGAATCAATGATGTCCCCCCACATCTGATAAGAGGTTGGGATCCTTTTTGGGATTCTTTCCTTGGCCCTATCCATTGCTTCATAGAGGTATCCCATGTCTTTTTTATCATCTCCATCTACCATCCTCAAAAACTCGAACAATAAGCTCAACTAACCTGAGACATCTTTGCACACTTTCCTAGAAGATTTCCTTCTTTACAAGTCTGTCCACATTTTTGGCACTTTTCCTTGCATTAGTGCTTCAAATATTCTTTATCTTTGATGAGGTCTCTGATTGTCACTCCACATTTGTACAAACTCTCCAAAGTCAGGAACTGTGTGGTAAATCTGGTTGGACTTGGTCTAATGATATTATGGTTACCTGTCTTTTGCCTGAAAAAAGCAAGAATGCGATAGTGGCCATAAATAAAAGAGGTGATCACATGTGCATCATGAATAACACTGTCAACCTCTGGTTGGCTCCCAATGTCTTCTAGCATTAGATCCAAACTGTGTGCTGCACATGAAACCCAATAGAGATGTCTCAGTCTCTCCATCAACATATGCCTAGCTCTCCTATAGTTGGCTGCGTTATCATTGACCACTTGGACCACTCTTTCCTCTCCAACTTGCAACAATCTGATTCATTAGGTTGCATAAAAAATCAGCATTTTTAAGGTTATCAGAAACATTAAATGACTTCAAAAATGTCGTGCCATGTGGACAACATACAAGAAAATTAATCATTTGTTTCCTAGTTGTCACTGTCCATCCATCCCTCTCTCATCCCACACCCTTTCAAATGATTTTATCCATTGTTGTAACTGATGGACCTCCTCATCAGGCAAAGGGCCATAGATGTCTCTTGGCCTAGGTGCAGGAATACTTAAGTCACCTCGTGCAATAGAGTCAACCATGGTTTGGAAGTAAGGATTAACAACAACATTGGAAGGAATATTTGCATAAAGAATCATTTGGAGATGTGCTTCCATTATTGTGATGCAACTTTCTTGAATTGTTTTCATCCCTTCAAATTTGTCTTGATGTTTTCTTACCGAGCATCATCTTTTCCGTACAAATAGTGATCCATTGGACCAACAGATAGATCTAAAGGAGATGTTAGATCTCCTCTACAGCCAAGTAATGAAGATTTCTGAGTAGCAGACATAGTCTTTGTTCTAATGAATGCTGACTGTCTTACTCCTATTGTACTTTTGGAACGTTACAAGTTAGGTGCTGAAGTGCCATGCCCAAATCTCCTTACCTCATCTTCATGTACTTGTCTCAAACTTTCACGAACTACTGCTCTATATCCCGCATCCTCATCACTGTCAGTATTGTCATCATCTTCTCTATGAAGACGGCTGCCTGGTGCTCTAATTTGTGGACCTTGTTGAGTTTGACTCAGGATCTCTTCCCTCACTTGTTCATCATGTTCTGCTTTCAATTCCTTCTCCTTTTATTTCCCTTTCAGAAGATCTTTGAACATTTGCTTGATCTCTGGAGATGCTTTAGTACATGTTGCAACATCTCCTCTTTTTTTCTGCTATGTACTCCTTTATTCTTGTTAACCCTCCACCTGTTTCCTTTTCACAAAGGTTGCATCTCACCCTTTTTGTCTTTGCATCAGCTAAAGTGGTATATTGCTACTCTATCCTCGACACGGGGTGCCATATATGTAAAAAATCCATGTGTAATAACAATGCATTAGATATAACAACTAATTGATTTTTAAGTGTATGCAAATTAAGTTAATCATTTGTTATTGTATTACCTTAACCTTTGCTCCTCATTTATTTTGCTGATGAGTTATTTGCTAATATGTTTCTTTGGCAGGTGCCCCCATAGGAGAATATCAGCCTTTTACAGAGGTGTCTTCTGGGAGTGGAGATAGGGGTCTTCAGCCTAGGCGGAAGCGCCCTCGTATGGATACTGGAGCAGTGGAGACTGGCGAGTCCTCCCGAGGACCCGATACGGGGGAACATATGGAGGTGGAGCCACCTTTGAGTAAGTGCCATGCCCCGCCCCTTTGATTTTTACCGGTTTAGTCATTGTGGCTGACTAACCTTCTCTTGCTTGGCTGGGTTTTGTAGCTCCACTAGAGGCTGGGGAGGAAGTGACTTTTTCTCCGCCCCCTGAGGTCGACCCTCTGCCAGAGGACGGGGTCGAGTGTGACTTCGACATTGAGGGGGCCCTCCGCCTGATGGATGAGGCTGGTCCCAATGCTGAGACGTTCCTGAATTTTGAGGTGTGGACGACCTCCAAGGAGATCCGACTAGGTATGGCCTTCCAGGACTGGTAATGCCTCGTTCATGGCTATGTTTCTTTTCAGAAGTTGACATTGCCACTTTTTTTTGTGTAGGGATGGCTAGGACGGAGGGATATATGGCCCCTTCTGAGGCGAGGGATGAGGCACTCACCGCAACTGATGAGCGAGAGCCTTCAGCACCTATGGATGGCTCGGGTAAGTGTCGAGCCATTGTAAGGAGAGTCATCCTCCTTTGTCCGGTGCTTGATGAACTGGGGTTGCTGACTATGTTTGTGCTCTTATTTGCCAGGTGGTGACCCAGCTACCACACAAGAGATGGTCCAGGATCTAGTGAGCACTGGACCATCGGTGGAGCTCCCCTCATTCGAGGCAGAGCCGAGAGGGACGGGTGGTCTGGCCGCCCTTGTTGCTGGAGCTGTGTTTGGGTCATTGCCACAGTTATTGGTGGGGTCGACCCTCCCTCCTTTGTTGGACGTTGTCTCAGCTTGTACGGTAGGGCTAGTTGAGTCCTCCACCATGGGGTCCTCAGGTAGGTGACTAGGACTTAGCCATTCGTTAGGGGTCTTTAAGACATTTGCCGATGCTAAGCTTTTACTGGAGTCAGTCATAGGTACTTCATCCCCCTTAGAGGAGGGCGAGCTTCCTCGTGACATGGCTGGAGGTGCAGGTAGGGAGCCTGCGACTGTGACTTCGATTGGGGACGACGAAAAGATCATCGACATAGAGGGGACCTCTGAGGGGAGTGCCCCGACTGGTGAGCTCCTTGTCTGAAGCCCTAGACTGGATGACTTTGATTGTATGAGGCCAGATTGTGTATTGACCACGTTGTCCTACTGGTCCGCAGGGGCTTCTAGTTCCACTACCCCTGGCAATTCTTCTGAGACTTCCGTGGGATCCTCAAGGAGTGGTAGCTCGGCCATTGAGACGGCGAAGAGCTCGAGCTCATCTTCTTCTGGGGCCTCCTCTACCGAGGGGGCTAAGATGGAGGCAATTTCTAGAGGTACGTGGGGCTTTTAGTTTCCCCTTTGCCTACTCATATTCTTCAACTGGATACTGATGTTCTTGTGTTGTATGTAGGGCTGAGATCAGAGGAGGAGCACGGGCCGGCCCCTGAGGTAGATGGTCGAGAGGAGGTCTCCCATCACCCTACAGTGTTTGGAGGAGACAAGGTTATGGGAGAGGGCTCCCTAGCCATCGAGGACTCGTTGCCCTGCCCGACTCTGGCGAGTGATGCCGCCAGTACTGAGAGACTTGTTCGGGGTAAGGAATAATGATCAATAAAAGTTAATGGTCAAATAGAAGTATCTTATCCATTTTTAAAGAAGATGGATCACAGGTACTCTTCAAACAATGCGGACGCCGGGTGAAAAACATAGTTCTCTTGAAGGGTGGTCAATACCATACTTCATTAACAGAAATAAAGAGGTAAACAAAAACAGGTTTTGCACTGCTAATGTGAACAGTACATGTAAATATCAGAAGAGACGCAACTAAGCATGTCTGACCATTAAGACAAATTTTGTTTTTGAGATAGGACGCTGATAGAGAATAAACATATTCCAAGAAAATACCAAACTTCTAAACAGTACATTTCCATGTAAGATGTACACTAAAAGAATGAGACGAGATCAAACAGGTTATAGCAGGATAAGGTGTAAAGCTTTTCTTGGAAAAAATAAGGCAACTTCAAAACAGATTATGGAATAAAGTGCCTCAACCAAAACTGTGATCAAATGCCAGAGATTTCCCCATACATACTTACTAACTGCAGACAAGGTTTGCTGAAGGCATATGTTGCACATTTCATGAATTTCTCCGAAGGCATATGTTGCACATTTCATTATCACCCATATTCTCTCTCTCCATATTTGCATATTGGCTTTACTTGTCATAATTCCTTTCATGACTGATGGTCATTATCTGCCAACTAGCTTAGAATTAGGCTGCGAATGGGTCGGAATCGAACCTGGAAACAGGAGTTTCAGATTCTGATTCTGATAGCCCTGTAAGGGTTCCAATTTTGATTCTGTCACAATTGGGAATTGGCATTTCCAATTTCGTTCGAATTCCGGTTGATTACCAGAAATCAGAATCGGAAATCGGTGTCCTCTCTGAGATGAATGGATGGGATCAGTTGAAGCTCAGCCTGGTCACCTGCAGACAGGGTCCTCTCTAAGATGGCCAGGCCTCAGCTGAAGACTGCAGCGGATCGAGGAGTTTGACCGGAGACCAGAGGGAATATTAGTGGAGGGTGACCAGAGATGGCGGTCAAAGGTGACCGGCGACAGCAGAGGGGAACACAGAGCATGGTAGAACAGTGATGATGGAGGCGAGAGGTGATGGTGGTGGAGGGCGATGCAGACGGCAGAGGGGATGGCGGCACTGGGGGCAAACAGCGATGATGATGGCCGGCGGGGATGGTGGCGGAGGGCGACACCGTCGGTGGTGTGGATTGCGGCATGGGGGCAAATGGTGATGACAGAGGGGAAAGGGAATGACAGCATAAAAGACCGCAGTGCAGTGGGTGAACAGCGAGGAGGGAGGCCGGAGGGGATGCCAGTGGATGGTGATGCCCATGGTGGTGGGTCATGGTGTGGGAGCACGTCGAGGGAGGCCAGAGGGGATGCTGGAGGAGACGTGATCCTGACTGTAGGGGGATTGCGGAATGGGAGCGAATGGTGATGAGGGAGGCCAGTGGAAGGCGTAGAAGAAGGCCGATGTGGTTCTCAGTCTCAGCTCTGCTGCTGCCTGCTGGACAGTGGAAAGACCTGAGAGAACTAGGGTTCCCTAAAACAAAACCCATTTAATTCTTCACAGAATGGCCATCGGATTGGCTTGATCTAATGGTCCAGAAAATCTACCCTTTAACCTTAATCGGAAATCGGAAATGGGGTTCAGAATTGGCATGTTCCGGTTTCGGTTCCGATAGCTTATCAGAAATCTCTGTTTCCAATTTTGATCTATGTAGTCCGAGGCATGAGGTGACCGAGGCGAACAAGGGGTCGTCTCATGCCTCAAACACATAGGCGATGGCCTAGGCGTTTGAGGCATTTTATTAAATGGCAAAAATAGGTACCCCTCAGTGTGAAAACCCGCAAGGACGCACTGGAAAAAACTAAAGGGGACCGGTCCTGACAAAAACCCGAAAGGGCGACAGGGCTGGTAAAGTGATCAAAAAAAAGGAAGCATACACGTGAAGTAGGATAGAAGTAAAGCTACTGAATTCTGCCCTTTATTCATCAATGCTGTCTATGGAGCCCGAGACAAGCCCTCGGGGATAACTCAAACAACAATGAGGCGCGAGGGCCCTATATACAAGAAGTCAAAGCTCATCAAGACCCAGGTTCGCTCCTCCTCAACTCGGCAAGGAGAGTCTCGCATCGAAGAATCTCCTCTCGGAGGTCGTCAAGTCGGCGGCGGCATGTCTCCACCTCAGCCTGGGCAATGCGACGCTCGGCATCAGCCTCCCGGAGCTCTCTCTGCAACTCCTCCACCATAAAAGAGGCTCTCCGGCTACGCTCCTCAACGCTCTCAACCAGGGTGTCCACCTCGGCATGGGCTCTCCGAAGTCCGCGCAGCTGCTCCTCCTGCTCCTGGATCTGCAGCTGGGTCCTCCGCCTCTGCTCCTGTGCGAGGTGAAGGCGAGTGAACTCGCCCCACAGCGCGGCCAGCATCGTCACCCAGGCGTCTCGGGGAAGGCCTAACCCGTGGTAGCTCCTGGTGAATACCTCCAGGTTACCCCTCAAAGCCTCTACGGCGGGCAATGGGTCAACCTGAATTAATTGATCAAGACTCTGCAGAAGCTGGTCAGCCATGGTGGCATTCAATGCCACCCCAAGCGCAGGGGCGTCAGGCCACCCAACCCCGAGGGCGGGGAAGTCTGCAGGCACCTCTGGAGCTTCTCCTACGGGAGCTGCTCCTACGGAAGCTGCAACCAAAAGAAGAAATGGAATAAGTGCCTGTTCACTGTCAAAAATAAGAGGACATGCACGAATAACCATCAAATGCATAATATGGTGGCATACCTGAGACTGCTGTCGAAACATGTCCCTCCTCAATAGCCGGGGAGGAACCGCTGGCAGAAGCTGGAGCTGGTTCACTGGGCAGAGCATTCGTGGCCTGGCCCTTTGCAGTTCAAATAACAGCATGTAAGTGTCTATCTATGAAGGGGCACACATGCAATGCCAGACTCCAGAGGACAGCTAGATACCTGTCTCACCAGCATTTCCTTCCTCAGCTACGCTAGGAAGGATGGGCTATGTATCAGGAGCCTTTTCGGAGCAAGATGTCTCATCCATGGAGATCAGCCTCACTTCCTGGGGCTCCTTTTGTAGGGAGACCTCTGTTGTCGGCCCCGCTAAAGAAGCTACATAGCAGACATGAGGGAAGGGTCAGTGCCACAAACAAAATGTAGACATCACTTGGGTCATTCATTGGCAGACGCAAGAAATACCTAAAGGCTGGATGTCCTCTGGCGGGGCACTTTGCCCTGAATTGTGCAGGCTCTCTGGCGCGCTCTGGGAAATTTCCCCTATCGGGGCTACTTCACCAGGGTTGGATGCATCATCCTCAACGGCTTGACCTGTCACTATTTGTATAGCAAATGCACCAGTCAGTTTGGTAAAGACAATTGCAAAAAAAAAGAGTTTATTATTAGCTTGCAAGATCCCTTGCCTGCAAGATCAATCGCACTGTCCCCGCTAATATCAACATCAGAAGGAGTCCCTGATGGAGGATTTTTCGGCGCTGCGGCATCAGCACCCGTCACCTTCATGGCCTTTGTGCCCTTCATGGCATCGCCGCAAGTCAGAAGATCCATGAATGAGCCAGACTCCATAAGCCGCGAGACCCAGTCACTTCTTTCCACCCCTCACAGTCTGCCTGTGTGCAGATCTGCGAGATAGTAGTCCAGAGATCTATTTTTCACGCCCCTAAAACTCTGTCAAAATAATACAAAGAAATTAGTTCGTGATCCTCACTTCTTCCCTTGCCACCCATAAAATTCACAGTGTGCCCAGATCTAAGAACTCCCCTGTGGTCAAAATTCATTCTCAGACATGTCACACCCTGCCCTGTGATCTGAGCCAGAAACCACCATCAGGTTGCAGAGGTTTTCATTTCTAGATCCACCGTTGGACGGATCTGAAATTCCTAAATGTTGAATCTTTTCGAGTCCACTTCGCAATGGCTCTGACCTCGTCTCGATCCGACACCGGGTCTGGGCGTGCCGTCCGTTTTCGCCAGAGTGCGCAGGGCTGTCCAGGTCTATCCCGAGAAAGGTCTGTAGAAGGAGGTCACAAGTTAAATCCTTAGAAAATACGTCGGAGTAGATCTAGCAGCTGCCACTCCTGAAGGTCAACCAGGGACCCTCCAGCAGCGTCCTGGTGAACTGACCTTCAGAAGATCCCCGGAGACCGACGTCCCTTTGGATGCCCGTGCTTGCTGTCCTGCCGGCCTGAAATTGTAGATCCTGAGCCGCTGCCCGTCAACCCAGGATCGACACTCCCAGACTGTTGTTGTGGCCTTTTACCTCCCTGTGTAGAGTGGGCTGTAATTATCATGATGTAATTGATTATTTTATTTGTACCGGGACTTACGATTCTTGGCCGGGAAAGTCTTCCCCATGTCCCGAGCGTGGAGGTACATCCCCACTTCTCCCTTGTCGCTTGCTCATTTAGTATATGATTGAATACTCGTTGCGAATTCCATCACCGCTGTGAGAGAGTGTTCACGTGACCCATCCGGTGACTCGATCCATGCACGGAGGAGTGTAGACCACCCCTGACTCATGCCGATTTCTCAACTGTGTGGATCCACGCGCTTCATTCGCTAGGGACGAGTCGTGAGTTGCGCTTCTTGTTGAGGACATTTCTCCTCTTCTGGAGCTCCTTGGAGTCACGTCGAGGTGTTCTTATTGTTCGTGTCTTGCTGGTTGCGTATGTCCCAGGTGAGTCGAATCAACATAGCAAGTCCAAGGTTGCATTGTCCACCCGAGTCGCACCCGTCCCGCATCACTCCCTCTTCAGCATAATTTCCATTGTAGATCCGAGTCCGGTGTGGCACCACACTGACAGAAGAAGCTCAGACTTGGTGGGATCACTTCCACCATAGAGGGGCCAATGCATTCAGACTTTCTACCCCCGGGCATTTCCCCCGTGTGTCACCAGAGTATATCAAGTGGTGGAATGCCCGGACGGGCTTCTTCATGGTTTCCAAGGCCGAGTGAGGGGATGCCGCTGAACACAAATTCTTGAACTCCCAACCGACGCATGTTCTTGCATTGACCCAACACACTTGAAGTGGTGGAAGTTTCAATAGGATGTTGAGGTGCAATCTTATCTGGAGGCCTGGAAAGTTGCCAACTGCCTGAGACTAGATCCTGAACTTCCAACCATTAATAAGGACACTTTTCTAAAGACACTCTAGGGGTTGTGCCACATAAGCAGTGAAAGAGTAGCTCTTCTGTAGATTCCCCTACCGTTGGAGGAGCCCATATCTTCCACGACCGCCTGGCATCCGGAGGCTGATAGGCGTCCTTATAGGACCTTAATAAAAATGGAAGACCAGTGGGTGACACTTTATTGCCAAACCCCATGGCTCTACGCCCTCTTACGAGCTCACGGCTTCACAATGAGCGACTCCAGTGAAGCTATGCTAGCTCACCCACTTTCTGTTTCCTTTAAATATGCCGACGGGTGGGGGCTGGACGACCTTTGCTTGCATTACTGCTTGGCTTCTCGCAGCCACTCGAACTTGGTGTCGTTGGCCGAGCAATGTGAGAAGATTGGAGATATCTGTTGGCTTATTCGCGACGCTGTATCAAGGGACAAAGAGCCTCCGCTATTCTACTGGCCACTTTCCCCTCTATATTCGGGGCCAACAGGTATGCTTCTTTCATTGACCCTTATTTATTTTCTTATTGCGGACTGTGCTTTTGATATGCAGCTCAGTCTAATTCTAAGGGAGACTGGGGCACACAAGCAACTGATTATAAAGGCCTAGAAGGTGACCTACTTTGAAGCTTCGGAGGCTGCATCGATAACCACTCCTCTACCCACTGGTGGCTCGCAAAAGTGGGTGGTGGAGGGAGCCATTACTCGGGCTAAAAGGGCTCGAATAGAGGCGATTCAGAAGGAGAAAGTCACAATTTCAACGTTGATAGAGGCGCCTCCTACTATACAATCCTTCGAAGAATTTGCGGCTTTACGCATGCGACCACGTCCAGCTGAAGGGATATTCTCTTATGCCCAGCTTCCCTATCGGCAATAAGAGCTAATAACAAATTCTTTTGTACTGTAGCTTCCGCTACTGCATCTGCCCCGACTGCGGAAGAGACTACTACTGTTACTGAAGTTGAGAAAGAAGAAGATGTAAGAGTGGCTGCCGCTCCAACTGAGGAAAGGCTACCGTCTCCCACCCCTAGTCATGAGGGTGGGTGTATCCTCTTTTGTCGTATTTCATTGAATAGATACCATATTTCACAACTCTTGTCGAAAGTCCTCCGTCTACCCCTCCCGCTGCGAGGCAAGTCGATCTGATGCTTGTTGAACAGGGTGTGCTGTCGATCTGCTGCTCCTTAGAAAAACTGGTTGTACTTATGGACATGCAAAGCTTATCCTTGCCGGAGAACTCATCTTCCGAGGAACAAGTAGACTATAGCGGCTCCAGTGATAAAGAGTCTCTCCTAAGGAGGAATCGGAGACTGAGGAGGTGACTTTTTCATCTTCTTATGAGAGCGACTTCGCAGCCTTTTTGCCTACCGCGGCACATAAAATACTCCCGAGGCACCTAGTCTCCCTATTAGGGAGGAGGAGACCATGTTAAATGTGGAGAGCTCTTCGATATAGGCTCCCAAAGCTACCGAGCTAAGTCTTGTGCCAATTCAGGTAAACTTCTTCATGTCCCTTTCATTCACACACATCATTCTTAGACACGGGTCCTTAATATATCTCTTACGCATCCTTCTTGAAGGTCCCAACTGCCTCAGAAGAAATCGCAATGCCTATTGTGAGCGTGATGATGACACTTCCTTCTTTGGGCATTGAGTCGATGGTATCTCCACCCATACTGAGGCCAATAGCCTTGAGACTCCCCCAACCTTGAAGGGTTTGCAGGGGCCTCATAATTTGACCCGATGGTGGTGGAATTGCTGCACCAATAGTTGAGCATTGAATATGGGTCAGCAGGAGACAATGACGCCCCCGAATCGGCATAGGTGGACACGTCAGAAGAAGTCAAGATGTATCAACTAGTATGGCGCTCTCCATTATGGAAACACCAGTGAAAGTTGCCCAGACTGAAGAGCACGAGGTGCCATATCCATCCATTAAGACTCAGGTCCATGTCCCTTCACCCGAAGTTAGGAGTGAGACTTCTGTTATTACTTCTGTCCCGATCGTATCTACCACAGAGAGCGAGCAAAGCATTACGAAGGCCCCAGATCTGCCATCATCATCCTCCGAGCCCACTAATGATATCTGGGCCGAAGTTGACAGTCGAGTGGAGTTTCATCTCCTTGACTCGCTGTCGCTTGGTTTGCATTCTTCTGATAAGTTGGTATGGTAGTATCTTGACATGATGAGACAGACTGTGCTGACATGATGAGTTGGTATGGCGTCTCTCTGCTGTACTTCAGGCCTTTCAGTGCCCAATGGAAATGTGGATGCAACGGGTGATCTTACTGCTCCGATATGTAAATTGGAGGGAGTATCTCCAACATGGCCTGGGGGATCTACAGAAGGCCTTGAAGCTGCAGAGGGCCAAATATGAGACCGCACTTCAGCCATTGAATGAGATTGTCCAGTAGCAAAGGAAGATTGCCAAGTCTTCAGTTAGCCATATTGCCTGTCTACAGAAACGGGAATAGAACTTGAAGCTGAGCTTGCCTGAGCTAGGGCAGAGATGGCAGTTTTTGAAAAGCTACGAATGCAAAGTGCGAGTGATGCGGGACAACTAGGTGGCCTAGGACTCTAAATGAAAATGTTGCCAATTGGACTAATGAGACTAGTGAACTCGCGATCAAGGTGTCTAGCGGGACTCAACACCAAAGTTCCCCGGTGGAGATTACGCCAACGAACAAGTAACTACACGCTCACAGGCGTCCCTAAGAGGGAGGCGCGCCGATCCGCACGGTTGTGAATAGAAGTGGGTCTTCAGAGCTGCACCCATGCTTAGATCAAAGAGAGCGCAGAGTTACTTAAATTGAAAGGCTGAGTCACCCAGAGCAAGGCATGTATGCTCGCACACACATATGCAAAGGGGAGAAAGATGATTGCTGCAATAAGGCTGCCAAAAGGACAATTTTTTTTTGAAAGGCCATGGGTGCATCGACGTAGCCCATCCCCTACGTCGACTCACCCATAGGTTGGTCGATCGATTTCTACAGGTCGATCAACCGAACTATGGGGTAAGCCAACTTACACTTAGGCAAGTCAACATACCCATATGCCATTTGCATGAGTTTAATTTATGCACCATTGATACAATAAGGAATGCATACATTCTTAGCAAATTCGGGGAAGTGACCATATAACAATTTGTACACGGGGTAGATAGTTTCCAATACTTGGCAGAGTGCTTGACTCATGCATAATGGCTGTCCCTAATCGGGCATAATTCGATCTTCCACACATCACCATTTTATATACCAAGAAACCATAGCATCCGGTTACACAAAGTGCTATAGACTTAATTCACAAATACGATATATGCATGTAAGGGGAAATGCATGATGGGTTCACATCTTCGCAGGGAGCTTTTTTTTTGCTTCTATTTGGGGAAGCCGGCAATGACCCCATATGCAAGCTAAATGCATGCATGTAATTCTACCATGTTTATGATAGATGTAAAGTTGCACACGCATGAGAAAGGAGCTACTTAGTTGGCACAAATATAGAGAGTTCTTGTTTCTATCTAGGAGGGTTCAGTAGAGGTTTTTTTTATGTGAGCCAGATGCATGCATGAGATCATGCCATGTTCATGATAGATGTGAGATTCCGTTTGCATGAAGAAGAGATGCTCAGCATGCACAAATGTTCAGGTGTGCAGAGAATTTCTGCCCTTGTCCATAAGAGTCCACTGGCAGTCTTTATGCAGTTTTGATACATGTGTGGAGATTCCGCTCCTAATTTCAGTCTTGGAACATATGTATGGGCACCGTTTCTTCACGTTTTGTTTGTTTTCATTCTGCCTTTCTTTGTCTGCGTTCATTTGTCCAGCACTATCTTGAACAGTCTTTATCAGAGATCAGCTCTGACATTCTTTTTAATGTTCTGCTCGCTATTACTTCTTTTTATTATTATTATTTCTTTTCTCTTATGCAAGATTAAGAGCATTCCATCATTAGTTTTTTTTTAGTTTATTAGCTATGGTTCTAATGGAATTCTGGAGCATTTCCCCCAGATCTAGGATGTATAGGGTGGATAAAAAAGTGGGTGCTCATCCACAGAGGAATCTAAGATGACCCCTAATAAGATGCATGTGCACACGAGCGACAGCATCCATGGTAACAGCATGATGTACTCCAAGGCTGATGAGTAGGGCTAGAACATAAATCATTATGAGACTCCAAGACGGCAGGATAACCCTCAGAGCTTGAAGACCCACTGAGATCTGGATATAAGCTCTGCCGAGAGGATGCTACCGGTTAAATGATGGATCTCACCAGTTAAGGCCATAGGAGAGAGCATATCGATTAAAACTCCAACGGGGCTATTGGCCTTTCCATTCCAGACCATTCACGGAGAAGGGAAGGAGGAGAGACAACAAATGTGTAGGAGAGATGAGGAAGAACTTCTGGGAGGTATCCTCTAAGGGGCTGGCTTCAGAGCCCTGTCCATGGTGTGGGATAAGCTCTGAGCCTCTTCCTAGAGGAGCTCTCCCGGGTGCTTTTGCCGTGAACACCATATAATTATGCGATGGACACCGTTTTCCTCTCTTAGTGTAGCGGGTCTAGTGGCTCGATTCTCTTGTGTAGCAGCTTTGACAGAATGAACCACCGTGTCCTCTTCTTCGTTGATGTCTTTTTTATAGGGGATGCCCTAGAGCGAGGAGCCTTATCCCTTTATAGAGAAAGGCATAGATAGGGGGATAATGCTTTCCCGCTATAGTGGCGGGAGTTTCCCATTGGAGGGTAATTATCTCGGCATTGGCTAGTCCCGAGACGAGTCTTACGGTCCTCGTGGGGCGTACTCGCCCGTTATGGGATCGGGGCCGACGTCGTGGGAGGTAACGGTCGGTCGTCGGAGGGTCTTCCAGCAATCACTACGTGATTTTCACGTGTTGTAGAATCCGAGACCAAGTCGGATTGGGCCGCATCTGGACGGGCCGCAACCGCCAGCCGCCTCTGGGGCGGGCTGTAGAAGCGGGGCAGCTTTGGGCTACCGTCGTTGGGCCGGTCGTGGGTCAAACCGGATTTGCCCTCCTCACATTTCATTTCAACTGTCAAAATGTTGGACAATGAACTTGCTTTTACACTCGCATCCATATAAATCTAATCATATTTTTTAAAATATTATTTGCTTTAAATAAGCTCGTAGTTTTGCTGTAATTTCATTTTTTATTGGCGTACATGGTAAGATCTTGGGTGTGTCATTAGACACGATGACTACCAATTTTAATTTTGAACCATAACAAAATTAAAAAAATGATAGAATAGTGACGAGTTTGGGTCGAATTCACGAGGAGGTCAAGGGACGGTGCAATACCACACCCAGAAGTTTACCATGGTTTACAGAATGGACTTCCATCCCACCTGACATTGATAGTTGCAGACCCATAGCCCTTAAATATTTCAGAATTAGAAGTGGCCAATAGAAAGTCAAAGGGTTATGTTCTCGAAATATTGACGAGGAATTTTTCGGAGGGAATAATATGTCATAATCGATGTGGATGATAATCAGAGTTTAGGGACCAAAGATCATGTAGGGACAACATGTCGATAAATCTCTCATAAAATTTGAGACATACGTAAAATTGGGCAAATGGCATCCACTAAAGGAACCGCAGATTAGGATCAACGTCCATAGTGATGGGCGTAAATTCTGAAAATAAGATAATTAGGCACGAGTAAATAGCATCCGTCACACAGGGCGCTATTTGTAATTGGCGTTCACTTTTCTGGACGCAGATTCTAAAAAGTGACATTTTCTCAAAAATGCCAGAAACAGCATTAATTAGGGGCTAGTTTGTCATGTTTCTTCAGAGGGACATGACTGTGACATGGTGTAAGGGTTTTTAAGGTACAACCTGCTCGGCTGCCTTGAGGGAATCCAAGGCTAGCGGAGACTTTCGGAGGTCTCTATGGCGTAATCGCTAGTCCGAAGGAATGGAATGTCCCGCAGAGAGCTCAAACGTCATAGAGAGTTAAGGGTGATCGATATAAAACAAAACAGAGACCTCAACCACGAAAATGGGATGAGAGTGCCAGCAATACCCCACGATGGGGTTGAAAACTCAGGAAAACCAGTCGATCAGAAAACAACGTCCTACATCATAGGCGCTAATTCAATTAGCGTCTGAGATACCAGGCGCTCATTAACATTTTTATTTTTCATTTTATACAAATGGTGTCCTTCCAAGAAGGTGCTCATTTCTGATTACTGTAATTTAATTTACAGTTTACTGAGAATAATTTCATGGCATGGATTATTTTTTTTAAGTGTAAACGGATTAACGTCCACATTATCAGGCGTTAATGTGAATTAACGTTCATGTAGGAGAAGGCGGTGATGAGCGAGAGCAAATCTCGATGCTATATGACCTGCAGCTGCATAAACATACATTAGCGAAGTTCACAAATAAATAAGTATTTAAAGCAGAAACATTCACTAAGATAAGTAAGTGAGGAAAGCAAACATCGTCCTTCGGCTTTTTAGGGGGCTTAATGGGCAAAATGAATTCCGCGGGGATGGTCACCCGGGCATAAGGATGTCCCTAGAGGTGATCATTCCCGATGATAGGAGTGTGCCTATGCTAACTTCTCCTAGCACATCAATTAATTCTAGCAAGGTGTCTGGCTGGGAAAGACTGGTCAAAGGGATAATTCAAGCTCCATAGACGGAGTCCGTCTTGGACCCATTGACATAGGTAGGACGTTTGTCCAATCAGGGGGATATGGAGTAGAGAAAGATATTCGTAATGCAACCAGGCATTTGCTAAAGATCAAGTTATATGAAGAGTTCATTTGCTTAGGACCCCAAGTTGAAGTGCCGAGCTGGTGGAACTCAATTGGGCATTAAGATTTATGGAAAACAAGGGAACGAGGAATGCTCTTCCTCCTGACATGGTAGTCGGGGAATTGACTGACTTGGATAGGCGGATGGGCGTGAAATTTGCCCCTAGTTGGTATGTTGGTAGTAGTGCAGGTACAAATCCCTTGGTGGGATGGCATGAAGAAAGGGGAGTAGCCTTTGGGGTTCGCAGTTGTGGAGTAGTGGTGAAGGGGAAAAAAAGAGATGGTGTGGTGACGTGGGATGTGAGATTCAATTGTCGGGGAGATGTCTCTCCATTTTTTAATTTTTTGTGATATTTAGATTTTTTTGAGATTTTCACATATTTTAATTTTTTTTAGATTTTAAATATCTTGATTTTTTGGGTGAATTTTTGACATATTAAGATTTTTTTTGGCCAACGTCTAGTAACTGCCTATGAGACATCACAATAATGAAGATAGGATAGCTCTTTCTACAACCTCCCAGGTATCCTGAGTGCACAGCTAGGTTAATTTGGGCCTCTAGACTCCTCGAATATTGGTCTCGCCAGTTAAGACTTATCCTAATGACAATGTCGTCATGCCAAGTTTAGGCTACCAGTTACTTCCGACCGTGAAGATACACCCAAAAAGTGTTTGAGGAAAATGATTTCCCCGACCCGGGTCTATTTCCTCAGAACCATAGATGATATATGATGGAACACCTTGGAACCCTAGTGTCCAACTGCGCAACGCTGACCCAAAATCAGACACCGTCGCACCGACAAGTGACGCGCGTGCATTGTCCTAAGACCGAGGTTGATGAAAGAAAACACTAAAAGTGAATATGGACATTGACATGCCAGAAACATGGAGATTTCTTGTACCAATGGCTTTTGTTCTTTTGGGGTAGACAATCAATCATAGAGTGTGTTTTCAAAAAATGACTACAAGTCGTTAACAGAGTTATATCCCTCAGAGTTTCTCTTGGATTTCGAGTCCTCAAAAGAAAAAAGAATGTAGGGGATAAACTTTACAAGAGGATCGGCAAAGCTGTTAAAACGATGAGCTATGTGCGAGCTTAGTTCACTCCACCCTTTCGGTGATTTTAGACCCCCTTCATGACGCGGTGCTTGTTGTTGCCCCTTGAATTTGGACTTGATTTCTAGGACTTTCTTTATCCTGACTAGGCACGGTCACGACCAGGCTTTTTCATTTACTCCCTTTTGATAGCTCCTTTTGTGAAAACAAGTACTTGAGGCTCTTGTGGTCAGAATATACAACAAACTGTACCCCGTACAAGTAATGCCAACAATAAACCATTATATTATTTGGGGTTGGTCAGAGATGACCAGAAAATCTCTCGAAGAAAGAGTGTTCATTTTGACTCCCCCTGAATCAGTGAATATTAGACTTAATAGTTCGTAAACTCCCCCTTTACAAAACAGAATTTTCAAGAAGATAATTTTTGATGAAGTGGATACAGTCCAATGAAGAAGACAAGGATGTGATGACATAGTAACCATGAAGATGCGATGAAGCTTAAGGAATTGAGAGAAGATGAGAAAAGACCAGGAAATGCCCATAGCAAAGGTGTGTTGACATACAAGGTTCCATGCATCGACACATGGAAGCAGCCCGAGCCCAGATTGACAAGCCAGTGATTGCAGTGTCAAGTTGTTCCCACTGATGAGTCGACCTCCCAATGCCAGACTGAAACATGTTTTTCATGCTGTTTAAACTATGGAGTCAACTTAACATATACAGTGCGTCAACCTATTGGCTTCAGATAGAAGCATAAATTTTACATTTTGAACCATCAGGTCGACCTAAATCAACTTGTGTCGACCTGAGTTTGACTAACTTGCTTTTCTTCGTCGATATCAGCCTTTTTCTATGCTGCCTTCCTTCATTCTATTCATTCAATTTCTAATTCTTTCAGCCAATATGCTTTATTCAAACCACAAATACTCTCCCTAAATGTATGCATGGCATGCTCAATTAAACATGCAACCTTTTCATCATGCTAATGCACTATAAACAAAAGAAATGACATGCATTTATACTCTAAACGTAAGTTGACTGATGGTACTTGGCGGAGGACTTAGATCCGAAGATCACCTCATGCATAGTGATAGTTTCTAGATAGACTTGACCTATCCTTCCACATGTCACTATTTTATATACCATTTAGTTAATGTTTATGATTCAAGCATGACAACCAGAAAGTAGTATAAATGACAATCAAATACAACCTCCCCCTAAATATGATCACTATCAAATGAGCTATGCAGTAAACCGGCAGAACAATTCAAGGGCACTTCTTACTTCAGCCAACATAGTAATCATATCAAACATGGGCAACAAAAGAGTTATCAAAAACCTTAAGCCAGATTATTTTGAGGTCTACATAGACCAAGCTCTCTTCTGAGAGTTGAAAACCTATCATTACATAGAGGCTTGGTAAATATACCAGCAACCTTATTTTTTGTATCAACAAAGCACAATTCAAAATTTTTCTTAATGACCACGTCTCTAATGAAGTGATGCCTAATTTCAATATGCTTTGTCCTAAAGTGCTAGACTGAATTTTGTACAAGGTTGATTGCACTCGTGTTATCACACAAGATCGGGACATAGGTGTAGACATGTTTTATCCTCCCTTCCTCCCCTTTCTTCTCTTTCTATATCAAGATATAAAGACAATGGAGATCAAGAGAGAAGGGTGAAGAGATGTGTGTGATTGTGATCGCCACCAAGGTGTAGAATGCAAAGGAGTGCACCCTTACCTTGGAAAAGGGAGAGGACACTCGCCAAAGGGACGCTGGTAGACTTACACGGTCTAGAAGAGGCCGCTCTATGAACTGAACGGCCGCTCGATAGGCCGTCCCCAGCGCTGAGAAGGAATGCGAGACGAAGCTTGTCTGGTCACAGAATGGTCCGGAGAAGGCCGCGGGAAGGATCAGAATGGCTGGTGGACGACCGCACTTCTCCACAGGCAGACTAAAGAAGACCGTACAGTGCTGCCAAACTTCAAATCGTGGGACTTGATCCTCCGCACCTTCCGACCGGCCAGAAGGGATGGGCCTCGTGCTGTCCACTTGCATCTCATCCCGAGGTTCCTCCACCTCTTGATATAATCGAGGGCTGTCTCATCTATCCTTTGCTTTATTGAGTAGAGTTCGACCATTGTGACCTCCCTCTCCGTAACATGGAGTCTTTCCTGAAACTTCCTCTACATGTCTGACCAATCGTTGATCGACCTAACTGGGAGGCTGGAGTACCACTCGAATGCGAGCCCTGTTAGCGAGGACGCAAAAAATTTCAGCAGGTACGACTCATCGGTGGCCAGATCGCCCATGGCGGTCATGTAGTAGGCGACGTGTTCCTTTGGGGATTCCTTTCCGTTGAAGTTGTCAAATTTTGATGACTTGTTGATCCCCGGGGGAAGCCGCTTGGCAGCATGGTGCAGCAGGTATAGTACCCGATATGCATCGAATGCGACGTAGTCACCTTCACTTCTTTCAGCGAGCTTCAGCTCGATCATTCTCTCCACTATCATCTTGTTAACGATTGTGGGATCGACCCACTCCGAGTAGAAATGAGCCGGCTGCAGGTAGGGGGTGACCAGTGTGGTCACCTACGGCGGATGCAGCAGTGGAGGCATTTGGTGCACCTGAGGGAGCACTAGTGGCATCAGTAGTTGTGGTGGCCGTTGTTGGGTCGTCGCCAAACTCGGCTCTGACGGCTGAGGTAGAGTGTAGAGCGGTGGAGGGTCAGCTTGATGGATAGCTCCCCGAGATGATTCACCCGAAACTTCAGGAGGCTTGGAAGCTGATGATTATTCAGTTTTCTCCATCAGCTACTTTTTCAGTCGGTCAATCTCCTACCGGTATTTCTGAAGCAACATTAGGACCACTGGGTCAATGGCTGCATTGCTAGGGATGGCTTCCGGCGCGTCCCCAGGTGCGTTCTCAGGCAGGGTGTCAAATAGAGCTTCATCTTCATCCTCTGCCATCACCACATTGGCGGTTAAAATAGTTGCTTCATCACCTGACTGACAGTGGATCAGGGGTTGCTTGCCCCTAGCTGCTGCCAACAGCTCTTTTGCAGCCTCGGCTCTTCGAGTGTTTGGCCCCAGCCTCGCGGCCAACTGAGCCAACTCGCGAGGGTCTTCTGGAAGCCCTCCATATCGGCTGAACACGCCGGCCATATTTTAGGTGAAGACCTGCATCCTCCTTCTTTGACGGTGGACCTTCCTTTTTGCATGATCTAAAAAGGTCAACCGTTCAAAGACAAAAATTCTTCTTTTTTCTTCCCACCGAGGGGCGGTTTCATTAGGTCCGACATGGAAGCCGTCTTCATAGCCATTGTCATCAACCGACGACATCATTTTTCCTTCTCTTTCATCTTCTGCCCCTTTGACCAAGGGTATTAGAGGTCATTTGCCGAGGTCTAGGGTTTGGTATAAAGACTCTCATGCAATATTTTTGGGATTTTTAATGAAGAAAATTGTGTGAAAATGCAAGAGATGCCTTGGGCACCCCTTCCCTCTCTCTCTAGTTCTTCATCTCCTTCCTTCTTGATCGAGGGTGTGAAGCCCTTTCTTGAGAGTGATTCCCATTTTCTATCTCTTCCTATGGATACCAGGTTCGATCTCCGTCGCCACCTCCTCCGTTCGTGCCGTCGTCGAGCCGCCACGGGCCATTCTCCGGTCAACTGCCTAGACCTACGACCTATAGGATAGGAGCTCAAAGAAAAGGGTGTATGTCCAGATCTAACCATCTGATTGAGCTGAGGTTTTGAGGGTTCGTTCCCCGTGTTCCCCCCATCTTTCAGATAAATTTTCATGTCGATCAGACATCGTTTCCCCTCCTCCTAGTTGGAAAAGCCGCGGAACACCTCCGGGCCCCCGAAACGACCCCGGATCGCGCCGATCCGAACACGAAAGATGTCCGGAATGAAATTTCGGACAAGACAGAGCCGGAAGTCCCGAGAAAATCGATCCGAGACCCGATAACAAGGCTCCGAAAGAATCCGGGTCATCACATATTGTCTCTCCTGATGGTTGCGTCTGAGGCTACGCAATAAGTGGTGATCGCACTAGAGCACCCGTTGCTGAGGTGACTCACCGCTGAGTTTCATCATTTAGGATAGTAGAGAATGCATGTCCCAAGCTAAGATGAAAATCTCGAGTCAATAACTAAACATGAACAGACTCAAACTCTGAATTCAAACCATAAAGGAAGCCTTGAACCCGTTCATGTTCAACATATTTCTGAAGCCCTTAACATCAACAGAATAAGAAGGAACATAGGTTCTATAATGATCAACTTCATACCAAAGACGCTTCAATTATGTGGATTACTCTGTCACAGATAAGTCTCCCTAACAAAGTTCCTGCAATTGAGACCGAATCTCAAAAACCTGAGCAAAATTAAGTTTTTGTGAAAATATTTAGACCATTACCTCCCACACCTCATGTGTGGTCTCTAATAATTGAAAACTCTTAACAACATCGGGCGCCATGGTATTAAGTAGAAATGCCAACACAACAGAGTTCTCCATCTTCCATTGTGCCACACCGGATGAATCACTAGCTGGCTTCTTTACCACACCCGTTAGATATCCTTCCAAACCTCGTCCCTGCACAAGTAGACGAGTACTCCCTACCCAAGTCAAATATGTCGCCAGTCCATCAAGCTTGACTGCGCTACTTGTAAGGCATTAAGGGAAGCATTCTCTCGAGTTGAACCGCCTATAGTAGTGACAAATTGTACAATAGTTATCTGTGCAGAGATAAGGCACCCAATCAAACCTTCAAGGTCCTACATAGAACTGGGTTGGCCATCCCCACAGGATTCAACTACTCAAGGAGACCGCACCACACAATTACACCTCAAATATCAACAAACAATTATTGCCAACAAACTGCCCACAAGTATTCACACATATTCACATTTTCATAACAAATGGTACGACGTCAGCGAAGACGCGGGCTAGGGAAGTCTCACATAAGGGCTGCGGGTAGGGCACTGCCAAAGAACCACGCACACGTACCCGACCGCATCCCTCATCTATGCTCACCCCAGACGACAACTTGTTGTATACACACAATCCTGGAGATGCCTGGACAGGGGACTGTTTCTCCAAATGAAACAAAAAGAGAAATGTTTACAGAGATACCTCGACGGGGGTGACTCACCCGCCTGCGCACGCCTGGGCAAAGAGGCGGCGCACCCGCTTGGGCGTGCCTGGGCGAGTGTGGTCAAACCTTTGATCTTGGCTCTGATACCAAGTTGAAGAAGAAGAAGGAGAAGAAGAAGAAGAAGGAGATGGAGAAGGGAAGATAGGAGAATAAGGGATGTCCTAGAGGGGGGGACTCTTGATCTCTTAATATAATGTCCCGATCCCATTATATCGAATAGCGACCCAGATTAGGGCGCGATTTATAAAATTACTGAAATATTAATTTTCTGGAAACTGTGATAATATGGAATTGACGACAGAATGATAGCCATTATTTATTGAACTGGTGACCTGAAGAAAGGTGCTATTTTACTAATTTTCGAGGTTTTTACAGTAACCTGTCATCTACAGTAGGTGATGCCGGTTATTTGGTATTGGCACTATATTCCAGTCCGTGAATATAGTCTCACGTTTCTCGGAGTAATTAATTATTTAAATACTCAAACTCTCTCAGAAAAATGCCAGAAAATAGCCAAAAATTTCTAAAAATCGACAGATCTGACAGAAGCGGATCCAGGTCCGAACCACTACGGATCCACTTAGACACGGACGTTACAAAAAGCCTATGAAGTACATGCAGTAGAAATGAAGGCCTCTGCATATGAAGCCTTCGTTGCCACTATCACTTCACGGAGAAAGACATGCAGCTTTCCCCTCTGTGTCATAACCGCTCTCTCTACTTGAGGGGAAAAATTAATGGGCATGAGGTAAACCGGATCCTGGCGGACGTCGGTGCCACTGGCAACATCATGCCACTAAAGATATTCAAGACTCTATATCTGACCCCATACCTCTAGAAGGTTCAGGTGGTCAAGATATCTGGCTTCAACCAAGGCACTGAGGATGTCCTTGGCCGGGAGGATGTCGACCTTGTGCTCGATGATTTCGCCACCAAGGAGACATTCTACATCATCGATGCCAACACATCCTACAAAGTGCTACTGGGCAGGCCCTGTCTCCATGAAAACTGGGTCATCCCGTCAACTCTCCATCAATGCATCAAGTATGCGAGGGATGGGAAACAATACACAATCTTCGAAGACCTCTCTCCATTCACTACTGCGGAATGCAATCTTACCGATGTTGCGCTTTATTTCGGGAGGATTAGTCCGTACCCCGTAATCAAGAGCAAAAGCAACGGTTGGCTCTCAGAAGAAGATGAGGATGATCTCTTATCCATTGACGATGAGAAGGCCAAGCTTCATCGGCTATGCCTTAACTCCAAGTCGACCTTAGATCGCCCCGGGAGGTGCAAAATCGACTTCAAGACTTGTTGGATGATATAAGAAGATCTAGAGGGGGGTGAATAGATCCTATACCAACTTTTTCGACTTCTACAACAAAGCTACTGCAGTTATCACAAGTAGAGTCAGACGGCAGTTTAACAGGACTAAACGCTAGGCGATGCTCTAAGATAACACAAGCCACCGATGAAGAGGGGATAGAAGAAATGGAGAGTAAACCACAACACGGTACTTTTAAGGTGGTTTGGGGGCACAAAGGCACACCTATGTCCACCTCTCACCAACACGATGAGGTTTCCACTCCTTGGCCAAGAGAAACACACATACACACACGCTGGAAACTAGCTGAACACAGGGACTATCCCCAACACACACACACATAAAAGGATGAGTCCTCAAAGCACACAGGAAAGAAGTCCCACAAGGAGGAAACAAAACAAAGCAAGAAGATAGACACACACTCATTGCAACTCAGCTAACATGGTAACAACACTCCACACACAAGATGGTTTGTTGAAGAAAAAAAAGACACCACAAGAAACCAAAACACGATGGTGCAACTCCAGTAGTCCCGAGTGAAGAAGCACTAGGAACTGCGGTTCTCAAACAATGAAGTAGGGGAACCAAGGCTAGCTTGCTAGGTGTGGATCTTTCTTCTTTCTTACTTCTTCCTCTCTAATGGAAGTATGAGCAGGCACTCTTTCCTCTTCTCTTTTCTCTCTTCCCACGTTCTGCTCTTCCTGTAGGCCAACTTAGAACTCCAGCAACTTCTTTAGGCAAGGGACGACCGTCCAATATATAGGCTTCAAGAGACAGCAGGAATTCCCTCCATTTCTCTTGCATTTTTAATAGTTGAGATAAACAAAAGGTGGTTTGACCAAGGAGGTCTGTAGAGCCTTAATTTCTGTTAGCAGAGAGGACGTCCTTTGTTTAGAGATATTTTTCCTTCAGACACAATCCTGACTGGCTGGCGCAGAAGATAGAGCTTGGCAGTGAGAGAGATTTTTCCAAGATGTGTACTGATAGATGTCTGGAGTAAAGTGTTCCTTTGGACACTTACGATGACAGGGTCGTTTGGAAGTTCTTAGGAATCTCTTCCAGCGCTCAAAATCAACTTTTTAGATGTTTGTGTCAGACCTTTTTGCCCTCTGGATGTTCTCAGAACTATAGTAGGAGAAGATAGTTTTATGCTTGAAGACTTTCTGGTTCGTTATTGCAGCAAAGCCACTACGTCAAAGAACCCTTCACTCATGGGCCATTTGTCATGGGTAACGCCTATGATGCGTCGATGCAGCAATTCTGTGAGGTCGGTGCAGCTGTGAAGATTTGAACAGATATGGCTTGGAAAGCTTCTGGCACGTCGATGCAGCTTCACAGATTCTTTGAGTTGCTAGTAAGCTGGATCTTCATGAGGTCGATGCAGCTGTACCGGTGCGTCGAAGCACCCTTGTGAAGGCCATTTGCAATGGCTTCTAAAAACCTCCCGCTTCGATGCACTGAGCCGGTGAGGTCGAAGCAGCCTGGGACAATAGAAGATCTGAGAAAAAGAGTCAACCCTTAGAGTCGACACTTTATCTTGGAAGCTTGAAGAGGCCGGAGCATCAACATGGTGAGGTCGATACAGTGAAGAGGGTGGGGTTAGAGCACTAGAGGACTGCTTAGTGAGGTCGACATTGCTCATAGTGAGGTCGACCTTCTTTATACATTTGATAGCTTCCACAAGGCTAGTGAGGTCGACACTGGTAGACATGAGGTCGACCTTCTTCACACCTGGTAATTCAAAAAGGTGTTTCATGAGTTTCAATATTAAATGAACAATGACTTATAGTAAGACGTCATCAAAATAATATTTATTCAACATTCTCCCCCTTTTCGATGATGGTAACTATGAGTCATTGTGCTCACAGTTTTGACATAAAAGTTGGGTAAGTAACTCATGCAAATTAAAACATGACAACATGCAAATTAAAACATGACAACATGATATGTAATGGACCCTTAAAGGTAACAGCAAAGCATTCTCTCCCCCTTTGACATACTAACTTTCAAGATCACAAGGCTTTCTCTCCCCCTTTGACATCAACAAAAACAAGAGGGATATTGTTGACAGAGTAGTGAAGAAGTATGAGATGTGGGGAACAAACTCAAAAGAGAGATTCAGGACTAAGACATATTCAAGACAATGACTAGAGCAACTCTCAAAATAGGTATCGTCCACTCATAAGCATGTCATGGTAGTAGAGTATGAATGGATGGATTAAAGTCAAGAACTTTTGCCAAGAATTAAGTAGTTAATGGAGTACTTAGAATAAGATTACTAAAGTTGATGCACACAATAGAATAGAAGTCCTAGATGTTCCGCATTCAGTTTAACTTATGAGACCCAGTGACCTTTCAGGATCAACTACCATGATTATTGAAGTCAAACAAGTTGGAATAGTGAGAATTTTTCTAAACTACACCTCTAATTTTCACATTGGCCGACTGGACAGTCAAAATAGACATACACCTTTTTACGTGAGGAATCACATTTGTTAGATGTAAATGCTCCAGTTACTTAGTGCAGTTATCTATCATGTCTCATTTTGATCAGATATAGCTTGTCACTTCATGTCTGTCCCACTACCACTTCATTGGTGAAGGGTGACAATTTCTCTGTGGGCATGAGCCATTGCTCTGTTAAGCTCTTCTAGCCTCCCCCCTCTTTTTTTTAATGAATGAACTCTATCAGATCAGAGTTAGTCAAGATATTGCCTTTTGACGCGAACCACCTCACGTCTCAGGTGAAGTGCATCCGGTAACTTAGCGAATCCTGACCATTGCTTTGCAACGAGTGATTTGAATAAGTCTCACTAGATATGGTCGTTTGATCACAATGCTAAATAGAAGTATATCAACTAGAATCATCACTGAGCATACATAAGCAGACCATGGAGCATTGGAACTTATATCGTGAGAAGGCATCATCAGAAGTAAGCCTATGGAGTCTCTCCTCTAAGAGCTTATTTTCAGAGCAGAAAGTTGTTGACCTTAAGACTCATTATATTTAAACAATCATGATAAAATATCATGCAGGAGAGTGCTGTTAGAGAGGTCAGTCAATAAGAATAGTCTTAGAAGGGAATCTCCCCTTGGAGCATTCCATGAGGAAGTGAAGAGTGAGGCAGTTCAGATGAACACAGGAGGATGAGAGGTCGACCTGAGCTTATCAGAAGGTCGAAGCAGACTGGTTCCACAGAAGGGTGAATGGTGATGCGTGTGAATAGAGAGGTTGACACGCATGGATTGGTGCCTCGACACTCTTGACCCAGACCGCAAAAAGAAAGCTGAAGATGCATCAAGCTAGATAAAGAACCTATCTCAGAATGAAATGGCAGCTCCCCCTCAACCCATGGACACTAAAATGCAATGAAAATACCCTTGATACCTTGTAGCAACTCAGAATTTTATATATATATTTATATGCGAATAATGAGCCAAATTCTGATTAACTATTTCTATTTTACTTGCAACAGGTACGTCGGACACACCACCTGCGATAGTTGGCTCGTCCACCCACCCGGGCACACAACTGGCAGGCGATGCTGTTAGCCATCACGAGGGCGAGCAGGTGCTATTGCAAGAGGGAAGCAAGCCATGTTGGGTCTCTAGGTAAATATTTAAACTTATGAATTATGTTCGTTATCTATCCAACAACTATATAATTGTTGGCTATCATTTTAACATTTGTAATTACAGGGATAAAGTAGAGCCCAATGACGCTTCTCATTTTTGTTTAAATCAAAATCATCTAGTGGGACGAAGGGAGAGTGCACCCCCTTCTAGAGGAAGAGAATGTTCTCACTCCACCTACGATCCACTAGTGTTATTTTATTGCTAAAATGGGGGGATACAAATTCTGTAAGAGGGCAAGCCCTCTGCCTTTACAAAGAAAGAATGAAAGAACCTATACAAGCCGCCTACGAAAATTAGGTATACAGCAAGCATCAGCAGTGGCATAGCCATTAGCTAATAGGGGTAGCTTTTTAAAAGAAGAAAATTTCATATTGTGCCCAGTGGAGACCGCATGATTAGCAAGAGCATCAGGGAGCTGATTTGCTTCTCTATATGTGTGTTTAATAGGGCAGTTGAAGGTTGAAACAAGTTGCTGAAGAAAGCTCCACCAAAGAAGAAGAGGCCATGGCGGAGTTCTTTTGTTATTCACCAAGTCAACCTGTACCATAGAATCGGTGTAGATAACCAAAATTGTAAAGAAATGTAGCTGAGCAAGACGGAGGCCATCTAAAAGAGCGCATCCTTCAGCCACCATGTTGGATCCCTTGCCATAAAAATATGAGAAACTCAACAGCTGATGCCCATGGGAATCTCTAAAACATCCACCACCCCCAGATGGTCCAGGATTACCCTTGCTTGCTCCGTCAACATTAAGAGAAAAGTCAGATACAGGGGCTGTCCAATGTACAGTGAAGAAAACTGAATGGCTGCTTGATGCGGGGCGAGACACACGAACTTGGGACTCTAGCTCGTAACTCATCCCTAAGCGAGGGAAACGCGGGATCGTGCACGATTGAGGAATCGATAGTGAGTCTCGGGTGTTCGGCTCTTCTGCGTGTACTCAGAGTGAGTCACGGGAAAGGTCACTCACTCACTCTCGCAGTGGTGATAACAATATATCAGGCTAGAAACCTATCACATGCAGCGACATATACAAATAAATACGAGTAAAGCAAATGCCGAGTAAAGGAGCCGACACGATACCTCCACGCTCCGGGCATGGGGAAGATGATCCCGGTGAAGTATGGTAACTCCCGGTAAAATAATTATTCAATAATTACAGAAGTTAATTTGCTGCCCACTCCATGTAGGTAGGTAAAGTGCTACAATGTGGGCCCGGGAGGACCGATCTTGAGTTGACGGGCAACAATTTAGACACTCTGTCGGCGTGGCTTGGATGGCGCAAGCTGCTATTATGGGGCCCACGTGATGGCTGGTGGGGCCGAGTGGGCCCGGAGTGGCACCGCTGTGACGGGGACGCCTGGCGGGACGCTCCCTGGGAAGGCGGCGCATTGGTTCACCTTGTGGAAGGCGCGGCGGCTCCGATCTTCAAGTGTTGAACTTGCTGTCCACGGATCTGAGTTACTGTTTCAGACCCACATGACCCAACGAAATCTGCTGTTGCGATCAATCCTGACGTCGGATCGACCCAATATTGGTGTCTTTGGAAAGCTGATTCAAAATACTTCGACCATGGACTGGCTCGAGTGTTTCTCATAGGTGATATTTCATGCGGTGGAATTTATGGACCTTAACGCATCTTCGAAAAGTCAGAATAGTCAACTTGTATAGACAGAAACTTTGTCTACGTGGTTGGGTTACTACGAGGTTGTACGGAAAATTAAACTCCCTACGTCCCTATTGAAAAAAGAAGGTTTGGACTTTTTGTGTGGTTATATATGTTGGCAAATTCATAATATGACAGCACGTGCCATACTGTAAATTGCCTTCTGTACACGTTATCCAAATAACGGAAATGTATTTGGAGGGCTGTAAATGTCACATGTCAAGTTTCAGCTGAAATTCAAGTGGAAGGACTTACTGGTACAAAAGGAGAATGGTAGTGAAAACAACAATGTGGTGGTTGTACGAGCATTACATGTGCCCTTGTTTATACAGTACATATTGTAGCGGTCCAGATTGATTACCCCCAACGGATAAATTATATTTCTCCACTGATTTATTTGACGAGGAAAGAAATAAACATCGTCAGAGAGCGGCCTGTAGGCACGAATAAGGGTCATAAAGAATCTTGAGAGTTATCTTAGGGGATAACCCTATGACGATCAAGTTAGTCGACTGATGAGATGAAGTGAGTGCTTGGGAGAGGAGAGAGAGAGGAAGACCAGAGCGAGAGGGAGTTTGAGGGGTTAGGTCGCGTACCTCCCTGGCCGTTGGATCAGAGTCCTCTTTATATCGTCCTTGTAGGGTTGACCTTAATTTGTTTTCGCTGGGTTGCTGTGGCCAGAGAAGATGTGAGTCACCTTACTTGCATGCCTGACGAGGCTGAGAGACATGGGCATTGAATCGTCGTTCTTTCGCCGGAGAAAATAGCTCTGTCATTAATACGACAGGATTCATCGGAGACATGGGGCTAGCTTGTTAGGGGGAGTGACATGGGTGGTATCCTCCTTTTTCCCTTTTGCTGGTGTGTCTCTCGTCATTAATGCAATGAGGTTCGTCGTGAGACGTGCTTCGTGACTGCTGGTAGGTGGAGGCACATGTGGGTATGATGCTTGGACTTGGGCCTACATCATGGCAGGTCGGGTGCTGGGCTGGAGGTCTGGAGTGCTGGGCTTTCAAGGGGGCCCACCCAGGCGGGTCTTAATGGGCCAGCGGACATTACCCTCCTCACATATGTTTAAATTATGGTGAAGGATATATATATACCTCTATCAATGATGCATATTTCCACGAGGACGGCAATCATCTTCTAATTTGTGCATGCGCAAAAGAACACACTTGCTTAAATCATGGGAACACTTGTTAATTATATCATGCCTCAAAGTTTCTTATCCCGTTCACTTAATCTTTCTCCACCATCATGGAATTTGTCGTTAGAGCCCGATGCGTGGTCGGCTTAATTAATTTGTCGTTAGCCTGGCCTGGCAGTTCACGACAAAGTTAAGCCCACTTAATTAATCTCTCATCAGCTCAAACTGCTTATAAATAAGCAGCTGATTATTGTTTAGTTACCAAAGCTTCTCCAAACTTGGTAGGTTGACTTCTTCACAAGGGAGAGTTTAGGTCTGTAGTTTCCTTTCGTAGGCATGTAATTAAGGTCGGGGCCGGGCGCACGCAACATTTCAAAATAGGCGATTTATTGTACTCAATTATTGCATCTTCCTCCTAAACATGATCTATCGATATCAATTCGACAAACCTTAATTAGGAAATTATAATTCGACATTAGCGCAAGCGAACCCCAGCGTCGCCGTGAAGCCCATCAAATCCCTGGACCTACTCCAGAGTTGCAGTCACAAACACAGAGTTTTCAGGTGATCCAGATAGCTCGGGAAGATAATTCCCGAGCGGATGCCCTCTCTCGCCTGGCCTCTTCTATTAGCCCAGAAGGAACTTGGTCGATACTCCTTAAGGAGTTAGAATGACCTAGCGTGGAAATCGAGCTCGTGGCCGTTGTGTAGGCATCATCCAACGACTAGAGAACTATGTATGTGACTTGGCTCCATGACTCCCAAGAGCCCACTGACCCTCAGGAGGCGAGGAGACTAAAGTATCAAGCTCAACGGTTCATCTTGCTCGATAGAACACTTTATAGGTGACCCTTTTCCGGACCCCTCCTCAAATGCCTCGACGCTCATGAAGCTCGCCAAGCAATCGGGGAAGTACACGAAGGCATTTGTGGCGTGCACTAGGGAGGATGATTGATCGCAAGGATTCTATTACGTCGAGGCTATTGGTAGCCTGCTCTCCAGCGCGATTGCTCGGCATACGTTCAGAAGTGCGACTGATACACCGGAGACCGATAGCTCAGTGCAGATGAGGTTCACAACTTCAGACCGAGCCACTAACTCCACCAAGTGTGGAAACTAGCTTAGGTAGCGAGGCAACTGACCAAGTCTGCTCAGGCATCGCGATATTATTCTGAGCCCTGATATTGCTCAACCACCCTCGCCTTGAGATCAGCCACCTCTGCCTTGATCTCGGCCAGTCTTATTTCGGTGCCTCTCCTCGCTCGCCCTGCCTCCAGAGCCAACCCTTGAGCTTTTCCCACTCGGCTCCCCATTACCTCAAGCTTGCCACTTGGGCCTAGCACTTCTCCTCCAAGAGTTTACTCTTCAGCTTGGCCCTGTAGTGATCCTAGGATAGATGCTCCAACAGCGACTGTATCTTCTCCTGGCTCGCCCGGTCCTGCTATTGGAATGAGACCACTTCCCGCCGGAGAGCCCCAAGCTCCCAAGCTCAGAAGGCAACTGTCCGATCTTTCGATCGGACTCAACGTGAGCGGGGGCCCGAGCCACCTCGCCACTCTCCACCACCGTCAATTAATCTGTCAGCTCCACCCCAAGTTGGGCCATGAACAATCCCACCTCCATAACCCTTTCAAGGAGTATCAAAGGGGAGCACCGACTGAACTCGTCCTGAACAAACAGAGTCACTAGTGTTTGGCAATGATCATAGAGGGAGGCCGGGAGAGCAAACCGTCCCCTTTGGGGAACGGGATTTTTCCCTGAGTCGGTCAACACCGGGGCCTCACCATCAGAAGTTCCTAAGCTCAGATTGACGGCACCTAGCTTGGAAGGATGCCACCGAACCAACGCAAACACTTCATCATCTCGCTCGAGCCCCTATAAGATAGGACAACCACATTAACGGCTTCTAAACCTTGAAACTGGGATAGCTCACAATGACCAAATTTCTAACTGGGCCACAAATACAGCTCGAACATGCTCTACTCATCGAGCCCATTCCTTGGCTCGAGAGTAGGGGGGCAAGTGGAGAGGGATACATTAGTGGCCCGGATTTCTTTATTATAGCCTAGCATGCATCATACGCATCTTTTGAGCTTTCATGGCCCGTAATCTGTTCGGAAGTGTCCCACCGAGCGGTGGATGGCTATGTGAATCATGTCAAGAGTAAGAGAAGTAATTCCAGTCTGAGTTGGAAGGTTTTCTTTGGTCTAGTCACGCGGTTTGAAAGGTCGAGAGTTCGTCATCTGGAGTTTTAATCTGCCTCTTTCCGTCTTTTTACTGCATTGAAATTTTCTCCTTATGGCCTGGGATTGTGTCCCCCATGAGGATGCTCTTGTTCCTTTTTGGGTAGAACCCGGGATGAGATAGTTATTTAGAAGTTATCTCTAGGTTAACTTCTTTAAGTTCCATAGGAAATAACTAATTGTTTAATTTCCCAGGCACCTTACTTACATAATGGCCGCGAATTGTGCAAACTGGGAGGCTATGTAACAAACTGTTACGGGTCTTACCCAGGCCCTACAAACAATAGCTCAAGCTGGCGCGCGGGCAGACGCCGGGGATCTTCATCAAAATTTCAGGAGTATGAACCCTCCACGATTCTCAGGATCGTCAAACTCTGACGAAGTGGAGAATTGGATCGATGAAATAGACCAGATTTTTAATGTCATGCAATGCTCAGACCAAGAGAAGGTCCTACTAGCCACCTTTTAACTTAACAAAGATGTGCGCATATGGTGGAAGGCCACCTTGGCCCATCTACGAAATGGACAAATTACCTGGGAGGAGTTCCTTGAACTCTTTCGCCCCAAATATTTCTTGGATCACGTCAAGGAGAGGAAGGCTGCTGAATTTACTTCTTTAAGGCAGGGGATGATGTCCGTATTAAAGTGCGAGTTATAATTCTCAAGGTTGGCACCGTATGCTCCACACTTGGTGGCTACGAAACTTCTTAATGCTAATCGCTTCATGGATGGCCTAAGGCCGATTTTCGTCAAACAACTTGGCCCACAAAATATCCAGACCTATTCGGAGATGGTCCAACGGACGCATCTATGTGAAAGGACCTTGGAGAATGTTGAAAAATTTAAAGGTAAGGGAGAGGAGTCAAGCCAAAAGTCTGGCAAGCAAGGACAGAAGGAAGAAAGATTCAGCATCACGGGATCCTACAAGTCTCGTGATAAAAAGAAAAGGTCAAGGAACGGCAATGGAAATAACAACAATAATAACAACAAGAAGGCCAAGGAAGAAGAAAAGCAAGTCCCAATAGCTTGCTCGTTCTGTGAGAAGTTTGGCCACTCGGCTGAGGAATGCTGGAAGCGTTTAGGCGCTTGCTTACGTTGTGGAAGTCGGGAGCATCGGATGCCCGATTGTCCCCTCATGAAAGAGCAATCTTCTAATGGCGGGCGTAGGAGGCAGGCTCATCTTAATGCCGTGCTGGAGGAGGAAGCGCCCAAAGGCGATGGCTTGATGGAAGGTACTTTTCTAATTTATTCACATCCTACTTTCGTACTCTTTGATATTGGTGCTTCTCATTCCTTTATATCTACTAATTTTACAAAAACCCTACCAGTTTCACCTGTTCCTCTACATTCGGACCTAACTATCACAACACCCTTAGGTCCTGGAACTAAACTGACAACTCGCTACCTAAATAGTGAGGTAACCATTGAAGGTCACAATCTCCTTGTAAACCTCGTATGACTCGATATGGAATGGTACGATGCTAGCTTAGGGGTAGATTGGCTTGTTGATCACTATGTCGATATCAGTTGTCGCAATAGGAGAATTTCTTTCAACAAACTAGATCTTCCACAGTTTTCCTTCCTTAGCATCAAATATAGGAAACATCCTATCCTCATCTCTTCTCTTCACGCTTACAAACTTATCTCGTAAGGTTGTGAGACTTTTCTTGCTTCTGTAGTAGTCACCGAGTCCAAAGAAATCATCCTAGAAGAAATCCCTAGTGTTCGAAAATTTTTCGATGTCTTTCCATCCAAATTATCCGGTTTACCGCCCGAGAGGAAAGTAAACTTCTCCATCGAACTCATACTTAGAGCAACACATGTTTCAATAGCTCCTTACAGGATGTCCCCCACGGAACTCAAAGAGTTCAAGAAGCAACTTCAGATAAATAGAAAATACATCAGAGGGGCCCTAATAGGCCTCTCTCTCTCTCAAATAAATGTCAAATAATCAAAATAAAAATACATCAATGTGCTATGTATCATCATCAAGCCATAGGGATGCCGAAGTCACTGCTCGGGGTCTCCGATGGCGATAAACGCGGGTCGAGTCGAATCGGATCCGTGCTCGGGTGTCCTCACCAAAAAGGCCCTCATAAGGGTCAAAAGAGCTTGCTGAATTTCTACCTCACTACGTATATAATTGTCCCCAATTTTCATCCTGTGGATGCTCAAAAGCCTCCTCTTGACAGAAGCCATAGCATGGAAATAAGCTGTGTTATTGTCACTTTTCTTAAGTCACTTTTCCTTAGATCTTTGCTTCCATTTCACTTCCTCTCTAAAAGACCATTCTTCATACTATTTTTTAACCTGAGCCCATTGCATTGCACCCTATCCTCTTCGGACAGCAAACCTTGGTCATTTCTGATATCAAACTGGTCAATTTCCTATAACATCCTTTGTCTAGTTAATGACGCTTCTCCAAAGGTTGCTTTGCTCCACACCCTCATCCTCTGCTTGACCCATTTGAGTTTGTAGCTCAATGTAAGACAAGCACAGGAGTTGGTGGGGGCTTCAGACCACCAAGAAGATACAAAGGTCTTGAAATCTTCATGCCTTTGCCATGCCCTTTAATCTGACCTGTCCCTTCATTCTTGAAGTCTTGATAATCATAGGAATGTGATCAGACATCACTCTTGACCATCTTCTAACCTCGGCATTGCTGAAATTCTGGTGCCACTCCACGTTAGCAAAGACTCTATCAAGTCTTGACTTGGTTCTCCTCTCTCCTTCCCCTAATCCAAGTGTAGAAACGTGAGCCAGCCTGCAATTCCATTAACATGGCCTGTTGGACCCAATTGTCAAACAAATCCATTTCCTCTATCCATCTATGTTGGTTGAACCTTTCTCCCGGCTGCCCTACAACATTGAAGTCTCCTGTCACACACCATGGTCCCGGCTCCATACCACACAAAGCAGCCGGTTAAGAGAAAAAGCTCCTCTTGAGGTTGGGTTGCACCGGTCCATAGACACTAGTGAAACACCAATTGAGTCATCTAGCCCTGAAATTAAATCTGACAGGGATAGAAAATTGTTGTATAGATTCTCCCAGACTCTCCAGGAGATGAGTGTTCCATAAGATCAGCAAGCCCCCTTTCATCCCCCCAGCTGGCTTGTAAGCCCAGCCATGTAATCTAGTCCCACCCAGTTTCTTGATGAAATGGCTATCAACTTTTTCCAATTTAGTCTCTTGTATGCACACAAGGTCCAGTTTGTCTCTGAATCATGGACTTGCCTTCCGTTATCTTCCTTTCCCCATTTAAACTTCTTACATTCCATGTGAGGAGCTTCATTGGCACACTACTTTCTTTCCCTTCTCCTCATTGTTCTTTAATCTAATTCCATCAAGTAGTGTGTTTTTCTGGAGAAAAGAAACCTCCCTCTTGCCTATCTTCAGACCACCTCCAGTCCCTTTTCTCTTAGCACTTACCTGTAGAATTAGATCCCTCCTGATTTTTCGTAGCGCCTTCCTGGCATAGTCCTCCTTACCTTCAAAGGAGAATCCCAATATGAGACCAATCTCCTTGATGCACTAGTTAGACCAATCCGCATCCAGATTAGGCCCCAAATAGGCTAAAGGTTCTGCTGAGCTGCTACTGTCCTGAACCATTTGCCCCACGGGGGTTTCCGAGGAATACAAATAACCTCTAGGTTTTTTCAGATTTGGCGAGCTTACCCTTGAAAGAAAATAAATAAAGACAAGAGAATTGGATTAGTCCAAAGATGTGTAATATCAATGCTCTATGGAAGTAATCTTATGCAAATTGGGCATGAACACACCTTATGGTTTGTGTTAAAACCCCTAAGAGGAGTAAAAGGAAGGGAGAGAGATGTATGCAAAAGAAAATATGAATATAGTGCTAAGATGAACTAAACTAATCGTGGTGAAAAATAGCGATATGGTATGCAGAAAAATAAGAAAAAACAAAGAAGGGAGAGGGGGATCACTTTCTGCGCCTGTGAGCAGAACAGAGAGAGAGAAGGCAGCTCAGCTACTTTACTTTGGCTATGACGAGGGACCACAGCAACAACACAATAGCAAGGTAGTTGCTTGCAGCACAACAGCAACCGACAGCAACAGGAACATTGCAAAGGAAAAAGAACGGAGAAGAAGATCGAATAGGAAGAAGAAGCACGCGCAACGGGAAGGAGGGTTGCTAGCTGTTCAGAAGAAAAACACAAACTGCCTGGGAGAGCTCAAGCACCCAGAAGAATTACTTCAACCGAAGGAACCTATGCGGGTGAATCAAAGGGTATTTATAGAGCTGAGAATCCCTATTCTAATAGGATTAAAACCAAGAAGGTGATCTCTAGATGTGGATCTCCTTCCACAATCGATCACGGAGTCAAAACGGGGAAGGACACTATCTGGGAAGGTTGCAGATGAAGCAAAGACGGAACCTAAATAGCGACAACAAGACGGTCACTTTTCTAAACAGCGCCCAAGAGACGGCTACTATTTCCCAGAAATATTGGACTTTTTATATTTAACAAAAGATAATAAGAACTGCTTGAAAAGGCATTCATCAATAGAGCGCCCACTCATAGAGGTGTTACTTCTTTGATTTTTACTTTGAATAGAAATTGGAAAGATCCATAAATCGTGCCCACACACGCGGTTGCTCATTCATCAATCAAAAAGCCAACACCTCAGGGAAACAACGACCGTCTACAAAGGCTCTATTTAAATTGCGCCTATATCAAGGTCGCGATATCAGAAAAAAATAGAACAATCTACTTATTAAGCTAGTAATGAAGTCCACTTTGGGACATTATATTATGACATGGAATTTACTCAACATAGCATCAATTTTGGCATACATAGCATCAATTTTGACGTGTCTACAGCTGCCCTGCCTTAGCGTCTGCTTTACAAGGGAGTGAATTATCGAAGAGGATCCGAGGAAGGGACAAGAAGGAACCTGTCACGAGTCTGGGAAATTTCAAAGCATCATTCAACAATAAGCGGTATTACAAAGGAGGGGAGTTCTCCAAAGGAAAGAGATTCCAGAAGATTGACAAGCCAATCTCCACCGTCGCTACGCCTTCCAAGGAAGTGTATAAATACTATGACAAGGTCGGCCACAAGGTCGAGGAATGCTGGAGGAAGCTAGGAGCCTATCTCCGATGTAGGAGCTGAGCACATCAAATTTCAAATTGCCCATTGATGAATGAGCAAGATACTATGAATGAGAAGCGTCTGGCAAAGAAGCAAGGCCGTTTGCAAGCTCTCCATGGGACAAAACCAACTGAAGGCAGAATTATGGAAGGTACACTAATCGTTTGCTCTAAGACTGCTAAATTTTTATTTGATACTAGAGCAACTTATTCATTTATTTCAAAGAAATTTACTTTTGAATATTCAAAAGATCCTGAACGGTAAGATTTAGTCATATCTACACCTCTCGGGAACAAGTCCGATATCATGCATCACTACCCAAATTGTGAGGTTATGGTTAGGATGAGTCCTTAACAAAGAGTTAAAGGAAAATTTTAATGCATCACTCAAGGAGTTGTGGATTCTGGAAAGCAAAGTAGAAATCCGCTACTTGGTTGGTTATGGGGATAGGGCCTCAATCTAAAATAATTTTTGGAAGATGATGTATACGGGGACAGTTCATAACCTGCTGTTTGGGTAATTGCAATCTCAAGCTCATCTTTAAAAGGAAAAGGAAGAAAATAAAAAGAGCAGCTCAAGCTGGCTTCAACCTTGTCGATAGCTAAGCGGAGCTGCTCACAAGTAGCTTGTGAGCTGTTTGGCTTGTTTGCGGCCCTATGCAGATCTTGAACCTAGACTACCCTTGGTTTAAGATTCCAAGGTGAATATGAAATTTGTCAATCTGAGCAACCTCATTTGGCATCTTTTCTGCATTAGTTAGTTGAGTTGATTAATAGACAATATATTACCTTCATGATCATCAGCACCTTCCTTTCATCACACCTTTTTCTCCCTCTCATCAAATGTGTTTGCATGTATGTTCAGTGTTTTTTCCTTGTCATAACTGTCTTGTTTGTATTTCCTTGTGTCAAGAATCCGGTATTGTTGCCTTAATAGATGCCTGGCTGTTAATCCAATCCTTCAACAAGTTATGGCCTCTAGCATCACGTGTGTTATTCCTTTTGAATAAGCTTTAAGGAGCTGTCAAATCCTGAATTTATAAACTTTGATAACAAGGCCAACTGCATCCACTTATTTCGCGCTTCTGTACATTTTTTAATTAAGCATGCTGGCATATCTGATTCCATAGTAGAGAAAATTTTGTGCAGTAGTTCCAAAGCCTATGTTCTGTGGATCCTATATATTTTATGTCACAGTTCCCTCGGAGGTCATCTTGACATCTACTTGTTTGATTGCCCAGTTTGGTTTTACAAACTGCTAGGCAACTTGGTATTCATCTTTGCCTTTGCAATGCTCCAGTTTCTCTGGACAGTGACGTCATATCTCCTTCCACAAAAAATGAAAAAAAAACTTTCAGAATCTCCTTTATGACACTGGTCTTTTGTGATTAACAGTTTGGGCGCTTGTATTGTTGAGATAGTGGTGCGTGTTTCAGGTGGGTTAGTGGGTTCTCACCCTATCTCAAGCTGTGAGCTACGAGATCACTGGCTGTTCAGGGTAGTTCCCAAAATCCTCTTGGTGTAATGCCTGACTTGGTGCTGCAAAATGGACCCACTAGAGAGCCTCAACCGAAATGTGAGTTTGGCGTTACCCTTGTAGTTGTAGGACCAACTAACCCACCCCACCTGGATCAACCCAAAGCTTCATGGATTGTAGGTTCTCAATTTTGTCCTGATATTTTAACTGAATCTGCCTTTAAAAACTGGTGGAGTCCGGAATTGGTGGATCCTAAAGTGGCTTTTGGATGACCCGTCTGATCCCGATCCCAGCAACTTTGATCTCAAAGCCCTTTCTCTCCCCATCGCAAGTGCAACACGCCCCATCCATGGCCTGCCTGAATATTTCCTGGACCCTGCTCACCATTGCGAGGAGTGAGGAAGGACAGAGGGAAGAGAGAGAGCAGTCATTGACAGCTTTGCATTATTGCAGTGTGCAAATGCTGGAGAGTTACCTGCATCACCATCCATCACTGCTTCTCTGCTTCTTTTTTCTTCCTCTGCTACTTCTTTGACTCCTCCACCGGTTGACTCTCGATTGCACAACTGGGGAAGGCTACAAGAGTGAAATGGGGAGGGTCAGGATCCAGATAAAAATTATAGGGGCAAAATTTCAAATCTTTTAGCTTCACACGAAATTCCTATAGGATGACCGATAAGGATACTCAACCTATCACTTGGACTTAATGACCTAAGGATTTTGAAAGCTGAAGTTCTGATACCACCCTTGTCATGTCTCGGATAGATAGCTGAGGAACGTGTCTTTTGCTCGGAACGTGACAGTTAAACAGTCGTGAATAATCAAGAGCAGTCGCATAAGACCAAATAAATTAGAGTAATAAAGATATTTTGTTTCTAATATAAGTCTCTTACAATTTCAAATTCCAAAATTTGAAGACTCAACTACATCACAATGAAAGAAAAGGAGACGATGCACTAACGGACATAGACAAGATAACTAAATAAGAGACACCATACTAGACTCAAGAAAGATAAAAGACTCAGGTTCACTAATTTTCAGAGCTCGCTTTCACACTTGCCCCTCCCGTGTGAGTCTCGGTCTTGCTAGCCACCTGATTACCTGAAAAATGTTGACTGGATGAGCGAACGCTCAGTAGGAATTATATCTCTATCCCAGACTTGCTTAAAGTGATTAATAATTTATGCAACATGACATAATCATGTATGAGAAAATGCGAGATAATGACAAGAGTGGAATAACAAGAAATAATAAGAATGAACTAGCAAGATTTCAAGAAGTATCAAGCAAAGTTAACAAGGGTATCAAGCACGTAATATCAAGTCACGTCATGAGATATTGGCTATGCATTTATTCAAGTACTGCCCATGCCGGGCCACGCAAGTCACGCATGTCAAGTCAAGTAATATCAAGCACGAGAGAGATTTTGGAACGTCATAAATCAAGCTAGTCATGCACTTCAGTGCAATGCCACACCATGATCATTAAACTCTCATAGGCACAATTAGTTTCGGGTGCTCCTCCCAGGACCAGATCGGGCCCTATATGCGCAGGCATTGGGTCATGTAATAATTTGACATCCATTATAGTCTTGTAGCCAATAGAATTCCAAAGAAATAGATATTCATAGGATGATAAGGTAGATTCACGGATCTTTGGAATTCAAGGGCAAATTTCATGTAGAGATGACTTATCTAGAAATCCGGGACATAAGAAAAACCTGGGTAAATGGCGACCGTCATGGCCGCCATGAATCAGAATTCACGTCCACTCTGGTAGTCGCTTATTCTGAAAATAAGATATAGGCACGAAGAATTGGCGTCTGTCAGTGCAGTCGCTATTCACAAATGGCGCCTACTATATTGGATGCAATTTTCAGAAAGTGACGAAATCTCATAAGAGGTCAGAAACAGCACTCTATGAGGGCTAGATTGCCATGTTTCTTTAGAGGGTCATGACAGTGACTCAGTGTATAGGATTTTTATGGTACATCCTGCTCGGCTGCCTTGAGAAAATCCAAGGCTAGTGTAGACTTATGGAGGTCTCTATGATGAAATCACTGGTCCGAAGAAACGGAATGTCCCACGGAGGGTTTAATCATCACGAAGAGTTAAGGGTACATAATATAAACCAAAACAGGGACCTCATCTACAGATGTGAGACGAGAGTGCCAAGAAACCCACGGTTAAGGGTTGAAAACTCGGAGAAATCAAGCGGTCGGGAAAATTGGCGCCCTTCCAGGCAGACGCTAATTAAATTGGTGTCTATCATGGAAGTCACTAATATGTTGAGGTGATGACACCCATGGAGAAGCAGAGGCGCCTGGAACAGATTTTACGATCCCAAGAACCTGGTGCTAAAATCATAGTATTTTGTTCCACTAAAAGAATGTGTGACCAATTAGCACGTAGCCTGACACGCTCATTTGGAGCTGCTGCCATTCATGGTGACAAATCTCAGAGCGAAAGAGATTATGTGTTGAGCCAGTTTCGGACGGGGAGATCCCCTATTCTTGTGGCTACTGATGTTGCTGCCAGAGGACTGGACATAAAAGACATCAGGTGATACTGCAGCTGTCATTCTTACATTTTCCAATGCCAGGGAAGTCAGATGACCGCTCGAGCAGTGACTCTCGATAGTCTCACTGTCTCTTGTAGGTCTGAATTTGAGTCTCTAGTGTTGTCAGTTGTTTCTGTCATCTGCTGCAGGTCAGCAATTAGTGTTTTCGGGGTGGTATTTTTCTATATTAGATTATTTATTCACATCTTTTTCAAGCAGATTTATGCTTCATCCCGCACATCAAATTTTGTGGTGGTTAGAGACATTTTCTGACTGTCGTAGTGTTGCAGGGTTGTCATCAACTATGACTTTCCTACAGGGGTGGAGGACTACGTTCACAGGATTGGGAGGACAGGTAGGGCTGGTGCCACTGGTGTCTCCTACACTTTCTTTTGTGACCAAGATTCAAAGTATGCATCAGATCTCATCAAGGTCCTTGAAGGGGCAAACCAGCGAGTCCCTTCAGAATTGCGTGATATGGTAAGACGTGGTGGGTACGGCAAGGCACGTAGCCGCTGGGGTTCAAGCTCTGGTGGCCGTGATGGCGGAAGGTCTCTTGGTGGTGGACGAAGTGATTCTAGTTATGGTGGAACGGGTGGGTGGGGTTCATCCGGAGGCAGATCAGAAAGTGCTCGTGGGGGTCGACACAGTGATCGTGAACCTCCTCGGGACAGGTATTTATGTCATCACAGCATTTTCTTGGGGGGGGGGACTGCATTTTGTCATGACAATAGTTCCAGCGACTGGATAAAATTTGCTTTTTAGGGACCTTTGAATGGTGAGCAGTGCCTGCTTTTCCCCTTGAAATAGTAGGCTATTGATGTTATTCCATGACATATTCTCCGTTTTACAATGTAATTTTGTGATGCATGTCAGGGCACTGTTTGATTGTTATTCTCGTCTGCATTGGTTCATTTGTGTAGGATGAGATAATCTTTTAAGGGCAGTTTGATAACGTGGCGCGAATAAGCCACCCCACCCCAGTTAGGGGGGGTGGGTGTGAGGAGAAACTGTGGGGCCCACAGTTTTCTCTTACATCGGTTTACCATTCGGGGTTGGCTTATTTGCACATCAAAGAGGCCCTTAAACTTTCAGGTTATACTCATCTGCTAAAGAGTTTGACTTGGGTTGCCTTTTTTGCTAGATATGATCATGGTAGTTATGGCTCACATGAAGATGATGACGAACGTGCTCGCTATGATAGTAAGGGTATGATTGGCATTGACAACCGCCGGACTGGGGATCGAGCTGGTGGTCGCAGTCGTAGCCGGAGCAGGAGCCCAATTGGGGGTCACGGTAGTGGGAATAATAATCGGAGTCCTAACAGAGGTCGCAGTGAGAAGGATGGCAGCCGCAGTAGGAGCCGCAGTAGGAGCAGGAATCATGCCCACACTGGAAGGAGCGGGAGCCGCAGTCGCAGCCGTAGCCTCAACAGGTATGATGGGGGTGAATCAGGACGTGGATGGTCTCCAGTGGCTAAGCAAAGTTCACCTCCCAACCAAAGACCTGGGCTGGACCATTCACCACCGGCCCGGAACCAGGAGCAGCCACAGCAACAGCCTCAAAGGTCTCCACCGTATGATGGTGATCAGCTGCGAAGATCACCTTCTCCGTATAATGGTAATGGAATGCAGCCACAAAGATCACCTTCTCCATACAACGATCATGGAAGTAAGTCGTGGAGGTCACCCGTTCAAGATGATGGAGATGGCATGAGAGAGGCAGCCTCATCTGATCACATTCGGGATCTTCAGAGGGACAAGTCCGGGTCGCCGCACAAGTCCATGGATGAGGAGACGCCTGCCTCAGCAAATAGTGGTGACGTCGATGCCAAATGCCCCATTGATGGTCCAGTTGGTTCGTCAGCCCTACCATACCAAGGGGGGGAAGAGGAAGAAGAGGAGGGAATTATTCCTGCAGATGAGGATGGCATGATACCTACCGAAAGAGGGGGGAACTCACCAAGGGATTGAATCAAGTTGTCCGGTCCGGCAGGCGGAGGGAAATTCCTGATGGTCACCTGCCAAAGAGTTTGCCCCCGGCCCTTTTGTCCATTATTCGCTGCTAATCCACCGTTGATATTTTTGCTGGAAAGGATTTTGATGTTGTAAAACTGGAAATTCAGCTGCAATGGTTGGTTTGACTGTGGAACAGAGCTGGGCCGGCGGGTTTTTATAGTTTACTTTTGTTGTATGTTTCATTACGCTTATAAAAATGTATGATGCTGTTGAACTTGGTCGTGAGCGGGTCTAGAAGCAGGCCACCTGCTCCCCGGCCAAATTGACTGGCGATGAGTATTTCTCCATTGCAAGTCTTTCAGCTGTTCTGTGGAGTTGTAGGATCATCGGATCTTCTGTCCTTAAATTAATCACTTCATTACCCGCAGAAGCCGACAACGAAGTCCCACAAGGGTTCCTCGCGGTCCTACTTGATGGCAAGGAGATTAACTACAGATCTTACCTCCTTCCTGTAGCTGAGGAAGTTCTCTTTGAACAACCTCTTCATCTGCTAGAAGGAGGTGATCGACTCAGCAGGTAAAGACTCGAACCATGCCCGAGCACTCTCTCGTGGCATGGTGGTGAACGCTAAGCACTCGATCGCATCCGAGAAATATTAGGTTGGACTCAAAACTATGCAGGTGGTTGGTAGGATCGGTAGTGCTATTGTACTAAGTGAACGCCGACAACTGAAGCTTTGGAGGAATGGCTGCCTCCAAGATTTCTTGGGAGGAGGGGGCGTAGAAGTCGGCGTCATCGTTGATCAGCCCCTTTGTTCGTGTTGCCTGGAGGATGTCGTCCAAGTAGTGGACCTTCCCTTCGAGCTCGCACTCCACACTAGATCTCCAACTAAACATCCAATAATAAATAAATTTTGAGTTAAAATGAGAGTACCTTCCACCATTCCACCTTCATTAGGTGTAGACTCTATCAATACTTGAAGTCTTCCTTGATGCCTTGGTCCACCTTGATGCTTGCCTTGTGGGGATTGATCTTTCATGAGAGAACAATTAGATATCCTGTGGTCCTTACTCCTACAGTGTAGACATACTCCTAACCTCCTCCAGCACTCCTCTGATCGGTGACCATCTTTGTCATAATACTTGCAACCTTCCTGAGATGATGCAGCATGGATGATCTATCTACCTCCTTCCTTAAACTTCTTGTCTCTTTGGAATCCATTATCTTCATTCGGCCTTTTCTTATCAAATGCAGACTTGAAATCCTCAGAACCAGTAGCTTTCTCCCTCTTCACAACCTTCCCCTTGATCTTATCAGTCATTTTCATAACATCTTTTAACAATTGGGCCTTCTTAAACACATCAATATAAGTTTGAATATCCATGGACGTTAATTGGAGAATATAATAAAGTCTTAACCCATTCATGAACTTCTTCGCCTTCATCCTCTCAGTGCTAACCAAATGTGGGACATAACAAATCATACAAGACAACTAGGCATCGTACTTAGCTACAGATAGACTCCTTTGCTTAAGAGAGACAAACTTCATCGCCTTTTTCTCTCGGACTCTCTCCGAAAAATACATGTTGAAATGCTTCAAAAATTCATTCCAAGTCACTTTATCATAAGGCAAAATTGATTCTATAAACTCTCACCAAGTCCTAACATCTCTCTCCAATTGAAACGTAACTAGCAACACTTTCTCTTGATCAGAACATTGTATGACCCTCAATATCCTTTTCAACTCCTTGACCTAATGCTCAGCTTCATCAGGGTCAATGGAGCCATTAAATATTGGGGGATTCATTCCTCTAAAATTTTGATGCAAGTCCCCCACTTCATGATGAACTCCACCTTGAGTAACTTGTTATAGAACTTGAGTCAACTATTGGACAGTTCTTTGCATCTCCCTCCATTGAGTATACTTGGCAACCATCTCGACAACAATCTAACTCCTATAAAACAACTTTAAAAGTTAATTATTTTATTCCTTCTAGAATTAAGCATATTTTAGCATTTAACCTAAGGCTCTTCCCAATCTCACCGATTGCCTGTTGTAGCGGCAGGAACATGGATCCTAGGCCACATACCACCTTCTCTATTTATTTGTTGGGGAACTCGTCTCGGGCCCGTGGAGCCCTGCAAATACCAAAGCCAAAAGAAGCGTCAGAAGGAGTCCCGGGTGTTACCCCAGGGGACAACCCTCCGATGAACTTACATGCTGAAAAACCGAAAAGGTTTCTTTTCCTTAGGAAGAGCAATCTCAGAATGAATTGACAATAGGGAGTGATCAGACAAGAGCTATGGACCATAGTCCACTTGACTATCAGGGTAATCCATCAACCTATCATGGTTGATGAGATATCTATGAAATCTAGCCAGGATTCTGCTTTGCCCCGAGGCCCTATTACTCCAAGAGAGGGGATCACAAATTTTAAATCCATCAAAGCACAATTCTCAATACAATCATTAAACTCCTGTAGAAGAGCAGTAGGGACAGGTTGACCTCCCATCTTTTCATGAGCATAACGAACAATGTTAAAATCACAGGTTACAATCCAAGGGATATTAGTGGTATGAGGGGCGATGGAAGTGAGGTTTTGCCAAAGGATATGACGCTCCAAATAAGAGTAGGAGGCATAGACAACCGTCATACAAAATGATTTATCATTGCTCCTATCCCTCTCTTTGATGTGAATGAATTTTACACTAGAAAGAATCAAGTGAATATCAAATTTGATAAAGTATCCAAATCCGTCCCTTGATTGTGCGAGTCGTTAGTCAAGAGTTCTGCATTTGGCCAGATGATATTCTTAATGTGAAAAGAATGCACAACTTTAATCTTAGTTTCTACTAAAACAACAATATCAAATGCAACTGAATAAATTAGATTTCTAAGCTCTTTGCATTTATGGAATTTACAAATCCCTCTTACATTCCACGTTAGTATCTTCATGATAACTATAAAAAAAAGCATTCAGCAAGAGTAAAGAGAGCTCAGCACAAATGCTTGGACTTGTTGGTTAAAGGATAAGTAGTTTTCTTTTCTCTCTCATAGAGACTATCCTTAAACTTCTTATCATTTCCATTCTTCTTATCCTTATCAACTTTATCGTTATCCTTTCCTTTAGGAGCATGGCGGATAGAAGCATGATTTTCCTTTCCTTTAGCTACATCAAACTCATCTACGGCATGAAGGGAACGAACTTAGGATTTAAATTTGGTGTACCTTCTTTATCATGGCTAGGAGTCTCTTGATTGATGCCATGGCGACCAAGTGCATGAGACCTGCACGTGGAGTCATCGTGCATGGGAGCTTCGGCCACCTTGGAAGAAGGTGGTGAGGTATTAGATGCTGCCTCACGAGCTGGGGGTGGGTCTAGGTGAGTCACGTGCATGGGAATTTAAGTAGTCTTAGAAGGAGGCGGATTTAGAGGAGCGGCTACCAAAGTTGCATCCGCACGCGATGGGCCCTCGAGAAAGTCTGTTTCATGAAGGCAAAACCTAGTAACCTCTCTAACCCCGCCTTCCTCACATGGAGCCTTTGAGTGCAGAGCTTCTCGAGCCCTGCCTTTGCTTTCGAGTTTGTCGCATGGAGAGGGTGGCGACGAGTCCTTGCGAATAGACGCCCTGGGCATGGCCGGTCGCGATGGACCCCCAAGAGAGTCTACTGCATGAAGTCCAAACCCAGTAACCACTCTAACCCCGCCTTCCTTAGTTGGAGCCTTTGATTGTGGAGCTACTCACTATCTTTCCTCTGTGAACTTAGCTTCTTGCGTAAGCAGCGACGACTACGGCTTTCCCCCAACAATATAGGAAACACCTTGCATAGTTGGGGAGGGTGGCGGCGAGTCCTTGCAACCCAGACTCCATGGGCATGGCCGGTTTAGGGTTTAGTGAGTTTGGGTGACTCAGTCCAAGCCCAGGCTGATCTACCACCGGATCCCCAACAGCGCCTCCATCGCCCGCTGGCATGTCACCGTTCCCCTCTTCCTCTTCATATAGCTCCGACGATGTAGATACTCTCTCAACTCCCTTTGGTGCCTCGGAGGACTCCGCCCAGAAAGGCCCTCCCATTAGTCAAAAAAAGAACAAGAATGAAAAAAGAGAGAAGAAAGAAAAGAAGAAGAAAAAAAAGAGAAAGACGTTAGAATACAAGAAAGGTCAAATTTTACAAGTAATGTTGACATGAAAAATATAATTCAACTACTAATCAGGCAGCGATGTACAAGAAAGCTCAAATCATACAAGCAACATTGACATGAAAGATATAACTCAACTAGCAATAAATGCTTACTCAGTGAGTCCTCTGACTCGAAAGAAGCACTCAAGATCAAGCTCCGGGCAAAGCCAGAAAGATAAGACCCAAGCAAAGAATCGAAACCAAGCTCTAGGCAAAGTTAGAAAGGCAAAACACAGACAAAGAACTCCAAACCAAACGTCAAGCAAAGCCAGAAAGGCAAGTCCAAGGAGGAGGGCAGCAAAAGGTTCTAATATTCAAGATCCGACTGATGTACTGAGGAAATCAATGCAATAAATGCAACAAAAAAGGGGGATGAAGAACAAATGGATTTCCATATGCACAAAAAAGGCCTATTGTAGTCCTCAATATTTCCTCTGTTGATGCATTTTGTGATTTTTCAATGAAACTTAGCCTTAGGATCCACTTAGTGGAGCAGGTCCATGTCACTTCCCTGAAATGGTGTGCGTTCTCCTGAGTTCTCTCCTAGGGACTACTGAGTTGAGAAATATTTGGTTCAACCAAACAAGCAGTAGAAGTCAGATGGCTCGGTGCAAAGTGCATGATGGAATTGGATGTCGACCCAAACTACAATGACAAACGTTGCCCAGAATTGATGATGACACCACACAATACGAAAGCACTGGAGCAACGTACAATGTCTTCCAGTCCTACTCACAGATTATCATCACATCCTCAGAGGAGTCCATCTGAGGGCGAATCTAAACAAAAGCCCCTATCATGCCACCAAGACTCAAGGATGTAACTGGCATATTACTGAAGAGCATGAGTTGTTTGCCATCGCCTTCAACCTAACTCCCCGCCATGTCATTAAGACCAAGGGTTAAAACTTATTGAAGTTGTTGGCTAGGACCATCCAACTCAAAACTTTAAGCTATTACGTAGAGAGGGCTCCATTATTTTGAACACACCTAACTTTGTCCCTTTTCCAATATGAGACTATTCCAACATACACCCTCACGTGCTTTAGACTCTGTCACGTAGACCATGACAAACGGAAGGTGCATGGCCCAAATCACAACCATTGGCTCTAATACCATCTTGAAGTTGTTGGATTGGGTCAAATCCCATTCAAAACATCAAGGCATTGAGTGGAGAGGGCTCCCCTAATTTGACTTTGTCCCTTTTCCAATACTGACTATTCTAACAAGTTCAAGGTGTTATTGGACAAAAATGTCTGCCCTGGACATGAAAATGATTCAAATAATGGCAGCCCGCAGCTTGAGGTGCGGAAAAAATACATCAACAATACCAGCACCAGCATCAAAGGTCTGGAAATACATTCATAATGGCAACCCCCCAGCTGCCCACTTCTACCCAGATGCCAAACAACCTGCTTTTCTTCCCCAGTTCGCATACATAACCAGACTTTTCCACAGCCACCAAAGAACTGCCAGGCAAGTATGCAGTGTTGGATTTAATCTAATGTGGGCATACATATATATATAATAAATTGTATACTATGTGGGCTATCATAAAGTTTATCCCTATTAATGTGATTATTTAAGAGTTTGGGGATATAAGCTCCGTATATGCTTGCTGGTCTAAGTCCTTGGGTTGTCATTGCATCCCCCATACATCATAGGGCTGTGCCACATCAGGCTACCTCTCCTTCTCTCAAAACTTTCTCTAGATATGAGATCCTATCTCTCTAGGTGGCACCTCTTAGGCCTAGTCACCCACGCCACTCACTATAATGACATAGACCTTGATTGGGCCGTCATAGGAGCTCTCATAGAAATGTGGCATCCTAGTACCAACACCTTCCTTTTTCCTACCTTTGAGGCCACTATATTCTTGGAAGAGACGCAGTTACTCCTTAGATTAAAGAGGATGAAGCAAGGTGATGAGGTAAAGATAGCAAATTCGACAAGAAGCATAAGTGCTCAAGAGATACTCTCAAGCCTTATTCCAAGCCCAAATTTGGTGAACCAAATAAAGGCCACCAAGGGAATCAATCTCATGAAGCTTGCGGCATGGGTCTATAAGAGGATGGATCAAGCCAAAGAGGACGATGATTTAGAGAAAGTGATGAAGGCCTTTGTCATATGCTTAGCGGGAGCATTACTCTTCCCTTCATCAGAAGATTTCTTGGAAGAGGGTCAATTGAGTGCGATTGCTAGAATATGGGAAGGAAAGAGGATAGGACCGGCGGTGCTACACTACCTCTACAGTGGGATCACCTTCGCTTCTATGGGATGGCCCCTATATGGGTCTATGCTTCTATTCTCTAGTTGGGTGGACCTCCACCTAAAATTTGACCCATGCGGTGAAACCCAATCAGCTTCTAGGATCTATTACAAAAGTCCTCTCCACTACATGATGGGCGTCCTAGGATTATGTGAGAGGGTTACCAATCGGGTGCCCAAGCTTAGGACACGGGTGGATTGGTGGGGTTACTTCAAGATAATGCCACAAAGCGGCTTCGCATGCATGCCGGGGTTCCTCAAGACCCAAGATCTTCGTGCAGGGCTTTCTTCCGGAACAGAGCTAAGATTGATTGGCGAAACCGAGTTTGTGTTATACAATGCTCATCGATGCCTTCCACAACTCGGCCTTTCTCGGCATTCATTCGAAGAAGCTTCCCATCTCCCACCAATCAAGAAGAGAGAATTGGGCTCAAGTGGGGATCAAGAGGAGGTCAAGACTATCCAAGCTTTATGGCGGGTCAGCATACTTCACCGGCCCATGGAATATGTTGAAGAAGAAGAGGAGCAAAGTAAATCATATGTAATAGCTCTTAGGAATTTGAGGCCCAAAATGGCCCATTGACCATGTAATGATTTTCTTTAATGAATAAAAGATTGATCTTTCTGTTAAGCCAAAACAAAATTCTTATTTGATGGAAATGTGCAATCACTTCTGGCATTAATCCTACTAAAAGTAGGGGGTTCTGTGAGGTTTTCCTGATTACGCGACCAGACCAAAGGCGTTATTTACTGAACAAAGTTTGGGTTGGGGTCGTGAATTATCATTTCTTTCAATTTGTGAAAGAAAATCAATAACGCACCTTCATGAAAGGGCGTTTCCTTTGAAACAGCACCCATATCAAGGCCGCCTATCACAAAATTCTCTTTTTCTAAATTTCAACCTATTAAAAGAAATTACAAACAACGCCTCCTTGCTCGGGAGTTTCCTATAGAATTGCGCCCACGCTTTAGCCGCCTATCATAAAAATCTTTTCCATCCACTAAAGAAAATTCCAAACAACGCCTCCATAGGCAGACATTTCGTAGAGAAACACGCCCAGGATATGGCCGCCTATCACAATATCTTTTTCTTGAATTTTTATTTTGTTAATTAGAAATTACCCTTTACCTGTTTTCATCACAACTGTTAGGATGCAATCATCCACACATTGACAGCAGCAAGTTGCAATTAAATCTCTGGCTTAGCTGCTTAAGGCTAAGTTGGCCTGATTATTAGGTCTTAACTGTCGAGCTTCCTTCCTGTATATTCATTTATATTTGTGATCATTTAAATAGGTCGTTTTGTGACTTAACTAGGATTCCTTGTTCATTGTCAAAATTCTGGTAACATACCCCATTTTGGTATCTTCTATTCTGCTTTGTGCTTGGTTTTGAATATGAGTTGGTTGTATCTGCAGCAACCATGCTCGTGCTGAATCCACGAGTTCTGAGGGGAAGTTTGTTGATGAAACATCCTGGGGTGCAGCTGTTGATACTAACACTGATGCTGACTCTGTGTGGGATTTTAACAGCAAGGTAAATTAATCCTGCTTATTACCTTTGATGATTTTCCTGGCATCATATATTTTATCATTATTTTCCTGTAGCCACTCAAGCAACGTCGCATGGATGCGATTGTTTTTTGTCTGCGCTCCATTACACCCATAAAATGCATATAATCATTAAATAATCCAATGTTTAAATATCCACATAAGTAATTGTATATCACCAATCTCATGCAGGAATTTGATCATGAGAGTAAACAGAATTCTTTCCCTTGGGTCGAGACTTCGGTCTGGATCCAATCAGAACAGACTCCGAGTACAGCTAGTGTTTTTGGGACAAAAGAGAAGAGCCCATTCTTTGCGGATTCTGTTCCAGGGACCCCACAGTTCAACTCCAACTCCTCCCCATGATTCAGTGAAGGACCTGAAGACCACCACTCCTTTGATAGTTTTAGCCGGTTCGACTCTTTCAGTATGCATGATGGTGGATTCTTCCCACCGCGTGAGAACCTTGCAAGATTTGACTCTATTCGCAGCACTTCAGACCAGAGTCGACAGTTTACATTTGATGACTTAGACCCATTTGGCATCAGCGGACCATTTAAATCTTCCGAAAGCCAGACACCAAGACGGGATTCTGATAACTGGAGTTCATTCTAGAAAGTTGTACACCATCAGGAATGCAGAATGCGAGAGCTTTGGCGCAGTTCATAGTGAGCAGATTCGAGATTGTGTTTTTCATAAATATGCAAAGGGTGGACGTGGTTATGAGTTTAGGTTATTTCCTCCATGTTTCACGAAATCTGGTTTTCCCCCTGCGGCCTCGTTGTTTTTGCTTGTTATCCCGTCATTTCAGGGTGCAAAATATGTACTTCATCTTGTTAGATGGATCTTCGCCGCCGCATCATTCTTTATATAATATATTTGTTGTTGTGGTTTTGGGATCGGAAATACCGTACCTTGTTCATAATTGGCCCGGAGAATCACATTTGTTACACAAGGGAATGGCCGAGATGTTGTTTGCACTTATTGCTGTTGACGGACTAGATTTTGTTGCATTCAAACGCGAGCATCGTTGAACATTCTTTTTTGTGCTCAATTTTGTGCGAGAACAAAATTTGACAGTGTGAATTACATTCATTCTGGCGGTGCGAATGGTGAATTGGTGCTTGCGTAGAGCAAATGGTTGCTCGATTGGGAAAGTTTGTTTTTTATTGATTTTTGTTTTGTTGTGGTTCAGGATGAAACTTGTTCTTATTTGGAGTTTGTTTTTTTATATTTGAGTTTATTTTATTTCTTTGCGTTTTGTGTTTGATATTTATATCTTCTTCCTTTAGCATCACGGTTCACTGTGCTCATGTTTTTCTCTTTGATTGGTATGCTTTGTTTGGATGGTTCAGTGTCCCGCCCCCGCCCTCGCCGCGGACATAGGTGCGTTGCCACTTCTCGGCCATCGCCGCCTCCTCGCGCGCCTTCAGGCGCTTGGCGAAGTCGGCGCGGCTGGCGGCCCAGCCGTCGAAGGCGGTCTTCAACTCCGGATCGGTGTCCAGCTGGCGGATTTCCGGTTGCACGGCGTCCAGTTGGGCGTGCGGGACCAGGGTCAGGAAGGCGAACGGCTCACCCGCCTCGAAACGCACCACGCCCGGCTTCAGGAACCGCCAGTTCATGGTGAAGGGGAACGGCAGCCAGTCGGTTTCCACCAGGCCGTCGAGGGCGGCGATGCCGTCCTTGGCGGTGTTTGGCGAGCCGCGGGTCCAGACCGCCCAGCCCGGCGGGGTCTTGAACAGCCAGCCGGTGTGGAAGGTGATGATGCCGCTGCCGAAGTGCGAGGTGACCAGGTGCGGCACGCGCGGGTCACCGGACCGGAACTGGATCGCGTCGTTGCCGGTCCCGCCGTACCAGGCCGCTTCGAAACCGAACGGGGTGATCAACTCCCAGCCGCTGGCGTTGGCGATCGACAGCGGGATGCAGCGGTAGGCGTAGCGCTCCGGCGTCGCGTCCATCCAGGCCCGATCGGGACGCGCCGGAACCAGCTTCGGCGGGTCCGGCCAGAGGGGGAAGCAGGTCAGACCGGGCGGACCGAGCGTCTCGGTGGTTTCCGCCGGTTCCACCTTGGTCGCCTTGCTCATGCCGAAGAAAACCTCCGCCAACGGTTGAAGGCCGAGTGGTAGACGAAGCCGGCCGCGGCCGGCAATGGCCGTCCGCCTCAGCGCAGATGCTGCAGCACCCAGGGGGCGATCTCATCCGCGCGGACGCGCGCCAGGTCGTGGTCGCCGCCCGGCAGGACCTTCAGCGTCGCGTTCGGCAGCAGCGCCTCGAGCCGGCGCCCCACCGCCACCGGGCTGATCGGATCGGCGTCGCCCCACAGCAGCAGCACCGGCTGGGTCACGCTGCCGAGGCGGTCGGCGAAGTCCGGCCGCGCCTCGGTGATCCAGTGGGCGGCGCGGGGATTGTTGCGGCGGTAGGTCTCGCGCCAGTTGGAGCCGCCAAGCCCCTCGACGTCCACGCCGCCCGAGGTCACGGTCAGCACCAGCCGCCGGACCCTGTCGGGATTGCGCAAGGTGACCGCCATGGCCACGGCCCCGCCCATCGACTGGGCCAGAAGATCGACCGGACCATCGCCGAGCCGCGCCTCAACGAGGCTGACCAGATCGTCGAAGCCATTGATGTTCGGGTCGGCCGGCTGGCGACCCAGGCCGGGCCAGCCGAGGCGCGTCTTCTGCCAGGTCGCGGGCAGGCGGTCGGCGAGCGGACGCCAGAAGTCGGGGTCCGCGCCAGCGCCCGGCAGGAAGAGACGTTGGTGCGTCATCGGCTGCGCCTCGCACGGGGACGCTCGGCAGGGGCGCGCTTCGCAGGGCGCGCCCGCAAACGCCCTCCAGATCAGATGACGGCCTGGGCCACGCGCAGGGCCGCCATCGGCAGATCGCTGGCGCGGATCATCATGAAGTCGCCCGACGGTCCGCCCGGCACGATCCAGCGGCCCAGGATCTCCGAGCCATCGTCGCTGACCTCGCCCTCGTAGCGCACGGAGTCATAGGCGTCGAAGGCGCCGTCGTAGAGCTTCAGGAAGCTGAGTTGCACGCCGTCGCGGCGACCGTCGACCGTGGCGGTCAACATGTGCCCCTTGGCCTCGCCGACGGCGCCGGTTTCCTCGGTGTCGCCGCTGACCCGTCCGCGCTGTTCCACCAGGGATTTGACGGGCTATTTAGGTCAACCAAAAAAATCAAAATATGGCCCAATTCTTTAATGGGTTCAGATTTTTAAGCTAGACCAAAGGCCCACGTGCCAAAAAAGAGGTGGCGGCTCAGTCCAGTGGGATGGCTGACCTGATAGCCCTGGCGAAGAGTGCATTTGAGAGGATCGTTGTAGGGTGAGACAAGTGACATGGCCGAGCTTTCTCTGCACAGATCAAAGAAAAAGTTCTCAAAGATGGTGAGATATCTCAAGAGGACTCTATGATGCTTAAGTTAGTCAAGAATGACTGGTAGAGGAGGGATCAGAAGAGTAGAGAGCGTAATTTTTCACTGTTAGAGTTCTTGTTGATATACCTATCGATATCATTCTTCTGTTCCCTCTATAGACTCTTGAGACAGACTCTGGTGATCCAAATACTGAGAAGCTTGTGGCTCTAGGGGTCATACCGTTCCGCCACATGTCAAGCCGGTTATGGCAAAGATCATAGGTGGACTGGGGGCTACTACAGAGACATGTGGCCCTTAGGACAGTTATGGCGGGAATATCTTGCTTGATATGGCATCTGTTCGAATTTCGCACCCATAATCAAGGTAGGTTCAAATCTTGGCTGGAACCCCCATGTCATTAAGGTTGTATACCTGGAGGAGATCATTATGTCATGTATTTATGGTGTCTTGAATCGAGAGAATTATTAATTGATGACCATAATGAAGAGACTAGTGTGCCCACAGGGGACATACTCTGCCTTACGTCTTGGAGTTTGACTTGTAGTGACAGTGGGTTGGACGATGTATGGACGGAGATTAGTGTAGGACGTCATGTGAGGTATCGTATGGTGAATCGAGGAAGGCAATGATAGGGCGTGGTGTTATGATGCTTACCGTTTGGGCCGTACACGCGTAGGGTGACATGGCACCCGGCCATTTAATGTGAGTCTTGTATTTCAAAATCAGGTAGGGCGTCTGCACTCATTACTTGCCTCCCAACCCTTAGCACGACACATGACATATTTTGTCAGAGGGTGGCACCCGACACGATTTACGAGGGTCACAAATCTTTGCATGTTCTCTCTTCCATCATGATTGTCTATCCTCGATCAAAGCATTGGGACCTCGTCATTGGCTATATAAGGGGAAGCCCGGGGCTATCGCTCAATCATCCTCGAGAAAACCATACTCTAGGGCTAGGCTTGTCTTTATCATTTATTTGTCATTTTCATCTTGATTGTCTCATTGGCCATATATTCTTGAGATAGAACAGGTGAGATAGAGTTATCTCCAAATTGTAATTTAGTGCACCCCAATTTGGAAGTACCAAACTTGAATTTTGGTTCTTTCTGTTCCCTAATTCGTTTTGTTGAATCAAATGGATAGAAAAAAATATAACAAATAGAATGACAAATAAAAAAGGGTACCATAGCATTTCTCTGGTATATTTATGGGAGATATCATAATGACTTTGTTCCGGTGGGCAAAAGAACAGTCACAGAAACTTCTGACGTGCTTTTAAATGGGCGCATTCAATCTCCCGCTAAAGAAAGTGATTCAATAATTCTGAAAAGATAATCTTCCTGAATCAACATGGTGGAGACAACATCATTCCAACCATTGAAGTTAAGAGCATAACTTTATATTTTCGGTACATGACAGCCTTTGTAAAGCACTTTGGCCGAAGTGATGTATTCACTGTTTATTGACAAAATTACAGTTAAACTAAAGCATATTTTCATGTCCATCCCTCCTCATGAACAATGACCCTCGCAACTTCAAGGTCTCTAGAGGCCATTTCTGACATTATTACCAACGAAAATTTTGACATCTACGTATGTCAAAATTTTTTGATGAATTTAAGATGGAAAAAAATATGTCAGAAATTAGCGACCTAAAAGTTCTGACGTCCATATTCGGTCGAAATTCTATCGAAACATAACTTTGGGATGTCTTTCCGACGGATTTGCGATGGAATGTAGACGTTAGAAAAACTAACTTTCCTTGTAGTGTTAGTGTGCCACAAGATGAGTGTCAAGTTTGACAGAGATTTTCAAAGGAGCGTGCAACAACAAACATACAGCAAATATGAGAGCACATTGAAGACATTTAACTGAAGTTGTGACAAGAATGTTCAATATTTAATAGTTGTGAAGGTTTTCAAAATAGCTTGCTCAAGGATACAACGACAGAAATATCAATCATAGATGTCAGTAAGGAATGTTAATTACAATGCAAGCTAGTAATCAACCCACAACTGAGATTAGTACTAGGCGGAGGTTGGATCCAAGGATCTTCTCACGCAAGGGGCAACTTTCCAGATAGGCCTGACCTATCTTTTTAGCTATGCCTTTTCATATACTGTCTAGTTGTTACAAGAAGTGAGCAACTTTAGCATGCAGCTGATAGATCAATGATATAGTAATGAAAATCAAGCAGGTAAAAATAGCAAGCTCCCCCTCAGCAAATGTAGGAGCAATAGACAGTAGATTCCATACCAGATAAGAATGGAAATCAGATGAGACTTGAATAAAGAGTCGACCAAGAATAAAGTGAATTTAACTTCACTTGCACCAAGAAATATCAAGGTTTAAAGAACACAACCAAGAGAGAGGTTCAGACTGAAGATGAGGACTTCGGTTGACCGAAATGAACAATTTGGTCAACCGACATAAACAGTGAGTGAATTTTGAGACAGATCAAACAATTCAGATCAAGACATAAGCTCCCTTTAATCGTATGCATGTTTGTTAATTAATCTTTTGGATTTTTCTTTAACATGACAGATGTGCAAACTCAATATGTACATGAATAACTTGTGTGAGCAGGAAAATGCATGAACTCCCCCTATCTAAATGCGCTAAATTAATAATTGTGATAGAAAAACCATGCATGGGACTTTGATTAATCTAACCACATATGCATGAGACACAAAATCACCTTGACTAATATGTTTTTTAGAAAAAATGTCAGACCCTAAACACATAATTGAACCATGGTACTTGACGGAGGACCAGCCTCTACGCATAGCGTGGGTTTCCAGACAAAAATGATCTGCCTTTCTCTCAACATGCCATTTGATATACCATGTGAGGTCATGCAAGAATATGCAAAGCAAATGCAGTCTAATGTGCATCTTAAATTTTTGAATGACTATTGGCTAAGCACATGTACATGTAGATGATACATGCAAGCATCAATCACATGCAATTCAAATTTTCAGGCAATGATAGCCAATTCTTTTTCAATCTCATATATGCATTGATAACTCAACATATGCCAATCTCATATATGCACAGATAACTCAATCATATTCATTGAGAGACTTATGAAAAATAATGTAAATATCAGATGCAAATATAAACATGTATGCATGAGATTTGACTTATAGATCAAGAATGATATGCAACTACCAGAAGGAGAATATTGAAAACTCAAATGTCCAAACCTGTAAAGTGCAGAAATGGGGTTTTACCATACTCAGGTGCCTTGGCTTATTGAACCCCTTTTATTCCTCAGCCCCAAGGCACTCCTGCAAAACACAATTCTTATTTTGCATTTCTAGGTACCCAAGAATTCTTCGCCCAACTCAATTTTTATCATCCGTAAATGTTGTCTATCACACCACTGGAAAGTGGCAGCCTCAGCCTATCCTATGGATAATGACCAACACAAAACATGCACACGAGAGAGGGGTTTTCATTTAGATATCTTCGCTGTGAGTTCCCTTACCAACTTTGCTGCAACCATTGCTGTCATTCCGTCGACAGTGTCACGCTGTGGATTGAATTCTACTACATCAGCAGCCACAACATCCGCCTGCAGGTTGTGTAGAATGTTAAGAACATCACGGAAAGAGAGACCGCCTGGCTCAATGTGGGAGACACCAGGTGCAAATGCTGGGTCGAGGCAATCCACATCTACTGAAATGTAAACACCCTTTACTCCTTCCCCTAGTTTCTGCAAACCAAATAAAGCCTGTATGTAAGTCAACAATTCTCGATTAAAGGTGATCAAGAATTTACCCTCGTGATTCTATAGTGTGATCCATGCTCATGCAGCCGATCTGGTGGCACATATGAATACTTATTGTACTTGGGCAATAAATACTCTGGTTGCAGTTCGAGTATCCCAGAATTTTGTGACCAAAGGGAAGGAAAAGGTCATTGAAAATAAAGCTTCACCTGCTATCATGGCTACGATTCAAAATCAACTTAAAATATGGATGTGCTAGATATATACTTACGTCATCATCAATTATTAATCAGGTTAGATGAGCATGTACTTTCACAAGACATTAACAATAAAATGACCGTAAAATGTTGCGTCAGAGCACAAGGAGAAATAACATTCATCTAGGAGGCAAAAGCTAAAACGCAAAAACATGCAACATAAAATTACATAAAAAGTCATGAAAATTTTCCTATGGGGTCAAACATTTGTTGTGAAATGGTCCCGCCTCAAATTTTACAAATTTTGACATAGCATCATCTCTTTACTAGCACATAGAAAAGACTATTCTATGTACAGAATGAAGGAGATCTTTGCATAAGATGTGTTCGACATATTCTTGATGCCTAACATGTCATGCTTTTGCGGGTCCATGCAGAATGTTGGCAGTGCATGCGATTAAAAACTTCAACAGCATATATACCACATAACATCACATATACATAATTGTAACGATGTTTTCAGGTTCAATGGAGTTTTTCCCCTTTTTCCTTGGGGGGCGGGGTTGGGGAGAGGAGGAGGAGAAAAACCAGATTTTCCAACATGTGGCGATCTCTGGAAAAGGTGCGCATTTCATACTGCTCCACCCCAAAACGTTGTCCTTGCTCACGGCCTTCTCTTGTTATTGATCTAATACCAACCTAGAGTTACATCAATAATGGTTAATCAATTGGGATACATAGAAGTAATGTTTGACCTAGTAGTATGCAGTTGTAAAATTGGAATAGAATTTCCTCTTAACTCTAAACAAGATAAATGATGGCAACTTAGCATTACGCTAAAGTCAAAAGTCATCTATAAAAATTCCATCTTGAACTGATATCTGAAACTTGAATCAATGAAAGGAAGCTCCTGGGAAACAAAACAAATGCCTCCAGAGCTAAGCAGAATTGTCTTCTTTTGTGAAATAAGCAGAATTGTCTTCCCGAGCAATCTTCTTAATCTTACATCACAATGATTTAGATCCATAAGAGATTACGGTTCATAGATACGAGACCAAGGGATTTCTCTTAAAAATATGTTTCCAGAGTTATCATCAGCACAATTTATATATTTTTTGAAAGTAGTCAACAGCACATAACTAACCAATCATAGAATGCAAAAACTAGTTCATGATTATTCCAGTCCAATGTAGGCACCAGATTTGATCCACTTCAACCTCTCAATTATGTTTCCAAAGCACTAGTGAATTTATTGTCCTACACGGGAGAATTTATTGTTGATGATAATCGTGCTTTCGTGGAGTTTCACGTGAAATGCAAGGCCACAAGCACTTTGAAAATGTTACATATTTTGATGGAGCTCGCGCAGAAGTTTGTCTTTCGGAGGAATTTTACATTATTGTGGGGTATGAGTGGTTAGAAGAGCGACATGCTGCCATGCATCCTGAGCTAGCTAATTGCACTCTCCAGCCACCACATTTGAAGAGTAAATTTTGTTTTCCCAATTCATACTTTGTTTTTGCCAAGGTTTGCAATTTCGGATCGGTATCAGTCGGATCACCCGATCCGATCTGATTTCGGGCGATCCGATCTGATACCATGACGCCCAATACCGATTTTGCACTAGGATCGTCCAGATCAGGCAATATCGGGTCGGATCGCCCAATACTTCCCGGTACTGGGGGATCCCTCCCAAGCAACCCCATTTAAAATTCAAATGGGGTGGCTTGGAGGGGAAGGCCATCGGGGGGTCTTTTGGGCCTGAGATTTCTTTGACCGGTCAAACGCTTTCGCACACACAACTCTTCCACAGACACACATGTAGACACTCTTGCTCTCCATCCTTCTTCCTCCCCATCACCCCTCTCTCTCTCTCTCCCACTCCCTCTCTCTCTCACACACACTCCCACATTCTCTCTCCCCGCATCTTACTCTCTCTAGGCTTGTTGAAGGAAGATCAAGGGTGATGTCAACTATTCCATGAACATTTGAGCCTCCAATAGTTTTGAGTATGTCAACTAATGCATGTGAAATTGAGCCTTACCCATGTTATAACATCTTTCCCATTTTTCAGATTTTTTTCAGTTTTTTAGAATTTTTTTCACAAGCCTATGAACTACTGGCCTGACTCGGCCAAGATCGGTCCAGGATCGGTCGATCCCACTGATCTGGACGGTTCTAGACCGGTCGATCCGATACCAATCCCCAATTCTGCCTTCCTTGGTTTTAGCCAGTGCCAAGTCAATGCTTCCAGAGCAAATAGCGATAGGTGGTAAGACAATAAAACTGACAACCATTGCTCAAGGTGATCGTGTATCTGCTGGACCTATGGTTGAGGTTGCTTGGGATGCTACATTATTTGTTGAGTCGGGACTTCACTTGATTTCTGATGATGTGTTTGAGGCAGGATCATCGCTGATAAACACTAGTGACTCACCTGGCAATGTTGCCTAAGATCAAATGCTCATGACCAATGCAAGTTTGGACCTACTTTCTGAGCACTTGTTTGAGGCCCACTAGATTATGCGTTGCTCTTTTCTTACAGATTTTAGCAAGGATCAGGGTGTCTTTGACATAATATGGGGTAATTTTGACACACAGATTCAATGTATACTCAAGCTTCTCAATTTGGCTATCCCTATGGAGTCATTAGCGATGCATGGGTTTGTCACCCCCCCTACTTGTTGTGTGGATACTTCAGCACTTCAAAATTCGAGGACGAATTTTCTCGAACTAGGAGAGATGCAAGAGCATGTGCGGATTTGTTCAAATAATGGCTACAATTGGTGAGAACACCGAGCAATTGAGTTGTAGCTGCCCGCACTCCACCCCGATGTTCTTTTGGCTCGGAGATGTTCTATGCCCTTGAGGTGTATTTTTATTTACTTCCATGTATTTCCTTTTTGCTCGAGTCCAACAAGGGCGATGTTGTCCTTTGATGGTTGGGTCTTTAGTCTGGTTTCTTAAAAGTCATTTTTGCATGGCGGCCAACCGGCTGCCGCACGAGCTGTCCGGCGGTGAGCAGCAGCGCGTCGCGATCGCCCGCGCGTTCGTCAACCGGCCGCTGGTGCTGCTCGCCGACGAGTTATTATAGATCGTACTGCTCATCACCGTACCATTGCTGTTGGTAATATACATGCCGCCGCCATAACCCGTGGCGACATTATCGGCCAGGACACAATTATAGATCTTCGGATTGTTGCCGTTATAGACCATGCCCCCGCCATTACCGGAAGCCACATTGCCGTCGTAGACGTTCTCGCTGTCGATCACATTCGACGTGCTGTCGTATTGCCCCGCGCCGTCTCCCACGGAAACGTTATTCAGGAAAAGACTGTGTATCAGCGTTACATTGGACCCGCTGGCAAACATAGCGCCCCCGCCTCCGGGTCCCGTGGCAGTCGCTTTGTTTTGCGAGAACGTGTCGGTCGTCAGATAAGGCGACGGCGAACCGGCGCTCGTAAAATAGATGCCCCCGCCTTCCAGGCCGGTGTTTTTGGAAAAATTACTTTCATCGACCAGAGGGGAAGAACTGATAACAGCCATCCCACCACCATAGCTAGTCGCCGTATTGTTGGTAAAAGTGGTATAGGTGATGGGACTATTGGACCCCTGATTGTATAGAAGCCCACCGCCCATCCCGCTGGCCGTATTTCCGCTGATGCTGCAATTACTCATGGTAAGCCCGCCGTTCGCCAGGTATACGCCGCCGCCCCCGGTCTGTGAAGCAGTGGTGGTACTCTGATTACTGGTAAACGTGCAGCCCGTGATCGTCACGGCGACATTGCCGTTGTCCCGGGCCAGACCGCCGCCGTTGCCCGCCGCCGTATTGTTGTTGAACGTACACGACGTCAGCGTGTAACCGCCACCGCCATTGGCGTTGATCATCATCCCGCCGCCCTCGCCCTGCGAGCTGTTGTTGCTGAATGTACAGCTGGCGAATGTCACGGTAGTGCCATAGGTGTACAACCCGCCGCCATTGCTGCTTGCCGTATTACCGGTCATGGTACAATTGGAGATCGTGACCGTAGTCTGATAACACATGACCCCGGCGCCGAGATTTTCGGCAACGGAAATACCATTATACGTATCGCTTCCGGCCCCATTGGCATCACCGCTCGTAATGGTAAACCCATCCAGCACCGTCGTGCCGGTGTTGCCATTGGATACTACGACATGATAAGAGTTGCCGGCGCCGCCGATATTTCCGGAAAGTGTCGTAACATTGGTGGTCCAGTTACGTTGACTTAAGGAAGTCTCGGTCCCGGCAAAACCACCGTATACTGCTACGCCGCTCTTCAGCACGAATGCAGCAGCACGTGTGGCTCCCGGATAATACGTCCCTGCCGCCACCCATATTTGGCTGCCCGATGCGGCGGCGCTGATGATGGTCGCAAGCTGGGTTGCCCCTGCCGCATTGGCCCACGAGGAACCGTTACCGGAACCGGAAGCCGCAGTCTTTACGTAATAGGTTTGAGCTTGCAGGAACGAGCCGGCGAACAAAAGGCTCATGGTAAATAAAATACGTGTTCGCCTGGAGAAGTCTAAGGGTTTTGTAGGGGGTGGCATATCATAGGGTTTGGAAGACAAAATTACCAATCCCCTTCGCAGATGCAAGCTTGGCGCTGCTTTTAACAAAAGCCTACAAGAAAGATCAATGCCTCATCGTAATAATTTGATCATCTTCTAATGTTTTTCATTTATCTTACCGCACGTATGCATCGCTACCTTCCGATTAACAGATTTCTCTTATTGCCGGCGCTTCTGCTGATGCACGGTAGCAATGTTTTCTCCGATAGTATAATGAGGAAACAATCCTATGTTCTGGAACACATACCCGATCTTCCGTCGCAGGTCTTCCACCCGCTGGTCGACAATCCGCCGGCCGTCGATCAGGATCTCGCCGGAGTCGGGCTCCAGGAGGCGGTTGATCATCTTGAGCAGGGTAGTCTTGCCCGAACCGCTGGAACCCAGAAAGACCACCGTCTCTCCATCCTGCACAGTGAAGGAGATATCGTCAACGGCAGTATAAGCGCCGAAAGTTTTGGTGATATTTTTTACTTCGATCATGTTTTTGATCCAGGATCGCGCTCGGGTCAGTCCTCCAGCCGGGCGAACAGGTTATTCAGGGACTCCGCGAATGTCGGATGGGCGATCATGGTATCCCGCAGCACATCGCAGGTGATGCCACCCATCATAGCCAGCTGGAGCATCGTCATCAACTCACCGCCGTTCTCCGACAGCATGGCCGCCCCGAGTATCTTGCCGGTATCGGCTTCTACAATGGCCTTCAGCAGACCGCGTGTCTCGTCGTTCTCCCAGGCCCGGGCGATGTGCGAGGCCGCCATCCTGGCCACCTTTATCCTGATCCCTGCCGCCCTGGCTTCGTTTTCGGTGAGCCCTACCCTGCCCAGCTCGGGGTCCGTGAACATACAATAAAGTTGCGGTCTTCCGGCGATACTCTCGTTCCCCTTTTCAAAAAGGTTCTTGTACACTATCAGGTGATCGTTGTACGAAACATGGGTAAACTGCGGACCGCCCTTGACATCGCCGATCGCATAGATGCCCGGGACATTGGTTTCCAGCTTGTCGTTGACCTTGATGAATCCATGTTCGTCGACGGCAACGCCGGTACCCGCCACATGGAGGGCTGCAGTTTCGGGCATCCGCCCGGTAGCTACCAGTAAATGGGAGGCGGTGATCTTTTTCGTTCCGAGATCGAGCCCGATCGCACCCCCCTGAGGGCTCACGCCGGTCACCTTTGCACCGGTGAGAATGCGGATGCCATCCTCTTCCAATATCTTTTTGATGGCTGCAGAGATGTCTTCGTCTTCCTTGACGAGGAAACGATCATGCGCTTCCAGTATCGTCACCTCGCTCCCCAGCCGGCGATAGTATTGACCGAATTCGAGCCCGATATAACTCCCGCCGATGATCGCAAGATGAGAAGGAACTTCCATAAGATCGAGGATCGTATCCGAGGTCAGAAATTTTACCGAAGACAGACCCGGCATGGGTGGGATCACGGGACTGGTGCCGGTATTGATGAAAATATGTTCCGCCGTCATGGTGCCGCTCGATCCATCGTCGCGATTGAGCATAATTTCTTTATGGCCCGTGAAAACGGCCGTTCCAAAATGAACGTCGAGATTAGGTGTTTCCAGTAAACTCCTGGCGGTAGATTCACGGGCCTGCAGGACATGCGCGTTCTTGCGCCGGATCACCGTTTCGATGTCGACAGACAAGTCTGTAGTGTGAATGCCGTAATCCGCGCTCCTGCGCACAAGATAGGCGACGCGGCCGCTGGCAATCAGTGTCTTAGTGGGAGTACAACCGACGTTGATACAACATCCGCCGATCCATTTCTTTTCTATCAGGGCCGTTTTCCAGCCCGCAGCGGCGAGCTTTTCGACTTTCTCGACGATGCGCGAACGGCGCTGCTTGAACAGGGTTTCCGGTTCATAGCTGAAACCGCACTTGGGGCATTCGATCGGCCGCTTTGTGAGGTCGTAAAACCGCGCATTGCAGCTGGGACAGGCCCGTTTGGTTCCAAGATCTGAATCCGTATCATCTCATCCCAAGCCGATGACCGAGACGACCGATCTGATCGGGACGACAAACCCTGCAAAAGAGATGTCGCATGGAGCAGCTCCGAAGCGTTTCTCTAAAAACTATCTTCACATCTCCAATGGTTGCAATCCCCTGCAAGTCACTTACAAAGTTGGTGTAAACAAGAAACTCCTGTTTCATGTATACATACTTAAGAAAAAGTCCCCTCTTTTATCTCTTCTCCCTCCTTCCACTCTGTCTCCTCTTATTGCCAGAGAAATGAGTCAGTGCCGGACACCTGATGAGCAAACAATCTCCCTTCCTTCTATCCACACGGTCATCACATAGTGCCACAGGCCCACAACTCTCAATTCGATTCTTCTGATTTATTGAAATTCGGAGCTATAACACCACCGTCACTGGGAATGTGCACGGTGGAGTCGAGAATCCATGCAAGGCCTCCTCCCCTCTCCTTAACCCTGCTTAGCGAAAGATCAATCGCCACTGGTTATCAAACAGGGAAAGTGAATGGGCGTTTTTCTGACGCAATATAACCGGGACAGATGAAGAGCAGGATTATCATCCAAGATTGAGTCAAAATCAGATAAAATTCCACCATCTCTTGTGCTTAAAGCCAGGAAGACAGCACGACACCTGTGCTCCATTTGTTACTTAGCATCATCCTGCACATAAAGGAAATCTGTATGGCATACAAACTAGACTACATATGTACACCGCTTATTCAGTGAGTTCATGACGCCCCCGTGTCAATAGAACTTCATAGATCTGGACAAAATGGACGTATCATCCTAATCAATCGTGCTAATCACTTTTTACAGATGAGCTAACAGCAAAGAAGCCTTGAAACGAGAAACCCGTTGCTTTCTTTTCTTTTCTAACAAAAAACTGGGGTCCCCCGCTGGAATGGAAACCAGCTCAAACCACCATGCTTGATTCAGTTTGATTCGGCATCAGTTATGCTCACACATGGCTGCCCAGTTTCACTGGAACTGCTGTTGGGTTTCTTGAACTGCACCAAGATCATTGTCATGTTGTCGCAGCCTTCTCCAGTGGCTGTTGATGGTGCCAAACACCTGTCGAGCACTCTCTCACACACTGCAGAGAGAGAGGTTTCCTACATTCACAAGAACAAGTCCGGCTAAATTGTCAACAGCCCAGTAGGCATCTGAAATCATGAAAGAGCAACACCGGGAACGATAGGGGGCATTCGAGACGCATGGCATGCCATGGCAGCAACCATCAACAATGGGAAAAGGTATATTTCTATCTGTCGTGGAGAAATACCAGTAGGCGAGGACACATTCACCAGACGCAAGTTAGATTCTTATGCTTGCAAACCACGTTCATCTATATCCAATAGGCATTGTCATCCAATTAAGAGAATCAATTCTTTCTCATTAAGTATTTTCAAATGCTGAGCTACATTTTAGCTCTTCTGATGCTGTTGAAGACTATTAAGGACTTCGCAATGACATGACATCAGTTTTTTTTCTGCGAGTTGAAACTTCCATTGTATAGAAATTATGTACTAAAATTATCAAAATGTGCTGTTTACATACCGCATTTATGTGTTCATGAATGAAATCCACGAGTTGCTGGCTAGTCATGCAGTCCCTGAAGACAATGAACCAATGCTTCAGTTAATTTTCTAGTCAAAAGTGAAACACATTCAGAAAACAAACATAGTATAATGAAAGCAAATCATGGAATCTCTCCAATAAAATCTTATGTTGGGGAGGGGGGTGCTGTTGAGTTACCGGGGGTAATTAAGACCTTGCTCACCGCTGGCGTCTGGGTAGTTTATAGCGGGGTTTCCGGGTTCAACCCTCTCGAAGTCGTGCAGAAAATCGCTCGCAATCCGGGCGAGGCATCCTCGATCATCGCCGGGGAGAAGACCTCTCTCAGCGTCAAGTCGTCGTCTTCCAGCGGTGACGGCGTGACGGACTCCTCAAAGCCGCTAACGTCGCTCGCGGTCGTCTGCGGGTTCGCGTGTCACCAGGCGCGCAACAGCGGTTCCCCGGGCGTGGACTTCCGCGCGCCTGTGGGAACGCCGATCATCACGCCAGTGTCGGGGAAGGTCACGAACGCTTCGTATCCTCCCGGCTATGGTAACTATGTGACGATCACGACCAAGGACGGTTACCGTATCCATTTCGGTCACCTGTCCAAGTTCAGCGTGAAGAACAACACGGAAGTCAAAGCGGGTACCGTTGTCGGGCTGTCCGGCGGCGCTGTGGGATCGCCCGGCGCTGGCAACTCGACCGGCCCGCATATTCACATGGACGTTCAGCCGCCCGGATCGCGTAAGCACATCGACCCCATCAAGTTCCTTGCCGGTGCGCGCATCACGCAGGAGGCGAAATGAATTCTGATCTTTCGACACTCGCCCTGGTCAGTGGCGTTACGACCGCGATCAACGCGGCGTACACGATCCAGCGCGGCGGCGACGGCGTTGTGTCCGTGGTCGCGGGCGGCGTCGCATTCGTGGCGCTCGCCACGTTCGGCGGCCTGGTCGGCCGTATGGAACTGGCTACCGCCCTTGCTTATGTCTTCCTGGTTGCCGCGCTGTTCCTGCGCGGCCTGCCTCTCATCCAGTCCACTACGACACTTGTCACGAAGGAGAAGAACGCATGATCGACAAGATCATTTCCGTGTTCATCATGGCGCTCGTGATCACGGGTCTTGGAATCGCGGTTCGTCCGGGTTCGCAGGCTCCCGCGATCATCAAGGAATCGCTTGGCGGGTTCGCCAAGATTCAGACCGCCGCGTACGGCCCGAAGTAAGCGGGGTTCAGACATGCTGATCGTTCCCCGTTCGGAAGACGCCCTGATCGACTCTTACGGGCCGCGCACCGACGACACCGCCCCGACAGTCACGCAGGCGGACGACCCCGGCGCGGACCTTCAGTCTGTCGGCGGTGCCTCGATTCCTGCGCTCCCGTCGCCCTCGGTCGGCGGTCAGAACGGTTCCCGAATCCGTAATGGTTTCTCGACCGGGTTCCGTGGCTTTCGTCAGCGGATCGCGGCGCTTACGGGTATCGTCGTCGTCGCTCCCCCGATCCGCAACCCTGTACAGGGTGACGTGGGACGTACGAACCGTGTCGCGTCCCTGTACGCGGGCGTGCGTGATCAGCAGGTGCAATACAGCGCCGCTGATCCGTCCCTTCTCGCCGCGCAGATCACGGGGGCGAAGTAATGGCGCTGGACTTCACCGAGAAACTGGGACCGCTCCCCGTCTGGGGCTGGGGTCTGATCGGCGGCGGTGTGATCGTCGTCGGTTACTACCTGTTCAATCGCGGCGGTAGTGCCGCGACAGATTCCACGGTTGTCTACACGGACGCGACCGGCTATCGCACGTCCGGTAACCCGGGCGTGGACGCCGGATCGACGCCTGACGGGTACGGCGAAACGAACGCCCTGTGGCTCACTCGCGCGTCGCGTCAGGTTGCCGAAATGTCGGCGGCGTCGGTCACGGACGTGTACAACGCCCTGAAGAAGTTCCTTGCCGGTGAAACGCTCACCGAGAAGGAACGCGGATACGTGGACACCGCCACGAAGACTGTCGTTTATATGTAGCGACGAAGATTGATATAACCTGTTCACACAACTACAAGTGTGGTTAGTGGCGATTACGAGGCCTAAAATACAGAACTGGAAATCAGAGGATTCTAGCAGAGTTCATTCAGAAGGGGGTAAAGAAAGGCTGAATTCCCCAAAGTCCCAAACACTTTTATAAAGCAGTAGACCCCATTAGGATTTCATTTAGATAACACTATACACACGCCCTGCGAGAAGCCAGGTGGTGTTGATTCACTTAACCGACGCAAGTTTAGCCGTCTACTCCAAAGTGCAAATAAATCTGAGTCGAGAACAACATGGAAAGAGACACCCTTAAGACCACATATAAGCTTCCCAGTGACCTTCCAGGGGAGCTGACACTGTACATCAAAAGTGCGCCAACAGCTAAGGCACATCTGCATGGCGCAATCTCCTGCCAGATAGAACAGATAGGGGCTACTGTCAACAACATGAAACAGAAAGTAACATCAGTTTGACAAGACAATCGCGAAGCAAAGATTGCAGGACCAAGTGAAGCTAGGAAACATGTATCCTGGACATGTACATCTTGCAACTAACAACGCCAGGTTCACTGTTGCAAGTTCAATTCACTAACCGCTTTACAATAAAGGGCTGGCTACACAACGTGGTGTACTAACCCAAAAGGCGTCACAAGAATAGTGACCAATTGAGAAAATGTAACAAGTTTAGCAACAGACTAGGATTATATCTGCCTAATGCCCAACAGTCCATCCATGATTATCTGCCAATATCCTCTACAACTTGAGCAGAAAGAATAAGAGCGCATCGATATTTGCTTCAATAAAAAGTGGTGCATCTGTACCTCACGGATCTTTGCGGAAATAATCTCCTGGAAAGGGGAATGGCTATGAAGCTGATCTGAAGGCACAAGAAACTGAAAATTGATTTGGATTGGTTCCCCAGAGGGATCTTTTGATGGATAACAATATCAAAATAATTTGAACAATTCCAGTAACTCTGGTTCATTTTCTTTGAAGACCTGTCACCAACAAACTATATGTTTATTATCAATGGATAATTTCCATGAGATGCAAAACGCATAATGATGGAAGAAGGCGAGCAAGATCATAACTGAAAAAACATATAAGAAAAATCAAAGCATTAGTAAATTGAGAAATGCTTTAGCAACGGTTGGAGCTGCAGATGGTAGCAGATATCTGCTAGAACCATCATTCCACTTCATTATTGAATCTCCACTGTGATGTTAATACCACCATCCCATGCCAACTATATGTATCCAAAGAAGAACCTTGTACAAAAGAATAGCAATCCATTTAATCAAGAAAGGCCTAAGACTCATTTTCTTATCTATTATGGTAATATTGGTAGCCTCTTCTCATAGATCTACATTCATAATGAGTACAAGTGTAAAAACATATAAATGCAGTAGAGCCCTCACAACAAGCTTTGCCAGCATGTTAGCAGCCAATTAGCTGCCCTGGAGATACTCTAGGGGCCTTCCACCAACAAAATTGCATGAGAATTTGTAAGTCCCAATGCTTCAGTCATTCAGACTATGTATAACTACTTTGGAATCTCCTTCAAAGCTTCAACCTGTCTGCTATGCAGCACAACCCCCTATGTTGTGTAGGCTACAGATTGCCTACCAAATCTCGGGAAATAGTGCCTGCTAATAAGTTGTTTCCATGAGGTCCCATGACTATGAAAGAAACTCTAGCTTACCTGCGGCTGTGCCTTCCTCAAATTTTCACTCTAAAATAAAAACAATAATCATAATAAGGAAAACAGACAATTCTCACGTTCGTTGCCTGTTTGACTGTCACGTACCTAGCTAGAAGATCTCCGCACACAAGATTCAGAGTGAACATTTCTTCTGGTGAAGAAGTACTTTTAAATATCAACACTCAAACATACTTCAACTACCCCTGAATACATAGATATCAACCGGCGGATCATTTGACTTATCCAAACTCATAATCAATGATAAGCATCCTCCGCTCAGATGATGATTACGGATGTGATGAGAAATCATGCCGTGTTATTAATTTGTTCTTATCCAAACATAGACTTTGACCCACGCGATCATTATCCATGGCCGATGCTTTCCAAGGGTTTGATTGCGATATAAACCGGCTTCCAGCAAGGGCTCTATCTCTTGGACTAACTAATGTTTTTTTGCTTAACTCTGCCGTCGATTAATTAGTAAGTAAATATGACCGGCATTAATTGCTTGGATGCTGCGCGCAGCACCGTGCTTTCCCCTACATGCATGCATGGATTTAACAAAAACTCAAAACCGTGTGTACGGAATTTATTAGCATGAGAGGAGTACTACTGCGGGGGATGGAGCTTGGGGATTCTGAACGTACGTACGTACGTTCAGCATATCACGTAGTGTTGTTTATAATTAGATGGGATCAAGAGAAAAAATAAACAAATTAGGCAAGAGATGATGTTGCGTTGCAGGGCTGTTAACCAAGATTCCCTCTCGTGCGCGGTTCCCTTCTTTTGTTCCACGGCATCTACTAACGACAGCTGTGGTGATAATTAATTGTATTGTCGCCGGTCTGCACAAATTAACGGGTTTGTCTGGTTCCTCCTGATTAATTAAAGGCTGCATGGTCTAAATTTATTTTTATATTCTGATGATAAGACTATCCGACAGAAGAGGACTGGGGTGGGGCAGGGGATTTATTTGTATCTCCTTCAACTGGTTGTTGTACATATATATAATATATGTACATATTTCTTTGACGGTAAGTGTGTTAGAGAGAGACAATGTGACGTACGTCACGTAACAACATGTATCGAGTTAGTCAATGGACCAGGAATTTAGTGGCGTAAGGGCCTCCCTCATTAATTTGGGTAGGTCCATATCAACGTTCTTCATCAGAAGGAAATGGTAAGTAGTTGACTACTAATTAAAACACCTGATGAGAGAAGAAGAAGAAAAATATACGCGTGTAGAGTTATTGCATAATAGGAGATCACAAATTTGTCATAGCTAGGTCTGCCTCTGTCGTGCAAGTTATAACTTGCATGAGTTAATCCAAACGTTGGAAGGTCTTTAATCAAAGAGGTACGTAGTGGTGATCAGCATCTCCACCGCAGGGACAATTCCAAAAGATAAGAGCAGGGGACAACAGGGGTCTAATTGGACACATCAACACCGGAAGGAAGGAAGAAAGGGGGAGCCCTTATGAACTAGCTGGAGGAATACCATATGCAATGCAAACCAGCTGTGACTAGAAAGGATGTGGTATCATTAATCAACAAGCACAAGGTGTCTTTTATTTATTTATTGATTTTTATGTTTAAACCATCCACCCTAAAGATAGACATAAACTGGTACACATGGGAAGATGTATGATTGGCTCACCGGTCTTAATATTCCACTTGTTGGTTACTTTGGGTGCTCAAAAGATGCACCAATAGTGTAGCAACTCCAAAGATGTATGACTGGCCAACCCCCTTCTCCCTTCTGCTTCACCCCACCCTCCCACACCTTCAGCCAGCCCCCCTCTAGCTCCGCATCTGGCTTCCTCTACCTCCGCCTCCTCTGTCTAACTTGTCCCTCTTGCCGCCTCAGCCTTTGCTTTCTGCAGGTTTTCCCAGGCTGTGATCTTGGCTTCTTCTCTCTTTAACCTGTTAAAGGGATGGTTTAATAGAAATTAAAAAAGATATGCAATTTAGGAACTATTGAATGTTTTGTATGCTTTAGCCTAAGATTCCTAACCAAATGTAAACAATCTTTTGCATCTCCACTCTCTAACAAGGATATTCATGAAACCGTCACTTTCAAAAGTTGTATACATGTAATAATGCTTTCAGGCAGTGATAGTCTCGAGAAACTTTACAAGTACTAGATATGATCGGAAAGAGGCGCCATTTGCATCCACCACGTCATACAGAGCTAGCTGGTAGCTTTGACTTTATCATTCCATTTCCTCATTCTCAATGGGATGAAGTATCCCCCCCCATAAAGTATTTTGTGTTTATCCTATTTGATTGAACTTCTCACTTGTTATTTTATCCATGTGGAATAACTTCAAAGCATTGTCAGTTTTGGATAACTTTTGGTAACTACCAAGTCATAATACCCTGAGACAAACTTTGGCTATCTCAAAAAGTATAATATACCTTGTATTCATAGTCCAAGCAAATGGAAATATGACATCAACACATCTCAATGCATCAAACAAAAGTAAGACTGATTGTTTATTTGCTTTGAGCCGCAACAACACTACAGCAAATCAAAACATGTTCAATGGTAAAGATCCATGTACCCATTACAAGTGAAGCTGTCCCCAAGACGTTCAGGTCCAGCAGAACATTGTGTTTATAGGACTAACTATTAGAAAACAATATATAGAAGATAAGATGTGCTCACTTTGACATGCATTTTGTTGTATCTTTAACTTCCCAAGCTGAAGCCCTAGGCTCCACCATGTTCTTCTTCCATTCTACAATGTTTGCTGGATCTTTATCTGCGCCATGGGCTACATGCACCTTGGACCATCTACTCACAGTTACCAGATCATCGACTTGAACATCTCTGACATCTAACTTTGAGAAGTGCCTTTGCAATTCCTCAATGATAGGAGAAGATGATGGTGAAGGGGAGAAGTGAGGCCTTTCCTTGGGAGAAGATGGGGTACTACCCTCAGAGCTCATCTGTGTACCCACATCCTTTCTCAGAGTCACGGGAGAAATCATGGTGGCTGCATCCTTGGTGCTTTCAAACTTTTCATCTGCATAGTTTACCAATGAAAATCATCTGGCTTCAGAAGATATCAATTGATTGATATTCACCATAAACCTATGTCAGTTGATGTTCAACATAGGTGTCGTTCATTATTGAGAAAACAAATAACTTATCATGGTTCATACACAAATCAACATATATAATTATAGAATAAAATCAGGACATTTTCTTATAAATCCCGTCACCTTTTCAATCATCATTTGTTGCGACTCTTTTTCATTGAATATGTTTAACTAAGCACTACACAGAGGGGGGTGCACGCTATGTAATTTTGGGTGTGTTCATAAATATACGCAAATTTTAAAAAAAATGTATTATATGGTTTAAGGATGGTTAAGTCAAAGAAGACATGGATCCATAATAAATCTCTGCCCTGCAGCATTTAGTTTTGGGTCTTCGATTTTAGAACCATCAAAACTATTTGAATCATCAACTGATTGTGGTGCAAATGGTTGAATTCTATCCATGGGAACCAAACAGCACTCTTGTCATACTAAAGGGATAAATGTTTCTATATAGAACATTGTTTGCATTTACCCTTTTCTGGGGTATCTACGCACATATGATAGATATTAATTGTGATTTTGGCTTTGACACATATTGGAATATGTGGAGAAAGGTTGGAGAAATATATCCTTGTATGTGAATAGACGTGAGATGATCTTTTTTGAAGCTTCCAAGGTGAGGAGGTCGAACTTCAATAGATCTAAAGTCGCATGAACTCGTCGCTGCATATTCGACTTCATCAGAGCATGAAATCTTGATGGAAATGAATGTAGCTTTGATCCCTTCACTCCAGAATGTCCCTGCCAGATGGAAACAAGAGTGAAGCCCTCAGAAAATGCTCTCCCTATCCCACCTACGGCCAAGCTCTCTTCCATCTTCTCCAAGATATGAAAATCGCAGCACATGTATATCCCCATATTAAGATGTACAAAAAACTACAAATCCCATGCCAAAACTTTGTAGAACAAGTCCTAATATATGTATGATAACCCTAGGGGCAAGGGGGTCAAATATGACCCCAAATGGATTGGGCTAAGTGGGTTTCGAACTTAGTTAAAATAGGCATGCTTGCCGCAATCGGTCGACCAAACTCTATAAGATTTTAGACTGGCCAACGTTGTTAATTTTAGTTGATCGAAGTCCCTACCGGCCGACTGAACTCTGAGATTTTTCTGACACTTCAGTTCTGTTATTTTTGGTCGACGGAAGATTGCCTCTTGGTCAACCGAAATCCTGCAGAATGCACAATTCAAGAAAATTATGATAGAGTTCAAGCTCAATGGACCAAGTTAAGATGCATGAAGTATAAACATGAAGACTCATTAACAAGGATCATATAAAGACTTTGAAAACTTGTTTATTCACACCTTAGGATCAAGATCATGTTCCTATTCATTTATTCATTATGAGAGCATTATGAAACCAAATTCCATTCAATATGAGAATGTGATTCAACTAAAGATTGGGACCAATTAACCAAGTATAGATTCAATGTCTATGAGGATCACTCAACCTAATATCAGTAAAACTTATATGAATAAACTTAACCACATTTCAAGCTTAAAAGCTCATGGACAATATGCATGGACCAATTTTTCCCAACCCATGATAGAGACCTAGTAGCCATTGCTTACATGCTGTGTATGAGAGTAACTCAAAGTAATTTCATCAAAATTTATGCATTCAAACCTATGCATATAAACCTTCAACAACTCGGATGAAATAAGTGCATATTACATATCTGGGTCGACTCCATTGAAAGATGGGGTCGACTACATTGAAGAGACCGCATGCAACTCATTAAGATGAGGTCAACTCCATTGATGGATGGGGTCGACTCCATTGAAGAGACACTTCAGTCAATTAATGAATTTGTGAAAATTAAGCCCTTACCAACTCTTCCTAAAAAATAAACATGACATTTACTACCTGTTTGACTTGTGGATAGGAAGATGACTTATTCACGCATTCATTCGAGTTCCAAATGATGTCCACCATGTAATTTGATTATGCAAGAGAATATAATCAAGATATGAACACATTGATTAGAATTCTTCAATGAATATTCTCAACGACACATACACACAAGATTTATCATCATTGAAACTTAACTATCAAAATCAACTAGGAGATCTAACATAAGGGTTCTCTTGAGACAACTCATCCCCTATCGATAATTTCTCTTATCTTGTGCAAGAAATGCTTGACCCCGGACGCTCGGCTTCCTCTCTCTCTCTCCCCCATCAAGGGAGATTTGCCCCCAGATGCTCGGCATTCACTCCCAACACAAAAGGAAGTCCGGTGACACTCGGCTCGAATGCTCGGCTTAACCACCGGAACCTCTGCTCCCTCCCATAATTTTCACTCTCTTGTTCAGTCCCTTCCAGATTCTTTCACGGAATTGAGTCCCGTTTGTTCCTATCTCTTTTCCTCACGATTATATTGAGATTGATCCAAATAAATCGAGTTTTGGTGGGCTATATCTCCTAAAATCGTAAGAGAAAATTCTGGCTTTAGGAAGTTTCTATATAAAGAACCCTGCGCGAACTGTGCGATGGGGGTGCGTTTCCGAGGCGACAGTAAAGCGATGTCGTATTGTCTTCATCCTTCTTCGACCCTAGCCTGAAGATGGAAGTATTACCTTCGCGTTGGTTCTATTTGGGCTTTATTTCATCATCGTTTACACTCTTTTCTTCGCCCCTACTTTTGGCAAATCATCACAGATTTCTGATTTTCTGCTACAACTTCGCGACGGGGACCTGTTCTTCAAGCCGGGGCAGAGTTATGCTGCATCCTCTTCGTCTTCCTTCGACCCTATCTTGAAGAGGGGAGTATTAACTTTGTATTGATTATATTTGGGTATCCTTTTCTTCATTCTTTTCCTTGTTCCCAAGCCCCAACTTTTCATGTTTCACCATTCTGTTCTTCCAATCTGAAACCCAGATTTCTTGCGAAGGGGGCACATTTGCGTCACCGGGGCAAGGCCATGGTGTACCTCTGATCGTTCTTTTCAACTCCAGACTCTTAAGGGAAGTATACTCTTCATTTTCCCCCGTTTTTGAGTCATTATCGCATCCTCTTAATGCTTATTTTTTTCCATCATTTTGCACTTTCACACAGTTTTCATACAAACAGTCATTTTTCTGCCCTGTTCTGTACCCTTCATTTTCTTGTGTTTTCCATCCCATTTTCACTCATGTCTTTCCTGTTTTAAACCCTTCTTTTTGTCCTAGTTTCACCAAAATATTCTCATCTTTCCATAGCATCCTTTCTTTTCCTTTTTGGTGTCTTATTCTGTAAGTTATTCTTCATTCTTTAGGTCTGATTTGTGCACTGTTCTGCATTTTCTACACTGTCTGCATTTTTTACCAAATCTCCGATGCTATAACTTTCTACCCAGCCCTCCTTTTGGCGAGATTCTTATTCCCACTTGTGCACAATACTAAAGTCTTTTGTCATCCCTATTTTCTCCCTGTTGGACTTCGTTTTCTCAATTATTTCTGTCATTCTTTGCACCCTGTTTGCTCAGTTTGCATAGTTTTTCTCATGAACCATATTTTTACATCGTGTTTATCTTTGTTAATTGTGGCATATTAAATCAATCTCTGCATTTTAATCTCATCACAATATGCACACCTATTATTTACACCCATTTATAGGGGTTAAAAACCTTCTCCTGGTGAGTTTGCCCTCATTCTTTCATACTACTTTATGCACTTGGGCAGATTTCTATAGTATTTTCTAATGGGTTTTGCCTCGTGTTGTTTTTATTTCGCAGGAAAGTATGGAAAGTGAGGCCCTTACCTTCTAGCCGGCTAGAGGGTGAGGAGAGGTAATCCACGTTGTCCCCGCATTATTTATATTGAGCATGATCATCTTCTTTTTTCAAGGTACACAACGCACACATAGCCTTCTTTCACATTCTTTCGGTGTTGTCACTCCTTGGTGGTGATCACGGTATTCTTCTACATCTTTTATCACCTTTGCCTTGCTGTATGATCATGCTACCATGTTTATATAATCACATGTTCATGATGTTCACTTGGTTGGCACATTATGTTATCACTTATGCATGCATGCTTATTCATGTGATTTGTGGAGCCACGTTCCATATATCTATACCCACAGATATATGTTTATCAGATGCCAATATCCCCTGTTACTCAGGTATAATGGTAGCTTAAGATGAGTAATAAAAAATGGCAAAAATAGGGAACAATTAGGCATTTCTTCTATGTGAATTTAGCTACTGATGGTTAGTAAATATTATAATGTAGTGATAGCATGACATGCAGAAAGAGGATGGACAGGAGTGTTTATTTTAGTTTCATTTAAATGTTTTGAATGCAAAATGTTTGAGGAATCAACAATGAAAAGTTGCAGTAAGTTGTTTGGATTAAGGTCACCGAAGGAGATGGTTTATGAATTTAACCCCACCTATGTATTCAGTAAAAATTGTACTAGAAAAGGAACAGTGTTGAGGTTCCAATTATTGGTAAATTAATGTGATAGTTGGGGAGTGGTAATAAAGTAATGAACCGGTGCTTGTGTATTGAAATTGATAATGGATGGGTCTTTTTGAAGATCCGACAGTTTTTTCCTTTTTGACTTTTCTCAGTCAAATAAAAGTCGATCCTATTTCCAAATCAACGACCTCCATAAATCCATAACACATTGCCATGTGGTTAATAGATCTACTATGATTATTCGGTGGTCATCGATAGATTACATACACAAGAAGAACCGTTAGTGTTTAACTTCTTTCCAGCAATGCAGTCTTAAAATCAGATGATGTTGTAACCATAGGCAGATTGAGTCTTTGCGTTGTTGACTGTCCAGAGAGGAGCATGATGTGATAGAAGATAAGATACATGTTCAAAATTCATGTTTGGCATTGTCAATAGCATTGGTGTTATTCTTTGATGCTCTAGATTATGTGCAGTGATGTCTGCCCTATATTACCCATTTGATGCCAACTTTATTCTACCTTATGCTGTAGTTTTTTCACCCCCCCCCTGTCACACACTCACAGGAATTATCTGAACCGCTGCCATCCAACTGTGGAAGATGGAGACTAGAACGGAAAGTGGTGCTGCTTCGTGATCCAGCCATGAGAGTGTGGCCAGTGCTCTATCATGAGAGCTTCAAATTCACTGGCTTTCTTGGTGGTTGGGAAACTTTTGTCACAGCCAACGACATCAGGAAAGGAGATACCTGCTATTTTGAGACAGCCAGTCACACAGAACCTATGCTTCAAGTGCAGATCTCAAGAGCTTCAAACCTCTGAACTAATCTCTCCAGTTTGTGGATAACCTTCTCCTGTTCAATATTCTTCTTTTGCTCCCAGTAAGAGAGGATCTTTTTTGCTTGCATACACTACCTTCATTGCATGATCATCCATTATGGTGATACATATCATCTTCCACAGCCACATCTGCTGACCTGGCCGCCTCGGCGGTCGCCGTCCGAGACCGGCATGGACCAATGAATTCAAGTCTTTTCTATACAACTGATGAACAGAAATATACAAGATTACTTTATTTCAACTGCTGCCTGAATCTCCAAGCATTGCTTTCCTGAGAGGTGGAATGTGGGAGTATGCAAACGATGAGGAATGGTTCTTGCGTCCAAAGTGATAATCATGCTAGATCATTGAACTCATGAGGCATGGTAGAGCGGTCTCAACTGCAGGTCAAAATGTGCAGCAAGTCCAACTTCTATTCTTGCGTCCCATTTGCTTCCTTGCTCGTTCCACCGTCTCTCTTCCCGTTACTTGTTCTTTCTACATTCCAAAGTTCCTCTTCCTAGTGGACTGGTGATCCCAGACGCCTTGTGTTGCCAAGTCTCTGGCTTCTTTCAGTACCTTCTTGAGGTAGAACAGCATGGCACATCCATTCTTAAAACCACTAATCTTAAAAACTCTGCGTGCAAGTAAGCTCTTCCTTAAAAAATAAGAAGCGAAGATGATTAATAATTATCCTCCTCATCTTTTGTGGTTTCATTTTGAGCTGGTTGGGGAGGAACCTCATCTCCCCATACCTGACTATACTTACTCTATTTATTTTTTAACAAAGTTGGTAGTACAATTCACTCTGAGAGTTTCAGCTTTTGTCTGTTCCAGTGAGCAGTCATTAACCAACCTAAAAAAAGCTGACCAATTTGAACTTAATGTACCCAAAAAAGTGTACCCCACTCAGCTTCCAACAGCTTGTTTCCATGTGAAACCATTCACATGGGGCATTGTAGACCAACTTACGCAACCAAAGTTAACATCCAATGGACTGTTTTGATTAAACCATTAAGTTTTTTCCCATTAGCCTTTCGTTTGATTCAATCTTGAGTAGTTTGCCTGAGCTCGAGATCAAGTCCATAGACTTTACCATGCCTAACATAGCTTTTCAACTTGTCATCATTATCATCACTATCATTATTATCATCAACATAATGGCAACCCCAGAAGATTGCTTCAACCTGAAAACATCATCACCACCGCCTAACTCACATCAGTTAGATAATCAAATCATGTTTGGACTATTCTTAATTGGAACATACATAATCTCAACTGTAGCCTAGCTGAGAAAAACTTTCCAGTATTGAAGTTACTAGATTGGGTCTTCCAACTCAAAACCTGAAGGTATTGAGTGGAGAGGGCTCTACTATTTTAAACATATTTTACTTTGTCCCTTTTCCAATGTAGGACTATCGTAACAACATACAATGAAAACAAACCACATGCCTAAGAGTGATTAAACATGAACCATCAGGTCTCATGCATAATCTGTACAAAAACACATCCCACTCTTATATGCATCCATGCACTATATAAACTTGTATCGGATATGTTGAAGGAGGTTTTGACAAAATGCCATGCCCGACATCAAGTAACTTGAATACCTCCAACTTGGTGAAACTGCTTTCTTAAGATCAGTACATGCAAAAGCCTCTGAATCCAATGTTCTTAACTGGAAATGACCACTAAAATTTGCGTGCTGTAAAAGAACATCAGTTGACGAATGTTTTACAAGTATAACATCTTTTAAGATTCATGAGCAACTCTGCGACAGCCTTCCTTTCAGTTCTCTACTCCACTATCATCATCCATGACTTGCAAAAAGATGATGAGGGTACAGCAGCAACATATTTGCAAAAATTCTCATTTTGAAAGGGTATCAAATGTGCTGCTTGCAAATAGCAAGTGTGACATGCACTTTTGCAATGGCAGGCATGCAATTTCTTTTTTTAACAAGGGTATATTTGCATAGGACCATATAGAAAGTACAGAGATGGCCACTGCAGATTTGTTCCCAAGAGCAGAGGAATTAAAATCATGTCATAATTCTTTATCTAAGCACATATCTGGTTTTGTAATATCAAATTTGATATTCGTGTATTATAAGTGTTTATAGTTATAAAAAATTCATTATAGGCCTCAGTCTGTATTAGAAGTGCTATTATTCAGTCAAAGAAATCAAGACTCCCTCTCCTCTCCGTCCCCCCACCCCATTTGCTTTCCTTCCTTTGGATGCTGCCGATCATGGTCCTCCTACGTCAGTTATAACGTTGTTATTATAGACCCTAGAAATATTAATATTATAACTAATACTTCAAAATGAGGCATAAAGTAACAACTAAAAAAATATATCAGTCTCTTTATACATAGAGTAGCACATAAACATGGTGCATATCGCACAAAACATGTGATTGTTGTAAACTACATAACAGCAGGTGAAAACATGTATAGGGCGTGCCGTTGAAGCTTCGCTGGGAGCGTGCCGTTGAAGGCTGGCAGCGTGCCGCTGAAGGGTGGCAGGCGTGCCGTTGAAGGGCCTCCGAAGGGCGTGCCGCTGAAGGCATTTGGGCTCGTTCGAAGTGAATTTCGTGGCTTATTCCGGACTCGATTAATGATCCGTTTGATTCTCTTCGAGGGCCCACGAGCAGTGGGCCTCCTTAGGGGTTGGCTTCTCTTCGCTGCTGTGATTCCGGAGATGGCTTCACAATAGCATGGCGTTTCTTCGGAGGGTCCGGACGGGGCCGTGTCCTCCAGTGACTGACTTATCTTCGCCGTTGTGATTCCGGGGACGGCTTCACGTTGGCACGGTGTCTCTTCGGAGGGTCCGGACGGGACGTGTCCTCCAGGGCTCCTTCGGTTGAAGTTGTTGTCGTTGCTGGAGTGGCGGGGACACACGGGCGTGCAATTTTGCACGTCCACAGATGCCCACTTTCATAGGCGGCCAGAGCGGCCAGAGCGCCGAGGGCGTGGGATGTAATGGCTTTCTCGCAACTCGCCCGTGGTAATCACTCAAATACAAGCCAATTCGGGATCGGGCACTCTCTTATCGCCGACGGCACTAAGATGCAGTACTAATTAAGCAAAGGAAACTAGCAAAGAGAAGTGTTCAGTATATCACCTGATCGACATGAATACACTGATCCCGGTCAGAGACGAGGCGGGTGGGGAAGCGTGGCTACGCGCCCGCACGCTGCGTCGGTGTAGCTCTAACCTGAAAATCAGAGAAGTACAACACTACACCTCTTGCAAGAGGGGGATCTCGGGGTAGAGATTAATTAAAATTACATCCAAAACTACCTCCACATTGGGAGGAGCGGTAAGCCGGCCAGGCGGGGGAGGGAAGAGACGAACTAGGAGCTAAACGAACTGCCAACGTCAGTTCTGCCCGCTCTCTGGAACAGGGGATAGATGGGCAATGTTGTCACTGCTGCGGTCACTCCTGAACTCCTTTTTCGACGAGATCAGTGGAAAATCTTCCCTAACTGACCCAGAAAGAAGTCTGATTTTTGGCGGGAGCTCTGGTGGCCGGCGTTAGTCGGGGCGGGGCCATGAATAGTGACTTTGCTCGGTGCTTTAGACTGTCTCAGCACCAATGCGGCAGGAAGACGAGATCACCATGGGCGTTCCTGAGCTCCAATTTATGCGTGGCTGGTACCAATGGATTCATCGTCAAGTCCTCTTCGAACGGATACCAACGGTGATGTCAGAGGAGGTCGGGGTCGGCAGCGAGGTCTCAAACAGTGACTAGGTGTCTTCTCAGTCCCAGAGGGGACAGAATAGCACACCCAAGGGAGAAAAATAAGAAATGGCTGCTCCGGATGTCAAATGGAGTGTCGCTCCTTTGAGATGATAGAGGACTGGTGGAGGAATCTCTCAGCGAAGATTCACACCCAGATCTGCAAAGAAGTAGCCATGGTCAAACTTTCTCTAGGGCTCTGGTTCGCTACCTGAGTGGTCTTGCGCAGTCGGGGAAGAATCGCTCTCACAGGCATCTCGAAGCTCGTATGGAAGCGAGACCACAACTCTTGGAAATCTCTTTGGATGAACTTTCCAATGGTGTATGGTGGGCCTCCTGAAGCCTCAAGATGTCGCTGTGGCACCCTCTGCAAGATGAGGGTTCTCTGCTGCCTGCGACCGAGAACCAGGGATGGATGTGGGGTGGGGGGTAATGGAAGGGGGAATGGGTGAGGGATGGCAAGGGAGTGATGGCTGATGGCTATGGGAGAGGGGTGGATGTTGCCATAAAATGTGATGTGAGCATGTCCCCATCCGCCCCGGCGCGCACGCATTAATCCGTGACATGCCGGTGCTTTTTTGTGATACCTGAATGATGCCGCCCCGCGTTGAGTCGCCCGATATCGCCTTCTCCATGCCTTATTTTCGGCTTGAGGAATCGATCTCCTCCCCGCGTTATCGCTGGAACTGTTCCGATCGCGGCGGGGAACGATTTGTGATCATGCAATGGACTCATTCCGGCGAAGGCGTCTACGAAAACCGCCGCGGCCCGCAACGCGTGCCCGGGGAGCACGCGTTCATCAGCCTCGTGCCCGAGCGCGCGGCCTACTATTACCCGCCGGATGCGCGCGAACCATGGGTCTTCTCCTGGGTCAATTGGTACGGCACGCTGGCGTACGAAATCTTCCGCCGGTTCCAGGCGCGCTTCGGCCCGGTCATCCCGCTTTCATCGCGCGGCGCGGCCGCGGCCGCCCTGCGCCGCCTGCTTGCGCTTGCCGCTGAACCGGCCGCGGCTGAGCGCTCCGGCGTCAGCCTCCAGTCGTATGCGTTCGCGCTCGAGTGGTGGCAGGAGGCGGCCGCGCCCGCCGGTGGAAGCGAGGACCGCCTGGCCCGCGCGCTGCAATTTTGCCGCCGGCATTTTCGCGAGCCGCTGGGCGTGAAGGAAATCGCCGGCGAGGCCGGCATGAGCCGCGAGCACTTCACGCGGCGCTTTGTCGAGGCCATGGACGAGTCGCCCGCGGCGTATCTGCGCGGCCTGCGCGTGAACGAGGCCGCCGCGCTTTTGCGCGAGACCGAACTGCCGCTGCGCGAGGTCGCCATGCGCTCCGGCTTCTACTCCACGCGCCATCTCATGCGCACGTTCCAGCGCGTTCATCGCGTCGGGCCTTCGGAATACCGCCGGCGAAAGGCGTCGGCGCCGCTGCGATCACGTTGATACGCCTCAGAAAAAGACAATTGCGCTTTCACCTCCGGGGAGGAGACTAATTGTCATGAACAAAACATTCCTTCGTCAGGCTGGTTCGTTCGTCTTCGCACTTGTCGCGCTCCTCGTCTTCGCCGGTTCCGCGTTTGCCGATGATCACGGTTATCAGGTCACGGGTCCGGTGCTCGCCGTCACCCCGACTTCAATCACGGTGAAAAAGGGCAGTGCGCCGTGGACCGTCTCGCGCGATGCGGGCACGCAGGTCACGGGTGACCTCGTCGTCGGCTCGAAGGTCACGATCAAGTATCACATGGTCGCTGACAGTGTCACGGTGGCCGCGGCCAAGGCGAAATAACCGGGGAGCTTTATGGGCATATTCGATACGATTCTGGGCGGCCTCGCAGCGAAAGACACGCAGCACGCCGCGCTTTACAATGAGGTGGGCAGCCTCGTGAACCAGGCCGGCGGGGTCAGCGGCCTGCAGCAGCAGTTCCAGCAAAAGGGCCTTGGCGGCATCATCTCCGGCTGGATCAGCAACGGGCCGAATCCGGGGATCTCCGGCGAGCAGATCATCGACGTCATCGGCAAGGACAAGGTCGCGGCCATCGCGGCCAAGGCCGGCCTGACCGAGGACCAGGTGGCGGCGGGTGTCTCGAAGCTGCTGCCGATGATCGTGGACCACCTCACGCCGAACGGCACCGCGCCGGCGCACTCACCGGCGGACGTGAACGCCGCCTTGGGCGCGTTGAAGCAGAAGCTGCTCGGTTGAACCGATCACCCGCGCACGGGACACGAGTCGCGTGCGCGGGCTGCCGGCTTATTTCGTCACCTTCAGCGTGGTGACCGTCAGCGTCGCACCATCGGTGGACTTCTGATAAGAACCGCTGACTTTCGCGCCCGCGGCAATCGCGCCGAGATTGGCGGCGCCGCTGATCTTCGTCGACGAGGTGACCGTGAACGTCTGGTCGGCCTTGCCGTGGACCACGAGCGTGTTGGAACCGGCGTCAACCGAGACGACCTTGCCCGAGAAGCGCTGGGTCTTGGCCTTGGTCGAGGTGGTGGCCGTTTCGGCAGCCGTTTTGTTGGCCGCAGCCGGTGCCGCCGCAGGCGCGGGAGCTGGGGCCGGAGTCGATGCCGCCGCTGGTGCGGGCGTCGTTTCCGCCGCCGGGGCCGCGGCTGCCTTGGTCGCTTCCTTGCCGCCGGTCTTGGCGCCGATGCGCAGGGTCAGCAGGTTCTTCGTGGTCTTGTCGTAATAGATGCCTACATCCTCGCCGACCTGCGCGGAGGCCAGCGTCGTCGGGTTGCCGGAGCCGTCGACGATCTTCGTCGTGGAGGTGACGTGGAAGACGCGCGCGGTCTTGCCCTCGAGTGTCACGGTCTGGGCCGACGTGTCAACGGCCTGGACCTTGCCGTGGCCGGGAATGCCCTTGGCCTTGGCGGTGGTGGTGGTTTGCGCGGACACGGGCGACAGGCTGGCGAGGACCAGCGCCAGCAGCGCGGCGACGAACGGTGAAACGACGGATGTTTTCATGATGGATGGTTGTGGATTGGATTGAGCTGACCGCAGGAAAGTGTTCCGGGATTTGCCCCGTGACATGAAGAAGATGTCGCGCCCCATTTTGCCGGGCCCGATGGGCCTCTCCCTCAGTAGTACGAGGAAAATGCCCTCTGGCAAGCGAAAGGATGCCTCTGGGGCGCCTCTGGCAGAAAAATCTGGCCCCGGGCGTGCCGGCCGCCATGCTGCCGTCATGGCCGTCCCAGTGCGAATCGTTGTCGTCGGAAGCTCGAACACCGATCTGGTCATCCGCACGCCGCGCCTGCCCTCGCCGGGCGAAACGGTGGCCGGCGGACCGCTGCTCCGCTACGGCGGCGGCAAAGGCGCGAACCAGGCCGTGGCCGGTGCACGCGCCGGTGCACGCGTCACCTTCGTCGGCGCGCGCGGTGATGATGATTTCGGCGCCGCTGCCGCGACGGCGTTGCGCCGGGAGGGCATCGGCATCGCGCACTTTGCCGTGCGCCGGGGCACCGGCAGCGGCGTGGCCCTTATCATCGTCGGCGGCAAGACCCGCGAGAACCAGATCACCATCGCGCGCTCGGCCAATGATTTGCTCGGCCCGGCGGACGTCGCGCGCGCCTCGACCGCCATCGCGAAAGCCGGAGCGGTCATCGCGCAACTGGAAGTTCCCCTCGCCGCCGTGGCACAGGCCGCGGCACTCGCGCGCCGTCATGGCGTACCGTTCATTCTCAATCCCGCCCCCGTGCGCAAGCTTCCCGCATCCCTCCTGCGGCAAATCTCCGTCATCGTGCCCAACGAACACGAAGCCGCGTTGCTCACGGGCGAACGCGATCCCAGGCGCGCCGCGAAGAAGCTCCTCGCCGCCGGCTGCGGCGCCGTCGTCGTGACTCTCGGCGCCAGGGGCGCGCTCATCGCCGAAAAAAGCGGAATTCACATGATCGCCGCACCGCGCGTGACGCCCGTCGACACGGTCGGCGCCGGCGACTGCTTCACCGGCTGGCTCGCCACGGGAATCGCGGAAGGTCTCTCGCTTAACAATGCCGCCGCGCGCGCCGCAAGCGCCGCTTCCCTTTCGGTCACGCGAGCCGGCGCGCAGGCCTCCATGCCCAAGCGAGCCGAGGTCCTAAAGCAGGCCAAAAAATCGGAGTGACAGGATTTGAACCTGCGACCTCCTGGTCCCAAACCAGGCGCTCTACCAAGCTAAGCTACACTCCGTTATCGTTTACCGAAAACAACTTAGAACTACTTTTGAAGACCATATTTTCGGCCTTGTAACCCGATTTTGTAACCCGCCAGCCTGAACGTACGAAAGCAGTTCCGAAAGAGCCGGAGACAGTCTGGAAAAAGGTTGGGCCATGTTTGTATCGGTATGCACCGTCTGGCATTTACTATGGGCTGATCAAGAATGCGGGCAAGCAAATCCGCCGCAGCCTGGAAACCGATGATCTTCCTCTAGCTCGCCGGAAGCTCCAGGACATGCGCCGGGACATCGCCCTTACCGATCCCGAGTTGGCCCGTCGCACTCTGGAACTTCAAGCAGAGCGCTTCCTTCCCACTGTGTCAGGAAGCGACAGCACGATCTACAACGTGAAGTTCGCCATCAAGCGATTGCTGGCTGATTGGCCGAAGAGTTCTCTGGGTTGCGTTCGGTCCTGACTAAATTTTGTCCAAGAAACACACAATAACCAGAAGTAGAACGACGATCTTCCTTGGATTCTGTCCAATCAGCATTAGTGAACTCCTCAAGAGTGAAGGATTTTGACTTAGTGAATAGAAGATTTTGACATGGGCAACTTTTAAGGTGCCTTAAAACTTTGTTCACAGCCTGTAAATGAGGTGCTCGAGGAGCATGCATGAACTGGCTAACAACACTGACAACATAAGTAACATCTGGCCTTGTGTGTGTCAAGTACAAAAGTCTGCCAACTAATCTCTGATAGTGACTTTTATCCTCATCAGAAAGAAGCTCACCATCTGTGGTAGTCAGTTGTTGGTTTACTTCAATAGGTGTGACGACTGGGCAACATCCCAATTTTCCTATATTTGAAAGTAAGTCTAAAATATACTTGCACTAACAAACATAAACATCATCACCAAAGTAGGCAACTTCTAGACTAAGAAAATACTGGAGGATGCCCACATCTTTGATTTCAAATTCTTTGGCCAAATTATGCTTTAAGGACTTTATCTCTTCAACATGATTTTCGGTAAAAACTGTATCATCAACATATACAATAAGGAGGGCAACTTGACGATCTGTCCATTTTACAAATGGTGTATGATCAGCATTGTTCTAGACATATCCAAAATGAATCATAGCAAGATGAAGGTGCTCAAGCCAAGCCCGTGGAGACTGTTTCAGGCCGTACAATGTCTTTTTGAGCCTACAAACTTTTCGATGTGTGTTATAACCTAGTTGGGGCTGCATATACACTTCCTCCTACAAGTCATATTTCAGGAATGCATTTTTTACATCCAGTTGATACAACTTCCAAGAATATTGGGCAGCAAGAGCAACCCCTTGCTGACTTCAACTTTGCAACTGGAGCAAAGGTCTCATCATAATATACTCCATGTGTTTGAGTGAATCCTTTTGCCACAGTCTTGCCTTGCACCGGTCCACAGATCCATCAGGTTTACATTTATGGCAAATGCCTACTTGGAACCCACTAGTCTCTTCCTAGCCGGAGGATCAACCAATTCCAAGTTTAATTCTTATGTAGAGCTTGCATCTCCTCATCTATTGCACGTTGCCACTTAGCATCTTTCACAGCTTCTGTGAAGGAACAAGACAAGGAAACAATGGATAGCGTAGAAACAAAGGAAAAATAAGCAGGGGAAAGATGAGAATAAGTAACGAACTGATACATAGGGTGGTTAATACACCCACGATTGCCTTTGCGAACTACAATAGGAAGATCAAGATCAAGAGGCTCAGTAGTGATATAGCCTAGAGAATCGGCAGCTTCATGGGAGGAGACAACATCCACAGGAGGGACCGCCGCCACCTTCGACTGACGGGAGTAAGTGATCAACTCTCTCTGTGCACTTGCAGTATTACGACCACCAACTTGTGAAGGTAATCCATCCATGGAAGGTAGGGAAGGTTTATGAAACACAAGGGGTGGATGTGTAGTAGAGGAAGAAAACTTTCCTTGAAAAGAAGTAGGGGAACCAAAGGACTCTAATTCACAAAATGTGACATCTTTGAGGACATTTTTCCCTCTTTTTGGGTTAAAACACTTATACCCCTTTTGTGTGAGAGAGTAGCCTAAGAAAGCACCCTTGATAGTACGGGGATCAAGTTTGTTAGTACTAGGCTGCAGACGTGCTTCCTTGGGGTGCTGAGAATAAAACTTTTTCAGGTGGGCCTCGTCAATGTCAAAAATCGGCCCAGAATGCTGCTTCAGGAAGGAATGCTCGGCTACGTCCCAGAAGGCACTCCTGCCACCCCTGTAGAAGCTTGTGTGGGTGTTCCACCATTTGACATATTCTGGCGTGACACGGGGAACACGGTTGGAGATGGTCGGGATCCTGAAGGCTGTGCCATCCTGGCGATGGAAGAAGTCCCACCATAACCGCCCGTCACCAACAATTGTGGACCCGTGCTTGGCCCGACTGTCTAAGGGGAACTGGGCAACTGACGTGGGAATATGTTGATCATAGCCGAAGTTCCTCCCAAAGCGAAATGGATAATAGGGCTCCAGGTTGAGCAGGCCACCTTTTCTGTAAACTAAAACACTGGGCCAGATAGCCATGGCCCACCGGACTAGCTCGGGTTCTAAAAGAGACCGAATAGCATTAGTTCCAGAGATGGGATGCACATAGGTCTCTGTCTCTTCCATTTTGCTCTCCCTCTGCGGATGGACTAAAGGAGCTGAACCTGCTGCCAAGCTCCAGAAGTAAATGCTGCCAGCTGCATCTACTGGTACTTTTATCAGTCTGCCCCTCATCTTGAACAGCTGATCAGAAAAGGAGCCGGGCTCAGACTCCTTCCTTCTCCCTAGGCTGGGGAGGTACAGGTAGCACCACACCTGCATTTGTCAAGTGTCAACATATAGCAGTTATAATCATGATCACACTTGCATAAGTATTTAAAGGTAGGGTAGTTTACCTAAAGCAGAGGTGAGAAGCTGCCCAGCATTGTCTGCCAGTCGGTGGTGCTGAGGGAGTCAAACAAAAATGCCAATGCGATAGTGCCCCACGCATAGTCTCCCACTCCATCCAAGTCTCTCAGTAGTGGGAGAAGCTTACAGCTCACTCTGTCTACCCTCGTCGTAAAAAGGAGCTTCCCGAACATCAACATCAGGAAACGGTAGAGGATGATGTCTCCCTCTGGTCCCGGCCCTACTGCCACTCTCTGTCTGGCTCGATCTATCAACTGCCCTAGGTGCTCCTCAGGTAGCTCCCCTACAGCTATCGCCGCTCCTCTCAGCCCTAGGCTCTCCTGAAGGGTCGCTCGTGCTAGCATGGATGAGTGATGTCCTGGTCTCGTCAGCTCTAGCTCTAGTAGCTCCCGCGCCAACTCCTGGTAGTCAGTGTAGGTCGTCCCTATCACTGGTGCTCCGTGCACTCTCAGCCCCATGATCCTCGTCACGTCCTCCAGTGTAGGGATCATGTGCCCCCACTGGAAGAGAAACGCCCTACTGACTGGGTCCCACCAATCGTGGAGGGCCTATAGTAGGGCGGTGTCCAGCCTCATCACCTCGATTCTCAAGAGCTCGACAAATCCCATAAAAGCTAGTCTCTCCCTATGGAAGTTCGGTAGTGCTAGGTATACTACTCGAACCTGTAGCTAGGAGATCCTCGTCTGTCATTTGCCCTGAATGCATTTAATATTTAAGGGTCAGTTATCCATGTAATATTCAATTAATAATTCATGCATTGCATCAAAAAAAAATCACTCTCAAAACCGCAAACGGTCCACTTTAGACCGTTTGTCTAGCCCTAATGGTCTGGTCTAGACCGTTTTTGTTCCCTAGTGGTTGCTGAAGGGCTGCGAGGCTCCCACCGTCATGGTGTTTTTCTCCCGTTTCCCCAAGCCTAGAAGACGGCCCAGATGGCGTCTACAACACTCTTATGGGTCCCCTGACCCATCTCCTTCCTCTCCTACCCATATGCACGTGATTGAAAATTAAAAATGGGTTTTTGGCCTACCTCAGATGAACGGCGTCCAATCACCGCCGCAGAGGTCTCCTCCGTGTGCTCCCCCTCTTCATCCCCAGTGGCCTCCTCACAGGCGGTCGCCACCGTAGAAGGCTCTCCCACCTCGGATTGGGCCGGCGGAGTCTCTTCACCTTCCAGTTGGTTCGCCACCGCTGGAGGCATTCCTTCTTCCTCTAGATGATGCAAAAATCACCGCACAGCCATCCTTTTCTTCCCCATCGTCCTCTGGGTGGGCAAATGGATCGGTTGGAACATTGGGTTGCCACCGGAGTTGGGTTGCCAGAGTGAGGGGTTGAGAGTGAATCGATGGAATAAGGAGTGAGAATGGGTGAATGAATGGTCGATTCTATTTTTTGAATTCTCCTAGAGCCTTGCGGTCCTTTGATAGACCATTAGGTATTCCTTGGCGGTCCTCCCTGGTCCATTTTTACTCCAGATCATGTCCATCAGGGAATGTGAACCGCCATAGTGGTGGCAGTCTAATAGTAGACTGTTAGTCTCTATTTTACGGTCTTGGCATGATCATTTTTATTGATAAGTGTTGTAATGCTTGCAATGCTATATCTGCTCCATTCTTTGCTTCATTCTTTGATGGTCTATGTCTTATTTGATGCTTAAAGCTGATTCTATGGATTTAATTGTTGATGGCTAACCTCTTATTGTCAAAATCATAAGCGCCATTGCATCATAATGCGTCTCGCCAGGCAGGTAAGTCAGGTAAGTATTTCGATCCCTTAATCCCTTAATGCATTACTATATGGTAGCTATGATAGATTATTCGGTCGGCAGCCCGGACTTTGAGCAGCTTCATCTCTTCGGCCTTGCCGCGTTTGCCCCCAATCTGGACCTGAGGTACTAGGTCGGAGGATGGCCCTCCTGTCGGATCGGGTGCGGCTGCATGGGGCGGCGCACTCTGACGGGCCTCCTCCTTTTCTTGCATAAATTCGGCGAGGTTAGGGATACCGTCAAATTCTTCTGCCGGCTGGGACAGGGTCATCGTTGGTAGAACCGGGGGTTTATTAACCGGCGGAGCTGGGGGAATGCTGGCCCCCTCGGCTGGCCGGAGTCCCCGCGGACGTCCCTGGCTTTCGGCACGTGACCGCAAAAATTCCGCGAATGAGGGGATGCCCTGGCTTTTCGGCTTCCCGGGGTAGAGGCCCACTGGTGGAGGGATCTCAGCACCTCGGACCTCGGGTTCTGGGATCCGGTACGGTTGCTCGCCCCCGAGCATGATGTTGCGGTTGTCTTGAGGAGGGCGACCCCACTTCTTCCCTGACCGGGTAGCATGTTGAGAGGTGGATGCCTCGGCCTGGTTTGCTTCCTGTAGGTCGTAGGGCGCCTCCTCTTCTTCCTCGCCCAGAGAGAGGGCAGTGTCGAACAGCGTTGAGAGGGTGTTGCAAGCAACGACAACCTCCTTCTTCTTCTTGTTTCGAGGCCTTCTTTTCTTTTTCTTCTTCTCCCCGGCGGTTGGAGATTGCTCACGGGGGAGTTCGCCCCACAGGGGAGGCTCTTCTTCTGTTCGGGTCTCTACATCAGGGTCCAGCTCGAGATTCTCGAATTCCTCCCAGGGGACATATTCCTTCAGCTCAACGGGCCAGATCTCGGGCTGTTCATATTCTTCAAGCCCGTCAATAATGGTTTGGAGTCTTTCCACCGTCGGGTTGACTTCTTTATGGACCCGCACCGGGACGTGCTCCTTCCTGTTGAAGGTAGGCCGCCTCATGACCAGTCGAGGGGCTATATCATGCCAGATAGGATTCACCGGTGACGGTGCTGGCCGAGGAGTGACACCCCTGACATGGATTGTCTGGGCGGGCCGAGGAGCCGGTCTTCTTCTATTTCTCTTCGGCACAGACTGCCAACCCACTTGAGCCTGGGCGGGTGCTACCACGAAGGCTTCATAAGTGGCGCGGGTGCTGACCTCCGCCCATTCTTTCGGTAATTCCTAATATAATGATACCATGTTGGCCGAAGACGGTGTAGCGGGCATCTCATGCAGCTGTGGAGGGTCCACCTTGTGCTCCCCCATATCTAGCACCCCTTTCCTTATCAAGGTCTCGATGACGTCCTTGAAGACATAGCAGTCTTCGATGGTATACCCCAGCATTCGGTGATAGTGGCAGAAGCGGGGGTCATCCTTCTTCTTTATGTCACCGGGCCTCTTTGGCTCTGTCAAGGTGATTTTGTTGTAACTAGTCGCCCACTCGAACAGGAGTCAGGATTTATCTCGGGAGAAGGAGTACAGTTTGCTCCTCATCTTCTCCCTCAGTGAGGGGCCTTCCCGCCATTCTGTGGACCTGGGCGGCGGAGGGCCTGTAGCCTCTTTGGCCTTTTGCTTTTGCTTCTCGAAAGGCTGGAAGTCCAACGCGTGGACCTCCTGTGGCATGGGCTTCTTTTCGGCCTGCCTCGCCCTTTGGCTTGGTGCTGCAGGGGTGGAAGAATATCGGGCAAGGAATGCCTCGATCTCGGCCACCATGTTGTTCAAGCGATCGAAGGTCTTGACCTCGGCGCCAATCATCCTTTCGAGGATCTCCTTCTTCAAATTCTGTTTGCAGATTTGTAATATTAACATATTTTCACCACTGTAGTACAACTAATATGCAATTGCAAACAAACGTAACAGTGCTATGTGGAAGTCATAAATGAGCCTGATTTATATGGTAGAACATTTGGACGGCAACTGTATTATGACCTGCAGGTGTCCTACTGATGCTTGACCTTCTTATCTTACATGTGTTATATTGATAGTTAACCTTGTGTGTGTGTGTGTGTTGGGGGGGGTGATTAGGAAACACTTAATTCTACTGCATAAAGTTGACCATAAATGAAGCTCAACCTTCTTCCCATCATAAAATCATCGAACAAAATAAACAACAGTTAAATGGAATGATACATTTATAATCAAATGCACAAATACACTGCAGCATTAATGACCAAATGAACATAATCCCCATGCACACAGCATTCTCTGAACCCAGGAAAACTCAAAGTCAGCCAGTTACACAGTTGAATGGAAAAAAATAAGTGAACACAAAATAGGAGATGACCATATATTGGGAAAAAAATGCAATTCATGTGCATACCAGAAAATGAAATATAGCATACCGTGGTTTATTGATTACCTCTGCTTTGTCAGTTTTGATGCAAAGACAAAGGGCGAAAAATCAGATTACAACCACTGATCTCGGGAATTAAATAGACAACCTAAACAAAAGTTAAAACCACGATGCTCTGCACAAAGGATGTTGCTCGGCACTTGGAAGTGGTTACCAATGTGGAAAGGGGAAAATCAGATGACAGCCACTGAGAAGGGGAAAATAAATACACAACCTAAACATAAGCGAAGACATGAATGGTAAAAAATTTATTATGGAGATGTATTAAGCCATTTTAAGAATTACTTCCATGCATACAAGAATATCAAACGATGAACTTCATCATTGTCGTAAGTGTCAGGAAAATCACATATCCATGAAAAATCGGAGAAACCCACTTCTATCCGTCGTGCTACGTTAACATAGAGAGGGGCTGCATCAAGTACACCTACCTGGCCACCACCGGCTCGTCTTCGTCACAGAGAAAGAATAGGATGCCCCCCACCCGATCGTCTTCCTCGACCTCCCTCCACGGTGTGGAGAATGGAAGCTGAAAGGGCCAGTTTTAAAGAGGGCGTCGGCCTACTGCAGAGTCACAAGAAAGGTGTGAAGTGGCCGACGAAGGGATGGAACACTGTAAAACCTGCAACACCCGCACCTTCTCCCATGGATCAGAGCGCCTGACAGAGAGGAGATGGTGAGGAGGGGAACCATGGCAGAGCCCGTACGTTTCTGACAGAAAGGAGAGCCATCAAAGCATCATTTTGACCATTGTTGAAGGTACTGACCGGGGCGGCGTCATCGTCTTCCTCCAACCATGCAGAGGGCCGAAGAGTCGGTTGAACGAGCAACATGCAAGAGGGTTTTATAAGAGGGTTTCGCGAGGTAGACGAAGACGCCGGCCATGATCGGAGGATGGAGGGTTTTGCAAGAGGAGAAAGAAGAATGAGGGCCAGACCTGTCGTCGCGGATGCGGGATGGAGGGCTTTACGAGAAGAAGAGGCACAGCGGGAGGAAGACGAAGGCGACCTCGAGGAAGGTGAAGGCTGCGGCCTGCAGCAGATGCGACGGTTGCAGTGGGAGGGTGGGACATAAAGCAGGGGTTGAATGGGTAAAACGCATTGACGGGATGAAGTATCCCACCGCCGGAGGTGGGATAGTTTAGGCGGTGTTAACCCGACTTACGCCATGTTAAGTCGTCCATGCGTGCGTCGCCTCCGCCAAATCAAAATAGGATAAGTATGCCGGGTTTTGGCTGTAGCGAGGATGCTTTCCGTGGGCTCCCCTCCTGTGGCGATCAGCCAGCAGGAAGTGGAGGAAAGGCTGGCTGAGATGACGAGGCTTCGGGCAGCTTTTGCGGCCTCCCTGGCCGGCCCAGGCGAACCCACTGGTAATAGTCTTATACTTCCTGACGCCCTTTTGCTTCGTGAGATAAACTTCTTAACACTGATACCCCTTGTCCCTCTTTTAGCTGCTACTGAGGAGCCCGCACCAGTACCTTCCCCGGCTGTGGAGGAGACCGGTGTTTCAGGGACTGCACCCCCCATCGAGAGAATGATCGAGGTCCCACTTCCGGAGGTGGCGACTGAACAGGGTGATTCCCTTCTCAGGTTGGAAGTCTCACACTAGGGATTCATGAGTTTTCGTCTAACCGGGGTTTCTCTTCATTGTACAGCTCCCCTTGCTCCCCTTCCTGCACATATAGTGGCGCAGGCGATTCCCGAGCCGACGCTAACGTATGCGAGGAAGCGGCTGAGGTTTGGGGCCTCGCCGTCCGCTAGCCCATGCGAGGAAGAAGTCGAGGGCGTCCAGACCGGCCTTCCTTCCCCGATCAGGGACGAGCTGGCCTCGAGCGAGGCCTCGTCGAGCGAGAAGGTAGACTACGACTACTCTTCCGACGAGGGAGTTCCCGCCGAAGATGCTGTAAGTGCGGGCTAATTCGGACGGGGCTCCCTCACTTTGGTTGCTTTCAGCCCTCCGCCACTCACTGGTTTAACCTGTTTACAGGGCACGGCACGACCAGAGGCTACCGATGCACCTCTTCCTGGCGCACCGGTTGGACGGCCCGAAGACGCCGACGTAGGCACGGGGAAGCTGGCAGCTCTCCTCGAGGTCATGCAGCGGGAGGCGACGGGAGAGACCGCCCCCACCACTGAGGAGGCCCTGGAGGAGGGGGAGATAGCGCCAGAAAGCCAGATTGTCCCCTATGCCGAGGTAAGACGGAGCCTTGAGCCCTTCCTTGTTTCCTTCGACGCCTGGGCAGTCTTTTTTGCTCGTTGGAGGCTTGGTTTCTTATGTTTCCTTGTGTACCCAGGGAGAGGGGGATTCTTTTGCGGCACGCTCCGGGAGGACCCGCAAAGCCGTCGCCAAGAGGAGGGAAGTGATAGCCCCAACGGGGGAGGACGAGCCCAAGACGCTTTTGACCGAGGAGGTGGCACAGATTGTGTCATTCCTTCGGTCGGACAGCGGGCTTAAGCTTTCGGTTCCTCTTCCCCCTCTCCGGACGCTCGTGACACCCGAGGAGAACCGCCTGCTAAGGGAGATGCTGGCCGGATTTATGGTTCGACCTGAAGAGAGGATCCCAGCGGGAGAAACGGTCTGACTTTTGACGACGGGGACAGAGTCCGCTCCGCCTGCCGTTCTTCCATTGACCGGGATCGAGGAAAGACAGCTCGGTGCCTTGGTGGAATCTGGCAAGGCCGCTGTAACTCCGACCGCTCCCCTAGCTGTAGCTGGTCGGGAACTACACATCGAGACGGGGGGTCCGAGCAACCTGTCGTTGGAGCTTCCTTCCTCCTCTGCTGCGGTGGATACTGGGATGTGGGCTGCGGTAGACGAGACGGTGGAATTCAATCCGCCGGTGGTACCCTCTCTCGGCCACGCCACCTCGGACGCTCCCGTCCGGCAGATGCTAGGAATGCTGCGCTCCTTGGTCCTTGCGGATCCGACCCTCACTTATCAGGGGGTGCATGCCATAGCCGTGCAGTTGACCGGGGCGCTGCAAGTGCTGGGTTGTCCCCTGGGGGAGTGGTCACGACGATCAGCTGGAAGACCATAACCAAACCACAGAATCAGGGTGGGTTAGGTATCATGTCCCTCCGGACTATGGATACTACTCTCAGAATTAAAATGCTATGGAATGCTATTAATTCTTGTTCTCTATGGGCCCAGTATTTCAAAGCAAAATATATTGGGAATGCTCATTTGAGTGAGGTGAACTTCAAAAACATGAATGGTTTCTGCAGGAAACACTGGATAAAAGCCAGAGATTATATCCTTGAACACTGTAGAATAATTATTGGTGATGGTCAGACCACAAATTTCTGGTTGGATAAATGGATTGGTCATATTAAGCTTGCTGACTCTGTTCCAAGGGAGGAAATTCCAGACCTCCAACTGACAGTCAAAGACTATTTTCTGAGCTCCTCCCACGACAGAAGGGAGGGCATTAAAAACCTGTTTCCAGATCCAATTAAGCAAGCTATTGACTTAACACATATTTCACATGATGAGGATGACACTAGAGTGTGGAGTCTTTCTACCTTTGGCAACTACACAGTAGCATCTGCTTACAGGCATATTGTTCACAGTAACACCAACCACTCACAGTTTCCTTGGTCAAAACTATGGTCCATATGGATTCCTGCCAAGGTCTCTATCCATCTTTGGAAAGTTGTATTATCCGGACTCCCTACAGATTCAAAAATTCAGAAACTTGGAATCAATCTTTGCTCCAAATGTCATTGCTGCAGTGAAGCTCATTTTGAAACTATTGACCACCTTTTTCTGAAAAGTGATATTGCAAAAAGGGTATGGTCTTTCTTCAACTCCTTGGGACTAAATCTCCCTACTTCAACTGCTGCTGAATTCATCAATCGAAGCTTAAGCTCAATCAACAACAAAACTGCTTATGGTTTATTCACTTTGGCTGCGGTTGGATTGGCTTTCTGGGAAATATGGAGATGTAGAAACCGAGCAAGATTCGATGGGAAGATTGTGCATTCTTTAAACTTGGGGCACCACATCCTCATCTCTGCTAGAAAAATCTGTGTCGAAGCAAATTACAAAGAACCTGCCCCCTATCATAGGGACATCCTTGCAGAATATGGGGTCCCTTATAATATCACTGGAAGATGTCAGCTGAAGCTCATAAAATGGAATTTTCCCCCATGGCCATCAATAAAGTTAAATATTGATGGTGCATGTAAGGTTAATGGAGAATCAGGAGGTGGGGGAGTTCTTAGAGATAGCTCAGGGCATATCTTGTTAGCATTTTCGCATTACTATGGCAGATCTAACTCATTAACAGCTGAAGCTAGAGCCCTTGCAGACGGGCTCAAATATCTATCTTTGCTTGGAGCGCAATCGGCTTACATTGAAAGCGACTCGAAGATTCTAGTCCAAATTGCAAAAAGGGAGGCTAAATGTCCTTGGCTCATTCTTCCTCAACTTAGAGAGATTTGGCAAATGCTTGATGGCCACACTATCAGCCACATTTACAGGGAAGGGAACACGGTTGCTGACAACCTTGCCACCATGGCCTGCAACAATCATTGTATCTCCTTTTTTACTTCTGAGCAACTCCCTTGGCATGTCAAGGGTATTGCTCGCCTGGACAGACTGGGTATGCCCAGTATTCGCAGTATGTAATTCGCCTTTTATCAATAAAATCCCCTCCTAGTCTTGTTTGGTTGAGTTCCACTCTCCCACACAACGCTAGGTAAGGGCTTCTTATTTAAAAAAAAAAAAATGACTGATTGCCATTTTGACGTGATTCGGTTAAGTATGCATTTGGTTTTGCATCTTTGTCATGTCTAGTCATTATCTTGCAGCAGCGCCCACTCAAGTCCTTGCTCCTCATATTGGGCAATCAGCTCGGGCTCCGGCTCGTAGATCTCTACCGGTATCGGCTCCTCTTCCGGCAATGACTCAATCACCGCGACTTGTGGCTCCGTTGGAGGGGAAGTTGCGGGTGGAAGGGAAGCACATTCCGGCCAGGGAGGCGGAAGGGTAGTGTAAGGTGGCCCATTGTGGACCTCCGGTTGGGGAGACCAGTCGGGGTAAACAAGCTATTGGCACAAATATAGTCGTTCGACGCGGGCTATCCTTCGATCCCTTCGATCGATGTGGACCTCGATGGAGTCCAATGCTGCTGAAATCTCCCCGAATTTGGCCATGACAATGGCAAATGTGGTGGGATCCATCAGGCATTGAGGGCGTAGTCGCACGTGGCCTAGGACCCGACTTGGCTAGAACAAGTCAGTGAACTTGCTCTGATACCAAATCTGATGCGGGACGAGCGCGCACGTGGGAATGTCGATGGCGGTGTCCGGTGCGAACCTGTGAATATAGCCTTATGGCACTACTCTCCACACAGGGAGGGGATCACAGGGATGGGATTGATCAATACAAAAACTACCCTCACACAGGAGGGGGGAGCAAGGGGAAGGGGAAGTTGGGCCTACTGCCCTATGTCTGCCCGGTGGGGCAGAACCGACGTGACTCAGATGGTACGCCGCACACAGGGATCAGAACAGACCTCCTCTGGCACTCAGACGAAGCTGGTGAAGTGTAGAAGAGCTCCTGGAGGCTCGGCATCATTCTGAGGTCGCGAGGGGGTGGGGCCGGTCGAAGACGACGAGCTGCACGATTCTGTCCTGCAGGTCCGGTCTGCACAGTCGGCGTGCAGAGGGTGGTACGCTCTCCACCAAACTCCAAATGAGACGGGACCTGCGTGGTTTGATAGATAACAGAAATACCTACGTGCCAGTCAAATTTGGTGGGCGTCAGAGCTCGGGGCTGGCCGCAGCCGCCTCTGGACTGAGGCTCTAGTTTCTGGGCAAACATCCAGACACAGCCAGATTGATCACCTTGGTACGGGCAGCAAAAGACACAAATCATGACGAAATCACCTAGAGTGGTTTCAGGATGTCAAGACCTCCGACTTTGGTGAAGATGACTTGGGCCGAAAATGAGCAGAGGAAGGCATGCCGGGGCCGACGAGTCTGCTGCACATTCTGGGTGGACTGGGTCGCACCAGTCTAGCGCGGTCGAGGGAAAAAGGTCGCTCCAGGTGGAGGTGATGTCGAAAGAAGGTGGGACCAACTCAGTGGGATAACAGACAGGGAGGTCTATGTACCCTCAATAGATGGCGGCCATTGGGTCACTGAGCCAGGCGTGGTCACAGAAGTGGCAAGCCTCAGGTTCCTGGGCGAGCAGCCAGGCTGGGAGGCGAAGGCCATGGTGGAACTTCCTGCACTGAAGTCAGAACGGGATGAAACCACCTGGGTTGGTTTCATGTCGTCAAGGGACACAACTTTGGTGAAGACGCCTCGGGCTGAAGACAAACAGGTTGGGCGTGGTATGAACTACAAGTTGGGTGCACAGTCTGGGCAAACTGGGTTGCACCTGATCTGTGCAGTCATGGGAGAACAGACGCCACGACCGGTGCCGACATCGAAACGGGATGAAACCACCTCTTATGCGAAGAGTACTCGGAGATGAACAAACTCACAGAAGGGGGCTTGGGCAGATTCGCACTGTGGACGGCGGTGTGGATGCTGCAAGCTCTGCCAAGGGTTCTGCTACAAGTCTGTGAGTAGCAGAACAGATGCATGTCCGTGCACTCTTAAGTCCGTGCATGTCTTTGGTCCGAACATGAGTCCATGCACGTTTCTTTCCAAGTCCGAGCATGTAGAAGTCTGTGCACTTTTGTTCATATCAAGTTCGAGCATGTAGAAGTCTGTGCACATTTCGCATTTCCAACTGAGTCCGTGCATATGTCTAAAGTCCATGCATATTATGCAACGATCAAGTTTGTGCATATGTCCAAGTCCATGCATTCTTAACTTTGTGCATGTTTCTACATAGAATAAGTCTGTGCACATCAAAGTCCGTGCACATTTCTCTAACAATGGGTAACAAAGTCCATGCACGATGTCTGAGGTCAAGTCCGTGCATCTTTTGCTTTCGTTCATACTTAAGTTTTGAAAGCATGAGCCCGTGTATGTTCTGGTCTTGGTAGAAAATTGGAGTCCGTGCATGTTTCTTGTCTACATTCGAACCTCGTACATATTAGGCATCAACACACTGTTTCATTGCTGACTAAGTGTTTGATCAATTGCCAGGGATTTTCTAAGTTGTTGGAGCAGATAAGCACGTGATCCGAGCTAGATCCCTGTTCGTAGATGCTGCCACGTGGATAGCCAAGCTGGGAGATTCTATCACATGGCAAAGGTCTCTTGAACCTTCCAGGCGGCGTGTTTTCTCCACACGCCTAGGGGGTCTCCGGACAGAGGCTGTATAAAAGGATCCTTCCGCTGTCCAAGAACAGAACCCTAAGAAGGCAAAGAACACTGGATGAGAGATCAAGCAGAGTAGCATAGTAGAGAAGAAGTAGACGGTGAGAAGAAGAAAAAGGAGAATTACCAGAAAGCAGAGAGGCGAAGAGAAGAAGAAGAAGAAGAAGAGAGAAAGAGAGATAGAGAGAGAGCTCATGGAGAAGAATCTGAAGATCAGTCTCTACTGGACCTTGGATCAAATCCAGGCCAGTCAGCTCCGAGAGAGAGCTACATTTGTGCTTCATTCTTTAACAGCTTCCAGTCGCTGTGTTCTCCACTTTTGTTACTTCATTTATCTATTTCTTTGTTCTTCCGATCCTCTGGCTTGAGGTCTAGTTCCTCCTGTGGCCACAGGAGAAGGGAGATTTGTTCTCTGATTTTCAGGTGACTTGGTGTCACTTGAGATTTCCCTCCTAGTTTGGAGGAAGAGAGACTTCGGTCTCTTGTTTCCCTCCTTGTTTGGAGGAAGAGAGGTTTCGGTATCTTGTCTCCCTCTGGTTTGGAGGAAGAGAGGCTTCGGTCTCTGGTCTCCCTCCAGTTTGGAGGAAGAGAGGCTTCGATCTCTGGTTTGGTTTGGAGGAAGAGAGAGTTCGGTCTCTGGTTTCCCTCTTGGTTTGGAGGAAGAGAGGCTTCGGTCTCTGGTCTCCCTCCGATTTAGAGGAAGAGAGGCTTTGGTCTCTGGTTTCCCTCCTGGTTTGGAGGAAGAAAGGCTTCGGTCTCTGGTCTCCCACTAGTTTGGAGGAAGAGAGGCTTCGGTCTCTGGTTTCCCTCCGGTTTGCAGGAAGGGAGGATTGGTCCTCCGGGTTGCTAGTGACTTGGTGTCACTAGTGGTTCCCTCTAGGTAGGAGGAAGAGAGGAGTATATTCCTTAGGTCAAGCTATGAGGCAGCATTTGTAGGCAAGCTATAGTGCCCAGCGGTTTTCAAGCTGTGTGGTAGTAGGAAGCCCCACTCTGGTTTGAGTGGTGGTGGATGAAGGTTTGGTTGACCGAACCACCTTAAAAATCTATGGAGCAGTGGTTTACTTGTGTGATGTGACATAGGAGGTGGGTGAATGCAGTCATCACCTGGGACACCCGAGTTCCAAATGCAAGCGGCCGCTTGGTGATGCCCCCCCTGCTGCTCGGGAAATACCCTTGGCCACCTCTAGCTCTGCCCCTGCATTTGGTGTGGTTGGTTTCCAGCCGGCCTGCGCGCATCCACCTGGTTTGTCCTCCACCACGGGTGCTGCAGCTCCTGGTCTGCCCCCCTACGACCAGCCTGTTGCTCCCGTCCACCGGGTACCCCCAGGCGGTCTGCAAGTTGCTGGTGACGCTCCTGCTCCACCTGAATTTGTTGGCTGCTCGCCCTCCTCCAAGGCGGCTCTTAGTGGAGCTCCTTTGCCGGCGACCGTGGATCGGGCGGCCTCCCCTGTCCAGGTGGAGCCTCCCCCTCCCGCGTCAGCTACTGCTCAGGTCTTGCCCGTCCTTAGTCTTGGTGCGGAGTCCGACCTCCGTGTTGCAGTGGGCGTGGGCGTTTCTGATTGCCTGGGCGACGCTTCCTGTGGGGTGCTTGGCCCTGCACCGTTGCTGGCCACGGCACCCATCCCGGCGGAGGGCCCATCTACCCCTTGCCACGTCGCGTTGCCTCCTTCTCCGCCACCGTCTTCTCTACCCGCTGCCCTCAGTCCAGACGTCGAGGAGCCTCTAGATTCTGGGGTCCCCTCTGGCGATGCTACAGATCCCAGGGTCGCCCCCCTGCTGCCTTCCGTGGACGGACCCTCCCACTCGCCAACCCGCGACCAGCTTTCTCCCTTCCCCCTCATTGTCCAGGTCCTTACTGAACCAGGTTTGGAGCCCAACTCGCAGGGCCACCGTCCGTTTCTTGTTCCTCCACCTGCCCCGGTGGCTCGTGCCGCAACTCCGCTCTCTGTCTCTGTAGCCCATGCAGCCGCTGCCTCATGTCACGTCCCCTCTTCGGTGACTCCTTGCCCTGCTCCGCCGGCCCCAGCGGCTCCTGCCTCGACCTCCCGAGCTGCTCCGGCCACCCGAGCTACTCCGCCTCCGCTCTCTTCATCTGTGGGCGTCGTTATTCCCCCTGCAGTCTCCAGTGCTCCTGAGAGTGGGGATGGGGGTCTTGCTGCAGGTCTTGGAGCCATGCCTGGGCCAGTCTGCCTGCAGGGTGTTATTGCTCCTATGCATGCGGCTGCTGAAGCCATCCCTCCAGCTGCTCGTGCCCTTGTGCCTGCCGGCATCTGTTGTCTGTGACAATACCACTCACGCTGTTAGTCCACCCGCTGGAGGTCTCAACTCGGCGGCGGCAACTCCAGCTTCTGTCCTCGCTACAGGGCTAAATGCTGTTGCTGGGGCATGGTCTCCTCCTACTACCCGGGCTACTCACGCCTCCCCTTCCCAGGCTGTGGGATCCCCAGTCACCTCGCTTACGCAGTCCTCCCCGACTGTCTCATCTGTTTTCCTCAGACTCTCCTTCAAGCAAGCTCTGAAGCGAGCCGTTAATCGCGAGGGCCTTCTGCCCCTCTGCCTTCGGTCCGCGCCCCGGCCTTGGCTGCTGCCTCCGTGGCTGGATCTCCGAGTGAGGCTTCCCTGTCCCCTTCAGTTGATGGCTTGGTCAAGCTCCCTATTCTCCTTCAGCCTCTTACTATCCCTGTCCTCCAGCCGTTCGGCCCCATCGACTTCACTACTGTTCATACTAACTGGGTCGGCGTGCAAGACTAGGACCGTTCCCGTCCTCCTTCCAGGGCCGATCGTGTCAACCCCAGGAGTTCTCTGCGCAGATCCAACTCTACAAGCTCTACTCGATATCGAGACTTTGTTTAGTTTTTGACCTCTTTCAGTTTTGGGGCCCTATATCAAACCTTTTTCTCTTTTCCTTATTCTTCTTCTTCCTTCTTCTTCTTCTTCCTCCCGTGAGCGCCCTCTCCTCTCCCCCTTCGACCGACGATGACCGCGGTGAGCTCCCATCGGCTGCAGACAGCACGGGACGACGGCGCGGCGACGGCGGGGATGATGTGGCGATCGAGGCGGCGTGAAGCTCGTGGGGTTTCGTGGAAGAACGAGGGTTTTCAAAATATTCTTCGCGATTTCGGCATCGATTCGGTAGAGCATTCGCTCCATTGAGGTAGGGTGACGTTCTTTAGCTCCCCGCGTTTCATTTTCGTGGTTTCTATCCCGTCGTAAGGCCGAGAGGGACGTTTTTGAGCGGGTTAGGGTAAAACCATGATTTGGGGAGTGATCGCCCGATCTAGCGATTCACTGCCTTTTTGGCCGATCCGAAGCCGTAAAATCATGCCTCGGGTTATTGGGGAGCTTCCCCCTTGATTTCCCCCTCTCCCGTGGAGGTATGGGGGCGTGGCCGACGTTTCTAGGGCAAATTCGCCGTTTCGCCGTCGGGACGATATAGCGGTCGTCCCAGTGGCCATTATGTGCATAACGCGCCTAGGGAGAGGCGTTATGCTCCATGGGTTTTGAGTCTGGTCTTCGTGAGTTTAACGGTCCCATGACTGACCGTTATGTTAGGCATAACGCCCTTGTGTTGGTGCGTTATGGGTTTTCAACCGTTGGGTTTTGACCGTTGGGGGTCCTGGTCACATAACGCGCCTAGGGAGGTCCGTTATGGCCATATGACGTCCCAGGGAAGGCGCGTTATGCTCAACGCCCTTGCCTTCCACTTAACGCACCAGAGATGGTCCGTTAAGGTCTATAACGCGCCTAGAGGACTGCGTTATAGTCTGTTTTCACTCCGTGACATAACGCACCATGGGTGGTCCGTTATGGACATAATGCCCCAAGAGGTGTGCGTTATGTTCCCTTTTGTGACTCGGGGCTTAACGCACCTGGGTAAGTCCGTTAGGGGTTGTGACGCCCTGAGGGGTGTGCGTCACGACCTGTTTTGTCGTGTCTTCTAACGCACAAATCTTGGTCCATTAGAGGCTGTGACGCCCTAAGGTGGGTGCGCCACAGTCAGAGTTGCCCTTTTCATCTAACGCTCCTGAGTTGGACCGTTAGGGGGCTGTGGCATCCTAGCTTCGGACCGTTACAGGCTGTGACGGCCCAAAGGTAGACTGCCAGGCACCGTTTTGCATCGAAGTGGGTCTTCGTGCTTGCCGCGTTCGTTTCGGGTTGTGTGAATCCCTGGTCGACCCGGTTGTGACCCAACGGTCGAGTTGCGGTCTCGTGAATGCCCCAGACACCCCGAGGGTTCCGTGTCAATGTTTTGAGGGTGTCGGGAGGACCGTGCTACCTTGGTTAGCATGCTCGTGAGCCCTAGGGTCTGAGCGACCCGTGCGTGTTCTGAATTTCGAGGGAGGGGCCGTGTGTATGGCCTCGGACTGTGTGTCCAATAAATCAGCCTGGGGCTTGGGATTTTCCACGTGTCACTGTGATTTTGGACCTAGGGATTAGGCCAGATTGACGGCCCAGTGCTGTCACGTGCAACGGTCTTGACTCCGAGTCTCGTGACTCAAGGACCGTTGAGTTTAGTAGGTCTACTGGGCTGTCCAGAGTCAGGTGGCCTCAAGTCACCTGTTACTTCATGTTACTCGCGATGGGTGCATGCGTGATTTTCTGAGTCCACATTCCGTGACCCATCCACTAGTCGCAGCTTCCACGGCACGTGTGTGTCGGCCCACCAGGCTGTCACCCCTGCTATCCGCCGTCAGGTGACAGAGGCTCAGCATGCGGACCCTGAGTTGCCCCAGATTTTGGCTTTGGCTGATGTGGTGCTCGGCGAGGACGGTGCTGTGAGGTTCCGTGGCAGGCTGTACGTCCCAACCGAGGAGCAGGTTCATCGTGCGGTGTTGCGTGAGGCTCATGGGAGCAGGTACACCGTACACCCGGGTGCGATGAAGATGTATCGGAACTTGCGGAGGCAGTTCTGGTGTCCTGGCATGAAGAGAGATGTTGATGAGTTTGTGGCCAGGTGCTTAACCTGTCAGTAGGTGAAGGTGGAGCATCAGCGACCGGGAGGTGTGCTTCAGCCCTTGGAGGTTCCCGCGTGGAAATGGGACCACGTGACCACTGATTTTATGGTGGGATTGCCGAGGACTCCGAGTGGGCATGATAGCATTTGGTTGCTGGTGGATCGACTGACGAAGATGGCTCGGTTACTACCAATCAGAGTCAGTTGGGGTGTGCCCAAGCTGGCACGTCTGTATGTGGAGTGGATCGTACCTTTGCATGGGATTCCCATTTCCATTGTATCCGATCGAGATCCGCATTTCACATCCGATTTCTGAAGGAGTTTCCAGAGGGCTCTAGGAACCAAGTTAACTTTTAGCTCGGCATATCATCCTCAATCAGACGATCAGTCAAAGAGGACCATCCAGACTTTGGAGGACATGTTGAGGTAGTGTTGCCTGGAGTGGCAGAGCAGTTGGTTTCGCCACCTACCATTGGTGGAGTTTGCCTACAACAACAACTATCATTCTAGCATCGGCATGGCTCCTTACGAGGTGTTGTATGGGCGTCCGTGTCGAACTCCACTCGATTGGTTTCGGGTTGGTGAGCGTGTTTCTGAAGGAACTGGAGTTGGTGCAATAGTGTGTGAATGTCGTGCACCTGGTTCGTCAGAACATGTTGGCGGCCCAGAGTCGGCAGAAGAGCTATGCTGATCGGAGGAGGCTGCCTCTCACTTTCTTCATGGGCAATCGTGTGTTCTTGAGAGTTTCCTCGATGAAGGGGGTGATGCGCTTTGGACGACATGGGAAGCTGAGTCCCCGCTATGTTAGTCCTTGACTCATTGTGCAGCGCATTGGTGAGGTTGCTTATCAGTTGCAGTTACCCCCTGAGTTGGTGTCAGTGCATGACGTGTTCCACGTCTCGATGTTATGGAAGTATATGCCCGTTGACTCTCATGTGCTTGAGGATGCTGTTTGGCCCGAGGTGACTCCAGATCTTTCTCTCCCAGAGTTTTTCGTCCACATTGAGGATAGGCGAGAGCAGCGCTTACGGAACAAGGTCATCCCCTTGGTTAAGGTGGTGTGGCAGCGACACTCTGTTGGTGAGGCTTCTTGGGAGCGTGAGGACGAGATGCGTCAGTAGTTCCCATACCTGTTTGAGTGAGTCTTCCTCTTCTTCCCCTGTGGATTTGTTCTCAATTTCGAGGATGAACTTTCTTTAAGGGGGGAAGGCTGTAATATCCCAGATCTTTTGGATCCTTATTTTCGAGTCCCAGATCTATTTTCTTAGAGTGTCCCGACTCCGTTGTGTCTGAAGTTATGTTTTGGACATCTTTTGTGTTTGGATCGGTGCGATCTGGGGTCGTTTCGGAGGCCCGGAGGCATTCCGCGATTTTTTCGCCCATTTTTTCGATTCCCGACCCAATTTTCGGTAAATCTTGCGGAACTCCGCTATGGGCAAACTGAGTCATTCACCCGAGCGAGAGTGGTATCGTTGCAATCGATGCGTTCCGAGGATCACACGCCGACGAGCACGGGCATGCAATACTAAACTAGCAAAGACGGTAACCAGGAGGGTTCAGCACTCACCTGATCGGTGGGAAGACACCGATCCCGACCGGAGACGTTGGGCGCGCCGGGAGGCGTGGGTATGCACCCGAACGCCGCGGTTCTTTTAGAAATGAAGTCAATTATCTGCATCCTCTAATGCTTATTATGCATCAGTTCATATTGAGTTCTTTTGCATCCAATGATTTTTGTTCGGGATGTTCTTGGGTTTGGTCCAATTGTCATTGTCCCTTGTGTCATTGTTCTTCAAATCACCTGGCGAAAATCTGACAGTATCTCCCCTAGACCTGGAGCGTCGGGGCGTGTAAATAGGAGTGCATCCACGGAGAAAATTCGAGATGGCCTCGAAGCAAGAGGGTGCACGCAGAAGCGGCAACACTCGGGGTGTGCACAAAAGTGGCAACACCCTACGACCTGATTTGGGCATGGAAATCCCGAGGTCGAGCCTGGGAGGGATCCCGATGGCCCATAGGCTGCCACGATTTCATCTCTAAAATGTGGACTTAAACTATCACTGAGCTACATGGCAGTTAATATTCACTCTTTTAGGGGGAATCGCCCGGGGTCCATGCTACAAAGAAGCGAGCCCCCGAGGATCCACGAGTGACCAAAACGTCAGAAATGGAGGTTCGTGACAAAAAGTGATCGATTCGAAATTAATCCTCATGTCCCCCACCCCCCGGTGGTTGGCAACCCAAAACCACCCTCGTGGAGGTGAGTGAGCCTCGAGCCTATGGCCACTGAGCTGGCAACGCTATCATTATGTGACTATCATAATCGGCATTAGAGGGGGGATCGACCTATCTAAGAGGGACAAGGGAGGGGCGAGCTTGGACGCATTGGTCAGGTAGCTTGGATAGGTCAGCTAGCTCGAGTAGCTTGGATTGCTTGGATAGCTTGTATCACTTGGCTAGCTCAGGTAGCTCAGATCGCCTGGATAGGTCGGGTGGCTCAGTCGCTTAGATAGTTTAGCTTGCCTGGGTAGCTTGGTAGCTCAGATCGCTCGGCTAGCTCGGGTAGCTCAACTAGCTCGGGTGGCTCGGCTGGCTCGGATAGCTCGGATAGCTCGGCTAGCTCGGCTAGCTCGGCTGGCTCGGATAGCTCGGCTAGCTCGGGTAGGTCAGGATAACCAGTTCGGCGGATCGGCCCGAGCTCCTCTCAAACAGGACAGAAGCGGCAACAACCAATGGCGCGCACAAAAGTGGCAACATCCTATGGCCTGAATCAGGCGCGGACACCTCGAGGACTAGCCTATAAGGGTCTCCAATGACCCAAGGGCTGCCACCACCTCGATCCTGAGATGAGGTCTTAAGCTATCACTAGACTAGGTGGTCGTTAACATTCACCCTTTGAAGGTGGTCGTCTGGGGGCCACGCTATAAGGAAGTGAGTCCCCGGAGATCCAAGAGTGACCAAGGATTCGGAGGAGGCTCGGGGGTGTGAATGACATCACGTGGAGAGGCTGAGGATCGTGAAAGATATCAACAATAACATACGTGCTTGATGAGATGATGGAAAAAAATGGAAGAAGGGAGAGATCACCACGGGAGGTTGCACTCCACGGGATTTTAACTAGAAACATACGGAATGAAAATTGTGCAGAATTGAAATTACATAATTAAAGATGACAGCGAGATGTTACTCTCTGCGGGTTTGAACAAGGATTCAAATGGGGATAGGGATGTAACTGAAATTAAATAGGGAAGGGGATGTGACTGACGTGACTGAAATTAGAATGGGGCGTTCATTCACCCTTGTGTGCATGTTCTTTATTCTCATTGTTCTCATATACCTGGCGAGAATTGGGCAGCATCTCCCACGGACTGAGGTTTGCCAGGGGAAATGGGGGATCATCAAACGGAATGTTCTGGAACAACCCCCAAAGTTCGGAGTAGCCATACGACGGTCCGATGACCCATAGGTGAGTGCAGAGACCCGAGGGCTAGTCTTCAAGGGTCCTAACAACTCACAAGCATTAGCTTTTTGAGAGCTCTAAAGGTTTTGATGTTCGTCGTGGAAGGCTATGTTCATCCCTCAAGCGGGTTCCCTCGAAGACCATGCCATGGAGTGGCAGGCTTCTAAGGGCCCTGGATGATAAGAAGACTGGGAGAAAGGGGAGGAGGTCAAAGCAGTAGAACACTACGCATACTTCCAAAAGCCACTCCTTTTATTCATACCCAAGGAAAGGGCGGAAATGAAATACAGAAGGGGATCTACCCCAAAGCAAAGGGGAAAATACAATGGAGGAGAAGAGGCAGACACTCCGGTGGGGGAGGGGGAATAGAGCACAAGCTCTTCCCCCCCAGGCTGACCTCTCTTCTCTCACAGACTCTCCCTTTTTCTTCACCTCCCTAGCATAGGGGGGATGGAGTTTTCTTCTTCGGATGGCCTCTTTGGAGATGTAGAAGCTAGAGGAGGAGTTCAGCCCTCTAGAGGAAGAAAGACCCAAGAGACCCTCTCTTTTCGTTGTCTTCGTCTTGACTTTTTATAGAATGGCCAGTGGGGGAGGGAGTTCCTGCCACCTCCACCTCGCTCGCAGCACCGTCAGGAATTGACTTATTGCGTTGGCTTCCGCTAGTTTGCGGAGTACGCTGGCATTCGCCAGAGGATAGGATGCTTGCTGGTTTACCGGGAGATCTTCTACTACTGTCACAGTCGATGCTTGCCTCACCGCTGCTGCCATTGCTGCTGTTGTGCTGTCGAACGGAGGGGGAGATAGGGCTTCTTAGCATTGAATGCTCCCTGTGCCCAAGACTGATGTGAAAACAGAGTATCGTAAGTCAGATGGGATGTCTTTGGGTTAAAACGGCGTGGGGGTAGGCGTGCCGATTTAGACCCATGTTTTAGCGTGCCGATTTAGGATGCTCAAGGGGGCACGCTGGTTCAGCAAGAGAAGAGAGGCATGCCAAATCAGCAGGAGAATGTAGGGTGTGTCAATTTAAGACCATCCAGTGGCGCGCTCAACTGAAGCATGGCCACGCCAGTTTAAGTGTCGAGAGATTTCATCCTAACTTCGCGGTTATTCAGACAGATGCTTGCCCTCTCGTGCTGCTTTAGCTTTAATGCACCACCTTCGGGTATTTAATTCGAAGCCTCCGAGCCTCGATTTAGGACTTTGAGTGATTTTCGATACATGTCGAACCCGTGTCTGAATTCCCAAGTTTTTCCTGATTCGGCCTTCGGCACCGCCAGCTGGGGAGCCGTGGCCATATCTTCTATTTGAAGAGCTTCTTCATCGGGTAGCGGACCACCAGGTGTGTTCTCGTCCTGATCGGGCGAAGCTTGGAGTTTGTTTGGCCTTTCCGTCTTCGACATGCCCTCGAGTGTCGAGACACGCATGCCGTATGACCACCATTTTTTTTTATGTCCACACGTCCCATGCAACAAAAGTAGAGTCGTGCTTTTGTTTCCCTGTTGTTACAATAGCTGGTGTCATGGTATGAGGAGTTAAGTTACCATCCGAGTTGAGTATTGTGCCATGTGGCTGGTGCCCCGTGTCTCCGATTGGAGTTGGGCTTAGATCTTTGGTTCGGCGCCTGAATTACCAAGCTATGAGTGGAAGTCTGTACAGATTTAAGGTGTTAGAGTCTCTCACACCATTTTTCTGGAGATGGTCAAAAGAGTTGGAGGTTGTCCCATGGCAAGCATCGGAATTCTCTTTGTGCTTTGTCATCTTGTGCTAAGTTATGCAGTGGAAGCATGGTGGCCCAATAGCCTGTGGGCCCTGGTTTGATGCCAGGCATGATCTGAGGATACCCTGGTGGTGAGTAGAGTTATAAGGGTGGTCGACTAACCCTAAGGGGGGAGTTTGGCCTGTTGGCATATTGTGGCATTGGCATCAGTTGGCATGCCATTGATGAGGCATTGTGTTCAGCGGCACAGGTGGGGTTGAGAATTTAGGGCTCTCGAGTCGAAGCTATCGAGTGGAGACTTTGGTTACCCTAGTTTCTCCCCTAGAATTGTCATGGTTGGCTTGTGGAAGAGCTCGTCGTATGGCTAATGTTGTGTGGAAGGTTTGGACCAGTGGATCGGTTATCATAGGAGGTGAGTGTGTGTGGCTCCGGAGTGAGGAGTTGGCTGACCGCCTCTGATCCTGTTGATGTTCTCCTAGTCAATCCGTAGTTGGTGTTGTGTGTGAGTATGTATGAGAAATGCTTCCAGTTCCAACTGGCATATCGTGATTTTAGGGTGGTTGATTGGTCCCCCCTCCACCCAGCAATTTGGTGGAATCGCGTGTCGGGTGTGTGACGGTGATGTCGGTTAGGGACCGTTGGAGGCCGAGGTAAGGTCGTTGGATTAGGACCTGGATCGTGACCGCAGTCCAATGGGCTTAAGGACGTTATGGTGTGAGGTGTTGTCCTCTGATCTAAGTTGTTTCCGCAGGTGCATGGTGCTGGCAGATGTTGCTCGGTGTTGAGATGGTATTGTGACCAATCCTGATGGACCGTGTCTATCATCGTGATTGCAAATGAATTCTGTGAGGTGGCCATGTGTGTGGTTGAAGGAGCTAATTGAGTTGTCTTGGCACCTTGATAATGTGTGGTTTGTGTGCCAATCATCCATTGGATTGGGCGCTTGAGTCCGGTTGAATGGTAGAGTGGATGTGGACCGTGAACTTGCCCTCGCTGTGACTCGGGAATGTCTGAAACTCGGTATTTTCCTGTGATGTCATTGTTTGAATTGTTATGACAAGGTTGGAAGTTTCCCCTAGCTCAGGAGGAGCTATTCGTGGGGATGGTGTGCGAGGCGAGCAATTGTGTCACCTGAACTGTGCTGTATTCAGGTGGGTGCCAGGTGCTGGCCGCTGAAGGTCGCCAATTCGAGGGAGCTATAGAGTTGTTGAGGATGGATTGGATGGCTGTAAGGTGGAGCGAATGTCTTCTTTGTAAGGTCCCCCGAGGTGTGAGTGTAAGGTGGGGGCCCTGCTAGCAAAAGGGTTTTTTGGTGCTGTCATGCCAGGACATGCGTGATCATGATGTTTGAGGTTTGCGCGAGTGACCTTGTTACCCCTCTCCTTCTCTCATGAGATGAGGCATGGGTTGGATAGCTAGAGGAGATCATAATGGTGTTTGGTAATTGTGTGGCCCAGGTGCAGAGATAGCAGGTGTAGGGGCCGATGGATGTGGTTGGACATCTAGAGTTTTGATGGTCGGTTCTGTAAAGGACTTGATGGGAGGACTGATTCGAGGATTCCTTGGTTGGCGTGAGACCAATGTCCAATGAATGGCTTCCTAAACCAGTGTGTTGACCCTCTAGTTAGTCCTAGTGTGTTGTGATTTGTATTTGGTGAGATCTCAGATGGATCATGGTGGGTGTCCCACGAGCATTGGTCGAGACCGGTGAGAACTGGACTTGGCTATGGGATTGGTGTTGGTCAGTGAACATTACTGGTGTTTGGCTCCGAGGTGAAAGCCATTGATAGCATGGAGCTGTCGGGTGCATTGTGGCCAGTGGTGTCGACTGTGTAAATCTTGACTCGTGGGATGTCAGTTGCTGACCGTATGGAGCTGTCTGTTATGCCACAGTCGGTAGTGATGGCTGTTAGAGTTTGCTCGAGGTCAAGATGTGATTGTGCTCCCTGTGAGGGGTTTTTGACGTTTAGTAATCGAGGAGGTCGAGGTCCTGAGTGGACAGCTGGGTGAGGTCTTCCCCAGTGATAGATGGTGTTGTACCTTGAATTTGGTGTTTCCCTCCTCGGTTGGTGGGTGGCCGATGTTATTTGTGTCATGGAGTTTTGAGGACCCGGGGTGAGGCCAGACTCATCAATTTGTGTGTGCCTCAGGTGGTCCGAGGATTGGTTTGGATTGGTGTCGGAGGACCTTATAGGTTGGGTTGGTCTGGCATTGTCCCTCAACCTAGGCGTGTGGTGTTGGTGCTTGTGTTGTGCTCCGGAGGTGTTGCCCGTGGGGTGTGTGCTTTCCCTTGATTTTTGTGCATCGTTCTTAATTTTGAGGATGAAATTTATTTAAGGGGGGAGGCATGTAATGACAAATTTTTTGGATCTTTTTTCATTGGTCGCGGATCGTGTCTACAATGGTGTATCCGAAAGGAGAAACAGGACCTTGTTAGACATGGTCCGATCCATGATGTCTATGTCAGGACTACCCTTGTCTCTCTGGGGCTATGCTTTAGAGACTGCAGCCTATTTGCTGAATAGGATCTCCCCACTTGAGGTCGCTCACCCATTGTTGCCATTTGTACACCTCTTTTCCCGTGGCATTACGCACCTTGGATTGTTTACCTTCAGAGGGCGTAAATGTTGGAATATTGACGAAGAACAATTCAATCTCCGCCACCACTAAGTTTAACCTGTCGAAGCCCTTGATATTTGTGCCAAGGAGTTTTTCACTAACCTCCGCTGTCAAACCTCTTCGACATATAGTTATGACATCCTCTTGAGAAGGAGGGTTGTCACACTCATGCTGAAGTCCCTCCAGCGTTTAATGAAGTCCAGTGTCGTTTTCCCTCTTTTCTACCTAAGAGAGCACAACTCGGCCAAGTACACCTTTTTGTTGGCCGTTCGGAAGCGATCGATAAACTTCTTTTGCAAATCAGTCCAATCGGCCACAAAATTGGACTTCCATCTTGAGTACCATTAGAAAGCAGTACCTGTGACGGAGATTGCAAAGCAGCAAAGGAGGTAGGACTCCTCGAGCATCAGCTCACCCATGACCGTTATATAATAGGCTAGGTGCTCATGCGGAGACCCTTGCCCGTTAAACTTATGTAGATTTGGTGCTTTGGGGAAATCCGACAGAAGCTTCTTGAACTGGTAATGTATCGGGTATGGCATACTGTGAGTCAACAGTAACGATACCATCACTGTGTTGGACAAACTTATCTTCAACAATCTTTTCTATCATGTGCCGTTGGGCAATGATGTCTTCAGCTGTTGGAGTTCGGGAAGACTGGGCATTGAGCGGGGTGGGAGGTAGCTCAGACCCTGCCTCGGCAACAAAATTATTGGGTACAACCGTTGGTCAGTTGACCACGATACGATTGCCTGGTCGTTGCCCTCTCCGAGCGTTTTAATTGTGTGTCGTTGCTGCGGGACGTTGAGCGTTTGCGTTTATCTGTCGCTTCATTTCGAGGATGAGATTAGTCATTTGTATATGTCAACGTTGCATAGTTTCAAATTTGGACATCATTTGAAAAGCGACTCTTGAGGGCGGTTCGAAGATCGGATTAACATATCCTATCGTGGGCAAATTGCCTCCTTATGCGTGAATACTTATAACCTCATCACCATTTATTTCTTCTTGGGAAAAATTCTCACCCTGGTTTTGGACTTGAACCTGTTCTTGGGTCTGCCCTTGATTTTGGTCTTCATGTTGACCCTAGCTAGAGGTACATGGCCACTGAATTAGGCCTGGAGATTCCTTCTAGCGGCATTCCTACTGTTAAGATATATTGCATCCATCACCGGGTTTGGATCAATTAAGGTAGCTGGATCAACCGGATAAGTGGGATCATTAGCAACCTCAATTGGTTCCTTACCAGAGACATAGCAAGTGAATACATTTACACTATCTCTAGCCTTCGACATTTGAACCACCCTCCGCTTCTTTGACAACTGGACCCCGAGGCAAGCAGGTGCCCCCAGTCAATCAAAGATAGAGACGCACTGCAAGAACTTCATCGCGACTCATTTCCTATTCGCGGATTGGTTCTGAGGTTTGAGAAATAAAATTGGATTTCCTATAAACCCCTTTCCTCTTTTGTCTCTTAGGACGTAGAGGTTGGACATCTCAGCATATCGGAGCTTCAGCTTTGATACTGGTCCAGAGCCTAGACCTGTAAACGGATCGGATACAGAGAGGGTCCATAGAGGCCAATTGATTGCCGATTTAGGCAGAATAGCATTTTGCACAGAAGCTGTGAACACGAGTCGAGCCGAGCCAAAAGCACGAGCCACAGTCTCGGAAATCGTGTCAAAGGCGAACCCTCGTACTCAAATCAAAACACACACGGAGCTCGGACCTGTGCCGTTCGGCAAACCAAAGCTTCGTCAAAACCCGTCGCTAGGACCCCGTGAGAGTCCTGGCACGAGCAGTCACGAACGACGATCACCGGAACCATCTCCGGACCCATCGGTCGAAGCTCGGCGAGCAAAGGGCTTAAAACGACACCAGAAGGTCGTCGACGCACGTTTGAAACGGCGCGACCTTATCCGGCGCGCCCTGAACCCTTCCCGGCGCGCCCCGAGGACCTTCACCGGCGTGCCATTTGTGGCGCCGATGAACCCTTTGCTTAAAAAGGAAGAGAATTCGAGAATAGAAAAGTGAGGAGAAGAAATTCGGAGGGGAAATCAGACAAAAGAAAAGAGGAAGAAGGTATTTTCTTCTCTGGAGAACGGAGGAGCAGAGGGTTTTCCGGGGGAGAAAGTTCTTCTTCTGAGAATCTCTCGCCGCCATCGCTCCACTTGGTTCGAAGCTCCCGTCGCCGGAAAAGAAGATCATTCGCTTCTTTCTGTAGGTGGGTCGTCGTGGTCCTTGAGTCGATTTTTCCCCCTTTTGATTTGTTTTCCTCTTCTGCTGTAATGTAAACGAGGGGGAGGGGCGATGATATGAGCCCATCTCCCCCTTCACCGTCTCTTCTTCCATCCTTCTCTGTAAGCCCCCTGTGGGTGATGTAGGGTGTCCGTGCGACAACGCCGGTCCCCATTCTTATACAACGCATACGTTTAACTCTTTGTTTATGGCATGAATGTGGTTTCGGTCGCGGCAATAAATTGGGTATTTCGCGCAATCTCTTCTCTCTTTTCCCCCTTTTTTTTCATTCTCATGCGTGAGTCTTATCCGGCGCCGTGCTACAGTAGCCGCGCCGGACAAGCTCATACGCCCTGTTCTCCCCAGGAGCCCAACGCGCCCGCGGGATCTATGGGCTACAGTGACGGCCCCTCTCCTCCGAACTTCCCTCCCCTCAATACGTCGGCCAAGTTCTGCCTTGCATGCGCTGTGGGTTTCACGACCGGAGGCATACTTATGTGTGCATCTCCGTCCCTTCCCCGTTTGGCATTTGAGATAGGGCAGTTTGACTTCTCGGTGCATTCCCTCGTAGTGCACGGGGAAGGCAATCACCTCTCAATACCCCCCGTCCATCCCGCGCCGGATACATATACTGTTTGTTAGTTATGATGTCTAGACTAATGCATACACTGTTATGTACATATGCCAGCCGTGTAACTTGTGAGCGTGAACATTGTCCCGCTTCGATTTATGCTTTATTCGTCGCAGTGCCATCCCATACGTCACTATTTCTGTCCCGTTCGTGTCGCGAACCCGGAGCCCGCTCTATAGCATCGCTCCGACACCTGAGGAGAGGGGAACATTCCCCAGATTTATTATACTCTCGTTCAGTCCATTGAGGGACCGTCTCCAATGGCGGGCTCCCTTATGGATTAAAGAATGGATATCAAAACAGGTTGACCCCGATCCACATTTAAATCCACGGTCCTTAATGGACTTCGTGGTGGCCGTGAGATGGGCACCCCTAGTAGGCTTGCCTCGGGGTTCTTTCTTCTCCATCGGTCGTCCCGACTTGGACGGAGTACCGACTCGGGTCGCGTGCCCCTCGTAGGCTTGCCCTCGGGGTTTTCGCTCAAATCCCCTTCATCGGTACACTCTGAAAATCTCTTCACCGGCATACTCTTAGACTCTTCCACGGCATGCCCATGGGCCCCTTCACTGGTACACTCTTTATTCCCCCTCATCGGCACACTCCTTAAGCGGTTCCCCCTTCCTTTTGCTGCTGTTAGGCCCTTCATCGGCACACCTGCTAGTTCGCCCTTCATCGGTACACCTCTTCACCGGCACACTCTCCCCCATCATTCAACGGCACACCCATGGCCTTCCCCAGTGCACTCATCCCCTCACGGCTTCAACTCCGTGCAACCTCAACCCCGTGCAACTTCAACCCCGTGCAGCCCATGCACGGACTTCATCCTCTTCGCATCCCCAACCTCATGCAAACCTACACGGACTTGGTCCTCCTACATGCATAAGCCTTGTACAAGCCCTGCATGGACTGTGCACAGCCCCTGGCCCCATGTGCACGAACCTTGCACGGCCCTTGTCCCCCTCTGCATGCATGCACTGACTTTAGCCCGCACGTGCACGGACCCTGCACAGACTTTGTTTTCTCCCCTTGCATACATGCGCAGACTTTGGCCCCCCCCATATGCATGGAACTTGCACTGACTTCACCCTGCACGGGCCTTGCCCGCATGTCCACCGACTTGGCCTGTAGCTGTACGGACCTTCATAGCCCCTGCCCCCATGTGCACAGACCCTGCACTGACCTTAGTCTGCATGTGCACTGACTTTAGTCCATGTGCACTAACCTTAGTCTGCATGTACATTGACCTTAGTCTGCATGTGCACTGACTTTAGCCCATGTGCACCGACCTTAGTCTGCATGTGCACTGACCTTAGCCTACATGTGCACTGACTTTAGCCCATGTGCACTGACCTTAGTCTGCATATACACCGACCTTACCCTTTGCATACTCCATGACTACACTGAGTTCCCCTGCATGTGCACTGACTTCGCCAGCATGTACACTGACCTTATCCTTGGCATATTCCATAGGTACACTGACTTTCCCTGCACATGCACTGACCTAGCCAGGATGTGCCTCGACCTTACCCCCATGTACACTGACCTTCTTTCAGCCCCTAGCCCCATGTGCAGGGACCTTGCCTGCCCATGCACCGACTTGACCTTCGTCCCCTGCATATGCACGGACCTTGCACTGACCTTGCCCCTAGCATGCATGGACTTAGCCCCTTTGCCCAAAACCTGCATCCGTGTATATGCACGTACTTCATCCCACAACCTGAACACCCTGCACGGACTTGCCCAGTCCTACACGGACCCCATTCTTACTTTGCACACATCTGCATGGACTTGGCCCTCATGTGCATGGACTTAACCTGCATCTGCATGGACTCAGCCTAGATCTGCATGGACTTTGATCCTTTGTTAAGAAACCTGCATGGACCTTATCCTTCGTCGGTGTGCTCCTTGAACCTTCACTGGTACACCTTTCTCACTTCTTCGCCGGCACAAGCCTGTGGACCCTTCTCCGGCACGCCTGTCTTCGGCCTTTCACCGGTGTACTCTGCCCATTCCTTCGCTGGTACACCCTTCCTGCCGTCACCGGTGCACTCTTTTAGTGCCTTCGCCGGCACGCCTAACCCAAGCCTTCCCCGGCACACCTATCCAACACCTTCGTCGGCACGCTCCTCCCAACATCCTTTGCCGATACACCCATCGCGCCTTCGCCGGTGCACCTTCAGTGCCTTCGCCAGCACACCTAACCCAAGCCTTCCCTAGTGCACCCTCCAACACCTTCGCCGGTACACCTTCTCAGTGCCCAGCCAGGCTTGGGCCCTTGAACACTGTACATGCCCATGGCAACGATTAATATTCCCTCGGAAACCGTTGGAGCTTATGCAGTGGCATAACTCCATAGGTTCACAGGGTCATAAATGAATCCGACTCGGATGATGTGATGTAGGGGTGGTCATTCCCCGTTAATTTGCCTCCTGAGGCTTGCATGATGACCCCTGGATATCCTCTCTAGAGGTGCAATGGGAGTGGTTGAAGGTTAGACTGAGGCATAGGGAGGTAGCTCTCGGCGCAGGGTTCTTGGTGGGAAGAGGAAGGAGGTTGTCAGCGCGCCAGGGTCTCCACGCGCAAACTATCGTGTCGAGAGGAATTGGGCATGCCGAGAGGGTCTTGCGCCGAGAAGGCTGGGGCTCCGAGAGGTGTTCTAAGGGTTTCAGGGTTTTCATGGAGCTCTGTTCTAGGGGTTTTGGGATCCGGGCTTCGATTGAGGCAGGATTTGGGATGCAAATGGAGACTGGACCAAGGTCTTTCCTGGGGCAATGCCAGGGAATCATTGGAGGGCAGAGTTTATTGAGGGATCGAGGTCACCACTAGTTTAAAACCCTCTGGAGATATTTTTCTGTTGCCGGCCGTCCAGGGAATCAAGAGATGACTATCTCTGATTCCTGAGGCGACCCTGATGGCTCGAGAGAAAGAAACCAGGAGATGAGGAGATTTCACAGTGTGAATCATCAATATCACTGAAGAGGAGGGAGGACAGAGTCCAGTAATCCATGGGAATGGGGATTGGGACCCTTCCTTCACCATTCCTCCAGGAGTAGCAATCGGAGCATAGAGAAAGCACCTAGAGACCCTAATCATTGGAGGGATAAATTGCACAGTGAATATCATACATTTCGAAAAGGCAGAGAGATGAAGATACGAATACTTCACACTCAACGTAACAATCACAACATCACATCTCACTATCTCATTGCTTATTGCATTTATAGAAAAGAAAATGGGAAGAAAAATAGAGGGACTAGAAGCTACATTTCTTCCTCGATAACGGAGGAATTCGAATGCATTAAACACAAGGCAGAATACATATAAAGAAGAAGAAAACGGGGGGGAGGGCGGAGCATTGACTCCTCTCCCTCCCCATCTACCCACCTATGAGCTTCCTCCTTCGAGCCCTTTCTTCTCTTCTCCCAGTCTTCTCCCTCAGTCTCTTCTCTTCGATTTCTCTGTTCTCTCTATCTATCTCTTCTTGTCTCTTCTGTCTGATCTGACCTCTGATCTGATCTCTGATCTGATGTCTCACTCTTTTGTTCTCAGCGGAGGGAACGGGCTTTATAGGCCCCATTCCTTCTCTTTTCAGAGGGTACTTTTCGGCGCGCTTCGGAGACTTCTCGGTGTGCCTCAATCAAGTGGAGGAGGCTTCCTGGCGCGTAGCTTATAGCCATCTTGGGCTTTAATCAAAGGGGTTTTCGGCGCATTGCTCATTGGATGCTCATTGGCCCATTTAGGGCTTTTAGGGTCATTTGTGCTAAATAGCTTACACTGCTTCATCGTCTTTGTCACATGTTGCATCTGTTATGGTATCTGTTGATCTCTAACATCTGTCGAAACCTTCAGAAGGTCGGTCTCATCGGTCGGTTGACTGGACAAGGGTTGGTATGGTTTAATCAGTAATGTCGTCAGGATGACAGCAATGCCAGACAGCAGCCTGGCCATAAAGGGCTTCAGCTGGATATGGTGTTGGTAATAACGGCTCTTCTTCAGTTCTGACTCCGTAAGAGTCCCTGGGATCTTCATTTCTGGCTTAATCTTCCCTTTGGCCGACTCTGTTGTAGTTAGTTATTTATATCTGTTGTCCTGCTTTATTTCCTATTTCTATGTACACCACACCTATCTTTTTATCCCTTCCAAGTCTTCGGGCTCGTGGGAAGCAGGCCGAGGTTCGAGTCGCGCCGGTTCCTTTCCGGTACTCGGATCCCGGGTCGCTACATGCTGTCTCCACCTGATGCTGCGCCGCCAGCAATGACGTTGATGTGGACTCCGCGGGGGATATTGTCGATCTCCTCGGGGGCGGCAGCGTCCTTTTTGTGCTCGGACACGTACCGGGATAAGTGCCCCCTGGCGGACGAGGCGCTCGATCTCATCTTGGAGCTGATGACAATCACCGGTGTGGTGTCCGTGGTCACTATGGAACAGACAGTGCTTGCGGCGATTGCGGTGTTTCGCCTTCATAGGCTCGGGTTGGCGGAGAAGACCTGAGCCCTTGATGTCTTTGTAAAATTTCGTAGACGGGGGTGGTCAGGGGAGTGTACCACTCGTACTTCCGAGAGGGTTCTTTATGGTCTCCGTCCCGATTCTGCCTCTTTCCTTGTCCGGAGCCTTGCTCGAACTGTCGCTTCTTGTCCCCCTCCCGACCCGAGCCCGTTGTACTGCGGCAGGCGCTGAGGACTTCCTCACACTCTGCGTGACGTAGGGCAAGGGTCACTAGCTCGGCGAGGGAGGTGGGGGGATGAAGGACCAACTCGCGCCGTAGGTTCTCGTCGCGGGTGCCCCCGGTGAGCGCGGTGATGGCCGAGGCAACATCCAGGTGGGGGACACACAGGGCCTCCGATTTAAATCGGTTAATATAGGCCCGCTCAGGAGCCTCTCTCCCTGTTCCTGTTTGAGGGCCAACAGCCCCGCTACCGACCGTGGAGGACCGCTGTCAGTGAAGCTCTCCTTGAATACCTGCCCGAACTGCCAAAAATCACGGATGCTGCCCGGGGCGAGGGATCGGAACTATGCCTGAGCGCTCTCGACCAAGGTGGTCGTGAACGCTCGACACTTGATGGCGTCGGATGCCCCATGCAGGGTCATGAGGGCATAAAAACTGTCGTAGTGATCGGCCGGGTCTCCCTGTCCGTCGTATGACTTGAAGGTCGGGAGCGAGATCTTGGGAGAGATCTCGGCCTTTGAGACATGGTCGGAAAACGGGGATTGCTCCCCGTTCTCCACGGTAGAGGTCTTTTGTAGGGTGCGGAGGGCGTGCTATTGCTCTGCGAAATGCCTCTCAAAGTCTCGCAGCCGGAGGGACAACTCCGGTTGTCGTTGGGTCAAGGGGCTGTGGGGGCGTTCCTACACGCTGCCTCGACGCCCCTCGAGGGCCTCGGTCTCTGGGAGCGGCCGATACGCTCCGGACTTCTCCCTCCTCGGGGTGGAGGAGGCTTCATGTTCCGGGGGAGGGGCATGCGACGGTCCTCCTGACCGGTTGCGAATTAGCCGCCGCCCTCGGAGGGTGAAACGGCCTCCTGCAGTTTGCAGGGAAGCATCTCCACGGGGGGGCTCTCTCGGGGGAGTCACGACCTCTCCTCCCTGGCCGCTTGGGTTTTCATTAGATCAATGAGGCTATCCAGTTTTACGTTGAGGGTTCGAAGAGCGTCTACGCTCCCGGTGGGGGGTTGCCCCTCCACCGCGGGTGGGGGATTTTCGCCGGGGGGGTCGCTGGCGTGAGACGGGGTGTTCCCCGTAGGATGGGAAGGTGCGCCTACCTCGGTCGCCACGGCTTTCCCTTTATCACCGGCGGTCCTCCTGCTAGAACTCCTTCGCACCATGGTGGCCCTTTGTTCATTCAGGTCCCTAGCTGGTAGAGTGCCAGCAGGGCTAAGGTGGCCCTCCCAAGGGTACGAAGCCCACGATTCAGGGGCTGACCGGGTGCCAATTGGGGGTACTAGGTCCATCTCTCACACAACCCACGATGACCGTTCGAAACTGGAATACTTCAGGGTCGGGCACTCCCTCACTCGCTCAATGGAGCAATTTCGTAGATATTAAACGAACAAGCACAAGATATGGAGCAAGGTTTAGAGCTTACCTAGTTGGTTTGAAGAAACCGACTCCGTTCGAAGATGAGGGCGAGCGGGGAAGTGTGGGTTCCCCGCACACCGCACCGATGCCGCTTCCCCTATGAACAATAGATGCACTACTCCTCGCACAGGGGGGTTGGATTAGGGGAGGGGGAAACTTAACATTACATCAAAATACTACCTCCACATAGGGAGGAGCGCTAAGCCGGTCAAGAGGGGTGGGGGGAGAAGATCACTAGTTTACCGAGAAAACCACTCGGTCGATTTTGCCGGCTTCTGGAACGGACTGACTGATAGTCGTTGTTGATGGTGCCACAGTCTGTAGCGAACTCGAATGACGTCAAAACCAGCGCCAATACGTCGCTGTCTGGTTCAGGAAGTCTTCAGAATTTTTGGGGAATAGTACACCATCGTGGATGGTCGTGGCTGGCTCTGGAACTGTGCTGCTCTGCTTGGACTGGGACTGCTCAGAAGTCGTGGCAGCAGGAAGTCGATGCCGTCACGAGCACTCCCGAAGTCGAATTGGGGCGGGACCAAAACAGTCATATCCGTGGCTGAGTTCCCTTCGATCTCCAACCAGGGAGGACACCAGAGAAGGTCGGGGCAAGGAGATATGTCTAGAAGAGTGGGAGGGGGTCTGGACGGATCCTAATTGACCTGATCTGCTACCTTGGGGTAGAAAAATCAGAACGGGCTGCCCTGAGCTTCAACCGACGCCCCGCTTGTTGCATTGGATAGATGACTGGTGGGGCTCCACTCTGGATAAATGGCGCGCCAAGGAGAGCCGTGGTGTGGTCACTGGAGCTTCTGTAAGCCGCCTCTGGTAGTAGGCTGGACAGGACCTGTGCAGCCTGGGGAGAGCAATTCTCAGGAAGGTGGCACCGTCATGATCACTCACGTTGTCAAAATGGTGCGGGACCAAAACAGACACGTCCTTGGATGAATCCTCTTTGATCTCCAACCAGGAAGGATACTAGGGGAGGTCGGGGCAGAGAGATAGAGGACGTAGGGTGGAGGGGTGTCTGCTCTGCTTCAGAAAGGACTGACCTGCGCACCCGAGGAAGAAAAATCGAAACAGATAGCTCCGGACTCCAAATGAGGCTCCGCCGATGGCGTTGGATAGAAGACTGGTAGAGGAACACCCCAACCAAACGGAGCACCAAGGGGAGTTGGGGTGTGTGCGTAGCAGCTTCTGCAGTAGGGCTCTGGTCTTCCCACGGATGCCAGATGCGCGCTCTGACGAGAACGGACCTCCAGGACAGACCCGAGCTCGGATGACGGCAGGATCACCTCGACGTCGAAGCTGACTTGAAGACCTTTCCGTTGATTATGGTACACTTACAGAAGATGCTGGATGGCCCCGAAACAGACTCGACAAGCTGGGTCTTCTGTTGCTGCCTGCGAACTGGGTGTGTAGGAGGGTGATAGGTGTAGTGGGGGGTGATGGGATTGAGAAGGGTGAGGGCTAATGACTATGGGAGGTGGAGGGGAGGCTGCTAGGGTGATGGAGGGGTGCAGGGGATGGCTGGGACGCAGCAAGGGGAGGGGGAGAGTCTCATCTGCCCTCTGCTTTGTTGAGTAGAGTTCGACCACTGTGACCTCCCTCTCTGTAACATGGAATCTTTCTCTAAACTTCCTCTGCATGTCTGACCAGTTGTTGATCGACCCGGCCGGGAGGCTGGAGTACCATTCAAATACGAGCCTTGTCAGCAAGGACCCAAAAAACTTTAGCAGATATGACTCATCAGTGGCCAGATCACCCATGACGGTCATATAATATGCGACATGCTCCTTCGGGGATCCCTTCCCGTTGAACTTGTCGAACTTCGACGACTTCCTGATCCCAGGGGGAAGCCACTTGGCAGCATGGTGTGGCAGTTATGGTACCCAATGGGCATCAAACGTGACATAGTTGCCTTCACTTCTTTCAGCGAGCTTCAGCTCAATCATTCTTTCCACCATCATCTTGTTCATGATTGTGGGATCGACCGGCTCCGGGTAGAAATGCACCGGCTGCAGGTTATGGGTGACCAAGGTGGTTGCCTGTGGAGGACGCATCAGCGGAGGTGTCTAGTGCACCTGAGGGAGCACTGGTGGCATCAGCAGCTGTGGTGGCCGCTGCTGATTTGTCGCTAAGCTCGACTGTGATGACTGAGGTAGAGTATAGAGTGGTGGAGGGTCAGCTTGATGGATGGCTCCCCGAGATGATTCACCCTGAACTTTGGAGGCTTGGAAGCTAATGATTGTTCAGTTTTCTCCATCAGCTGCTTCTTCAACAAGTCTATCTCTTGTTGGTACCTTTGGAGTAGCATTAGGACCGACGGGTCCATGGTTGCAGTGCTGGGGATGGCCTCTGTTGCTTCCCCGGGCATACCTCCAGGCAGGATGTAGAGGAGAACATCGTCGTCTTCTTCCGCCGTCACCACATTGGCAGATAGAAGGGTAGCTTCATCATCCTGCTGGTGGTAGGTCAGGGGTTGCTTGCCCTTAGCTGTCGCCAGCAGACCTCTTACAACCTCGGTTCTCCGAGTGTTCGGCCCCGACCTTGCCGCCAATCAAGCCAACTCATGAGGGTCTTCAGGCAGCCCTCCATATTGGCTGAATGTGCCAGCCATATTGCAGGTGAAGACCTGCATCCTTCTTCTCTGCCAATGGACCTTCCTCCAAGCTTGATCTGGAAAGGTCAGCCTCTCGAACACAAAAATTCTTTCTTTCTCTTCTCGCCGAGGGGCGATTTCGTCGGCTTCGATCTTAAAGTCATCTTCATAACAATTGTCATCAACTGACGATGCCATCCTTCTTTCCTTTTCTTCTTCTTCAACTGCCATTGGTAGGCAGTAGCCTTCATTATCCGCGGCTGCCTGCGTCAGTTGCTGATGTCCAAGCGAGGGGTTGCCTAGCCCTCAGAAATAGTTCTTGACCATAGTGGTCATCTCTTCTCGACCCCGCTTTTGATGTAGTATGGGAGAGAGTTGTCGGCCTCCCGCAAGAGGGATATAAGCAAGCCGAACCCGATTGGTGGGTTGCTGGAATCTTTGTCCCACAGCGGGGACATTGGCTTGTCGGGCGCAGGCCTGGAAGCCTCCACGGTGCGGAGGGTCCGCAACTGCTTCTTCTACTTTCAGGGGCAGGCCCCTTTCTTTCCTTTCTTCAACCCCGTTGCGAGTAGGACGACGGGGTACTGGTATAGCTTGGTGGACAGGCTAGACCCTCTTAGGGACCCACACTTGTTTGAACCTCCTTGGCCTTGGGGCCAGCTTCTTCTGGCCATAGCAGCTGGCTTCTTCTCTTTCTGCCCTTCTTCCAAAGAGGGCTTGGTATGAATTGCGGACTAGGACGATGGGGTTTCCATGCCGGGGAGGGTTTTTCATGATTTGGGGAGAGTTCACCCGATCTATGATTTTAGGCCGCGATTCGGCGTTTTAATGGCGTAGAAGCATGCTAGGGGTCCCTGGGGAGCTTCCCCCTTATTTTTCCCCTCTCCCAAGGAGGTATGGGGCGTGGTTGATGTTTTGGATCATTTCCCACCGGTTTGCCGTTGGGGTGGTGTGACGGTCCCTCCAGAGACCGTCACAGCTTGTGACGCCCTAGGCTGGGTGTGTCACAGCCTGTGACGCCCCACGGCGGGTGCGTCACATGGCACTGTTTTGCCAATAGGGTGGTCCGTGGGTCTGACGTTCCCACGATAGACCGCCAGGACGTGTGACACGCCTAGGCTGGACCGTTAGAGTGACGATCCGACCGTTGGCATCCGACCGTTGTGGCTTTCGACCATTGGGGTTTTTGACCGTTGGGGGTCAAGGCCTCTGACGCACCTAAGGTGGGGTGTCAGAGCTTTGTGACGCCTATGTGGGGGAGCATCAGAGCTGACGCGTACCCAACTTCTAACGGGCCTGGGTAGGGCCGTTAGAGGCTGTGACGTCCCGAGGGGTGTGCGTCACAGCTAGCTTCATTCCGCATTCTGACGCACCAGCAGTGGTCCGTCAGAGTCTGTGACGCACCGAGTGGTGTGCATCACAGTTGGTTTCTTCTCATCCTCTGACGCACTGGGATGGGTGCGTCAGAGACTGTGACGCACCAGGGTTGGCGTGTCATAGCTGATTTTACACTGAGTGTTTGACGCACTTGAGTTGGGTCGTCAGACTGCTGTGACATCCCAGAGATAGACCGTCAGAGCTTGTGGTGCTCCTGTGTTGGACCGTCAGGCTCTGGACTGCACCGAGTGGTTCGCAGCCCCGTTTCTTCTCCGACCGTGGTCACCGTACGACGGTGTTGGTACGTGGGATGGTCCCCATACTTCGTCGGGTTCAGATGTTATTTTCCGTTGATTTGAGAGTCAACTCCTTCAGTGACCCTCCACTAGTCATAGCCTGCTTACACGTTTAGTGGTCCCACTAGGGAGTGGTGGAGAGGCTACCCAGAGGATGGTTTTTAGACTGATTTTCGTCAGGCCCCATGTCTTGCAGCCAGAGTCCGAATGAGGGGAAAACCAGTTAGAGGCCAGACCTGAGACGCATGGTCTGTGTGTGCACACGTGGTTGGGGACAGTTGGACACATACTGACGAGTGTGACCCCAGCTAGTCACTTCTTTGTGGTTACTTGTACGGTGTCCTTGCCTCCGCTAGGGGCGTCGTGCCAGGCAGACACCAGCAGTGCGGTGTAAGACGTCAGGGGACGCTGTCGACTGTGCTTCTAGTGGGAGATACTCCTGTCGAGTCGGGGGGTGATAGACTGTCAGTCTCAGTCACTTCGACCTTTGGGTTTTGGTCGGGTTGATCGGTGAGTTCTGATTGTTTCGCCGTGGCGTGTGTGTCAGTTTTCACGCCGTGAGACCAATGTCTGTAGTTGCAGGGCATTTACTTCTGAGGTACTCACTTAGCTGCTAGAGTAGCGGTTTTTTCGTTTCGCAAGGTAGGGTTCGAGTGATCCCTACCGAGTCTTGTTTTGAGACTCATTCCCTGCATATTTTTACCGTATTTCAGGTGAGATGGGACTTCAGAGGAGCGCGTCTGAGGCTCAGCGTGGTTCGGGTGCCGAGCGTTAGTTGCCAGAGGTCAGAGCCGGGGTATATCCCGTGGCTTGGACTGACGTCGACGGGCGTTACTCTGATTAGTCCCTCAGTGTTCGTATAAAGGATCCACTCCCATATACCAATCATATATATGAGCGTGGGAGAGAGATGCCACCATGTACCTGGCGCCCCAGCATTCTCCATGCCAAGGTCTGTTCCCTCCACAGGTGTGGAGTCTCTTATCTGAATAATGAGACGTGCTTGATCTCTACAGATGGGTAGCAGGGAAGAGGCAGAGAAGACAGAAGCCGAGCTGCTCGACAAGTATAACTATATGTGGAACCGCCGAGGAAACGGCCCCAGCCGCAGAGATTCTTTCCTGAAAACGTTGGACGACGCAGCTTCCAGCATGCGGCAGAGGAAAGAGCAAGCATCTGGAAAGAAACCACTGAGAGGAGGAGGTGGTGTTAGCACGGGGGCATCACCACCCAGAGAAGACGAACACCAGCATCGCGTGGGCGTCCATCTTCCATACAGGCCTCGTCGAGTCCAGGAACCAATTGGGTCTTCCTCCCCGGGGAATACAGCTGCTAAGGAGAGCCGATCGACGCGGGGAGACAGGCTCATCGAGGGGACGAAGGTGACATTAGAAGAGGATCCCCCGGTTGCTGTAAGAAAGGAAGGTAGAAAGGAGATCCCAAGTTACTCCTGCCCTACAATACGAGTTGACGAGGACTGCAACATACCAACCGTGACAAAAGGAGAGGGTTCACGGCGAGGTGATTCCCTCAGAGTTCAGCAAATTATCATTGCATCTGCAGAACCTGACATTACACCTGTTCCCGCAGGTAGGAAGGAGATCCCTAGTAATTACTCCCGGCCCACAGACGTCGCAACTCCAGGTGTCGATCGTGACAGTATCTGTGGGGCGACAAGAGAAGATGGTTCGGTGTGCGGAAACCCCCCGGAGAGAGGATGCAAAAGGTGCGGTGCGCATAAAGGGCAGAGGGTTACCATGTCTGCACGACGACCGGAAAGCAGATCAGAAGTCGGGATAGAAGGTGGGCGGTCCTCATCTTTGTGCGGCGTGACCTTGGGTGACGGCTCCCTCTGCACGCAGTCTCCAGTGTGTGGGAGAAAGAGGTGCGAGGAGCACAAGGGCAGAAGGACTAACGCTGGAGCCAGTTTAGTAACATCAGGAGGTTTAGGTGACTGGGCCGCCGGGTTCTCTGTGTCGTCGTCGTCGTCGTCGTCCATCTGCGGTGCGACCAAGAGCGATGGTCAGCCTTGCAGGGCGGCCCCCGTCCCCGGGAGGAAGAGATGCGCCTGGCATAAGGGTAGAAGGACCTAACTTAATCGGCCCCCTTCGTCGTCGCTGCAAATGGTATATATATCCGAATGTGTAGGGTTTTATGGTAGGATGTGTATGCATGGTCTGTAATGTACGTACGTACGTACGTAGCTGTAGTATGTTGGTGGTGTGTCATTAATCCATGACCGGTTGTGCTGTGTGTGCGCTACTTCTATGTGAAGATGAACAAGGTAGGGTAGGAGTTATGAACAACCAGTTGTGAGGTTGATAGAAATATATATGTATATACTCCTTATTAGGGTCGTCTATTATGTGTAATATGTATCTGTTTGAGAGTATCTTTCTGTCAGTTGTTAGATCATGAATGCCATTGCTGTGATTTCCTCCCTTCCATCTAAATATTTTAAATTAGAGTTTGTTTGATTAGTGATGTGGCACAGCCCAATGATGTAAAAGACACTCTTGACTTGATTTTCCACAAGCATACAAGCTCTCGCAATGGCTCAACACGAGGTCTAGCTCACTCGACTCACACGACTTCCCGGTGGGGCCGGGTGATAACGGTGAGGGTCCGGGGTGGGACCCGGGCGCATTGAAAAAAGCTAAAAGGGGCCAGTCCTGGCGAAAACCCGAAAGGGCGGTAGGGCTGGTAAAGTGATCAAAAAAAGAAGAAAAAAAAAGCATACATGTAAAAGGATAGAAGCAAAAACTGTTAAGCTCTGTCCTTTATTTATCAATATCATCAATGGAGTCCGAGACAAGCCCTCGGGGGTAACTCAGACAAAAATGGGGCACGAAAGCCCAATGTACAAGAAAGTGCCAAAGCGTGTCAAGCTCCAGGTCCGCTCCTCAAGTCGGCAAGGAAAGCTTCGTTTTGAAAAGTCGCCTCTCGGAGCTCCTCAAGCCAGCAGCGAAACGTCTCTACCTCGGTCTGTGCACTATGGCACTCCACCTCAGCCTCCTCAAGCTCCCTCTGTAGCTCCTCTACCCGACGAGAGGCCCTCTGGCTATGCTCCTCAACACCCTCGAGTTGGAGGCCAGCCTCAACCTGGGCCACCCGAAGCCCACAAAGCTGCCCTTCCTACTGTCGGACCTGCATCTGGATCCTCGGTCTCCGCTCCTGTGTAGCGTGAAGGCGGCAAACTCATCCCACACTGTCGCGGCCTCAGCCATCCAGGCATCACGTGGGAGACTGAAGGCGTGGTAACCTCGGGTGCAGCACACCAGGTGACCCCGCATGGCCTCAATACTTAGCAGGGGGTCAAGCTGTCACAGCGACCAGAGATTCTAAATAAGCAAAGTGCCCGTATCAGCATTCCCAAAGGCTACGCCAAGCTGAGGCCCGTCAGGCCACTCAACCCCAAGGGCAGGGAAGTCCATGGGCACCTCCGTTTCCCCCCTGCTGAGACTGAAATGGAAAAAGAAAAAAAAACAAAAAAATTATGAGTGTACCACCATAATAAAATAACCATGGGCCGGGTTTCAAAATGCAAGCCATAAGGGCCTTACCTGAAGCAGCCATGCTCGGCAAGTCAGGCTTGAAAGAAGAACACTCCCCTGAGACTGGAGGGGAGGTGTCAATAAAGGTTGACCCTTGTTCTGTAAGTGGTACAGGCGCAGCTGAGCCCTTTGCAAGTGAAACGAGACATAAGAGTCTTAGTACGCTATTTGCACCAATAGCAAGAACAAAGACTTCAAAGTGATAAAGCCATACCAATCTCTACAGGAGTATCCTCCTCAATCGCGGCGACGTCAGTGTTTGCCTCTGGCTCCATAGAAGGAGGGATGGCTGAAACATAAGGAGTCATTGACATATAGAGAAATGGTGAACATTAGAAGAAAGGAAGCCTCATCCAACAAATGATGTAAGTTACTATACTTGGAACTGAGGGCTCAGCAGAGGCAACTCCCTGGTTAGCGATGTCCTGCTCCTCCAAAGGAGCCTGGGCTGATCTTGCCACTATGTCAGCCCCCTCAGGCGGAGGAGGAGGCCTCCCCTCTGGATGATCAGCAACTGTCCAAGTCAGAGACATCCTACAATGTCCATATGCATGGACATGTGGAAAGAGAAATGTACAAAATATTTTGTACATATTTGAGATCTGCACCCCGCTGGACTCCGTAACGCCGATAGTGCCCGCTAATGGCCCTATGGCCAAGGGTGGTGTGATGGGGGCATCACTTACCCCTCCACATTTTTCGAAGCTCTGATGGATCGTCGGCATACGCCATTGTGTTCTTCACACTTTTTTGAGTCAATCCATGTAATTTTTATATTTTATTTGAGTCATAAGCCATGTAATTTTCCTTTTATTTGAGTCCAGTACCTAGGTATAAGGGTCACTTACCTAAGTCTTGAGTCATGTGGTTAAGTACACCCGGTAGGGGAGTATGTTGACTGCTGCTCCTGGGTCGATCAGGACCCTATTGATAGGCTGCCCATTCAGCTACCCCTTCATGTAGAGCGGCCTATTATGACTATAGGTGGGCAAGAGCATGTCGTCCTCCGTGAAGGCCACGGCCACCTCCGGGGACATCTCCGCCAAACAGGCTTCAAGGTATCCTGGCGCCTAGAGTGTGGCAATAATGGCTTGCCATGTTTCTTCATCCAGGGATAGCATCTCCCAGATGGTAAACCGAGCCAAGATCTTCTTGCGATGCCTGACTATTTGGTCGACAGCCCGAACCTTGAGCAGCTTCATCTCTTTGGCCTTGCCACGTTTACCCCCAGCCTAGGCCTGGGGTGCCGGGTCAGAAGGCGACTCCTCTGCCGGATCTGGCATAGCTACCTGAGCCTGCGGAGCCTGCGGGGCCTGCTGGATTTCCTCTTTTTCCTTCATGAATTCGGCGAGATTAGGGATGTCATCAAATTCTTCCGCTGGCTGGGACAGGACCACCACCGGTAGGGTCGGAGGGTTACTCGCATGCGGAGCTAGGTGACTGCTGGCGCCCTTGGTTGGCCGGGGCCTTTTTGGGGGCACCTACTTTTCTGTGCGGTCCCAAAGGAACTTGGCGAAAGAGGGAGCGCCCTGACTTTTCGACTTCTCGGGATAAAGACCCGACAGTGGGGGGATCTCCGTACCTCGAACCTTGGGTTCGAGGACTTGGTAGGGCTGCTCGCCTCTTAGCATGATATTGCGGTTGTCCTGAGGAAGGCATCCCCATTTCTTCCTCGACCAGGTGGCATGTTGGGAGGTGGATGCTTCGGCCTGATTCACTTTTGGCGGGTCACAGGGTGCCCCTTCTTCTTCTTCCTCCAGAGAGAGGGAGGTGTCGAACAACGCTGAGAGGGTGTTGCAGGCGACGACGACCTCTTTTTTCTTCTTACCTCTGGACCTTCTCTTTTTCTTCTTCTTTTCTGCAACAGCCGGTGGCTACTCTTGAGGGAACTCGCCCCATAAGGGAGGCTCTTGCTCTGTCTGGGCTTCTGCCTTGGGGGTCAACTCGAGGGATTCGAACTCCTCCCAGGGGACATATTCTTTCAGCTCAATAGGCCAGATCTCAGGCTGTTCATAATCTTCAAGCCTATCAATGATGGCCTGGAGTCTCTCAATTGTCGGGCCAACTTCTTTGTGGATCCGCACCGGGATCTGCTCTTTCTTGTTGAAGGTAGGCTGCCTCATGACTAGCAGAGGGGCCGTATCATGCCAGACAGGGTTCACCAGTGGCAGTGCTAGCCGGGGAGTGACACTCCTAACATGAACTGTTGGGGCGGGTTGAGGAGCTGGTCTTCTTCTCTTTTTCTTCGACGCAGACTGCCAACCCACTTGATCCTGGGCCGGCGCTACCACGAAAGCTTCATAAGTGGCGCGGGTGCTAGCCTCCACCCATTCTTCAGGCAATTCTTGATATAGAGATATCATGTTGGCACCGGAAGTCATATTGGGCATTTCATGTGGCTGTGGGGGATCCACCTTGTGCTCTCCCATATCCAGCTCTCCATTCTTTATTAAGGACTCAATGACATCCTTGAAGACGTAACAGTCTTCGATGGTGTGCCCTAACATCTCATGGTAATGGCAGAAGCGAGGGTCATCCTTCCTCTTTAGGTCACCGGGCCTCTTTGGTTCTGACAACGTGATTTTATTGTAACTAGTTGCCCATTCGAACAAGAGCTAGGACTTGTCTCGGGAGAAGGAGTACAACTTGTTTCTCATTTTCTCCCTGAGCGAGGGACCTTCCTGCCATTCCGTGGACCTTGGCAGTGGAGGGTTTGCGGTGCCTATGGCCCTTTCCTTCTGTTTCTTAAAGGCTTGAAAGTCCAATGTGTGGACTTCTGGTGGGATGGGCTTCTTTTTGACTTGCCTCACCCTCTGGTTCGATGCAGCCGAGGTGGAAGAGTACTGGACAAGGAATGTCTCGATCTCAGCCACCATGTTGTTCAGACGATCGAAAGTCTTGACCTCCGCGCCAATCATCCTTTTGAGGATTTCCTTCTTTAAATTTTGCTTACAAATCTGCATGGCGTCCTCCTGATGCGGGGGGCATTTGCACCTCATGCTGAGGTTCCTCCATCTTTTGATGAAGTCGAGTGCCGACTCATCGTTTCTCTGCCTCGTGGCTTAGAGCTCCGCCATGGTGACCTCCCGTTTAGTAATGTAGAATCTCTCCTTGAACTTCTTTTGCATATCAGGCCAATCGATAATAGACTCGGGCGGCAGGCTCAAATACCACTCAAAGGCAAGCCCAGTGAGCGTCGAGCCGAAGAACTTCATGAGGTAGGCTTCATCAGCAGCCAGGTCTCCCATGACATTCACATAATAGGTGATGTGTTCTCTAGGAGACCCTTGCCCATTGAACTTTTCAAACTTCGGCGGCTTAGTGATGCCAGTCGGTAGCTTTCTCGTGACATAATGAGCCCGATAGGGGACTCGGTAGATGTCAAATGGCGTGTGATCCCCGTCACCCATTTCTGCTAGCTTCATGTCTATCATTTGTTCCAGCATCAACCGACTGACTACTGCTGGGTTGACCGGGCATGGATAGAAATGGGTGGGCTGCGCAGCCGGGGTGGTCAGCACAGTTGCCTGAGGGGGCATGGGAGACCCCTGAGAGGGTGAGATCTACACCGGGGCCAGTGCCGGGTACTGTGCTTGCTATAGGAGCATGCCCGCAGGGAAGCTAGGGGTTGATGGGAATGCTGCAGCTTACAGAGTTGCTTCAGAAGATTGCCCGTTGCCCCCGGGCGCTTCCAGGAAAACCTCGGTCTGTCCGGACGTCGAGGGTTGGGCATTCCTTTCACTGAGTTGCTTCTTCAGCAATTCAATCTCCCATTGGTACTGCTGTATCTTGTATAACATGGCGGGGTCAGTTGTAGAGGGAGTGGGCATGCCCCCCGTCTCTTCGGCCGGGGCGTCCGCAGATGATGTGGAGGGTCCGCCACTCGCGCCCCCGGTGGTGACAACATTGGCTGCCAGGGCCATGGAGGGTTCTTCAGAGGAAGTCTCTTCGACGCCCGCCTGCGTCGCTTCACTCGCCGCTCTTCTTCTCCTGGTGAAGGGGCTGGGCCTGGCGGCGAGCCTGGCCACTTCTTCGGGGTCGGTAGGTAGAGCCCCGTACCGACTAGAGAGTCCTGCCATATTGCAGGTGAAAACTCTCCAGTCTTTGTTTCTTTTTGTCATCCTCCTTGACTGCTTGTTCGGGAACACCAGCCTATCGAAGACCGACCGTTGGGACGGTGCCTCCTCCCGCACAGGGGACTGGCATCGTTCCTTCAACCAGTTCCTTGATTCTACGCTGGGCACAGGTTGGATTTCTTCTTCCTCTCGAAAGGCAGAGGCTAATGCCCCCAACAGTCGCTGATGACCCATAGGGGTGATACTCGGGCCTTTGAGGTAGTTTCTCATGGCTTGCTCGATCCCTTCCCACTCCTAGTCCAGGAGAGCGACCGGTGGTTGCGTGTCGGTGGCGACAGCATGGTGAGTGTAACTTACGAACGTCAGGCGGTCAGCATGGTGACGACGCCTGCGATGTTGGCGGCGAGCATTTTCGGGCAACGCTGGAGTAGCAGCTGTCGGTTGGTGTGTCGTGGCCGTCACCTCGACCCTTTCATCTCTTCGCCCCCTTCTGTGGCGGGCACAGCTGGGCCCTGCCTGGGCAGGGGCCATGGGTTGGGCTTCCCTGGGAACCCAAACTTGTTTCAGCTTTGCCGGCTTGTGAGTCGGCGTGTCTCTCGATGCTACGGCCAGAACGGCGGGCGCCATCTTTTCTTTCATCTTCTCCAGTCCCTGGAAGGAGTTGCGGACTGGAATGGCCGGCATGATACGGTCTGGGATCACTTCGGACCTCTGTCCATTCAGATGGACTCGGATGGTTCTGACAGTCATGGACTTGCCAGAGCTAGAGATTCAGCACCCCGTGGCAGCGCCAGCATTGTTCCTTCGGAGCCTCCTCCAATGGGATGCTGACCCTTGGTGTGATGGGCTGGCAGTCTGGTGCACATGGTGCACGTTGCAGCCCAACATCCTTTCCAGGACGCTGTTGTTGTTCTTGGCCATAGCTCGACCGGTAGTAGCTTCAATGACTCCCTAGATGGGAGTGTTGGATTCAGGCTCGTCGGACGCCTCCACGTCCAGGATGTTAACTGTAACATCCCAGAGCTCAGGGCACCGATAACCCGATACAAGTACCGAATTACCGCTACCAAGAACTGGGGACGCCATAAGAACATGATGGTACTTGACGACGATCCATTCGGGCTTCGAAAAAATGTGGAGAGGGTAAGTGATGTCCCCATCACTTAAGAGAGGGATCACGCCTAAACAAGTAACTTAAGCTCGCGATCGTCCCCAAGAGAGGGAAGCATGTCGATCTGCACGGTTGAGAAATTGACAGGGTCTAGGGTAGTCGGCTCCACACTCACGACTTAGATGAGTCGCGGGACGGTCCCATTCTTTCACCGTGGCAGTGAAGTACCAAATATAAGAGCTAGGCACCTATGATCTCACAAGCAACGGCCTCAAGAGTAAATACTAAATGAGTAGGCTAACCAAGCAAGGAAGTGGATGCATACGTCCACGCTCAGGGCGTGGGGAAGATGCCCGGCCAAATCACACGACCACCTAGTACAATGTCAAACAAAGGTACAACCCAACATAAACGCCCACTCCTCGTAGGGAGGTAAAAGGCTAGACTGTGTAATCTTGGGGTTGTGCGAAGAGGGGTGACGGGCCGCGAGAGGATGACGCGTCACGGAAGCTGAGGGAGATGCCCATGTCTCTGGTAGCACGCTGTAGGGGATGGCAAGTCTCCTAGATGGGGATGTAGGTCAAAGGCTCCAGCTGGAACCTTCTGAGTGGTCTCGTGCTATGGGCAGGTTACTCGCCGATCTATGCACGCACTGGGAGGTAGTAAGAAGATGAGTCTGGTACGCTACTTTCTTCACATATGCTGGTCACGAAACTTGGCATGGATGTTCCTAGGGACGTCCCAGGGATGCCGGGGGAGTGGAGACTACAACAGGGTACCGTGGAAGGTGGAGTGAATTTTGAAGCCGACCCTACGCAATCTGGACTGTGTGCTGGCAGCAGGACAAGTGACCGAAGATTGGGTGGAAACCAGGGCTTACTGGAGGCAAATGGGGTGGGGTTTTCTCTGGTGGATAGCTGATAGATGTAGAATGACTGGGTAGCAGAGGTGGGGTGTTGTTCAGTGGAGATTTTGGGCATGGGGACCACTAGAAAGTAGAGCTTAGTCTGTAGGCCTGCACAGACCAATAGGGAACCAGGAAAGTAGGATGGTAGTACGCCAGGCAAACGAGCTTTGAGTGACTTGAAATTTTTATGGCGGAAGGCTTAGGATGTGGTAAGGATGTGTACCAATTTTCATAGCAGTCGGGTAAGGTTTGGGGGTCAGAAAAATTACTGTGGTCTGGTTCTGCCCCATCAGGCTGCACAAGGCCAGTCTCCGTAACAAAAAGGGCTATGAACAGTTTGGACACCAGTAGAGTTTTGGCGTGAAATTTTAACTGGGTATAGGGGACATATGGAGGAATAAAAACTCTGAAGAGGTGAATGCGATATGTGGTTGGGAAAGGGGCGTAATAAGGTGATCTTCAGGGTTCAGGTTTTATGTCAGTCTGCACAGGGGCAGCCAGCGCAAGTAAAAGGCTTACAAAGGAAATTTTCGCAAATGGATGAATTTTTGCATGGTGTTTGGGGAGTTTTTTGGGAACAGGGAGAGGAAGAAAATTCAAGAAGAGGCTGAGGGGATATGAGGATGGGAAGGAAGGGTTCCAACCTGATCTTTATGGCCCAATTCTGCATGCAGACAACCAAGACTGGTGCGTAGGGCAGCAAGGGCTATCTCCCCCAAAATTGTAGCAACCTTTGATCCATGAACTCCGGGCTTGAGGAGAGGTTGGGGAAGTCACCTCCCAGTAGATTGAGCAGCAAGAAACCTGTAATAGACCTTAGGAGTCACTCCCAAGGGAAGAGGAAGAGGGAGAGGGGCGTCGCGACGCGGGCGTTAAATCCAGTGTCCGGGAACCCGACGCCATGCCAGGCGCCTATCTCATATCATATTTTTATAATATTATTATATTATAAGTGTAAAGTGTGCATGGAAGGATGAGCCAAAATGGGCTAGAGAGGGGTTGACCTGTCCTGAGGACAGGTTGACCTTAGCGATCACGTGCCCACCCTATCTTGGAGTATGCTCAGACCTTGTTAGTTGGCTTCTTCACATATGCACAGACCTTGTAGAGTTGAAGGCAAAACATGCATCGACCTTAGAGCTCACATGTGCTCAGACTTTGTAGTACATATTGTATATGTGCACAGACCTTGCAATGTTGAAGGCAAAACATGCACTGACCTTGCTGCGTTGAAGGCAAACATGCACCGACCTTGGAGTTCACATGTGCACAGACCCTGGCTTGGGCTGGCATGATGTGCACAGACCTTGGTTACGTGCTGGCATGACGTGCGTCGACCTCTATCTTGGGCTGGTAGAATGTGCATCGACCTTGGCCTTATGCCAGCATAATGTGCATCGACATCTATCTTGGGCTGACAGAATGTGTATCGACCTTGGCCTTGTGCCAACATAATGTGCATCGACCTTTGTCTTAGGTTGGCAGAATGTGCATCGACCTTGGCCCTGTGCCAGCATAATGTGCATCGACCTTTGTCTTAGGTTGGCATGAGGTGCATCGACCTTAGTCTTGTATTGGCAAGAGATGCATCGACCTTGGTCTGAGCTAGCAAGGTGTGCATTGACCTGATAACACATGATTAGCATATGTGCATCGACTTATTCCTTCACGTATAGGAACGTGCATCGACCTTTGTCTTGGGCTGGGAAGAGGTGCATCGACCTTGGTCTTGTATTGGCAAGAGGTGCGTCGACCTTGGTCTGAGCTAGCAAGGTGTGCATCGACCTGATAACACATAATCAGCATATGTGCATTGACCTTATTCCTTCTTGTACATGGATGTGCATCGAGCTTTGTCTTGGGCTGACAAGAGGTGCATCGACCTTGGTCTTGTATTGGCAAGAGGTGCATCGACCTTGGTCTGAGCTAGCAAGGTGTGCATCTACCTGATAACACATAATCAGCATATGTGCATCGACCTTATTCCTTCATGTCCAAGAACGTGCATCGACCTTTGTCTTGGGCTGGCAAGAGGTGCATCGACCTTGGTCTTGTATTGGCAAGAGGTGTGTCGACCTTGGTCTTGTGCTAGCTAGAACTTTGACTGGCCGAACTAGACTATTGATTTTTCTTGTTGGCTGGCATTGACTTCATTGACCACGTTGACTTTCTTCATTTCTTCTGATTTTAACTGGCTTTCAGCCCCCTTTTTTGTGCAATTGTGACAATCTGAACACCTCAATTAATCTAGGAGTTTAAACACCTTAACAACCCAAGCAGAGTCATGAAGGCATATACATGATTCTTTATCAATAAAGCACATTGATTGATCATATTAAAGAGTATACATGACTTATGTTTTTGACCGTATCAAAACACAGGACACAACAAGCTGAGCCGCTGAGGTCGGTGCAGCTGAAGAGGGGGGCATGCCAGCAGGAGAGGGGGTTTATGTATAAGCCACGCAATGCGTTCAATCATGAACATGGAGCTTGATTTCCCTACAAATGATGAGATGTTGAAAGACTTAGAATGCATGCCAATGCGTGCAGGATTGTCTTCACAAGGATCAATATGTGGATACACATTTGAAGTATTTAAAGGGCTAGTCTGCCATGCACCATGGGCTGACTTCGACCGTTGGGAGAATGTTGTGCATGTATGGTACACGCATGATTCTCTACCTTAATGTGGTTTTGATGATGTCTGCCTATGATTTACGGATGAGTCTAACTTGCACTTGATAACGTCAATATTCATACATTTTAGGTCATTCCAAGTAAAGTATAAGAAATCAAGAATGGCATGCAAATCTAGACAATTGGTAGCACAAAAATCAAGTCTAAATTTAAGATACAGAAATTCAAGAGCAAGAACCTTCTAAGTTGAAAGAGAAACTCAAGATACATAGTTACACAGAAATCGAGACAACTGGATGCATAGAAATCTAGGCAGATGATAATATTGGGTGCACAGAAATCTAGGTAACTGGCAGCACAGAAATCAAGTTGAAAAGCTTCATGTTGATTAGGTCGGTGCAGCGGCTACTATTCATGCAGTCAGGTCTGTGCACATTCAAGCAATGAAGGAGTATGGTCGATGCACATCAAGTTTGCACAAGACTAAGGTCGATGCATAGCCATTGTTCATGTAGACAGGTCGATGCACATACCCAAGTTGAAGGACTAAGGTCGACGCACATCGTGTTAGCATAAGAGAAGGTCGGTGCATGTGTTGCTTTCAATGAACCAAGGTCGGAGCATGTCTTTGCTTCAACGTTACAAGGTCGGTGCATATTTGCATTCAACATAACCAAGTCTGTGCACATGTAGAAGTCCTACATTATAAGGTTGGTGCACATATACATTTTGGACTAGCAAGGTCGATGCACATTTTAGTCTGATGCATATCAAGGTCGATGCACATGCAGACCGTGGCATATAAAGGTCAGTGCACATCTACATTATAACCTATAAGGTCGATGCACCTCATGCTAGCATGCTACAAGGTCTGTGCACATGCTGAACTAAGGTCGATGCACATCTGCATTTCTGTTCAAGAGGTCGGTGCACATTTGCACGATAGCATGCAAGGTCTGTGCACATTCACATAACCAAGTCTGTGCACATTTGCATTTTACATAACCAGGTCGGTGCACATTTGCATTATACCATTATCAGGTCCGTGTACATTTGCACGATAGCATGCAAGGTCTGTGCACATTTGCATAACCAAGTCCATGCACATTTGCATTTTGCATAACCAGTTCGGTGCACATTTGCATGTTGGTCAAGAAGGTCGATGCACATATACATATTACTTCATAAGGTCTGCGTGTAGGTCAATGCACATATACATGTTACTTCATAAGGTCTGTACATCAGGGCAGGTCGGTGCACATTTGCATCTAAGTCACAAGTAGGTCTGTGCACGTCTAGGGCCGATGCATAATTTGCCTTCAACGTTACAAGTTCTGAGCACATGTGAACTACAAGGTCGTGAAAGGTCGATGTACATTTTGCCTTCAATGTTACAAGGTCTGAGCACATGTAAACTACAAGGTCTGTGCACATGCGAAAGGTCGATGCACATTTTATCTTCAACGCTACAAGGTCTTAGCATATGTGAACTATGAGGTCTGTGCACATGTGAAAGGTCAATGCATCTTTTGTTTTCAAAGTTACAAGGTCAGTGCATCAATAGGCTCAATGCATAGAAGCCAACTAACAAGGTCTGAGCATACTCTGAAGAAAAAGGAACTGTTTGATGAAATCCCTTACTGAGCACAAGGAACTGCTTGATGAAATGTCTCAGTCAGCACAATCCAATTGCATCGACCTCACTAAAGCTAGACCGTCTGAAGAAGGGTCTACCTGTCTCACAGATGGTCTACCTTTGTGTGCTCCCAGAAGCATTTCCAGTCTGATTGCATTATGCCTGATCATCTTTTAAATTCCTATTTTCATATGCCTACTTGCATGTTACATTTTCCTATCTATTTTGCCTTAGTTGATTAAAGCTTTGGTCCCTTGACCCTTTATCAAGGTCAAAAAGGACATCCCCTTGCTTATTGAGCAAGGGGCTAAGTCGAATAGATTAACTAACCTATTTGCCAAGTGTGAATGCAGGGGTAAAGAGAAGCAAATCACACAAGTACAGAAGCGCACAAAAGGACAAACTCAGGTAATAAACATGCTTTTCTTTTCATAATCATAACCATATATGTATGTGTGTACAAAGTATAGGAGGTGGCGTACAAAGGTAGTTTCTCTAGCTCTCCCTACCACCCTCCTCTCTCCTACTCTACCTCACCTCTCTTGCCCTGGTCCCTAGTAGGAGCTGGTGGTGGTCCCATCGAACCCCGAGTGGCGACCGAGCTCCTGGTCTGTGCTCGTGACTTCGCCCCGTTCCTCTACTGAGTAGAGGAACCCACTAGGCAGCCTGTGCTGGAGTAGGCTCTTGGGCATCCCTTACGCTGTGCTCGCTCCTGGCCGCTATGGTAGTGCTCCTCTGTTGCTCTCGCACCCTCCTCGGCCGCACCAAGATGAATCCTCAGCTTAGACAGCTCTCGCTCACACTGAAGCATCTCCTCTCGCTCCTGTAGCTACTTCTCCATATCGCGAGCCCACTCTCTCCTCTCCACATCGATGAGGATCTATAACTCCATCGACTCTCGGGGCATCACCTCTGTCTCACACCGCCTCCTCTCCTCCTCCCCTCCTCCAGCTCCACAACTCACTGGTCGTGGATCACGAGCTCAAGGCCTACTAAGGCTGCCCGGGTCAGCGCGTCCTATTGTTCCTCTGTCTACATTTTCAACAGTTTTTTATGAGAATATTGTTGCATTTTTTTGAAAAGGAAAAGAGAATTTTAACTACAATGCTTGAATAACATATCAACTCACCCGTGCTGCTAAGTCGTGCTCTGCTACCTCAGTGCGCGCCACTACCCCTGTGAGTCACTCCTACAAAGAAGTGACCTCGGCCGTCTGATCCCTAGTGCCCGAAGAGGGACCTCCTACCTCTCCAGCTACTACTCTCTACTGGGCACACTACATTAATTGAGACTTTCAGTTGCTAATTACCAAAATTCAGGGTTTGTCATGGCATATAGGAAATGCATACTCACCAATGTCTCCAGATCTGCTCGCATGGTCACGAGCTGAGCCTCCAGGCTACGAAGCTATACCTACATGTCAATCGCCACTGCATCTCGTGCATCCTGCATCTATCGCATGTCAGTCACAAGCATTTATCACACTAATCAAAGCATATAGAATAGAAAGCATGCATACATACCCCTCTGGGCCATATCTGAGGCCGACCAGCATGCGTCTCCCAATAGCGCTGTAAATATGCCAAACTCTCCTGCGCATGGGAGATGACTAGAGTGCCGCATCGTTGCCAATCAGAGTACTGCTCTGGATACCACAATCGCCAGTCTGTCACCACTGCCCATCCACGGGTGTTCTACCCTATCCCGCGTGGCTCTGCAACATCAATCCACTCCTGGTGGAGGCCCAACGTCCTCATCACTAGCCTCAATCGCAGGGGCTCGATCTCATTTAGGCAGTGAACCCAGATCTCACGTCTAAACAAGGGTCGACCTGCTGCAACCCATGGTTGGCCCCCATTAGTCATCCCCAGGTAAGGCCGCCACCCAACCTGCATGCATACATGTCATTATCATCATATCATAATAAGCAGGAAATACACACGTAGCACCTGACGAGCTCAAGAAGAGGTGATATGCTCTAAACAAGAAGTGCTAACGCACGGTCGTCCCCATTGAGGGAAGCACGACGATCTGCACGGTTGAGTAACCGGCTTTGAGTCTCATAGCCGTCCCGTATCAGGATGCCCCGGCCTCATCAAATCCAGACCGAGTAGCTCCTGAGCAAGCTCCCGATAGTCGACGTATGCCTACCCGGTCACAGCTTTGCCATGCACCTGCAAGCCGCTGATCTGGGCCATGTCTTCCAAAGTCGGTATCATATGCCCCCATGGGAATATGAAAGCTCGGCTAACCGAGTCCCGTCTCTCGTGCAAAGCCAGCAGGAGTGCTGTGTCCACTCTAGCCACCTCGATGCTTAGGACTTCCCCGAAGCCCATGGCAGCCAATCTTTCCCGTTGATATTCCGACAATGCGAGATAGACCGCCCAGACTTGTAACCACAATTACATGTCCGTCTCTTCCCCTACACAATTAAGTCATAGGGTTAGTCATAGAGTCATAGGGATTAATGGCATTACATTTTTAATAATCAAAACAACAAAAAAAATCAAAAGTCAGAAAACTCAGAAAAATGGATTTCCTGCTCTGTTGAGCTTAACGCACCCACCCAGATGCGTTAAGAGCATAATGGCTACTGGTAGAGCCGTTATGCTCCTATGCAGCCAGCGTGGTTTTCTCTGCTTCTTGAGCCCGTGGAAATGGCCGCAATGGCCTACAAATACCCCTAATGAGTCCCCAGACTCATTCTACACCCTCCAAACACACATGCATTTGATTTAGAAATTCAAAATTTGATTTTCAGGGCGGAATGACCTACCTCCGGGTCTTGCCCTCGTTTCCTCTTCGCCGGGGGAATGGCTTCTCCTTCAGCACTGGTGGCTTCTCCAGCCTCTCCTCCAACTTCCTCTACTCCTCCTGGCACCGTGGGAGCCTCCTCCTCTGTGGGATGGGTCGCCGTCGTTGCCACCGTTTCTTCCTCCGTCGACGGGCTCGCCGGCGGGGAAGCCACACGTTTCGCCCTCCCCTTGACCTTCCGCACCGCCTTCCTCTTCTTCCCTTTCTCACGAGTCATCATGGCCGAAGGGAGCTTCGCCGGAGCTGGTCGCCGGAGGGAGGGAGAACGGAAGGGTTTTTGGAGGGGTTTTGTTTTGGTACGAATGGTTTGAACGAATGGGGAAAATGAGGGGCCCGTTTGTTTTTTTTAGCAACCCAGGTAATTTAACGGTCTATCGAGCAGTTATAACGCATGTTCGCTTGTCCGCCATGTAACTGGGTCATTAAATTGTTGAAATCTTAGTTCAGTGGACTATAACGGGTTCCACACAATCCGTTATTTTTGATATGGCGCACCTATATAAGTCCGTTAAATGGTTGGCTTATGTTTTCATCTTGTTGAAAGATTATGCCTTGATTGATAAATTGCTGTTGTTGTTATCTATTGGCTAACCCTGTTGCAGCATCATGAAAGCCATCATGAAAATTATCCGCTCGCCCACACAGGTAAGGCAAGTATTGTATCTCATTCCTTTATCCCTTAATGCATTACTATATGTTAATTACGATATATAATCTTGAGAACTGGGTGGTCATTTATATGCCCCAGAATCTGATGTTCCCCTCAAAAAAAAATGATGATGATCTAGGCACGCATGTTTAATCATTGGATAGATCGTTAGGTTGGAAAAACTTGGGGACGATGGTTCTATCTTGCACGTCGTGGTTGCAGATGGTGTCCTGACCCTAGTTTCTTCAGTCTAGCAATACTGTGTTTGGACCCGTGCGATTCGGGTCAGTTTCAGAGGCCCAGAACATGTTCCATGACTTTTTCCGCGTGTTTTCCAATTCCCGCACGTGTGACTCGGAAGAACCTATGGAACCCTGTAGCGAGTGAACCGGGCTGTTCATCTACCCGCAAGTGGTACTGTTGCGATCGACACATCGTGAGGATCGAGAAAATATATTTTTCTATTTTTTAATATTTTTTTATTTTTTAGATTTTTTATATAAGCTAAATCCTTTTCCTTTTCTTTTCCTCCTTCTTTCCTTCTTCTTCTTCTTCCCGTTGGAGCGCCCTCCCCAACTACAGCTTCTTTCCTCCCCGGGTGTTCGTGGCCCAGCCTCCTTCACTCTGGCAACAGTGTGGCGGTGGCGGCGGTGACGAGGCGGATGTGGGAACGTGCTTTTCATGGCGTGAGGTGAGGCGTGCGAGGGTTTAAAAAGCTTCTTCCTTAATTTCAGCGGCGATTCGACGGAGCATTCGCTCCGTTGAGGTAGGAGGATGAATCCCTATGCTCATCCCTTCGTTTCCCTAGATTTGTAGGCCGAGAGGGAGCTAAGGGGGGTGTTTTTAAGTGGGTTAGGGCAAAAACCATGATTTTGGGGTTGTGAGCTGATCCGTCGATTCATCACATTTTTGGACGATCCGAGGCCGTAGATGCATGCTAGGAGTTATTTGGGGGCTTCCCCCTCGTTTTCCCCCTCTCCTGTGGAGGTATGGGGGCGTGGGAAGGGTTTTTGGGGTTTTCCTGCCATTCCATTCTCGGACGGGTGTAGCGGCCCTTCTAGTGACCGCCACAGGCCGTGACGCCCCAGGCTAGGTGTGTCACAGGCCGTGACGCCCCAAGAGGGGTGCGTCACAGGGTCCTGTATTGTCGGTAGGGCGTCGGTCGCTCTGGCAGTCCCACGATAAGCCACCAGAGAGTGTGACGCACCTGGGTTCGACCGCCAGAGTGGTAAGTTGACCTTTGACTTTTGACCGTTGGTTTTCGACCTTTGGGGTCACGTGTCCTATGACGCACCAAGAGTGGTGCGTCAGAGCACTATGACGCCCCTAGGTGGGTGCGTCAGAGCTGACATTACCCATCTTCTAACGCACCAGTGTTGGTCCGTTAGAGGCTGTGATGCCCCAGGGTAGGTGCGTCAGAGCCTGTTTTTCCTTTGACTTGTGATGCTCCATGGTTGGACCGTCAGAGCCTTGTGGCACTCCAGAGTTGGACCGCCATAGCCTATGATGGCCGAAGGTTGGACCGTCCGGCTCTGTGCTGCACTGAGTGTGTGTAGTCCCATTTCTTCGACGATGGTTTCAGTGAGTCGGTCCTTACTTCCAGTGACATGTCCACTAGTCATAGCCTTCTTACGGCACGTGTGTGCTGACCCACCCAGAAGTGGTGGAGCAGCTGACCCAAGTGAGACGGTGAGTAGGCTGGTTACTATAGGGCCCCCACGTACAGCCGAGTGCGGGCTTAGGGGGAATTACCAGCTAGAGGACAGGCCTAGGGCGTATGGTCTGAGTGTGCATACGAGACTGAGGGTGTCGGACTCGTGCTGACGAGCACGACCTCTGCCAGTCCTTATTTTGTGGTACATTTGGTTACCGTGCGTGTCTGAGCCTCACGCCCGGGGCGTCGTAGCTAGACACTTCTGACGTGGTATAAGACGTCAGGGGACGCATCCGGTCGTTCTTCTAGTGAGTGGTTGTAACACCCCTGGGAATTTAAGGATTGAAATTCCTAAATAAATTAAAATTTTTACATCGAAATAATTATAATGCTCATCTACCCCGTTTCCCACCTATCATCTTCCACCTACAGTTCCCTATTCGCTGGCAGCAGAAGAGGTCCCAGTTGCAGACCCTCCGTCATTGTCCCTGCAATGAGTCTGGTGGCAAGCCCTAACCTCTGGAAAGGTCATCCAGAGAGCTTTCTAGGAGAGGTGGTTTCGCCTCCATCCGAGCTCCGAGCTGCCAGGTAGAGCCATGCTTCACCGACTGCGCAGGATAGGTCCGGCCAGTGACCTGTGCAACTTTCAGAAGCTCCTCCGGCTTCATCCCCCATCTTCTGGTCAAGCCCCTTGGAGAATCCTTACTAGGGTCATCCAGCTTTCAGCCAAAAGTGGTCCCGATCCATTTGGAGTTCCCAGTCGAGAGCACCAGCGTCGACAACCCAAGCTTGTCCTATAGTCCAAGTCACCAGCGGCTAGAATGAGCAGTCCACCACAGGGAGCACCTCATTCTCTGCCGTCATCTTCTGCCCTATAAATTTGGAAAAGTTAATCTAAGGTCAATCAGCTTTCATTCAAGATTGGTCTCACCTCATTCTGATCTTGCCACCGGGAGTTACACCCCCGACAAGCCTCCCCTATTTGGCTGGAATCCTGGGCAGCGTGACTTCACAAGAATCAACGGTGCCAGCATATCCCACTTCAGAACGGGGTCATTCCAGCTCTGGAGAATCCCTAAGATGTCCCTCTTCATGACGACTTTGGCCCCTCCTCATTTCGGCCACAAATTGGATAGCTGCACCCTCCATCAAATCAAGCCCAGATTTCTAGCCCATGACCAGCACGACCCTGCTAGAGTCCAAAGGCTGCCATTGAGTCGTCTGGGCGAATTGGGAGGAGATATCTGTCTGGGATATACTAGAGTGGACTATCTTTCAACTAGAGTTGGTCCCTCCTCGATCCATCACTCCAGCTGGGAGTACGGCCCCGAACAACGGCTTTCTGGTCTGCAGCAGTGACGCTCGGTGCAGCCTCACAGAATCTAGCACCCCCGGCGCATCAGAGCTCAGAACGAGACGATTCTTCCTCATGGTGCAAGCCAGGGTGTCCAGCTGTCCAACGCATCCAGTCCCGCCACCGTCGGACGTCCCAAGACGGAGTTACGTTCCCAGAGAGGCCGCTGGTTACAGAAGATAGAAACAGTAACCTGAAGGCGACATTAGGAGTCGGTCAGCTCCCGACCACCACCGATCCCCACCCCGCCTGGCCGGCTGACCGCCCCTCCCTGTGTGGAGGTATAATTTGGCTGTAAAGCATTCCCCACCCCTAGTCCAACACCCTTGCACGAGGTGTAGTGATTGTAAGTTAAATTTTCAGGTTGAAGCTTCACCGACGTGGCGAGCGGGTGCGTACCCTCGCCTCCTCGCTCGCCCACGACTCCGACCGGAGTCAGTTTCTTCAAACCGGCTAGGTAAGCTCTCGGCCCTTGCTCCCATTTGTGCTTATTCGTTTAATATTCCTCAATTGCGCCATCGGTTAAGGGAGAGAGCGCCCGGTCCCGAGGCTCCACCACCTTTGTGTGACCACCGTAGATGTGAGTGAGTGAACCCACACCCGTCGGCCATTGCCGACTCATTGAATTGGGCATCCGTACCTAAGGGGAGGTTAGCCTTGAGCCTTACCGGCCCTCTACCAGCAAGGGTCTTGTCCCACACCCTCAACTCGACATCCCCGAGTCACCCCTGGGTCGAGTGTGCGCACCGACGATTGTCCGCTTACGTAGGCCTCTTGGCCTTGTGGTTGTGCTTGCACTCCTAGGTCCAAGGATCATTTGGTCTATAAATTTCTAAAATTTTTGGGTTTTCTATATATATTAATCTCATTTTTTCTCTCCCCATCTCTCATTTCTCTCTTCCCTCCCTCTCTCTTCTCTCACGCTCTCTTTCTCCCCTCTCTTCTCCGGCGGCTAACGTAGCGAGGTGGGGGCGAGGTGGAGGCGGCACGGGTGAGGATGCAAGTGAGGATCGAGGCGGTGGAGGCGTGGTGAAGCTCGGGGGCGCGCTCGTGAGCCGGCAAGGGTTTCGGGGTGTTTTCTTCGCAGATCGGCGTCCACGGTGCGCAGAATCTTCGGTGGAGGTAGGGGGATGGATCCTTAACCCGCGTACTTCCATTCTCGTGGTTTTGGTAGGTCGTGGTGAGCCGAGCGGACTTATTTGGGCATTTTGGGGAAAATGCTCAATTTTGGAGAGTGAGCCGGATCTAGCGTTTTAATGCGTGGTTTGGAGGTTTCCAGGCATCAATCGATGCTCTAGGGCTTGGGGATGAGTTCCCCCTTTGTTTCTCCTTCACCCGGGGGTGAATGAGGCGTGGATCGACATTTTTGGGGCTTTCCCGCCGTTCTCAATTTTCCAGAATGAAAACGGTACTAACAGGAGCCATTTCTAGGGTAGGCGGCCCTCAGGGAGGCTACTTTTCACTCACATCACCGTGTTTTGCTTGCGTGGTCTCGCGATAGATCGCTACCCTTGGGGAGCGGATCGAGCCAGATCATCCTAGATGGCTGGGCGACCGTGGGAAGACCGCCTAGGGGTTGAGCGGCCATCTGGAGATTGCTTCTTGGTTACTGTATTGTCGGCAGGTTTTACGATCCAGCGTATGACCGTTTCACTGCTAGGCGGCCTAGTGGTCGACCGTTTACCCCGTGGAGTCAGCGTGACTCCCGAGGCATTTCTGACTGTTGGGTTTTGACCATTGCACAGTTTTAGGGCTACATGATCAAGGGTATGGCCGTTTAGTTCTTTGGCGCGGTCCCAAGTTGGACAGTTTGGGTTTCCAATAGTCCTGAGAGGACCGTTTGGCTTTTGTGCCGTTGGGTGGCTTAGCGGCCTAAGGTGGACCGCTTAGTTCCTCAAGTGGCCTATCGTTGGATCGTTTATGCTTTGAACGATCTGAGTATGACCGTTTGTATTGCCGTTCAATCTAGAGGTTGGACGGCCCCATGGGTGACCATTTATCGTCTGTGTTTATGTTTCACACAGTTGATGCGGGACGACTATGAGACTCGATATGTGGACACGAACCTATGACCTAGATGAAATGACATGACTCACTAGACGACGCGACCTGCAACTGTATGACCAAGTCATCACCTAATGTGGCTCCCAAAGGGACAAAGATACCCTAAAACAAGAAGCACGCGCGCACGGTCATCCCCGGTGAGGGAAACGAGTCGATCTGCACGGTTGAGAAACCGGCATTGAGTCTTGGGTGGTCGGCTCACTCTCATACTTGGAACGAGTCACGGGACGGGTTTCACACTCACAAGTCACAGTGGTGATCGAACAGCAAGCTAGGTGTCCTATCACTCTCACTAGCAGCGGCATCAAGAACTATACTAAATAAGTAATTAACTAACTAAAGAGGGGTGCGGGTGTACCTCCACGCACCGGGCGTGGGGAAGACGATCCTGACCAAACCCGTACTCTCGGTACATCAATTAACAATTATTACAGAAGTGTTGATTTCTGCCCACTCCACACAGGGAGATAAAGGGCTACACACGGAATCCGGGAGTGACGCGATCGGGTTGACGGGCAGCACTCGGGGCCGCTTTGACAAGGCATAAATACCTGCGGCCGCTGTCCCTAAAAAGGGGTTTTTTTGGTTCAATTTTGCGGGGGAGGTGTTGCCGGAGTGGTGGTTGAAGGAAGGAGCTCATTGCACTTCAAAGCCTCATCTTTATGAAGCTTCCTCCCGAACGTCTAGCTAAAGCCACGGCTCCTACACAGGCTTTTCTTTCTTCCTCGAAATCCTCTGTTACCTGTTCTCTGTGGCTCCTTCGCTTCTCTGCATGCATGCATTATTTTCATCATTTTATCACCCTTTCTCAACCGCGTTGAGAGTTTCCCACAGTGCAACACTTGCACGCTTATCCTTTATTTTTTTTCATTCATATCATCATATCTCCTTCCCATTGCATAGGGTTTAAAGGGGCAGCGCCCGACAGGTGTGCTCACTTCTATATCATTTTCACGTTAGATATTTCTATTGGGATTTGATGCTACACTTGGTTTGCTAATCCATTCATTTATTGGTTGTTGTCTTTGTCTTTTGCAAGGGTAATCTTAAAGGAGACTCTCTCCGTCGACCGGCCGATTGGATGCGAAGGAAGCCACCCACAATCTCCCGCACTCATTTGAGGTAACCTCTCTAGCGATCACCCTCCTATTTGCATCCACGCATGCTCCCTCTTCTTTTCCCCCATTCTTAGCTTAGTTTTCCTTTATTATCATTTAGTGGGTTTTAATTAGATCTACAAATTGGTGATCACTGTGGGACTTCCTTGTGTTTTTCTTTGGATTACCCTTTTCCACTGGGCGCCCACATGTACCATCTCCCTTTGCACCCACGGTGCACCCCCTTCCCTTTCATTCTCATTCTTTTACACACCACATGCACCAATGTGATTGATCAATGAGATAGATTTTGTTAAAGATTCCACTTCTGTCATCCTAAAAAAAAGGGGGGAATGAGCGAACATTGTAGTTGATCCTCCTCTGAGCATGCTATCCTGCTACCGGAAGTTGTGAGTGTTCACCATTTATAATTGGTATTTTTGCATCTTGTTAACTCTCTCGCCGGTTCTAAAAGAAAATCACGTCCATTCCACTGGGCATCCATTCTTTGTTTTCACACCATCTCACGTTCTGTGATTTGTTTGGTGTCTTGTGCCCATTACATATTCCCATCCTATTTCATACCCTGTTGCATTCACTGTGCACTACATACACATCTTTTATCTTTTGTATTTTCATATATATCTGGTTGCATCCCCGTGTATTCATGTTTCTCTGCCCTTCATTACACATCAACTTTATGTTTACCATTAAGGCATCATCACATTGTTCTATTGTACTGGGCCCTTCATGACACATTAAATTTGCATTTTTCATCCCTGTTAAAGCATCATCAGACTGTAGTTCACAGTAATTCCCCTTTCCCATTGTCCCTTTCCCATCCATCATTTAATTAGTTCTTTTATTTGTTCTTGTGTACATCCAACATTTGCATCTTGTCACTGTGCATACAAAATAGCTCTTGCATCCAGTCTTCATCCATCAGTTGCATGCCCATTGCTATTCACACCAATGAGCCTTCCTATTTACACTATTCTACATCCATTGTTTACACATCATTATGTTCATATCATGATATTTCTATTTGTCCTGTTCTCCATCCAGTATTCACATTTGCATCATCCTGTGTGATTTGATTTTGTTTCCTTAGCATTCATATTGCATATAGGGCATTGGCATTGGCTTGGGAGACCTCCTCTCCCCACACCTTTCTAGGAGCCTTACCCCTCTCTTGGTTAAGGAATGACCCTCTATTGAGCACTCCGTCAGTTTGCTATTGACGTCATTATATATGCAAGGGAAATATTTACATGGCTACACCAAAGGAAAGAAAAAGAAAACTGATACTTCAGGCCTCGAGCTCATCGCGGAGCTCGACAGACAAAGGATCCTCGGCACCAGGCGACCTTCCCCCAGCACCCTCAGAGACGGCTATCCCTAACACTGACCACACCTGCGTGGGAACTGTCTTGACCGCGTGCCCTCCCGAAGCCGCCGGAGTTGGCGGTCACTCAGATGAGACGGAGGCATCCCAACTCCCACCCTCGCTCGACGTCGGGAAGGAAGAATCTGTGACGTCTTCGTCCGAATCATAACATTGCCCAGAAGGAAACTCGAAAAGTTCCATCACTTGGTATTGGGCTAGAGAGGTCGCTCAGTGGAAGCCTTGAGAGAACCCCTTCCACAGACCTCAATGGTAGCCTGGCTCGTAGTAGGAAAGGGCAGGCTTCTGGAGCGCCGCCTGATAACCCTCCGAGCATTTGTATTGCTTGAACGCCTCTACTCTGGCCAGTTCCACCTTCTTTTCAAGCTCCGTTACCCTCCGCTCTACCTTGGACTACCTCTTCTCAGCTTCGGCTCACGTGCCCTAGGCCTCCCGGACTCGGCCTTCGAGCTCCTCACGCTCGGCCTTCCACTGCTCATCGCGCTCGGCCTGAACCTTGCGCTCCACGTCTAGGAGCCTATCCTTCAGCTCGACCATATAATGAGCTTGAGCCAGTTGCTCAGTCGATACCTGAGCCTCCCTCTGGCTCGACTCTGCTTGTGCCTTAAGTGAGGCCACCTCCCGCTGAAGGTCCTCAAGGTCGAGAGTCAAGCATTTGATCTTTCGGTCGGACACGTCGCGGGTCCAGGACAAAGACTCCCTCTCCGAGTCCACCCGAGCAAACAAATCGGTCATCTCGGCCCCCAGTTGGGCCAGAATCAAGCAACCTTCCATGACTCGCTCCAGAAGCATGGAAGGGGGGCTACGCCCAAGATCTCCTCAAACCACATCCGATGTCGCAGAACTACACCTGTGGTACATGGACGCTCGGACGGTAAAGGAACCCATCGCGGGAGAGAAGGTCCTCTTTGGGACAGTCGGGATCGAGGCATCCCCCCTGAGTACTCCCACTTCTGGGGGTCCACCGCATGGCTTGGATCGGATTGCCTCACCCCACACCTCCGCAGCATCGATCAGCTGGGATGGGGTAACCTTACCTCGTGACCCCTCAGCCTCGACCGGCTCAGACTAGGTTACGCTGCCCTGCGCCCCCTCAGCCTCGATGGGCGCCCCAGCACCAGCCGCCTCTACCTGGGACCCATCCGCCTCGGTCGCGACTTCTCTGACGGTGACGGCCCCTTCTGATTCGACAACCTAGAGAGCCAACTGTGCACCCTCCTCTACCAAACGGGCGGCCTTCGCCCTTCTCACCTGCTTCCTCTAAGTGGCCACAGCCTTCATCGAGGACCGCAGTAGCTTCTCCGCGGGGTCCTTACGCTTAGCCCCGCGACGCTCAGAAGTGCCATCCCAGGTGACTTGCTTCCCCTTGCCCTGGAGACGGGAGAAGCTCCCAGACGTCTGAGGTCTGCTGGGAGTAGGCATCCCCTCCAAGTCGATGATCTCCACTTCGGCCGGTGATGCCCCCTCATCTACCATCTGCCTTGAATCTAAATAGAGAAAAGTAGATCATTAGAAGGAAGTCTACTAAACCGACCCAGCATCAATGCAAGACCCTGAAGCCCTTACCCGGAGGCGCCACCATCCGAGAAGGATACTCCTCAATGTTTGCCTCGGTTCAGGGGCACTACCATTGTCGACTAATATTCTGTCTACATTACAATGGTTTATTGTGGCCGATACAACTAGGGCGTCGCTGTGCGGGGTTGTCAACCCTTCCAGGTCTTAGTCGGAGAATTCCAAGGCCTACTGTTCGCTCGCCTGTGGGGCCTTAGGGGGCTCAGAGGCCCGGCTCGCCCACTCCGCGTGACGCTTCCTTCCTCGGCTACTGTCTTCACCTGATGCTGTGCCGCTAGCAATGACATTGATGTGGACCGTGAGGGGGATATTGTCGATCTCCTCGGGGGCGACAGCGTCCTTTTTGTGCTCGAACACATACCAGGATAAATGCCCCTGGCAGACGAGGTGCTCGATCTCATCTTGTAGTTGATGACAATTGCCGATGTGGTGTCTGTGGTCAGCATGGAACAGACAGTACTTTTGGCAATTGCGGTGCTTTGCCTTCATGGGCTCGGGTTGGCAGAGAAGGCCTGAGCCCTTGATATCTTCGTAAATTTCATAGACAGGGGCGGTCAGGGGGGTGTACCGCTCATACCTCTGAGAGGGTTCTTTGTGGTCCCTATCCCGGTTTCACCTTTTTCCTTGTCTGGAGCCTTGCTCGGACTGTCGCTTCTTGTCCCCCTCCCGACCCGGGCCCATTGCACTGTGGTAGGCGGTGAGAACTTCTTCGCACTCGACATGGCGTAGGGCCAAGGTCACAAGCTTGGCGAGGGAGGTGGGAGGATGAAGGACCAACTCGCGCCACAGGTTCTCATCACGGATGCCCCCGGTCAGCGTGGTTATGGCCGAGGCAACATCCAGAAGGGGGATACACAGGGCATCTGATTTAAATTGGTTAATATAGGCCCAGAACCTTTCCCCCTATTCCTGTTTAAGGCCCAACAGCCCCGCTACTGACCGTGGAGGACCACTGTCAGTGAAGCTCTCCTTGAATACTCACTCGAACTGTCAAAAATCACGGATGCTACCTGGGGCGAGTGCTCGGAACCATGCCTGAGCACCCTGGACCAGGGTGGTCACGAATGCTTGACACTTGATGGCATCAGATGCCCCATGCAAGGTCATGAGGGCGTCATAACTGTCGTAATGGTCGATCGGGTCTCCCTGGCCGTCGTATGCTTTGAAGGTCGGCAGTGAGATCTTGGGGGAGATCTCGGCCTTCAAGATGAGGTCAGAGAATGGGGATTGCTCCTCGTCCTCTGCAGCAGAGGTCTTTTGTAGAGCGCGGAGGGCACGCTCTTGCTCTACGAAACGCCTCATAAAGTCTCACAGCCAGAGGGACAGCTCCAGTCGTCGCTAGGTCGAGGGGCTGTGGGGGCACTCTTGCATGCTGCCTCGGTCTCTTGAGGCGGCCGGCATGCTTCGGACTTCTCTCTCCTTGGGGTGGAGGAGGCTTCTTGCTCCGGGGGAGGGGCTTCCAATGGCCCACCAGACCGGTTGCGAATTATCCGTCGTCCCCGGAGGATGAAACGGCCCCCTACAGTTTGCATGGAAGCATCTCCACAAGGGGGACTTTCCCTAGGAATTCGCAAATGCTCCTCCCTGGCTGCCAATGTAATGACCCAGAGATCTGGATACTGATATACCGATAATATCGATACACCAATACCAAGCACTGGGGAAGCCACCCAAGACATTGATGAGGCCCCTGAAGGGTTGGAAGGTTTTTATCGAGGGGTTGCATAACGAAATGGAATGGCACTCGCGCAGAGTTATTTAATACGACAATTAAAATTATAATGCGAAAGTAAATTAAATAGATGAGAGTGGTAGAAATATATACAGACCGCCACCTGATGGTGGCGGTCAGGCCAAGACCGCCACCTGTGTGGGGTCAATGCACCCTCTGGGGGTGAGTTGACGCAGCCTTGGGGACCCTAGAGAATGCGGTTGGGTCCCTGACCGCATTCTTCAGGTGGCGATCGGGTGGATGACCGCATTCTGCCCAGTTGTCCTTGGCAAGTAGTGGTCATGCAGGAGGTGATGGTCTAGGGAAGACTGCCATTTGGTTTCGTGCCAGTCATTTTTTGTTCACATTATTTTTGGCCCCCGGTCGACTCGGTTGTGACCCAATGGTCGACCTTTGGCCCCATTGATGTCTTGGACATCCCGTGGGGACCATGACTATATTTTTTTTGGTGTCTGAAGGTACCAAGTTACCTTAATTTACGTGCCCATGGGTTTTGAGGGTCAGAGTGACCCCATGTGTTCCAGGCTTTTGTGTTTACACTTTGAGTCATCGTGCATCGGTACAAGTGTGGAGGGCCATTCCCACACAATGTTGGCTTCTTCAAAAAGCATTTTTCGTGTGGGACATGCACTGGGCCCTTGGACTGTGAGTCGAGTCACCCAGCATGGGGTTGGAGGTTTCTTGAGTTCCCTTTACAAGGGGATGGTCTCGGCGATCGTGAGCTGCCTCGTAATTTATTGTACCGTGGTTTTGACCTTAGGAGTAGGGCCGATTGACAACAGGGAGCCGTCCTGTACAACGGTCTTGACCCGAGGCTCATGACTCAAGGACCGTTGGGTTTATTAGGTCTAGATGATTGTCCCAAGTCTGGTGGCCCTGAGCAACCTGGTACTCCGTGTTGCTAGCAAAGAGTGCGTGCGTGGCTTTTGGTGTTCACATTTAGTGAACCTCCACTAGTCATAGCCCTACGACACGTGTGTGTCGGCCCACTTGGGAGTGGTGGTGGGGTTACTCAAGAGAGATTATTTTTTGGCTAGTTACCATAGGGCCCCTTGCCTTTGCAGCCTACATCTGGGCTGGGGGGAAGAACCAGCTAAAGGGCCTGACCTAGAGTGCATGGTCTGTGTGTGCACACGTGGTTGGGGGCATCGGACCTGTGATAACGAGCACGATCCCAACTAGTCCTTATTTGTGGTACTTTGTGCGTGTCTCAGTTTCTGCCTGACGCGTATAGGGAGACAGTGTTTTGCGGTGTAAGTCATCAGTGGAGGCATCCGGCCTTACTTCTAGTAGGAAGGTACTCCCGTCACGTGACGTGAGATTCTCGTCACTCAAGTTTCCATTTATCGTTTGTAAGACCTAGTTTTACGTATAGCTTTCGGGTGTTTTCCCGATATAGAGGTCTAGGGTTTTCGATAAGCGTTATCGAGGGTTTTCCCTAGATGGTGTAGGGTTCATGATGGTGAGGTCATGATTGTGTTACCAGACCGCATGGTCTTGTGTTGGGCCTTCATCTGAGAGACAGGCCTCCACGGCAGCGGTGTTGCGATGGTTCCCCTAGCTGCGTAGCCAGTGGTGATAGTCGTCCGGTGGTCCCCCGACTGTGAGATTGTGGTGTTAGTTTTCATTCTGATAGTAGTAGTTGTAAAGTCGTGGTTTCACTGGCTACTGAGTTTAGGAATTTGTGTATGGCCGTTCCTTTTGCCATTGTTGTTATAGCTACTCATGTTGTTGTCGTTGTTCTTGTTAGTGCTGCTTGTTTCCGCCATCATTTTCGGTTGGGGTTCCACGGGACCCCTACTAAGCCAGTGATAGGAGGCTTACCCCCTATTTTTTAGGTGTAGCGGTTCCACCTCGAGGTTCGAGGGTGCAGCGCAGTGGCAGAGATCATTAAGCTCCTGAGAGATAAATTACGGTCTATTGTCGGTGATGATAATACTCGGGATGCTGAATCTTGCGATGATGTTCTTCATAATGAATTTACAAACTGTTGATGCTTTTATCTCCACATAGGCTTCCGCTTCCGCCCACTTAGTGAAGTACTCTGTGGCCATGAGGATGAATGACTTTTACTTCGTGAGGAGGTTCGTATCACCAAGAGGTCTAATAATATCAAAATCCCACATGGAGAAAGGCCATGGTGAGGATATAGGATGGAGTGAAGAAGCTAGAGAATAAATTTTATCGACGTGTAGTTGGCACTTAACACACCTTCGGACGTAGATGGAACAATCCTCTTCTAGAGTGGGCCAATAGAAATCTAGCCTAAGGATCTTCTTTGCTAACATCTGGCTATTCACATGGCCACCACACACTCCAGAATGTGCCTCTTCCACGACTTTCCAAGATTCATCATCATTAAGGCACCTTAAAAAAACACCGGTGAGCCCTCTTCTGTAGAGCACACCCCCAACCAAGGTGTATCATTGGGCAACTCTTCGAATGACCTTCTTTTCTTTTGCCATAGCTTCTTCTAGATAAGACTGATCATAACAATATTTAGCAATCTCATAATACTATGGCTTTTTCTCATCAACCAATTCTTCTTCTAGATCCAATAGCATGACCTCCTTGTTCTAGATGATTTCACCTTCCTTCATCTTCTTAAGCACTTTCTCCTTGATAGCAAGAAATGCGGGGTCCTTGGTGGCAGGAGTATGGCGCTTATGAATGAGGGCAGAGTGGAAGTCCCGCTCGGGGAGAAAAATCAAAGATGAGGCGAGCAAAGCAAGAGCGTCAGCTAGGATATTCTGGCTACGAGGGACATGGACGAAGATTAGTTTGGTGAAGAGCTTGGCATAAGCAGATGCGAGTTCTTGGTATGGCTTGAGTTTGGGATCGAGCGTGCGGTATTTAACAAGCACCTGGCGTAGAATAAGCTAACTATCACCGACAATCCGTAACTGGGTGACACCAAATTGATGAGCGATTTGTAGACCGGCCAGTAGAGCCTCATACTCGGCTATATTGTTTGTGACAGGAAAAGTAAGCTGAGCAGCAAATGGAATGGTGATACCCTCTGGTGTTAGAAGAACCATGCCGATCCCTCTTCCATGAGAATTCAGAGCTCCATCAAAATGTAATGTCCACATCTGGTCTAAAGGTTGATTAACAGACATTAGTTCCTCATCTGGAAACTCTGAACAGACATGATCAAATCGGGGTGAAGGGTGATGAGCGAGATGCTCGGCAATGGCATAGCCTTTAATTACTTTTTGCTGAATATAGGTGATGTCAAACTGAGAAAGGAAGCTTTGCCATCATGCTAATCGGTCGGTAAGGATAGACTTTTCAAGGAGAAATTTAATGGGATTCATACGAGCAATGAGATGAACCTCGTGAGCTAAGAAGTAATGCTTAAGCTTCTGAACTACCCAGACTAAAGCTACGCAGGTCTTCTTTATAGTCGTATACTTCTACTCACAGAGGTTGAGAAGTTTTGACAAGTAGTATGCTTCCCTCTCCTTCCCTTCTTCATCTACTTGTGCAAGGGCAGCACCTACAGAGTCATCCAGGACAGAAATATAAAGAATAAGTGGTTTACCTGGAATTAGCGGCCTCAAGACAGGAGGATTTGAGAGATAATCCTTCAATCCATCAAAGGCTGCCTGACACTTATCATCCCAATTAAATTTGACTCCCGACTTATTAAGCTCGTAAAATGGCCCCTTGCTGGTTGAGGGACCAGCAAGCTAGGGTTGTCCCTCCCGAGAGTACAAGCCCACAATTAAGGGCTGGTCGGGCCCTTTCTTTTTGGGTGTTGTCCCGACGGCTGAAACTGCTCAGGGCACATCCATTACTCCAACTACCGAGCGTGTCAGGCCCTCTGCTATAGCGGCCGGCCGAATTCGTTCGGCCAACTCTACAACTACGAGAGGTGTTAGGCCTTCTGCCTCAATCACTGGCCGAGTTCGCTCGGTCAACACTTCAACTACTGGGGGTATCAGTCCCTCCGTTGCAGCAACTGGCCAAGTCTGCTCGGTCTATAAAACAATTGTCTATAGTGTCAGACCCTCTGCCTCAACAATCGGCCGAGTTCATTCGGCCAACTATGTAGTTACGAGAGGTGTCAGGCCTTCTGTCTTGTCAACCGGTCGTGTCTTCCCGGTCAACGCTACAATGGCCAAGGGTGTAAGGCCCTCCTGTCCGCCAATTGGCCGAGTTTTCTCAGGCAATCAAGTTACCGTCGACGCCGCTCCTACTCAACGAGGGCGACGTCGTCGCTGTAACAATACCAGTTCCACGGCAGCCACCCTAAGAGGTGCTGCTCCCGTTCAATGGGGGCAACGTCGCCATCGCAACAACGCCACGCCTACGACGATCGTCACCAACGCTACTGCTGCACAACGGGGGTAGCGCCACAGCCGCAAGGACACCAAACCCACAGCAGCAACATCTCACTCCAGCAAGACCATAACTGTCGGAGACTTGCGGGTCCGGCTCGATGGAGGCGAGCCGATTTTGCCTTGGGACCGACACATCCCGACCATCTCCTCATCCAATCGCTTCAAACTTCTGCAACAAGTCTGGGAGGACGAAGCAAAATTGAAAAGGTTTGCCATACCGGTGGAAAACCAGGGGCCGATACGACGACCCAAGCCTGCGGCTCCCCAATCAAGGCCAGGGGGCAGCCCAAGTGAGGAGCGTTAGCTCCAAATGAAGAAAATCTGGGTCACCAAAGAGGAGGCCCGGGCCATCAGGCGGGCAGGGTCAAAAAGGTCCATCCGTCTATCGGAGCTGCAATAGGTCCACAACCCAATGACCGATTGTTGCACCCGTAAATATCTCGAAATATTTCAAGAATTTTGTCTCATGACAACTGACGGAGAATATGGCATAGCGCCGACATCGTCGGACCGCGGATTACCTCTGCAATTTAGGGTCTCTATTGACCCGACCATATAATCGCTAGCAGGGTCACAACGAGAGAAATTAAGAGAAAGACATGCATGCACACCTGTCAAAGCAGTAGAACAATTGTGTATCACACGGCATGGACGGATGCAAAGAGTCCTCTCCACGCGGCGACACGCAAGCAAACAACAAACGGACAATCCTTCGCTCCTGCATGATCCTCCACCAACGTGTTGCTGCCAGACGATGAAGAGTGGGCCTTGGAGATCAATAAATGCAAGTCGGTGACTCCTCTCCCACCTAGGGCAACAGAAAATCACAAAAAAGATGGGGAAAGGGGCCAAAAAGGTCGCCCCAGGGTCAACTGACCCCTCTGGACTGCCCGCGGGCGCGGCCAACATCGGGCAGGGCTGCGGCCACCTCGCCGGACCCCCAGCCGAGCCGATCGGCCCCCACGGGACCGCGATCACCCTGCTGGGCCCCCAATGGGGTCCCGCGAGGTCATTTGACCTCGCTGGTCCCCCCTCCGGGTTCGTGTTTGACCCTGTGGGGTCAAGTTGACCCCGCCGGTCCCCTAGGCCAGCCCCCCTCCGAGGTTCGGTCAACCCGACCAAAACCCGAAGGTCGAAGCGACTGAGACTGACAGTCTGTCACTCCCCGACTCGACAGGAGTACCTCCCACTAGAAGCACAGCCAATAGCGTCCCCTGACGTCTTACACCGCACCGCAGGTGTCCGCCTGAAACACTAGCGCCTAGTGGAGGCAATGACACCGCACAAGTAACCATAAAGTAAGTGACTAGCTGGGGTCGCGCCCGTCAACACATGTCCAACTGCCCCCAACCATATGGGCACACACAGACCGTACACACTAGGTCTGGCCTCTAACTGGTTTTCCCCTTAGTCGGACTCTGGCTGCTACACGTGGGGCCCGATAGAGACCAGTCTAAAAATCATCCTCAGGGTAGCCCCTCTACCACTCCCTGGTGGGCCACTACACGCATACCGAAGGCTACGACTAGTAGAGGGTCACTAAAGGAGTAGACTCTCAAGCCATGGAAAACAACGTCACAGTCAGACCAGTACGGGGACCGCCCCTGGTACCCACACCATCGTACGGTGACTCTGGTCAGTGAAGAAACAGGGCTGCAACCCACTCGGGGAAGTCCAAAGCCTGATGGACCAACCCTGGTGTGTCACAGGCTGTGGTGGACCAACCCTGGTGTGCCACGGTAACCTAACGGACCAACTCATGCACGTCAGGCACTCGGTGTGAAACAAACTATAACGTGCCTACATTGGTGCGTCACAGCACTTGACGGACCTAAACAGGTGCGTCAGAGCACAAGATGAAGCAAGCCGTAACGCACTCCTCTAGGGGCATTACGGTCCTTAACGGACCAACTCAAGCGTGTTAGGTCACGGGACCAAGCTGACTGTTACGCACACCTCTAGGGGAGTTACAGACCCTAACGGACTAGCTTAAGTGCATTAGGTGGAAGGGTGCATCAACTCTAACACATCCACCTAGGGGCGTCACACACCCTGACGCCCCACTCTGGATGCGTAAGGCGTCTATGACCCCCAACGGTCAGAAAATAATGGTCAGAAACCAATGGTCGAATCGTCACTCTAACGGTTAACTCTAGGGTTGTCACACCCCTGTGGCGGTCTATCGTGGGACCGTTAGGCCCACAGACACCACGCTTAAAACTCAACGAAGCGTAATGCACCTCCCTGGGCATGTTACACCTTATGGCGGTCACTGGAGCGACCGCTACAGCGCTCCGATGGCAAAATGGCGAATAAGACCCAAAAATACCAACCACACCCCCATACCTCCATGGGATAGGGGAAAAACAAGGGGGAAGCTCCCTTGGGACCCCTAGCATGATTCTAGGCCATTAAAATGCCAAATCGTGGCTTAAATCCATAGATCAGACGAACTCTCCCCAAATCATGATTTTATACTAACCCGCTCAAAAACGCCCCTCTCGGCTCCCATTCGGCCTACAAATCACAGGGGATGACAGGATGAGCATAGGGATTCGTCCCCCTACCTTAATGGAGCGAAAGCTCCGCCGAATCATTACCGAAATCAAGGAAGATGCTTTGAAACCCTCGTCCCTTCACGATCTCCCACAAGCTTTACACCGCCACGATCACCTCACCGTCGCCGTCGTCACCACGCCACCGCCCAGCACCGTTAGCAGCCAGAGGGGACGCACCGCCGCCATCGTCGGATGAAGAAGAGGAAGAGAGGGGGGTGCTCACGGTGGGGAGGAAGAAGAAGAAGAAAAGGTGAAAAGATTAAAGAAATGTCCTTATTTATAGAAAATCTAAAAATTTGAAAAAATACCAAAAAAATAGAAAATCACGTTTCCACGTGTGGCTTTGTTTACCCTATGCTTCGGCGTGAATGGGGCGTGGAATGGGCCGAGTCGACCGTTCCCCTATTTTACTCACCGGTTCGGTGTAACGGTTGTACCAGAGACCGTCACCTGTGTGACGGCCCCTCGATAGACCGTCACAGTCGTTGGCCATTTCTGGTCTTTTGAGGCTGGGTTGGTGTGACGGACCATCATAGGACTGTCACATGGCTGTAACGCGCCTATGGTGGTGCGTTACATTCTGGGTGTGACGGACCGGCATAGGACCGTCACATGCCTGTAACGCGTCTGGCTTGGTGCGTTACGTGCTATTATTTTCGAGGACTGTGGCTGTCAGTCCCTCGACGACCGTGTGTGCCTCAAAGATTGGGTCAATCGGTTAGCCCTGACGGACCTCTCCTTGTGTGTCACGTTGTGTAACGCCCCTGGCCCGGTGCGTTACATTGTTCGTGTTAGGCTTTTAGGCCCGTTGGCCCTGACGCCCCTGTCCTGGCGTGTCAGGTGGTGTAACGCGCCTTAGTTGGTGCGTGACGTCGTTTGAGTTGTAGTTGTAGGACTGTCTACCCTGACGCCCCTACCCTGGTGCATCAGAGCAGGTAACGTCCTTATAGAGGTGCGTTACAGTTCTCTTGTTGGCCATAATAGCCTGCGTTGTTCGTTGTTTGGTTCGGTGTTCTGTTCTGTGTGTCCGTCTATCTTAGGTTTGTGTTCTAGGGTGGTGTCTGTGTGTCGATTGTTTCTAGATCGGTCTATTCAGGTGGCTGGGTACGGTCTTTTCCTTGACTGTGATAGTTCCCTAATGACTCAATCTAGAACTGTCAGTGTCTTTGTCTCTGGTCTTGCAGCGGCTTTCCTTGACTGTCGGGTTCACCTAGCACTTGAGTGATAGTTCGCTCTGCCTAGGGTGCTGTCGTTGTCCACCACTCCGATTTCTGCTTGTCTTGGCTTGATCTTGTGGTTTACCCATGACCCGTGGGTGTCTGTTGACATCCTATGAGGGTAGTGACCATGATGGGATGGCCAAGAGTGTTTGTGCATGCAGTATGTATGTCTGTGGGTGTCTATGCGTATGTGTCATGTTGGGTTTCGGTCAACCTGGTGAGACCAAGCATTAACATGTGACCTTATATGTGTCTCGGCGGCTTTGTCCAATTCGAGACCGTGTTTCTGGATGCCTCGAGGTATCATCCTTCCTCGATTTACGTATCGAGATGTGTTGAGGGTTCTAGGTGTTCCCTCGGGTCTCCCTGAGTCATTTCCTATGGAGAGTTGTTTCCTCTAGCTTCGGAGTAGCCTGATTGGCAGCTTGTTCTGCTGTCTGTGACGATCTTGCCTTCAAGTCATCTGAATCAAGGATCGTTACGTGAGTAGGTCTAGCTACCTTGTCCTAAATCTGTCGGTAGTTTCTTGTGCTGCCATTGGTGCTTCGAAGTACATGCGATAGTGCTCTCTTATCTGTCTATACTTCAGCACTCATGTTTTGAGTCTCTGCGTCTTGTGAGCCTCCACTAGTCATAGCCTTACGGCATGCTTCGGCATGACGGCTCTTGTAGCGGGGCACTTTCCCAGTTTACGATTCTTAGGCTTGTTCCGTGGGCCCCCGGTCCAATCGTAGTGTCCTTCAGAGGGGGAATACTAGCTAGAGGCCAACCTTAGGGAGTGGGCCTGTAACATCCCAGAGCTCAGGGTACCGATAACCCAATGCAAGTACCGAATTACCGCCACCAAGAACTGGGGACGCCACCCAAGAGGCTGATGAGGCCCCTGAAGGGTTGGAGGAGACTGTGAGTCCAGTTGACCAGCCTGGGGCTGGGGATTTTTCATGTGTCACCGTGATTTCAGACCTAGGGATTAGGCCAGATTGATGGTGTTGTGCCGTCACGTGCGACGGTCTTGACCCGAGTCCTGCGACTCAAGGACCGTTGAATTTAATAGGTCTAGTGGGCTCTCCAGAGTCTAGTGACCGCGAGCCACTTGTTCCTTCATGTTACTCGAGATGGGTACGTGCGTGGTTTTCTATGTCCACGTTCTGTAAGCCCCCACTAGTAGTAGCCTTCTTATGGCATGTGTGTGCTGACCCACCCGGGAGTGGTGGAGCGGCTGACTCGAGAGAGACGGTTGTTAGGCTGGTTACCATAGGGCCCCTACACCCAGCCGAGTCTGGGCTTCGGGGGAAGAACCAGCTAGAGGACATGCCTAGGGCGTATGGTCTGAGTGTGCACACGGGACTGAGGGCGTCGGGCCCTAGCTGATGAGCGCGACCTCAGCTAGTCCTTGTTTATGGTACTGGTTACTTTAGTGTCTCTGTCTCCACCTGGGGTGTCATAGCTAGACACGGGGGCGCGGTGTAAGACGTCAGGGACGTATCCAGTCTGTTCTTCTAGTGGGTGGTACTTCCGTCACGTAACGTGAGTTTGTCATGACTCGAGGTTCTGTCCCTCGTCTGCGAGAAGAGGTCTTGTGCATAGTTTTTGAGTGTTTTCCCAGAGTCGAGGTCTAGGGTTTCCGGTGAGCGTCACCAAGGACTTCTCCCTAGACGGTGTAGAGTTCACGACGACGATGTCGTGACGGTGTTTCCAGACCGCGTGGTTTCAGTGTGGGCCCTTGTCTATGAGGACATGCCTCCACGACAGAGACGATGTGTCATTTCCCTGGTAGCGTGACTAGGGCGAAAGTAATCTGGTGGTTCGTGTCTGGTTGTTCCCCGATCGTGGGATCGGGGCATTGGGTTCCATTCCAGTACAGTAGGAGTAGCTGTAGAACTGAGGTTTTATCGGCCACTGAGTTTACTGTTCCTGCTATTACTGTTGTTCTTATTGTAGTTGCTGCTTTCCGTATCACAGTTATTTTTAGTTGGGGTTCCGCGGGACCCCTACTGAGCTAGTGATAGGAGGCTCACCCCTGATTTTCAGGTGCGACGGTTCTTCCTCGAGATTTGAGGGAGTTACGTTGTGGTTCTTAGTTGCCAGCTTGCCAGGCCGAGTGTTCACTTGGCATGTGATACATTTTGTTGCTTTAAACTGTACTTCTGTTGGACTGGACTCTGTTATAGTTAGTTGTTTATTTATGTTATTATGTCTGTTGTCCTGCTTTATTTTCTATTTCTATGTACACCACACCTATCCTTTAACCCTTCCGAGTCTTCGGGCTTGTGGGTGGCGGGCCGAGGATTGAGTCACGTCGGTTCCTTTCCGGTACTCGGATCTCGAGTCGTTACAGCTGTCATGAGAGGCCATCGCTATTGTCGAGAATGCTGAGGAGTGCCACCGCCTGACACCGGATGGGAGAAACCCTAGCGCCACTAGGGTCACCCTGAAATCGGTGAAAAGAAAGGAATCGGGGCAGGGTTTTGTGGAGGAGGGTGGGAAGAGGGTCTCCCCGAAATGGGGCTTCTTGCGGCGCCCCAATATCCAATCCGTAAGAGGACATTTTGGATCAAAAATATGTCACCCCGAATTCACGAAATGCATGGATTTTGGATTAAAAATCTGATCCAAATCCAAAAAACAATTCAAATCTGAGTCATATTTTGGATCTCACTGATTCGTTGACACTCCTAAGCGCAACAAGAAAATCAAGAATTTTCCTAATTTCTAAAAATTCATATTTTTATCAAAAAAATAGAAAATCACATTTTCGTGATCCTCGGAACGCACCGATCGCAACGGTACCACTCACGCCTGGGTGAACGACCTGGTTCACCCGCAACGGAGTTCCGCATGGTTTGCCGAAACCCGTACGCGAAAATCGGGAAAACACGCGGACAAGGCCGCGGAACGCCTCTGGGCCTCCGAAACAGCTCCGGATCGCGCCGATCTGAGCACGAAAGATGTTCGGAATGTAATTTCGGACATAACGGAGTCGAACAGTCTGAGAAAATAAATCTGGGACCCAAAGACAAGGATCCGAAATACCAAAAAGGAACCATATAAGACCCATTAAGGATACGGGGCATCACAACCCTCCCCCCTTAAAAGAATTTCATCCTCAAAATTCAGGACAAGCACCATGTGACAAGGGGAGAATGCATGGAGCAACTGACAACGCCGTCAGGACCCCAACCTAACCTCGATATTCACAAAAATCACGATCCTGAGGGACGTGGTCAGACAATAATCGCGGGCGATGCCTCGCTCACAATCCAAGACACATCGAGCACAAGAGCAGGCACATGCAAGAAACACAAGTCTGGCGTCACCTCAACCGACGCGAAAATCAACCACGATCACCAAAAAATACACTTTTCATCACGAAAACCAACACCGGTCAACGCCTACGCCCGGTGGACCAACCAAACATCAGCTTCACAACTCGCTGACCGATCTCACACCCTGCACCAAGGGCAACTAACGCTGAGCTTTCACCAGCTCACACCCGGCAAGCCGGATGCTGACAACAGCACCGAACCAACTCTGCCAGAAGACAACTTCTAACAAACCCCCGATCCAATCCGGGAAACACACACCTCATAATCGGCCACCCAAGGCCTCGCTGGCACACGGCTCTCGCCACTCTCGAGCCCCAACAACCAACACCTTCTGTCTGTGAAAGACCACCCACTAGTCACCAGATACGCGTCAATGGGAAACCTCCACCGGCCCAACAGGCACATTCCAAATCACGACAGGCCATCCGCTGACTCTTTCACAGACCAACACCACAACTCAAGCCAAATCTCGCTCAGACACCATAATCGATCTCGAACTTCACGCCAACTCCACCCTCTCAGGGGAGCACGGTGAAATCACATGACAAGATCCCACCTCGGTACGCACGTCACTCGACGTAACACACCGGGAAATCCTCCCCTACTGGACACAGACCAGGGATCACCACATCCAACGCCAACGTCTCATCAGAGACCTCTGCACATGGGCATCATCCTTCGTCCTGTCTCATCAAACCCTTCACTTCAAAACGATCCAAAAGGACACCTGCCAATCCCGATTCCGCTCTCACCACAAAGCCTCGGGACACAACCTCTCACAATCCATAACACACTTCTCAAAAACCAATAAGTGCCGCCTGCTACCACAGTAAGTTGGTCAAAAAATGCCACGACCAATGCACGTGGGTCCCCAGACAATACACTTCTCACTATGGTCGATCACTCGGCCAACCTCACCAGCCGCTCACAGCAACCAACCGGGACCTACAATCTTGTCAGAGATTACTTCTCCAAAAATACGATCTCACCCAAGAACACAACCTCCAACACAGAAACAGGGTACTCATGCGGCAACTTCGCCAGCATGTTCCCCCAACTCTCCATCCTACCAGTGCCACAGACCACAATGCCTTAGGCAACGGCACGGCAACAACACGTCTCACACAACCGAGACAATCTCACACCAAAAAATATGAAAAAATTACCTCCACGATCCTCAGAAAGAGCAAAACGCGCCGGTACTATCCCGGAGTCGAGAACGAAATGGTTCACCCTGTAGAGAATTTCGAAGATTCATTAGAAAAAGATACACATAAATATCCAGAAAAAAAATTCAGGGCATTACAGCCCTCCCCCCCTTATAAGAATTTCGTCCTTGAAATTCAGGACAAGCATCATGCCACAATGGGAGAACGTCTCGAACCAACTAACGACGTCACCAGTGCCCCAGCCAAATCTCGATGCTCGTAAAAATCACGGTCTTGAGGGACGCAGCAAGATAATGATCACGGACAACGCCTTGCTCACAACCCAAAACACATCGATCATCAGAGTAGGCACATGCAAGAAGTACTGTCTGTCGTCGCCTCAACCAACACGAAAACCAACCACGGCATTACTGCCACGATCTCGCTTACTGAGAAGACACAACCCTCATCACGAAAACCAACACCGATCAACTCTCATGCTTGACAGACCATCCGAACGTCAGCTTCACAACTCGCTGACCGCTCTCACACCCTGCACCAGGGGCAACTAACACTGAGCTTCCACCAGCTCACACCTGGCAAGCTGAATGCTGACAATAGCACCGGACCAACTCTGTTAGAAGATAAACTTCTAACAAATTTCAGTTCCAATTCTGGGAAAAAGCACATCTCATGATCGGCCACCCAAGGCCTCGCCGGCACACGGCTCATGCCATTCTCGAGCCCCAACAACCAACATCTTCTGTCTGTGAAAGACCACCCACTGGTCACCAGATAAGCATCAACGGAAAACCTCCACCGGCCCAACAAGCACGCTCTAAATCACGACAGGCCATCCGCTGACTCTCCCACAGACCAATACCACAACTCGAGCCAAATCTCACTCGAACTCAGCATCCGATCCGATTCTCACGCCAACTCTACCCTCTCAGGGGAGCATGACGAAACCAAATAAAAGGACTCCACAATCCTCGATCTTCTCGTCACACGACTCAGACTTACTGAGAAATCCTCCCTTGCTAATCACAGACCATGGATCACCATATCCAACGTCAACGTCTCTTCAGAGACCTCCGCACACAGGCGTCGTCCTTTGTCCTGTCTCATCGAATCCCATCTCATCTCAATTACTCTAAATGGACGCCTGCCAATCCCGATTCCACTCATACCACAGAGTCTCGGGACACAACCTCCTACAATCCATGGCACACCTCTCCAGAACCGACAAATGCTGCCTGCTGCCACAGTAAGCTGGTCGACAGCGCCATGACCAAAGCACACGGGTCCCCAAACAATACACTTCTTACTGTGGTCGATCACTCGGCCAACCTTACCAGCCGCTCACAATAACCAACAGGGACCCCATAATCTTGCTAGAGATCACTTCTCCAAAAACACAGCCTCACCCAAGGACACAGCTTCCAACACAGAAACAGGGTACTCATGCGACAGCCTTGCCAGCACATTTCCCCAACACTCAATCCAGCCAGTGCCACAAACCACAATGCCTCAAGTAACGACATGGCAACAACACGAGACAATCTCATACCGAGGAATCAATCCTCTGATGCTCAACACATCCTATGCAACTCCGCAAGCTCCTATTCACAACACCTCAGAAAATACAACACCAGCTATGAATTCTCGCGAACACCGCCTAACTGGCACGCATCCTTCCGGAGTAGCGCGAACACACCCTTACACATCGGGAAATGGGCAACGCTTCTCACAGATAGTTACACTCTGCCACAGCGGTTAAGCTAGCCACTGCCACACGCTCCTCTCTTACACCTACCTCTGATCTCGAAACCAATAACACGCCAAAACACTCACCAAGGAGCGATGAGAATCCACCAAAATGCCAAGCTCAAAGGCCGCAACATCTCTAGCCACCGGACAATATTCTCTCAAATTCGTCCATGCCAACACCAACCCATCCTCGATCTGCAACTGTGCGAAAGACCACGCCAGGAGCCGCAACACGAACCATAATCGGCACCCACCAACATTCATCCTCGAGCCACAAGCTCGTCACTGCCATACGATTTTGAACCAAATCCAGGGTGACCACAGCCCAATCTAAGAAGATCCTCCGCTCATCTGAGCACATCTCAACCAGAGTGCCCGCTCTGTCATCTCGAACCACGATCTCAACACCTCAGGGGTTGGATAAATCCTCAACTGGAGTAGCCAACACCAATAACAGCTCTTTCAGAGCATACTCACGGCCACTTAACCACGAACTATCCTCACCAGCCACCTGATCTCGCTGCAGATCCCTCGAACACAACACTGCAGCAACGCACCTGCCGGCAACCTCTGCCTAACGCAGCACAACTGGGGCCACCATCGATGAGGGAGAAGGCTCTCGACCTCAATCCTTAGACCCCACGCTGACACTCCGATGATGACAACAACCACCTTCACAGCACCAACTCAACGCACGCAAGCTCTCACGTAAGAAACCAAGCAGAAAACAAACACGAAACCCTATGCCAGCTGCCGACTGTACTAGACCTTATGGACTCTGATCACCGTAATATTTCGAATTCTCATATACATACCACAACCATAGCTCTGATACCAACTGTAACGACCCGAGATCCGAGTACCGGAAAGGAACCGACGCGACTCGAACCTCGACCCACCACCCACGAGCCCGAAGACTCGGAAGGGTTAAAGGATAGGTGTGGTGTACATAGAAATCAGAAATAAAGTAGGGTAACAGATATAATAACAGAAATAAATAACTAACTACAACAGAGTCCAGTCCAACAAAAGTACAGTCTAAAGCAGTAAAACATATCAAATGTCAAGTGAACACTCGGCCCGATGAATTGGCAATTAAGAACCACCACGCATCACCCTCAAACCTCGAGGAAGAACCGCCGCACCTGAAAACTAGGGGTGAGCCTCCTATCACTGGCTCAGTAGGAGTCATGCAGAATCTCAACTGAAAACAACGGCAGCACGGAAAGCAGCAACTACAGTTAGAGCAACAACAACAACAGGAATAGCCGGTAAAATCTCGGCTCTACAGCTACTCCTACTGGACCGAAACGGAACCCAACACCCCGATCCCACGGTCGGGGGACTACCAGAATGCGGACCACTCTAGTCACACTACTCGAAAAATGCCACAACACCTCTGTCGTGGAGGCATGTGCTCACACGCGAAGACACACTCCGAAATCACGCCGTCCAAAACACGGTCACGACCTCGCTGTCGTGGACTCTACGCCAGCTAGGGAAACCCTCGGTGATGGTCACCGGAAATCCTAGACCCCGACTTGGGAAAACACCCGAACCACACACGAAACCCCGTCTCGCAGATAAGAAATGGAAATCCACGACACGACAACTCACGTCACGTGACGAGAGTACCACCTACCAGAAGCAAGGCCAGATGCGTCCACTGACGTCTTAGTCCGCACCTCAGGTGTCTGCCTACAACGCCCCAGACGGAGGCTAAGACACCATACTAGTAACATAGAACAAGAACTAGCTGGGGTCGCGCTCGTCAGCCCGTGTCCTCTGGCCCCAACTACGCGTGCACACACAGACTATCTGCTCTAGGTCGGGTCCTCTAGCTGATTTCCCCCCCAATCGGACTCAGGCTGCAAAGGCAAGGGGCCCTACGGAAACCAGCGTAAAATCGTCTCTCACTAGGTCACGCTCTCCACCACTCCCAAGTGGATCCGCACCCGCGTGCGCAGGAAAGGTACGACTAGTGGGGGCTCACAAAACGTGAACACAGAAAATCACGCACGCATCCATCGCGAGGAAGCACGGAGTAACAGGTGGCCCAAGGCCACCAAACTCTGGACAGCCCACTAGACCTAATAACCCAACGGTCCTTGAGTCACGAGACTCAGGTCAAGACCGTCGTACGTGACGGCACAACGCCGTCAATCTGGCCTAATCCCTAGGTCTGAAATCACGGTAACACAGAACTTCCGGACACCCCACAACACGAACGCAGAACCCACAGCGTCCGGGGCATCCACGAGCCGAAAGTCAACCACTGGGTTACAACCGGGTCAACTGGAGACTGACACAACGCAAAACGGACACGGCGAGCATGAAGAATCACCTAGCGGTCCTCTCTGGACCGTTAGGGAGCCTAGCGGTCTACCCCTGGACCCCTAAGGCCAGCCTAGCGGTCCAACCAGGACCGCTACGCCCTAGAACTCACAAACCCCTAGCGGTCACTCCCGGATCGCCAGAGAGGGTGGCGGTCCTCCGCCAGACCGCTAGGCAGAGCCTGTCATCTCTGCATGAAACACGTGGCTATGTCAGTCTCTAAAAGCAAGCACAACCACAAGCAGAGCATACCCAGTCCCAGAAGACCCTACCTGGCCGGACATCCTCAGAGGCCTTCCATGACTCGAAGTTAGGGAACATCTCGGCATTAGGGCCAGTCTCGTCCATCATACCGAGAGCCTCCTCAACATCGAAATCACACTCGACCTCATCGTCCGGCAAAGGATCAACCTCTCGGGTCAGTGAGAAAGCCACCTCTGCCCTGATCTCCAGCGGAACTGCAAGAAAATTAGTCAAGCAATGCAAGGTTGGTTGACCATAATGGCTAAATTGACAACAGACAAAGGGTGGACATGGCGCTTACTCAAAGCCGATTCCACCTCTATATGATCCTCTGCCCTGAGTCCCTGAGAGGACTCACTAGCCCCCAACACTTCGGTGTCCACTCGGGGTCGCTTCTACCTAGGCTGAAGACCTCCGTCTCCACTCCCAGAAGTTGCCTCTGCGGAGGGGTGATCCTCCCCTGCCGGAGAATCTACCAAAGAAATACGGCCATGTAAAACGTCTCAGTCATACACACAAAAAAATGAAATAAAACAATAATAACACTGAGATAATATGCTAAAGAAGGTGTCTCACCTGAAGTCATGAAGGGAGTCAATGGCAGAGGAACCAGTTGCTCCAACTTTAATCCCAGCACCCGGGCAGCCTTTGCAACTACCTCCCTGACATCTCTTAGCATGTAGGCACACTCGATATGAGAGATGAACTCTACTGGTGCAGCCGACCTGATCGCGTGAGCGATGTGGCGTCTCCAGTCACTGATAGTGGTGTCAGTGAAGCTCCCCTTGGGAAGCACCCTGTCCAAGGAGCCCTTCTTCCCAAAGCCACTGTCGGCTTGGAATTAGGTCCACCAAGTCTTCGGCGTCCTTGACTGTGATGCCCTAACACCAGTACTTGTAGGTGCTGCCTACATCAGACTTAGGGGCTTGAGGGCCCCACTATAACCTCGACCTGCTGACGAAGAAGCCCAGCCGCCCCGGGGCCAGTGCTGTGCAAGTTGGTCCACATCCCGATGGATTCGGGAGAAGCGAGTCCTTAAGTACTCGTCATCCAGCAAAATAGGAGGCTAATCCTCCCACAGAAGTCAGCTCTCCTCAGCCTTCTCGATCGCCAAAGCCTTTTGGCGATACAAATGGCTGTGCTCAAACCACCACTTGGTGTAATGGACGTCGAATCTCCCGCAACGGTCTATCCTCGGTGTCGGTAGGCACTCCAACTCCCCATGGTAATAGAAATCCCACCAAGCGGCTACTAACAGGTGGCTATCCCAACCCTGTACAATGGACTTGCCAAGGGGAACTCCTGGTTTGGCAAGATCCCCTGGTCGTACCCAAAGTTCCAGGCAAACTGGTGCAGGTAGTAAGGCTCCAGAAAGCTCGTAGTAGACCGGTGCAGTGCCAACACCACCAGCCGGGTGTTGATCACCCATTCTATGTACAACGCGGCATTTGGCTCTCGCTGGTAGGGAAGGGTGCAGATGTAACACCCTGGATCATTGCCAGATCTTTATTGGGTCTTGGCGGATCTTTATTAGGTTGTTCGGATCCTTTTGGAAGAGTTCTGGTTTGCTTTAGTAGCTCCCGAGTTGAGTTTTACTTTCTGTATGAATTTTTCTCCTGTATAATCTATAGAACCCTACAGTGAGTTTGTTTCTCAGTTCTTTGACTCGCGGACGATACAACAGCGACGTACTCTTAGCGAGGATCATTTTGACTATTTTTGCATAACGACGCAAGTCCAAAGTCCCTGACCACATGTGCACACACTGGCCCACTGCCTAAGCCAGGCCTCTAGCTAGTATTCGCCCTTCGAAGGACACTACGGTTGGACCTGGAGCCCACGGAACTAGCTTAAGAACAGTAAACCAGGAAAGTGCCCTGCTACAAGAGCCGTCACGCCGAAGCGTGTTGTAAGGCTATGACTAGTGGAGGCTCACGAAACACAAACTCCAAAGCACAAGTGTCGAAGTACAGACAAGCTAACCAAGCACTATCACCCGTACTCTAAAGCACCAATGGCAGCACAAGAAACTACCGATAGACTCTGGACAAGGCAGCTAGACCTACTCACGTAACGATCCTTGAGTCTCACGACTCGGAGGCAAGATCGTCAAAGACAGTGGAACAAGCCGTCAATTAGTCTACTCCTAAGCCAGAGGAAATAATGTTTCGTAGAAAATGACTCACGGAGACCCGAGGGGACACCAAGAACCCTCAGCACACCTGGACACTCAACCAAGGTAGAACAGTACCCCGAGGCATCCAGAACACTGTCTCGAACTGGACAGAACCACCGAGACACAGACAAGGTCGCCTGTCAACCCTGGGTCTCACCAGGTTGACCGGAACTAGACACGACATACACGCACACAGACAGACACAGCAATACCCAAGCAGAGAAGATGACACTCTGGGCAAAGCAAAGCACCACTCAACCGCTAGGTGAACCCAGCAGTTAAGGGACAGTCGCTATGCGACTAGAGACAAGGACGCTGGCAGTTCTAGATTGAGTCGTTTGGGAACTGTCGTAGTCAAGGAAGGGACCACACCCAGTCACCTGAACCGACCGATCCAGAAACTACTGACACACAGACACCGCCCTAGCACACAAATCTAAGACAGACCAACACACGAACAGACACCAAACAAAACACCGGCTATCACGGCCACAACAGGACTATAACGCACCACCATAGGGGCGTTACCTGCTCTGACGCGCCAAGGTGGGGCGTCAGGGCAACCAGCCCTAAAGCTACAACTCGGACCACGTAACGCACCAAGCCAGGCGCGCTACACCACCTAACGTACCAAGAGAGGGGCGTCATGGCCAATGGGACTAAAGCCTAACACGAACAATGTAATGCACTAGTCCAGGGGCATTACACAACCTGACGCACAAGCGGAGGTCCGTCAGGGCTAACCAATTGGCACGGTCTTCGAGGTAGACACGGTCTTCGGGGAACTGACAGCCACAGTCCTCGAAAACCACCAGAACGTAACGCACCACCATAGGGACGTTACAGTCATGTGACGGTCCAGTATTGGTCCATTACACGACCCCAGCCTCGAAGGACCTGAAATGACTAACGGTTATGGCAGTCTATTGTAGGACCATCACACAGTGTGACGGTCTCTGGTAGGACCGTTACTCCTAACCGGCGAGCAAAATAGTGGAATGGCCAAATCGGCCCGTTCCACACCCCATTCACGACGAAGCACAAGGGAAACAAAGCCATACGACCACAGAAGACATCTGGAAGCTAAAAATGGCCCATGCACGCATCCGATCGTGAAAACGGGGCAATTCTGATGAATCTACCCAAATCGGGTCACCAGGGTTCCCGGACTCCTACCGGCCCCAATGACAACCGATCGACACGAAATTGGCGGGTACGGGATCCTGACATTTCAACTGTCATTTTGACAGTAATTATACTACAAACTGTCACCGTTTTTCGACGAACCCTACAAAGCCCAAAAATAACGATTTTCCTTAAACTGGCCCGATCTCACGAGTCCAGTCCAAAGGAAAGACAACAAGTCTAACAGTACAGTCAACAGAAAAGAAAAGACGTACCAAGAAAGTCGGGGGAAGCCCGACGAAGGTACCAGCTGAAAGCTATGAACTCGCACACCAAGAACCGTGGAAGCAGAATGAACAGTGACCCACCTGAAAAGCAGGGGTGAGCCTCGTGTCACTGGCTCAGTAGGGGTCACGTAGATCCCCACTGAAAAACACACAGTAGCACAGAACAAGTAAAATGACAGGAGAAACAATAGGTGTAGTAAACCTGGAAGATCTACACTAGAAAGCTGTAACACTATGCTAGAAAGTAGTAAAAGAAGAGACAGGGAGCAGGAGTAGGGAACAGTCTAGGAAAAGAGGAAGGAATCGTACCAGACGAATGACTGCCGAACTAACGTCGGCACCCCAAACTACTCCAGGCAGCAATAGGAAGGTGACTCTAAGCTGACGAAGTCAGGAGTTGCCGATCTGTCGACACTGTAAGGGACCTGTAAAATAAACAAAGAAACCTAGGAAAAACCTAGACAGACGCAGACCCAGATCTTGTGACTAGAATGTCATGCACACTGTCCCACACATGACTAGAACGTCATTCATACGATAGGACACTGACCTCGAGCGCAGCCACGAGAGGGCTAACCCGAAAGTTCACGCACAAGAAACATCGAGAGTCACGTGCCACGTGACTGGAGTGCCTCTCACTAGAAGAACGGCTAGATGCATCCACTGACATTTTATACTGTGCCACAAATAACTCCCTACAGACGCCTTAGGATGGCGGAGACTGAGGTACACACCGAACTAGAATGGAACTACAGTAATGAGTGACTAGCCAGGGTTACACCTATCGACGTAAGTCCAAAGCCCCTGACCACGTGTGCACACACTGGCCCACTGCCTAAGCCAGGCCTCTAGCTAGTATTCCCCCTACGAAGGACGCTACGGTTAGACCGGGGGCCCACAGAACTAGCTTAAGAATCGTAAATCGGGAAAGTACCCTGCTACAAGAGCCGTCATGCCGTAACTTGGCGTAAGGCTATGACTAGTGAAGGCTCACAAGACCAGAGACTCAAAACACGAGTGCGGAAGTATAGACAGGCAAGAGAGCACTGTCACACGTACTTCGAAAGCACCAATGGCAACACAGCCACTGCCAACAGACTCAGGACAAGGCACTAGACCTACTCACGTAATGATCCTTGAGTTAGATGACTCGAAGGCAAGATCGTCACCAATAGTGGAACAAGCCGCCAATCAGTCTAATCCTAAGCTAGGGGGAATGACGCTGTCAAAGGAAACGACACGTGGAGACCTGAGGGAACACCGAGAACCCTCAACACACCTTTACACGTAGACTGAGGTAAGATGATACCTCGAGGCATCCAGAACCATGTCTCGAACTGGACAGGACCGTTGAGACACACAAGGTTACCTGTCAACCACTGGGTGACCCCGAGTTGACCGAAACCAGACAATGACGACTCAATAGTAGGAAAGTGAATCCTACCACAAGCAAGAAGACTCCTGACTACCTTATAACATAGTCTTAGCCCTCATAGGATGTTGGGAGGCACCCACGGGAAAATAGGCAGACCACAGGGACAATGTAACATCCATAATTTAGTGGATCTTTAGCGAGTCGAGTCTAGAAGTTATTCCCGTGAATTCGTGTGATTTTTACGGATTTTTAGGCTATTTTTAGATATTTTAATGAATTTGTTAAAGTGTAAAAAGAATTAAAGTGGGCATATTTACAATTTTACTTTTTAAAAGGTGCATGCAGTGTGTGTGTGTTTGTGTGTGTCGTGTCGGGTGCCGGTCAACCCGGTGAGACCAGGGGTTGACAGGTGGCCTTGTCTGTGTCTCGGTGGTTCCGTCCAACTCGAGACAATGTTCTGGATGCCTCAGGGTACTATTCTACCTCTGGTTTACGTGTCCAGATGTGCTGAGGGTTCTCGGTGTTCCCTTGAGTCTCTGTGAGTCGTTTCCTGCAGAGCGTTATTTTCTCTGGCTTAGGAGTAGACCGATTAGCGGCTTATTCCACTGTCTGTAACGTTCTTGACTTTGATTCATGAGACTCAAGGATCATTACGTGAGTAGGTCGTAGTTGCCTTGTCCTAAGTTGTCGGCAGTGGCTGTGCTGCCATTGGTGCTTCTGAGTATGTGCGATAGTGCTCTCTTGCCTGTCTGTGCTTTCACACTCGTGTTTTGAGTCTCTGTGTCTTGTGACCCTCCAGTAGTCGTAGCCTTGCGGCACGCTTCGGCGTGACGGCTCTTGTAGCCGGACACTTTCCCAATTTACGGTTCTTAGGCTAGTTCTGTGGGCCCCACGTCAATCGTAGCGTCCTTCGGAGAGGGAATACTAGCTAGAGGCCTGGCTTAGACGATAGCCAGTGTGTACACACGTGGTTGGGGGCTTTGGACTTGCGTCGTTAGACGTGACCCTGACTAGTCGCTCGTGTTATAGTACTGTTCTGGTTCTAGCAGTGTCTTTGTCTCGGCCTAGTCCTTGCGGTAGGTGACGTAGACAAGATGCTAGTAGGCGCAACATAAGATGTCAGTGGACGTAGCTGGCCGTTCTTTTGGTGGTGAGGCACTCCAGTCACGTGGCACGTGACTCTCTACAGTTCTCTTCGTATTTTTTGTGTGTCATGACCTTCTAGGTCAGCCCTCTAGCGGCTACACTCGAGGTCCGCGTCATGTCGTATGCATGGCATTCTAGTCATGTATGGGGCAGTGTGCATGACGTTCTAGTCATGTTGCCTATCGTCCGTCTAGGTTTTTCCTAGGCTTTGTTGTTGTCCTCGCAGGTCTTCGTTTGGAGCTTGGCGTCTTGTCGACAGTTTGGTAAGCTTCTGACTTTTTCCAGTTCAGAGATCACCCTTCTGTCCTTGTTTGGTGTAGTGTCTGCTTGGAGTAGTTTCGACAGTCGAGGTTAGTTCGACAGTCGTACTCATCTGGTACTACTTCTTCCCCTTCCTTTTAGCTCCCCTAGCTCTTAGCTTGTTCCCTTCTCCTGCCACCCTTTCTTTACAGCTTTTGTAGTTGAACTTTCCTACTTTACTGCTGCCTGCTGTTGACTTATTGTTTACTTGCTGTTTTAGCGTGTTACTGCGTATTTTCCAGTGGGGATCCACGTGACCCCTACTGACCCAGTGACACGAGGCTCACCCCTACTTTTCAGGTGGTCACCATCATCGTTGCTCGTTCTGCTTCTGCGGATCCTAAGGTAGCGTAGCGTGTTGTCGTGGCCAGCGAGTACCTTCATCGAGCTCCCCCCTGATTTTCTGGTACGTCTTTACTTTTTTATCGACTGTACTTGGCACTTGTTATCTTTCCTTTGGACTTGACTCTGGTGGTATAATTGTTAATTTAAACTATTAATTAAAAAGTAATTTTATTTTCATTACTTTGGCAACCGGTCTAATGAACATTAATTACTTACTGCTATATCTGTCAGTTCAATGTACTACATGACAATCTTTTTTCCCTTTAGGATCTTTACCGCGCGTGGGAGGCCTCGCGAGTTCCAAGTGGTATCAGGTGTATTCGATTGTCCTGAAGCTTCACACTTTGTGCACTTTAGCACACTCAGTTTTCTATACCTCGTGTTATTTTTCCAGTCTTATACCTCATGTTGTTTTTCTAGTTTTCTATACCTCGTGTTATTTTTCTAGTCTTATACCTCGTGTTATTTTTTCAGTTTTATATACCTCGTGTCGTCTTTGCGTCTTCATACCTTGTGTCATCTTTGCGTCTTCATACCTCGTGTCATTTTTGCGTCTTCACACCTCGTGTCGTTTGTTGCACGTCTTCATACCTCGTGTCATCTTTGCGTCTTCATACCTCATGTCATTTTTGCATCTTCACACTACGTGTCGTTTGTTGCGCGTCTTCATACCTAGTGTCATGTTTGAAACCCGGTGCAGTTTATTAACAGCATACCTCGATCAGGTTTTGCGTCTCATCGTGTACCTCGAACAGACTTTCTGTCTCTCTGGTACCTCGAGCACACTTTCCGTCTCACAGGTTATACCTCGTGTAGACTTTGCACTTACGAGGTGATACCTCGTGTTGCTTTTCAAAACTCTACCTTGTGCAGCTTTCTCATTCTCCTACCTCGAGCAGCTCTGAATAGTACCCATATCTCGAGCAGTTTTACAAGTTCATATCTCGAGCAGTTCTACAAGTTTCTTATCTTAAGTAGTTTTCTGAAGAACGTACTCGTGTCATTTTCAGAAACATACTTCGAGCATCTTTTTTTCGATAAAGCCTTCTTTGTGCTTCTTTTACTCCATGCATCTTTTGGAAATGTAGTCCATGTAGGTTTAGCCTGTAGGACTCACACTTAGTGCTCATTTGCTCTTTTTATTGCTCGAGCTTGAGAGTCACACCTCGTGTACTTTCCTGAGGTCAGCAACCTTCTTGCAACTCTTTCAGCTCTAAACCCCGTGCTGTCCTCTTATCTATTACACTGTCTGCACTAACTTGTCTACTGCGTGCATGTTGGTTTATGCATTTGGTGAAATGTTTTCATGTAAACTTTACTTTCTTATATAATACCTCGAGCACATTATCCTTAAATGAATCATTCCTATCAGTCTAACCGTTCGACAGAATGCCAGGTAGTTTCTGATTTCTCTGAAGACATTCCTCCAATGATAAAGACACGTGTTTCGAGGAAGGAGCCCTCTGACATGTATGTCCCATGTTTTGGAAGGCCCCAAGGGCGTAGAGCATGACATCCACACTCCCGGTGACCTACTGTAGCAACTAAAAGCACAATTGATCACCGTCTGGGATGGTAGAGTAATGGAAGAAGGAACGAAGACAAGAGTGTGCTGCTATTCTGAATAATAGACAAAGATATAGAAGAAAAGTGTGAGAGAGCAGAAGAGAAGAATAGAGAAGAAGAAAGAAAGAGCGAGAGCAGCAACAGAGAGAAAGAACAATTGAGAGAGGGAGAGCTTGTGAAGAGAGGCTAATTTGAAGACCTGTATCTACTGGACCATGGATCAGATCCAGGCTAGTCCGCTCCAAAGGAGAGCTACATTTGCTTGTTTCTTTTTACAACTTTCAGTCGCTGTGTTCTTATTTCTTATTTTTCCCTTTTTACTCTTTGAGGTTTGTTCTTCTGATCCTCTAGATTGAGGTCGGGGTTCCTCCTGTGGACTCAGGAGAAGGGAGACTTTGAGTCTCTGGTTTGCAGGTAGTGGGTTGCTACTTGTGGGTTCCCTCCTGGTCTGGAGGAAGGGAGACTTGTTCTCTGGTTGCAAGTGACAGGGTGTCACTTGTGGGTTCCCTCTGGTCTCAGAGGAAGGGAGTCTCTGACTCCGGGTTTGCAGATTTATGTTCTCTGGATGCTTTTCTAAAAATGGTATAGGACTGCGAAAAATGGCCTTGGGATCCCAGATGCATCGATGCACATTTAAAGTTCTTCATCATTAAGGTCGGTGCAGCTAGCTTGGCATGATATATGAAGTCTACGTGTCTTCTGCAAGGTCTGAGCAACTGCTGAGGTTCCCTTTTGAGGTCGATGGACATATGATGCTTGGCCTTTGACAGGGTCGGTGCACATTAGAAGGTTTCTTCATGAGGTCAGTGCAGCTGGCTTGGCATGACTTATGAGGTCGACCTATCTTCTGCAAGGTCGGTGCAGCTGCTAAGGTTCCCTTGAAGATGGTCTTCGAGGTCAGTGCACATTAGGTGCTTGGCCTTTGGCAAGGTCGGTGCACATTCGAAGCTTCTTCACTTGAGGTTGGTGCACATTTAGAGCTGCTTCAATAGAGGTCGATGCACATGAGACCTTAGGCTCAGTAAGGTCTGTGCACATTTTCTTTACCAAGTCTATGCACATTTGCATTTGGCATGACCAAGTCTGTGCACATTACTATTTGAAGCATGCAGGTCAGTGCACATCACTGTTTGTAGTAAGCAAAGGTCGACGCACATGAACCCCTTTCTTCAGTAAGGTTGATGCACATTTTCTTTTGTCAACGGAAGGTCGATGCACATATGCTATCAACACTCTAAGGTCGATGCACATCAGTGTTTGAGGCAAATGAAGGTCGATGCACATGTTTCTGAAGCATATGAGGGTCGACGCATATCTGGCTGATTGCATACAAAGGTCGGTGCACATTCTTGGTCCAAGCATAGAGGTCAGTGTACATTTCATACTAAGGCATATAAAGGTCGACACACGTCTTCTGTCTGAAGCAAAGAGGTCGACGCACATGGAGAGCTCTTTCTTCAGTAAGGTCGATGCACCTTTTCTTTTTGCATGAGAATGTCGATGAACATTCTGCATGAAGGTTGATGCACATGAACTTGTTGGCAGGATATCTTCACACCTGGAGACATCAAAAGATGGCATGAATTTCTGAGCCAATTGGTTAGTGACTTATGGTGACGTCATCAAAACAACATGTACTCAACACATCTTTCCCCACCGACCACAAGTAGTCGGTGTTTATTTACATCAGATTAAATCTGAACACCTTCGTTCTATATTGAAGGAAAGTCTGTATATATCTGAAGCCATGGGTGGAGAGCAAGTGGCACTTTACAGCTCTGGGTTCGCGTTTAATTGGGAGGTGTTTGTTGGGGTCGGAGGTACTGGACACCTGCACCAAGTGGCACGGGGGAAGGCTGGGACCTGAACGTTGATGCGGGAACATTCCTTTAGGTGATAATATAATTTATGAGATCCACGTGGGCTTACAAGTGGGCCGTAGTGACAGAGGTACAACGAGCGCAAGCCGCGGGACAATTCTGACAAGGAGGTCGATCCCCGGGTCAATGCGTGAAAAGGCCGATATCCGCGTGTTTTATAGAGGCTCTCCTCGAGGCAGGGGCAATGCCTGATTCGTCGAGGGAGGACTAGATTGGGTGACAGGAGAAGGCACAGGCTGGTGACTGGGCGAGGATCGAACATGGCTTGGGTCGCACAGTCAGGTACAACCTCATGATGACAGAAGGTGCGATGTCATGGCGTGTGCATAGCCATCATAGACTGGCGTACGTGGGCAATCCCAAGATAAGGGAGTATTTGTGATGTGACACAACCTTGGACTTAGGCAACAAGCACAATTCGCAACCGAACGGGCCAATAACGGCGGCCAACTCACCAGATGAACATCTGACAAATAAATAGCATCAAAATACATACACCATCACTTTAACTAAAGGCCATTAATGTTGACAATTATCAAAATAGGATTTACAACACGCTCTGCTAGTTCGCTGACTTAAGCATCGGAGGGTTTTTCCCGGGGTTCCAACCCTGGGTTCCTCTGATCTATTTCCTACCTTACAGATCCCCCATTGGTGGTGACGTCAACTATATCCACGGCTCAGGACTAGGCGCGAGATCGCCCCTCTTCATCTGGCGCCATTTGTGGGAAACGTACGAAGAGCCAACATGGTGTGAAGAAGTTCTAACAAAAGAAACACTGACGATAAGAGCAAGGCACCGGTGGTTGCAGAGGGGGAGCGTACACTCGTACATTCCTCCATAGACCCCCTCCTTGACCAGCAAGTTGATGCCCTACCTTCAGCGGCTGAGGAGGGACAACCTGCCCTTGAGGCCCCAGATGCCCTCCAAACCCTTAATGCCAAACTAGACACCCTTGTTGACCTGATGAGGACCCAGGTGGCTAGGGAAGGAAGGTCACTACCACCTCAGGTGAGGCTCCCCTGCACAAAAGCCTATGGACAAACGACTGGAGGCCGCTTCACCCTCCAGGGTGAGCTGCTTATTCGCCATGGGGCAGGCGAGCCCTCACAAGCCCCGCCTCCAGGGCAAGAATCCTCCTCTAGTCTAAGAGTGAAGAAACCTGGGCTGCCCCAGCACCCTTAAGAAATAGAAGCTCCTACTGAGCAACGATGGGATGACTGCCAGAGGCGAGCTCGTAGCCTTCCAGCTACATGCTAGTCAGAGCTGTCTCTTCGCCTATGGGACTTCGAACGACATTTTGCCGAGCAGGAGCGTGCCCTCCATGCCTTGCAGAAAGGCTCTACTTCGGAAGATGAGGAGCTATCCCCATTCTCCTACCAGATCTTGAGGGCTAAAGTCTCTCCGAGAGTCACCCTCCCAGCCTTCAAGCCCCACAACGGCCAGGGTGACTCGGCCGACCATTTTGATAGCTTCGATGCTTTGATTATGTTGCACAGAGCTACTAACGTTGTCAAGTGCCGTGCGTTCGTAACCACCCTAGTGCAGGGGGCCCAAGCCTGGTTCCGTGCACTCACCCCCAGTAGCATCGCCAACTTCTGGCAATTCGGGTGACTGTTCAAGGAGAGCTTTGTCGGTAGTGGCCCTCCAAGGTCGATAACAGGATTACTGGCCCTCAAGCAAGTACAGGGGGAGAAACTGTGGGCTTACATCCACCGTTTCAAGATGGAAGCCCTGCGCATCCCCCACCTGGATGTGCCTCTGCCATCACCGTACTGACCAGAGGCACCCACGATGAAAATCTCTGATGAGAACTGGTGCTCCCTCCTCCCTCGTCCCTCACTGATCTCGTGACCTTGGCTCTACACCATGAAGAGTGCAAAGAGGTCCTCATCACCTGTCAAGATCCCGCGAGCTCGGGAAGGGAGGGGGAGAGAAAGAGGTCATCTGACTAGCCTTTCGGGCAGCGGAAGAGGAGGAATCGAGAGGGCGACCGAAATGAACCCCCACACAAGTTCGAATGCAACACTCCTCTGTCTGCACCTGTCTATAAAATTTATGAAGAGATAAAGGACTCAGGACTACTTCACAATCCCGAGCCAATGAAGACCGACCCAAAGCGCCAAAGTCGTCGAAAGCACTGTTAGTTCCACGATGACCATAGCCACCATACTGGGGACTACCAATGCCTCAAGGATGAGATCGAAAGTCTCATCCGCCTGTTAGGACTCCTCTGGTCTGGACGAGGACATTCACAAAACTGCGTTTCGGAGCAGGTATGGGCACTATGAATTTGTTGTTATGCCTTTTGGACTAACAAATATCCCTGCAGCCTTTATGCAGTTGATGAATAACATATTCAGGGCTTATCTGGTTCAATTTGTAGTAGTCTTCATTGATGACATACTAATTTATTCAAAGACCAAGGAGGAACATGAAGAGCATTTAAGGATAGTATTACAGATATTAAGGATAAATCAACTATATGCCAAGCTCAGTAAATGCGAGTTCTGGCTTGAAGAAGTGTCCTTCTTAGGACATGTAATCTCCAAGGATGAGATATCTGTAGATCCATCAAAGGTAGAAGCTGTAGAGAATTGGGAAACACCCAACAATGCCAGTGAGATCCGAAGTTTCTTGGGTCTTGCAGGCTACTAGAGGTGATTCATTAAGGACTTCTCTAAGATTGTCGTGCCTCTTACAAGGCTAACTCGCAAGGAGATTCGTGATGAATCGAGCGAAGATTGCGAAAGAAGCTTCTAAGCCCTAAAAGATCACTTAACTACTACCCTGGTTTTAGCCTTACCAGTTGATGGAGAGAAGTTCGAGGTATATACCGATGCGTCTGGCATTGGTCTCGGATGTGTCTTGATGCAACAAGGGAGAGTTATAGCTTACTCTTCATGACAATTGAAGAAGTATGAAGAGAACTACCCGATCCATGACTTGGACTTGGCTGCGATATGTTGGTCTCAGGGGTAGGCAAGTGGACAAGAAGGGGGGGTTGAATTGTCCCCTACGCACTATGACAAGTTAAAACTAAACTTACAGAATTAACAAGTTTGATGAGATTGAACAAATTAACCTAAACAGTGAAAGCTAAGTTTACTCAATCTCTCCCGACTCACTCGAGCATGTAAATAGATTTGTGAGGCAAATATGACATACAATGGAATTTAGACAAATAAGTAATGTGTGTAAACAAGGTGTGATAGATAACAAGAAAGTAATCACACAAATCAAACCACAATGCACATAGATTTTTAAGGTTGTTCGGGACCACGATGGGCTCCCTACGTCCACCCCTCACTCAACAGAATGAGACTTCACTACTGGTAAACCAATATGGGGATAAATCCCTACACACACACGGAGCCAAGCTCCACCACACACATGCAGGGCGACACCTGCACACACACACACACACGGGGAACAACCTCCCTACGAGGAGAACTCTCCTCACGCTGTAAACACAATAATAATGGGGATGAACCCTACACACTCTAGATCCTAAATCCAGCAACACATACACATGTGGGTTTGAAATCCACACACATACTGATGTTCACAAATTTAGAACAAGAACACACTTGAAGCTCAAGATAAGACTGAAGAAGAATATAAGATGGAAGAGCTCAGATCTAGGTTCCCCCTTTGATGAAAGTTGCAGATCTTGTGGCAAGGTTTGCTTCTCTACTTGATTGGCTTCAGAAAGATCTTCAAATGCTTGGAGATGGATGAAGAACCCTTCCATGAAACACTGTTCACAGAGCTACAGTATCAACCTTCTTTCTCCCCTTGATAGCCTCTTTGATCCTCTTAGAGTAATTAGGATTTCTTGGCCCTAAGAGATGGTTTTATACATCTTGGATGGTCAAGGGACATGCCAGAACTCAGATCCACAAATCATGGCATGTCTGGTGACTTTAGGATTAAACAAAGCAAGAGAAAGACCTCTACGCATTCAAGGATTAGAAAGTCAATATTTGCTGCCTCGGGGGGTTCGGTCGATCGGAGGTACTGGGTCGGCAGGAACCTCTTTTTCGCGCAAAAGCGATTGCAAGAGATTCTTGAGCTCTTGGTTCTCCCGTCGGAGCTCCTCCAATGCGGGAGTCCGTGTTTCCTCCCCCATCTCATCCTCGTGTCGGGAGTGACTGTCCCCGTCAACACTGTGGACGCCCTCCTAGCGCTCTTCTTGCCGTGCCGGCTCAGGTTGAGATGTGCCAGCGCCCAGTGCTTGTTGTGTCTGCGCCAGGATCCGAGACACGGGTTTTGACCTCCTCAAATATTGAAGAGGCTGATTGAGCTCTCCCGAGGTGTCCTCGGGCTGCTTATCGCTAGAGGTAGCGTAACAAGTGAACACCTTGACAGAATCATTGGTGACCTGGACCACCCGTTTCTTTCTGGGTGCTTGTCAATCCGGCTTGGGCAGCATCCCTAGTCTGTTGAAGACAGAAACTCAGGATGTGGAAGCTTGAGGGGAGCGATCCTCCTTCGTGTGCGTGGAACTGGCCCACGGGGAGGTTGGCCGCACCTTCTTGCCGGTTCCTCGGCGCTTTTGCCCCCATAGGGGTTGAGTTGTAAACCTCGAAGATGTCGAGGCCTCAGTGCTCGTCCGACTCCGCATTTGCTGGAGCTGCGACGTGCGGAAAGGCTCCTCCGCCCTTACGCGCCTTATAATCCGGGCCTCCTCTTTGGTGACCCAAATTTTCTTCAAATGGATATGGCGCTCCTTCACTGGGTTGCTCCCTGTCTTTGATCGGGGGGCTCGTGGCTTGGGCCGCTGCAAGGGTGCTTGGGTTGCCGCCGATACGGCGGGCTTTTTCTTCTTCGCTTCGTCCTCACGAACCTGTCGGAGGAGCTCGAAGCGGTTGGAGGTAGGAATGGTTGGGACATGACGGTCCTGTGGCAAATCGGCTCGCCTCCATCGAGCCGGATGCGGATGTCTCCGACAATTACAGTCTTGCCGGAGCGGGATGTTGTCGCTGCAGGCCTTGCGTCCTTACGCCTACAACGCTGCCCCCGTTGAGCAGGAGTGGCGCTGGTGGCGCTTGCCATAGGCACGGTGTCGTCATGGCGGCGGCGTTGCCCCTGTTGAGCAGGGGCGGTACCTCTGAGGGTGGTCGCGGTGGAGCTGGGGCCCTTACGGCGTCGGCGTTGCCCCCGTTGGGCAGGAGCAGCGCCGATAGTAATCTGGTTGACCGAGAAAACTTGGTCATTTGTTGCGACAAAGGGCCCGACACCCCCGGTCGATGGAGAGTTGGCCGGGCGAAGCCGGCCGGCTGTTGTGATAGAGGGCCTGACACCCCGACAGTTGTCTTCTTGATCGGGCGAACCCAGCCGTTCACAGAAGCTGAGGGCCTGACACCCCTGACGATTGACTTCCTGGCGGAGCGGACTCGGCCAGTTGCTGGAGCGGAGGGCCTGGTACCCTCAGTGGTTGCCTTCTTGGCCGAGTGAACCTGACCAGTTAATGGGACCAAGGGCGTAACACCCCCGTCGATAGCTGTTGCAGACGTGGCTGAACAGTCTTCAGCCACCGGAACGACGCCCAAGAAGAAGGGCGAACCGACGACTGCAGGGAAGTCGCCGAAAACAAGCGGTATCGCCAGGTATCTGAACCCGGCGTGGTTGGCGACGACTTGAGGGCCGTAGGTGACGGCTGCCATCGCTGCTGCTGGTGTTGGTGGTGGTGGTGCGTAGCACGAACGGAGAAGGGCGCAGACGCGCGAAAAAGTTCTCAGATGAGTAGAGAGTTGTATACCCTCCTCTTCCCGTCCTGTAAAAGAAAGAGGAGGGAAATCAGAACCTTATAGACTAACAACATAACTCATTTACATATGACATGACTCAATAAAATAAAAATACATATGATATGACTTAATGAAAGGGAAAATAACATGAGATAACATAGGCGGACTCCTCAAAGTGGTGCCGACGATCCGAGACAAAGAGAGCGCAGTGGGATGCCCTCATCATAAGTCCTCTTCTTATAAGTTAAACAAAGCATCGCCCAAGGGATGGGACGGGCAACCCTGCATCGACCCATCGCTCTACGCCTCGTGGAGGCCAGGCGTTGATTCACCAGGGAAGGCAGGGGCCGATACGTTTGAGGGACGTCGACTAATATTGTAAGGGGAGGGGGGCCGATTCATCTGAGGGGTGCCGACTCACCCTGTGAGAGAAGGGGCGCCGACTTATAGAGGGTGGCGCTGACTCATCTTAAGGGTATTTTTTTAATTTTTGTTCGCTGCCTCGAAACTGACCCCGACGAAAGCCTGACGTCCGGTGCAGCTTAGGGTTCGATGCTGTAGCCTCAGAGTGTAGATTTCCTCGCTTTCAAATCTCGATTTATGATTCCCAGTGATTTTTGAAACGTGTCGAACTCGAGTCGGATTACCCGAGTTTTATCCTGATTAGGCCTTCGGCATTATGATTTGCACTTCCAAGCCCGCTCCGTGCATACGTGCTGTATTCTCATCGAGTGGGCTATCACTCAGAGAACTTTTACCCTGACTGGGTAGCTTTTTGATGGCTGAAGAGGTGTGATCGTGCATCGGTCCTGAGACGTGTGAGGAGAATCTTGATCACGATCACCGCGTCTGTATGAACTGCAAGGCAGGTAATGGATCAGGGGTGCCCAGGGATGGATCCCTAGGGAAAACCCTCTAATGCTTAAGTCAGCGAATCAGGTAGAGCACAGATGCAAGGGGAGATGGTAGGAGGAAGAAAGGGGCGCGAGATCGCTCTCCACCAAGAAGTGTGGTGGTTCTTACTCAGGACTATTGCTTACCTCACCGGAGGGTCTTCCATGGTTTATATAGCAATCCATTTAACGTAAGAATTCAGGGAGCCCAAGGAGTAGTGGGGATTTAGGGGAGGTTACATCTCTATTATAGGCCAATTACAGCACGAGGACTTTTGCTCTCCCTTATCCTTTGGAGTTCCCTACTCCTTAAAGCTGCGTAACGTATGCTTGGGTGAGCTTCCGATGGTCGGTCTGAGCCTGGGACGCTAGCTGGGGGTCTTCCCAAGCGGTGGGCGCGTTGCTCAGTCAGGGTGCTTTGGGCCCCCATAGGGGCCTTCCCGATCGACCTGTCGCTCAGACTTCTAGACCCGGGGTTCGCCTAAGAAGTGCTGGTCTGAGTGGATTTTGGGCTTGGCGTAAGTTGGCACAGAATAAGGGTGTCACTTTGGAAAGCTGGTCCTAGTTCGATCATATTGGACCTAGTTGGGCCGTACGCTTAGGCGGAGATTTTCCCCCTCTCCACTCTTCTTTGTGTTAGCATTACCTTCTTGCTAAAGAATAAAGTAGTTTATCGGCCCAAGGCCTCGTGCCCTAGCATCGAGCATCACATGTTGATCCATCCTCATTCACTTACTCTACATTTAAAAAAAAATTGGGGCTTAAAATAGAGGTGCCCGGCTAGACTTGTTCCTACACTAGGGCAAAGGAAAAAAAAAAGGCAATAGCCCGAGTGCGTTGAAAATCTGAAAGTGCGTTACAAGTAAAATCGGGTACCTTGCCACGTAAAAATCTGAAAGGACATTGCAGACAAAATTGGGTACCCCGCCACGTGAAAACCCGAAAGGGCTCGTAGCAAAAAGTGATCAAAGGCCACGCCATTACCGAGCATCTTGCTCATCACCCTCTACCCCGATTTGATCCTATCTGTTCAGAATTTCCAGATGAGGAACTAATGTCTGTAAATCAACCTTCAGATCAGATGTGGACATTACATTTTGATGGAGCTCTGAATTCTCATGGAAGGGGTATCGGCATGGTTCTTCTAACACCGAAGGGTATCACCACTCCATTTGCTGCTCAGCTTGCTTTCCCTGTCACAAATAATATAGCTGAATATGAGGGTCTGCTGGCCGGACTATAAATCGCTCATCAATTTGGTGTCACCCAGTTACGAATCGTCGGTGATAGTCAGCTCATTCTGCGCCAGGTGCTTGTTAAATGTCGCACGCTCGATCCTAAGCTCAAACTCTACCAAGAACTTGCATCTGCCTATGCCAAGCTCTTCACTAAACTAATCTTCATCCATGTTCCTCGCAATCAGAACATCTTGGCTGATGCTCTTGCTTCGCTCACCTCATCTTTGATTTTTCTCCCCGAGTGGGACTTCCATTCTGCTCTCATTCATAAGCACCACGCTCCCGCCACCAAGGACCCTGCATTTCCTAGTGTCAAGGAGAAAGTGCTTAAAAAGCATAAGGAGGGAGAAATCACTGAAAATAAAGAAATCATGCTTATTGATCTAGAACAAGAGCTAGATGACGAAGAAAAGCCATGGTATTATGAGATTGCCAAATATTGTTATGATCAGTCATATCCCAAAGAAGTCACGGCAGAGGAGAAGAAGGCTATCAGAAGAGTAGCTCAAAGGTATGCACTAGTTGGAGATATACTCTGTAAAAGGGGTCTTACCGGTGTTCTACTCAGGTGCCTTGATGACGATGAATGTTGGAAGGTTGTAGAAGAGGCACATTCTGGAGTATGTGGGGGTCATGTCAATAGCCAGATGCTAGCTAAGAAGATTCTTAGGCTAGGTTTTTATTGGCCCACTCTAGAAGAGGATTGTTCTATCTATGTTCGAAGATGTGTCAAGTGCCAATTGCACGCCAATAAAATTCATTCTCCTGCTTCTTCATTCCACCCTATATCCTCCCCATGGTCTTTCTCCATGTGGGCTTTTGATATCATTGGACCTCTTGGTGACCTGAACCTCCTCACAAAATCAAAGTCATTCATACTAACGGTCACAAAGTACTTCAACAAGTGGGCGGAAGCGGAAGCTTATGTGAAAATTAAAGCGTCAATCGTGTGTAAATTTATAATGAAGAATATTATCACAATGATTCGACATCCCGAGTACCATCGTCACCGATAACGGGCCACAATTTATCTCTCAAGAGCTCCAGAACATTTGCAATAGGTATAACATTGCAGTGCATCATTCATCTCCTTATTACCCGCAGGGCAATGGCCAGGCAGAGGCAACAAATAAAACTTTGAGAAAAATCATTAAGAAAATATGTGAAGCTAACAAATTTGCGGATTGGCCAGAGAAGCTTGTAGAAACTCTATGGGCCTGCTGTACTTCCATTCGAACTCCTATGGGGCAAACGCCATTCGCCCTTACTTACGGAATGGAGGTGATAGTTACCTATGGGATTCTTATTCCCTCTCTTAGAGTACAATTAGACAAGGAGCTCCCTATTGATGAACGATGTGAATCTCTCCTTGCACAATTGGAACTCTTGGGCGAAAGGCGTCTGGCCGCCGCCGAACATGCAAGAGTATATCAAAACAGGCTTTCACGATTCTAGAGAAAATTTAAAGTTGGTGAAATGATAATCAAAAGGATCTTTGTAAAGGTAGGGGGATGGAATCCTGAGCTCGCTAGGAGCCTTCCCTGTAGCATGCCCATCATCGTTATGTCTTAATAGCATACCCATTGTCTATTTTTATTTTTTGTGCCATGAACATTATTCTTTATGTTTTAATCCTCCATGGGCATCGTCGCTGTATTTTATAGTTGTAGAATGATGTTTTGGATGCATGTATTAGTAGGGAAATAGGTTTCGTGGCGATTCCCGGTGATTTCGGTCGACCGGGAGGTGCTTCAGTTTCAAACCGAACCCACTCGCAACCCAGGCAGTGTGACGGTCAACCCAGTGACCATCGCACTCGTAACGCCCCTAATAGGGTGTAATACGTTACTGTGGTAGACCAATAGAGGTGCGTCACAGCTTGTGTAATAGCCGATCATTCGGCCACTACAACCCCTTTGACTTAGCTTAACTTAGATAGGTGGTTGGCGTGACGGTCAATCGTGCGACCATCACAGCCTTGTAGCGCGCCCCTATAGGTGCGTTACATTCCTGTAAAATTGTGGATTTTTCACTTGTTCGGGTAAGCGTAACGGCCCTAGGGTGGCGCGCGACAATCTTCTAGTGCCCCTACCCTAGACCGTCATAGCCTGTGACGGGGCAATGTTGACGCGTTACATTCTCTGGCATTCTAAATGTCGTAAACTCATTTCCTAATGCATTCTATGTTGCATACTGGCCATGTTTAAGTTATTTTATAATACAATGACTTACTTTTGGATCCCAGTGGAGTGCTTTCTCTCTCCATGTGATAAAACCACTAGTCGTAGCGTAGTGACCCCTAGTGTCAGCCCGCGTGGAAGAGGTGGAGGGGCATTCCCAATACACGATTTTTAAGCTAGTTCCGTGGGCCCTCAACCAATAGTAGCATCCTACTAAGAGGGGGCCCTGGTTTCGCATTGATCTGACATCGGGGCTGATCGCAGCAGGTGTTCTCGCTCAGTCATACACTGTAGAAATAGAAGAACCAGTCCGTGGACTGCAAGCCGCATCGACCGCCCAGCCGGCCGACTCGCCTTCCACAAGGCGAACCAGCAAGACCCCTTCCCGGGGATCATCCCTCCAGGCATCCCCGTCACAATGGTGCCACTCAGGGCCCACTCGGCTCCACCGACTAGAATGTGGACCCCATAGTTGCCAACACACACTACCACTAGAGCGGTCCAAATTGCGGCCCGTCAACCCGAGATCAGTCCTTCCGGGCCCCACTTGTAGCCATTTACCTCCCTGCCTGCAGTGGGCAACGAATTAAAATTCTGTAACTATTGATAAAATATTTATACCTAGAGTACGGGTCTCGGCCGGGGTCATCTTCCCCACGCCTGAAGCGTAGAGGTATCGTTTCCGCTCTTATACTCTGCATTTGCTTTATTTCATATATGTTTTTATATGCCGCTGCTCGCATGTGATAGGGCCATTAGCTCGATATATACTTAGTTCACCGCTGCGAGAGAGAGCGAAACCCATCCCGTGACCCGATCTGGGCACGAGAGAGAGTTGACTACCCGACTCATAGCCAGTTTCTCAACTGCGCAGTCCGCACACTTCCCTCGCTAGGGACGTCCGCGAGCTAGAGTCCTAGGTTCACGCATCTGTCCTGCATCAAAATGGTATCAGAGTGTGTTAGAGTCTAGGGTAGTCATTGCATAAGTGTTTGCATGGTCTAAGTCGAGTCTAGGATCATCAGGTTATGCTTATTCGGAAGGTAGCCCATCGCATCGAGTCAGATCTTCGGATTAAAGTCTCTGCCACGTACTGGAAATTAGGTTCTTGGTCCTTAAACCAACAAATTAAGCCTAAAACATGAAATTGGGCCTTAACAAATTTTAGTCTAGATTCCAACCTGAAGACAAAGTTGTTACAAATTGAAATTTACACAAGATAGATATTTTTCCAGATTTTAAATAAAAATTTTATAAGTTGAGCCACAAAATTAATATAGTAATATTATTATAAAATTTCAGGATGCTACACTCTCCCCCACTTTAAGGAATTTGATCCCCCAAATTCACCGAATCTAATGATAAATCAACCTTAAAACAATTCGGGATATAAGTTCCTAATTGCTTCCTCGGACTCCCACGTTACCTCTTTAGTTCTACGCCGACTCCATTGGACTCGATTCCTGAGTTGCTGTTGCTTGAAGTCCAAAATCTTGATAGGCTTTTCTTCATAAGATAGGTCTTCTTTTAATTCCAAATCAACATGCTGGATGATATGCGAAGGGTCATAAACATACTTCCGTAGCATAGATACATGGAACACATTATGAATACCTGCTAACTGTGGTAGTAATGCCAATCTATAGGCAACTTCGCCTACCCTCTCCAAGATTTCAAATGGGCCAACGAACCTTGGGCTTAGCTTGCCTCGAATCCCAAATCTTCTAATTCCTCTTGATGGAGAGACTTTCAGAAATACATGCTCTCCAACTTGAAACTCTAATTCTCTTCTTCTGTTATCAGCATAGCTCTTTTGCCTGGACTGAGCAAACTTCAAATGGTCTCTGATAACTTGAATATTCTTGGACGACTCCAAAATAAGATCTAGTCTGAGTCATTGTTTCTCACCAATCTCTTCCCAACAAAGAGGAGATCTACAACTTCTTCTATATAAAGCTTCAAACGGTGCCATCTGAATGTTAGATTGGTAACTATTATTATAAGCAAACTCAATCAAAGGTAAATGTTCATGCCAACTGCCTCTAAAGTCGATCATACAAGCTCTCAACATGTCCTCAACAATCTAGTTTGTTCTCTCAGTTTGCCCGTCAGTCTGAGGATGAAATGCAGTACTGAAATTTAAACGAGTTCCCAACGATGCTTGCAGACCTTTCCAAAAGTGAGAGGTAAACCTAAGGTCTCTATCAAATATAATGGATACAGGGGCTTCATGCAACCTCACAATTTCCTTCATGTATAGGGCAGCCAACACATCCACGGTCCACTTTAATTTAATAGGTAAAAAATGCGCGGACTTCGTTAATCAGTCGATGATCACCCAAATTGCATCAAAGCTGCCACGAGTTCTGGGCAAGCCCATAATAAAATCCATACTAACACTCTCCCACTTCCATTGTGATATTTCAAGGGGTTTTAACTTCCCAACAGGCCTAAAATGTTCAGCTTTAACTTGTTGACATACTAAACACGTACTTACAAATTCGGCCATTTCTCTTTTCATGTTCGGTCACCAAAAGGTTCTCTTTAAATCTCGATACATCTTCGTAGCTCCAGAATGAATAGTATACTTAGACTTGTGAGCTTCCTCAAGAATCTTCCTCTTCATTTCTGTAGAATTAGGGACGCAAGTTCTTCCTCGAAACAATAATCTACCATCATCTGCTAACACAAAATCTAGTCGACTAGCCATTTGTTCCTTGATTTCAACTAGTAACAGGTCATTATCCTGTAGCTACTTAATTTTGGCCAGCAATTCGGAATGAAGCTGGATATGCGCAACCATAATCCGATCTTCTTTTTCTGTGACATTAAGATCTAAACTTGCAAACTGCTCTAACAACTTCCATTCTTGAAGCATCAAACTTGCTAATCTGACTTCGAATGTGCATGATGCTAAAGATGCACGGACCTTATGTGCCATAGTCCTAACATGCACAGACCTTATCGTGCATGAGACAACGCAGCATGAATGATGTGCACAGACTTCGCTAGGCACAAGGCAAAACTTGCACCGACCTTAAGTGTGCGAGACAAAAGATGCATTGACTTTGAACAGTAACATGTACAAACCTTAAATGCATTAGGCTAAACTAGCATAGGCCTAAGTCATGCACAATGAAGAATGTGCACTAACCTTGTTTAGCACAAGACAGAAGTGCACAGACTTACAATAGTGTATGCAACACCCTTGTTTTGCCTAACGAGGGATGTGCCTCTCCAAGCCACACAAGGGAGAGCAGTTATTCCTATACCTGTCAGTGACGCTGAGCACAATGAGTGCTGTACTCACTCGAGAGGAAGTTGGGATCATGAAGCCTGTCTACTACGTTAGTCGAGCGTTGCAAGGACCAAAATTCTGGTATTGACAAACTGAAAAATTCTCCTTAGCCTTAGTTACAGCCGCTTACAAGCTGCGCCCACATTTTTTGGCTCACCCAATCGTCGTCCTCACCGACCAACCACTACGACAAATCCTCTAGAACCCTGACGCTTCAGGGAGGTTGATCAAATGGGCTATCGAGTTGGGTGAATTCGACATCAAGTTCCGTCCAAGGACTGCGATCAAGGCCCAGGCCCTCACCGACTTCGTCGTCGAATGTACGATACCTGCTAAAGAGTCACCCGAGCGGTCCTCGGGGCCCACTTGGGAACTATATATCGACGGGTCATCCTGCGCTGCTGGTAGCGGAGCAGGATTAGTCTTACTTTCACCAGAAGGATTAGAGCTTCAGTACGCTCTGCGTTTTAACTTCCCGACCACGAACAATGTGGCCGAGCATGAGGCACTCCTCTCAGGGCTGCGCATGACAAAACACTTGGGGACATCTAGCGTGCGAGTGTACAATAATTCCATGCTCATCGCCAACCAAGTTAGGGGAGAATTTGAAGCGCACGATCCCTCCATGATTAAGTACTTGGAAAAAACCAAGGCTGCGATAGAAGAATTCTCCCATTTCAAGGTGGTCCACATCCCCACGGAGGAGAATGTTCGAGCAGACGCCCTGTCTCGCTTGGTGTCCGCCACCACGGTTTCCAACTCGAGATCGATCCTGGTGGAAGAACTGTCAACACTGAGCATAGAAGAGCTAGCGTCCCAACTAAACGCCATCGACTATGAGCCTTCTTGGATGAATCGCCTGTTGGATTTTCTCTTGCGGCAACAACTCCCAAGCGACCGCGCCAAAGTCCGTCGCATGCGAGCATGAGCAACCCACTTCACAGTGGTGAATGGTCAGTTGTATCATCGATCCCTCTCAGCCCCGCTGTTAAAGTGCTTGTTCCCCATGGAAGCCAGCCAGGCCATCCAAGAAGTCCATGAAGGACTTTGCGGAAGCCACGTAGGGGGGCGAGCACTCGCATGGATGCTGATACGGCAAGGGTACTGGTGGCCCACTTTGCAACGGGAATGCCTCGAATACGTCCGGAGATGCCCTTAATGCCAAAAGTTCTCCCATCTACACCACCAGCCTGCTACGCAACTACATACTCTGATGGAGCCTCGCCCATTTGCTCGATGGGGGGTGGACATATTAGGCCCTTTCCCCGAAACGCAAGGAAGGAAGAAGTTCCTCATGGTCGTTGTTGACTATTTCACCAAATAGGTCGAGGCTGAACCATTAGGAAAGATTACGAGCGAAGCAACATGGAAGTTTGTACTACACGACAATCCTTTTATCCCTTCGGAGCTTTATAACTCTTGGGAGGCTTCACGAGTTCCAAGCGGTATCGAGTCTACTCGGTAGTCCTATCGGGTATATCCGGGATCTGGGTCGTCACCGAATATATGAAGGATTATGACTTTACTCTCTCCTATTAGCCAGGTAAAATGAATGTTGTGGCTGATGCTCTAAGCAGGAAAGTGCAAGTTAGTCATTTGCTGATTCGTGAATGGAAATTGTGGGAACAGTTTCCTCATGAAACTTTCAGTGTGGACATTCCTGTCAATCCGATGACAGCTGTGTGTGCCAATTTGGTTATGACTTCAGTTATTTATCAGTAGATTAAGGAAGCTCAGTAGGCAGATTCTGATTTGTCCTGCATTATAATGATGCATGACATTGAATTTGATGATGAGCTGGTGGTCAGCTTCCGTGGCAGATTATATGTTCCAGCTGTTGATGAGTTAAGAAATGCAATTCTGAGTGAAGCCCATGGATCCCGTTTTGCTATTCATCCCGGCACTACCAAGATGTATCAAAATCTAAAAAGGCAATTCTGGTGGCCAGGAATGAAAAAGGATGTAGCTGAGTTTGTTGCTAGATGCTTGACATGCCAACAGGTAAAAGCCGACCATCATAAGCCTGGTGGATTGCTTCAGCCTTTAGAAATTTCGATGTGAAAATGGGATTACGTTACGACAGACTTTGTTGTGGGTTTACCTCAGACTTCACAAGGCTTCGATGGGATCTGGCTGTTAGTTGATCGGTTGACTAAAATAGCTAGATTGTTGCCGATTAAAGTTGCTTTGAGTGTGCAAAAATTGGCCAACCTTTATATTGAAAAGATTGTACCATTGCATGGAATTCCTATTTCACTTGTGTCAGATCGCGACCCGCGATTCACTTCTGGCTTCTGGCGCAATCTTCAGAAAGCGTTGGGCTGGAGTTAACCTTCAGTTCAGCGTATCATCCGCAATCAGATGGTCAGTCAGAAAGGACTATTTAGACCTTAGAAGATATGCTGAGATTGTGTTGCCTTGATTAGCAGGGGTCGTGGAGTCAGCATTTATCACTTGTGGAATTTACCTATAATAATAGTTATCACTCCAGCATCGGTATGGCACCGTATGAGGCTTTATATGGACATCCTTGTCGTACTGCTCTGAACTGGTTTGAAGTCGGTGACCATATATTGATAGGACCTGATATGGTTTAGCAATGTGCTGATGTTGTTCGCCTGATCAGACAGAAAATGTTGATAGCTCAGAGTCGACAGAAAAATTATGCAGATCAGCATAGGTGACCATTGCAGTTTGAGCCTAGAGATATGGTATTTGTAAAAATATCTCCGATGAAAGGCGTTGTGAGTTTTGGGAAGCGTGAAAAGCTCAGTCCCCATTATATTGGTCCGTTTCCTATTCTGGAATGTGTGGGCCAAGTGGCTTATGGTCTTCAATTGTCAGCGGCGATGAAAGCAATCCATGATGTGTTCCATGTATCCCAGCTGAGGAAATATGTCCCTGATGCATCTCACGTACTTGATGACTCAGTTTGGCCTGAAGTGACAGCAGATTTATCCACACCAGAGTAACCGCTCAAAATTGAAGATCATCGTGAGCAACGATTGAGAAATAAAGTAATTTCTCTGGTTAAAGTTGTCTAGTAGCGTCACTCTAGGAATGAGGCTACATGGGAACGTGAAGACGAAATGCGTCAGTAATTTCCTTTCTTGTTTGAATAAGGTATAATCCTTCCAGTTCTCTCCTTGTTCTTCCTTTTAAATTTTTGTGCAAAATGCAGACTTGCACCGACCTTGTACTAGCATGCTCAGACTTGACAAATGCACGTGAGCAAATGTGCACAGACAATGTATGAAATAAACAACAACGTGCACTGACCTTTATACGCTCTCAGCAAAACCTACACTGACTATGCATGTGTTTCTACAAAACATGCACCGACTATGAAATGTAGTGCTAGAAACCTGCACAGACTTCGAATGTGCATGATGCTAAAGGTGCACAGACCTTATATGCCATAAGCCTAACATGCACGGACTTTGTCATGTGTGAGACAATGCATGCACAGAGTTTTGATTTGAAGATCAAACAAATGTGCACCGACCTTATGATCAAAATAAACGTGAAAGCTCATGTATACAAACGGTTTGATAAGATGCCTTGCTGTAGAATGAAGGTGCAGACGTGTTTTATGTAAAGATCTAACATATAAATATTCATCAAAATACATAATATTACCATGGTCAAAATAAAGTCACCAAAGTCAACTCTTCAGTCAACCAGATCAACTCTGTTGTTGCCAATCATTCAAAACACATTCAGCACACAGCAGTCTACACACTGCTGAACAACTCACGAGGCAGTCCACAACTACCGAGACCATTCCCTCAAAAAGGGAACTGAGAAACCTCTAGCTCCAGACTGGAAAGTGGGACTCGCAGTCCACGGGCCACACACACACGGCTTACGCAGAAAACACAGAGCATGATTCCCAAGGCAGCACACAAGCTGCCAAGCCGATTCCCCATCCCAGAGAAAAGTGGGAAACCTCTAGCCCCCGGCTGGGTGATTAGACTCATAGTCCAAGGCCTTACGCATGGCCCACTCAGAAATCACTTTCCGGAGAACTCACGACGTGCGGGGGAACCTCCACTGCACTCACACCGATTCACGGTGACTCGATCAAGTGTAACACGAAAGCCTAGAACACATGGAGTCACCCGGACTCCCAAACTCATAGGCATGCTAATTGAGGTAATATGGTACCTCCAGACACCCGAAAGTAGGAACACGAAACCCACGGGGTGCCCGGGACACTTACAAGATTGAAGGTCGACCACTGGGTCACAACAGGGTCGACCGGAGGTCAACACAACACTTAAACAAGAATGGTAAACATGAAAATCAAGAGGCGATCCTCCCTAGGCTGTCGAAGAGCTAGGCGGTCTGGCTAGGATCGTATAGTCAAGCATGGTGGTCCAGCCTGGACCGCATAGCCCCAGACACAACCAGAAACTAGGCGGTCCCTCCAAGACCGCCTGGAACAATGGCTGTCCAATGCCTGACCGCTGGGTGTCACCTAGCGGTCAGTCGCATGGCCGCTATGCTTCCCAACCTTACGTGACCCAAAACTACAAAACGGTCACACCATGACCATAAGCACACCCTGGCAGTCTCCTATAGACCGCATAGTCGGGTAGCGATCTATCGCGCGACCGCTAGGGTCGAACCGACATGAGGGAGACCCAAACGGTCATCCTAAGGCCGCTTGGCCTGCTAAGCGGTCTACCCTAGCACTGCTAAGCCACCTGGCAGTCTATTGCAAAATCGCGAACCAAAACACGGTAAGACAAGTGAATGGTGGCCTCCCTGAGGGCCGCCTCGTCCAGTGGCGATTCCTGTTAGGACCACCACTATCCCAGAAATCGTAAAACAAAAATTTCGATGGAAAACTCCGTTCGATGCCCCGTTCGTGCCCACGCGAAGGGGAAAACAAGGGGGATCTCATCCCATCCTCTCTAGCACCGAGAGGACCCATTCAAATCCTGAAAAGACCTCGACACCCTTCCCTATGCCTCAGTAAGGTCTAAACTTGAACTCATGCAAATGTTATTATATGCTTGGATACTGATGCACTTGTCTATTTGACAGGTCTGGTGGACACCCTACCAAGGAGAGGGTCATGAGGGCCAGCCATGGGTAGTGGCGGCCCTGGCATACGTGGGTCGAGACATCTGGCTCCATTGCATGAACGTGGTGGAGCCACTCCACTACCGACTGGTCATGAGGACCATAGGCGTCCACCAGGCGGAGGTCGAGTTCCCAGTGTGCGAGAAGCCAGAGGAGCGCGTGGGACGTCACGCACGTAGACTGGCGGTGGAGATCGACTGGATTACGTGGGCAGTAGACCAGATCCAGGATTGGACAGGGCTAGGGTGAGTAGTACGCGCCCGGGCTACGAGTGACGAGGCCTAAGTGACAGCCTATGCCCGATGCTATGGAGACCAACTCTTCCATGGCGCGTGACGACCGGTACAACTTTTGACTTATGCTTTCTAATATGCTTATGATTACAATGCATTGACACTTGATCTTCTACATGCAGCTTGACCCCCATGGACGGATTGTCGAGCCCCAGGGACGGATTGTCCAGCAGCGGGATGAGCTTCAGTGTTCCCTGGACCTCCTGGTAAGCTCTACTCAGCCTTAGACTTAGAATGTTTATGCTCTGCCTATGAATCTGACATGCGCCTATTTGTAGCGTGCCGAGGGAGCCCAGTGTCAGGGAGCTGACGCACCATCTTCCTCCTCCCAGCCACCCTCAGATTGGGCCGAGCGGGACGCGGAGTTTGCTCGGATGGTAGCACGAGCCAAGGAGGCCGAGGCCGCACTCGCCAAGAGGGTAAGTAAATAGTTGTACTTTCCATATCGATTATGATTATGAACACAACTAGCTGATTATGATGTGTGCACATGCAGACGACTGAGCTAGCGATGGCGCTGAGCGAGGTTACTTGACTGAGGGGAGAGATGGAGCGTAGCCGCCCGACAGACGCGACAGAGTTAGCACTCCTACGAGCGAAGCTGGAGCACAGTCGGGCAGAGGCTGCATCAGTGAACTGACACTGTGCTGAGGTGGAGCACTTCCGTACAGAGGTAGAGCATGTCGAATAGAGGCAACGAAGCTGAGAGGAGAGGTGCGGGCATACGAGCGGATGAGCCAGAGGCTGGAGTGTAGCGGGGCTCTGAGTGGTATGCATAGCTCCTATAGAAGGTACTTCATGAGTTCCTCCGGCCGTCGGAGGAATGAGGGGGAGGAGGAGCGACACCGACGGCACCGCGAGGAGGCAAGCTCAGCGATGGCCCCGCCGTCGAAGAGGCACTAGGGCACAGGTGACAGCGGGGGTTCAGAGGGACAGGCCTGATGTACTATATGCGACTTATGTACTTTTGCTATAGATGTTATGACATGACATGTTTTGATTTTGCAAATGTGTGCATGCTGTCACTGACCATCTGACAACGAATCCTAGACTGACACGGGGGAGTAAGAGAGAGGGATAGAGAGACTCGCATAGAATGACAACAAGAAAGAGAATTAAGGAAATAGAAAGAAAGACGGCCACTCAGATGACCGTGCCCAGATCTAGACGGTCTCCCAGCAGACTGCTTAGAGTTGTCTGATCAAGAGCCCAATAACGGCCATAAACGGTCCCCATCGGATCGCATTTTCTAGAAAGACGGTTCTCCCTTGACCGTTGGAATTGATAAACGGTCTCCAAAAGATCGCTTATACTGCCAGAGAGGTGAAGTGCATAGAAGGCAGATAAATGGTCCGATTTACTTTAAATATTTCATGATGCTACAGGGCAGGAGGTGGCCAAGCAAGGGGAGGCGATGGCCTCGAGCACACCTCCAGCCTCCGAGGGTCCTTCTTCTTAAGAGAAGGGCAAGCGAATTACTCGGGAAGACGATCGAGATTGAAGGGGGTCTAAGCGTAAGGACCCCAGGGAGCGGCTGATGCTATCATTGATGAAGGCTTTGACCATCGAGAAGAGGCGGCTGAAGAAGGTGAAGACCCTTCGCCCGACCGAGGAGCTCCCAGCTAAGGATGCCTATCACCCGAGCCTCCTGTCATTGGAGCCAGAGGTGCCCGCAGCGGTTAAGAGGACCTCTGCTGAGCCTGCAGGAGCACAAGGGGAGGAGGCTGGATCTGAAATCCTAGTCAAGGCTACTGGGGCGCGTGGTGAGGAGGAGGATGTAAAGGCGCTGATCCAGGCCAAGCTGAGTGTTGCCGTACCGAGCTTGGGGACATCTGGGAGGGTGCCCCAGCATCGACTTCTATAGGGACGGCTTCTCCTCAGGATCTAGGGCAGTTCGCCATCCAGGCCTCCCTGTACAATCGATGCCAAGCTCTGGCACCTTTGTCTATCTAGGAGGTATTCTGGCATTGCTCTCCTCCCATGCATCTCGAAAGGGTCATGGAGGGAGGATTTTTCATGGCTCAACTAGCGGCCGAGATAACAGACTGCATGGCATGGCTAGGGAGTGAGGACAGGTCTCAGTCCTGGGCCCATGCTGAGTCTGATCGGAAGATTGAGTAGCTAACCTCCGAGCTTGGGGTTCTTCAGAGAGAGGTGACCTTACTCCGGGCGCGGGATCAGGTGAGCCAAGAGGAAGCTTGGTCACTGGCCGAGCAATTATCTCAAGCTCAGTATACGACCGAGCTTAAGAGTAAGTTCTTGGAAGAGGAGTGCCAGGCTCATGTGGCAAGCTCAGGACAATGGGCGGCTGAGAGAGAGGAACTCGGGGGCCGACTGCAGGAGGCCGAGTGGGCCAAGAGGGAGGCCAAAGTGGCATGGGCTGAGGCCGAGGCAAAGCGTGCAGAGGTCGAAGCAAAGCTGACCAAGTCTAAAGCGAAGGTGCCCGAGCTCAAGGAGAAGGTAGTAGAAGCCAGGGCAGAGGCAGTCGAGTGCTATCAGAGCTCGAAAGAGTACGATGAAGCTCTAAAGTAGACCACCTTCACTTATTTCGAGCTGGGCTACTGGCAGGGGCTGTGGAAGGGTTTGGCCCAAGGCTTCAAGCGGGCAGTCAGGCTGGCCCATGAGCAGGTCCTCAATGAGCTCTTCTTTGACCCTAGGCAATGCTACGACTTAGATGAGGACGGCTCGAATTCTCCTTCATCAATGTTGAGCAATAGAAGGGGAGTGAAAATGCTTCTGCTTCCGTGGAGGAGAGATCACCAACCCCGGCTGCCTCGGGAGAGCACGCGGTTGAGGTAGTTCCTACATGAGTGGGGTCAGTGCCTGGGTCGGACGTCGCTGAGGGAACTAGGGGCGAATCACCGAGCGTCGAGGGTCCTTTTCCTACCGAGCTTCAAGAGGGGCCACGAACTTCTCAAAGTTCCCCATTTACATAGATTAGGAAATATCATACTTGCCGTACTGGCTTCCCCTTTTTTCACTTTCTTTTTTTTATTTTTTTTTATGTTGTAATCTTTACCTGAAACTTGGCTAAGCAATGATTTTCTTTCTATATAATGGTAATAGTGTTCAAGGTGCAATTGACTACTCCTTACCACCTTTGACTGGGTATGATTTACCGTATCCGCGGGCCTCAGTAAAGTGGAGTTTCCTCTGGACCGCCACCTGTTTGAGTTCATCGGGAGCTATGTCCCTCCCAGCATGGAGGCGAATGATTCACAGGTTGCAGGAGCACGTCGCTGGCTTGAGCGGGCGATCCTGATAGGTAGGGACAGCCTACACGGAGTTGCCTTCTGCAACTATCTGAGCTTTACCGGGGGTTACTGGAGACAGTGTCAGTTCCCCAGTGCTGAGTGTTTGGGGTTTTTCAGCAGAGTAGAGTAGTTCAGAGTCAGGGTCGGGCCAATTGGTCCCGCTTCTTGGGACCTACAAGGCCATCACTGGACTGAGATAGAGGGGAAAGCTGGACTGGTGCTGGAGCCTGTCGGCCTGCAGTATGCCGGAGAGGGCTATGATGACCACAATATCCTGGATGGGGTCATGCGACAGATCATCGTCAGTTGCTATGGCCGATGGGCAGTGGTCTCCTTGCACAGATACCGCCAGGGGGGCACTGAGTGGCTGATGGGGATAGTGCACCACTACCGGGTGCTACTAGACAGAGCTAGGATTAGGTATGCTGTCACTGCAGCGCTATACGCATACCCTTGCTACACGGGGCTATTGTAGGCACTATTGGAGCGCTTCAACTGCCAATGGAACACAACGGTGACAGCTGAGGGGGAGACCTCACTTGACTTGTGGTCTCTGTTCCGGATCTCTGGGTTGCTGATCAGCGGCGAAGGATATGAGGAGGTTGTACTGGATGATCTCCACCGTAGCCACACCGACGGACAGAGCCGATATCGAGTTTCGTACAACTATCGATATCTTTTGAAGACCTGGAGGGATCTGGCCCTGGCTGGGAGGGATCGAGCAGCATAGACCCCTAGGGTGCCATTGAACATGTGGGTCCACCACTTCTACAATGGGTTGTTCTGCTTCTATCAGGAGTTTACAAGAGACCAGACTCCGTGGGAGGAGTATACTGCGGTGGAGCTGTGATTTCGGACGCACTCTAGGTACATCTATGCACCGCAGGAGCGGTGGAACCCCCTTGGGTTGTCAGACGTGACCCACCTTGTGACTTACTTGGCATACTGGCTAGCAATGTTCGTGGTACCACACACGGAGGATGACCTACTGAGGGTCGAGCTGCTGTGGCCAGTGTGCTTGCTGGCGAAGGGGCGATAGTTGGCCCTAGCTCCTGTCATGCTGGCTAGTGTGTACCAGGGATAGGGGATCCTGGTAGTGCATCTAGTGCCTAGAGAGAGGAGTCTACATTTGCCGACCCACTACCTCAGTGTGTGGGCCGATTTGCTATTTCCGAGGTTAGTGACTCGGGGCACCGTAGCGAACCCGATGGCGCCCTTGTTGTTCAGCTTTACTGGTCAGCCGGAGGGAGATGTCGAGGCACAGCTGGAGGGGGCTAGGAGAGCCCTATGTTACCTGCCCAGCTGGGGCAAGGAGGGGTTGCCATTTGACAGAGCCATGAGGGATTTCAGCCTATTCCTGGGGCAGTTGAGCGGAAGGGCGACCAGTGCCCACCCTCATCAAAAGGAGCCAGACGTAGCACGGCGGATAGAGTGGGCGATGAGCACCCGACCAGCGGTTTTGACACTACACTGGTCTGCGATGAGTTCCTTGGAGCCGTACTACCCGTACAGGCTCACCAGGAACTTCGACTACGACCAGGGGATCCCGCCGAATCGGGAGTTCCCTTTGACGAGCTGACAGTACAGAGGCAGGGATACTCACTTGCTGGCCGCAGCGTGGTGGGATTTTTACTACCACCGGGAGCCAGAGCGACTACCACTATCGGGATTGGATTCTTACATGTAATGATGGCATATGTTAGGCCAGGACCGTCGTCTTCTCCGGACGTCAAGACTTCAAGCCCAACCCTGAAATTGCAACGCACCCATGGGCACCGCCCGGCTCATCCTTCGCCCGCGCCACCCGTGGGTGGGGGACATTTGTAGATGTGTAAAATTACACGTCCGCATGTCCCGAACAATCCAACATCAATAGACAACTCCAACTGAAGAGATTGCAGAGAATACGTCCCATCCGGACCCTCAGAATGAACAGTACACTACCGTGAAGCCACTCCCGGAGTCACGACAGTGAAAAGGAACCAACCCCTGGGGGGCTCACAACTCGTGGGTCCCGAAGAGAACTAAGTGGATCGTCAATCGGGCACCAAACAGGCCCAAATCCACTTCCACGGCATGCCCTAGCGCCCCTTCAGCGGTACACCCAAGGAGGATTCAATGGCACGCCCGTGCGTCTTCTTCAGCGGCACATCTTGTGTGCCTTCCACAGCTTGCCCTGGCTTTCCCCAGCAACACGTATAGCAAGGGAAATGTTACGCCATTCCCCTATAGATTTTTGGTGCGCAATGGCCATGCTGAGGTGTCGAATGAAGGAGGTGGCACGCTGGCTACCCCCTGCCACCGAGGACGCCCAAGTCAAATCTTCATCAATGCTCCACGCTCCTGCCCCCATCGGCCGCATCCGAAGGCTCCCCACCGCTAGGAGTATAAAAGGTGTCTTCTCCGACAAACACAGAAGGAGACAGACGAAGAGGCAAAAAAAGAGAGAGAGAGAGACACACAGAGAAGAAGCAATCCACAAAAAAGAGAAGAAGAGAGAAGAGAGGAAGCATTCCACAGAAGAGACCACCACCGGATCGGAGAGAACAAAAGAAGAGGAAGAAGAAGAAGAAGAAGAAGGGACTCTCCCCTTCGGCAGCCACCAGAGAGCAAGAGAGTAAGAGAGAGGGAGAGAGAAATGTAGTAGGGGAGGGGAAGAGCAGGGAGCCATCGCCCCTGTTCAACCCCCATTCCTCTCTTGTTTTCTTCCTTGCTTTTCTGCTTCTTCTTCTTACGCTTGATGTATTTGGTTCCCATTCGCCATGAATACTTTTTTTCTCTCTTGTTCTTTTTCATACTCTCATCGTTGGCACTGTTTCTCGTTGGATTAGGTCCCCCTGAATGCTTTTCCACCGTCTTCCTTCTCCCCCTAGTGGTTTGGTTCCATTTGAGGGATCTTTGACCTTCACCCTCGCCCATTCGTCATGAAGGGGAGTCCCTTCTCCTTCGCTGAGAGCCCAAGCCCTAGCACCACCTTTGGCCCTTGTCCTTCAAACAGCCTTAAACTCCCAGCCCCTGACCTTTCTTCCTCCAGCCAAAGCCCCCCTGGCCAGTTAAACCAAACCCCCCAGCCCTCACGGCCCTCTCCCTCACACTGGCCTTGAACCGCCCTCAGATGCCTCCGCCGACACACTAGCCATTCCTTGACCAACATGCCCCTAGCCCGGCACAGCCTCACTGGCCGGTGCACTGACCCCTACACTTCTTCACAGGCACAGTCTTCGGCTGGTACACCCTTGGAAAGCCTAAGAGAGGCCTTCCCATTGATAGTTTCCTCAGGTTTTTCAACGTTTTGTTAAAGGTGTTGTCGTATTCAGATGCCCACCTCCACTTGTTGGGTTCCGCCACTCCATGTGGACGTGTTCCCTGTATCTCCCTTACACCCGGGGTCAAGGGGAGATGCTACCGAATTTTTATCATAAATAATAATATGCTAAAAGACCAAAGAGAGCAACAAAGACATCAAGAATGGGGACAAGAAGAGATGACCAATATGATCAGAAACTACTTTAGGGGTCTAGGCAACCCCTCATTGGGACAACAACGGCTAATGCAAGCGACCGCAGCTAATGAAGACTACTTCCCACCAACGGTAGTTGAAGAGGTTCAAGAGGAAAGAAAGATGACGTCGTCGGTTGATGACAATGGTTATGAAGATGGCTTCTATGTCGAAGCTGATGAAACCGCCCCTCGGCGGGAAGAAAGAAAAAGAATTTCTATATTTGAAAGGCTGACCTTTCCAGACCAGGACAGAAGGAAGGTCCACCGATAGAAGAAGAGGATGCAAGTCTTCATCTGCAACATGGCCGACGCATTCAGCCAATATGGAGGGCTTCCCGAAGACCCTTGCGAGCTAGCTCGATTGGCCTCGAGGCCAAGGCCGAACACTCGAAGGTCTGAAGCTGCAAAAGAGCTCCTGTCAGCAGCTAAGGGAAAGCAACCCCTGATCTACCACCAGCAAAATGATGAAGCCGCTATCCTGACTGCCAATGTGGTGACGGTGGAAGAAGAAGATGACGTCCTCCTCGACATCTTGCCCGAGGGTACATCCGGGGAAGCAATAGAGGCCATCCCCAGCACTACAACCATGGACCCATCAGTCCTAATGCTACTCTAGAGGTACCGACAGGAGATAGACTTGTTAAAGAAGCAGCTGATGGAGAAGACAGAGCAGTCATCAACTTCCAAGCCGCCCGATGTCTAGGGTGAATCATCTCGGGGAGTTGTCCACCATGCCGACCCTCCGCCACTCTACACTCTGCCTCAGCCATCAGAGCCGAGTCTGGCGACGACTCAGCAATGGCCACCATAGCCATTGATGCCGCTAGTGCTTCCCCAGGTGCACCGGACACCTTCATTACTGCACCCACCACAGGCGACCACTCTGGTCACCCCCTACTTATAGTCGGCACACTTCTACCCAGAGCCGGTTGATCCCACGGTTATAAACCGGATGATGGTGGAGAGAATGATTGAGCTAAAGCTCGCAGAGAGGAGCGAAGTTGACTACGTCGCATTTGATACATATCGGATGCCATACCCGCCACATCACGCTACCAAGTGGCTTCCCCCAGGGATCAACAAGCCACCAAAGTTCGACAAGTTCAACAGGAAGAGATCCCCGAAGGAACATGTTGCCTACTACATGACTGTCATGGGCTATCTGGCCACCGAAGAGTCATATTTACTGAAGTTTTTTGGGTCCTCGCTGACAGGGCTCGCATTTGAATGGTACTCTAGCCTCCCGGCTGGGTTGATCAGTGACTGGTCGTACATGCAGAAGGAATTCAGAGAAAGATTCCATGTCACAGAGAGGGAGGTCACAGTGGCCGAACTCTACTCAACAAAGTAGAGGGCAGATGAAACAGCCATCGACTATATCAAGAGGTGGAGGAGCCTCGGAATGAGATGTAAGCGGCCCCCGCAGCAGGAGGATGCTGTCCAAATATGCAAGAAGAATCTCAGGAGGGAGGTTTTGAAAAAGATGATAGGAATGGAGATACGGTCATTCGACCAACTGAACAACATTATGGCAGAGGTGGAGGCCTTTCTGGTCAGACCTGCTCCTACATTGACTACCAGCCCAACCTGGAAAGGCAAGGCAGTGGAGCGACGCCAGGCACCTAAAGAAGCGAACGCTCTTGATATCAAGGCATTTAAACAACAAAAAGATAAAGATAAGAAGGCGGTCACCCCACAGCCTGCTAAAGCCGCAGATGGTGAAGAAGGTCCCTCATTGCAGGATAAGAAAATTACAATGATAAGACTCAAATAAAATATGAAAATTACACGACTCGACTCAGAAAAATATGACGGACACAACGGAGCCATGCTGGCGAGCAACTGGGGTCTTGAAAAAATATGAAGGGCGAGAGATGCCCCCATCACTAGGGGTCAGTTCTGTTGAGCGGTTGGCCCCCAACCGTTCATCCCCCATTCTTATCCCATTTGAGTGGTCCGATCCAGACCGCTCATCCCCATGAGCGGCCTAGTGTTGACCGCCCATGTTGCTGTGTTCGTTGAATTGTCAGTTGGCCGTGATGGCTTGTGCTGTGTCCATCTATCTTAGGTTTGTGTCCTAGGGCGGTGTCTGTGTGTTGGTGGTGCACTGGATTGGTCGGTTGAAGGTTGACTAAGTGTGGTCTATTCTCAGACTGCCGCAGTTTTCCTAACGACTCAGTCTAAGACTACCATTATGCGGAACATCATTTCCCGACGTCTTGGTTTCTGTTCATCTTGGCTTGACCTTATGGTTTGCCTATTGTCCCGTGGATGTCTCTTGATGTCCTATGAGGGCTATGACCATGATATAAGGTGGCCCGGATGTTCTTGCCGTGGGCAATCTTTTGTACTACTTTTTATGTCATTGTCTGGTTCTGGTCAACCCGGTTAGATCCAATGGTTGACGCAAGACCTTGTGTGAGTCTCAGTGGTTCTGTCCAGTTCGAGACATGGTTTTGGATGCCGTGAGGTATCGTCTTACCTCATTCTGTATATCCAAGTGTACTAAGGGTTCTCGGTGTTCCCTCAGGTCTCCGTGAGTCATTTCTTATGGTGAGTCATTTTCTCTGGCTTAGGATTAGACTGATTGGCAGCTTGCTCTGCTTTGTACGATGATCTTGACTCTGAGTCGTGAGACTCAAGGATCATTGTAGTTTCAGGTCTAGTTGCCTTGTCCTGAGTCTGTTGGTAGTTTCCTGTACTACCATTAGTACTTCATAGTACGTGCGATAGTGCTTCTTGCCTGTCGGTGCTCCGGCACTCGCGTTTTAGAGTCTGTGTCTCGTGAACCTCCACTAGTTGTAGCCTGACGACTCGTTTTGATGTGTCAGCCCACCTGGGAGTGGTGGCGAGGTAGTTCCCGATACACAGTTTATAAGCTAGTTTCCGTGGGCTTCCCTTGCTTTGCAGTAGCGTCCGCTGGGGGAGAAAACTAGCTAGAGGCCTGGCTCAGGGCAATGAGCTAGTGTATGCACTTGTGGTCAGGGGCTTGGACTGACGCCGATGGGCGTTACCCTATCTAGTTACTTGCGACTATATTACTATTTTGGTTCTGACAGTGTCTTGGTCTCGGTCGTGCTTTTGGACGACAGGTAGACGAGCCACTTGTAGGCGTAGCGTAAGGCGTCAGGGGACGCAGCTGGCTATTCTTCTAGTGAGGGGTACTCCAGTCATGTGACACGTGACTTTTACGTGACTCTCATGTTTCTCGAGTGTTGTGACCTTTTCGAGTTAGCCCTCTCGCGGCTTTGTCTGAGGTCGGTGTTATGTTGTGTGCATGACGTTTTAGTCGTGTTGGGTCTGTCTTGATCTCTTCTAGGCTTTTTGTCTATCTTGTTGGTTTCTTTCAGCATCAACGGATCGACAACTTCTGACTTCACCAATTCAGAGTTCGCCCTTCTATTGCTGTTAGGAGTAGCTTGGGAGCCGAGGTTAGTTCGGCAACCGCGCTCGTTCGGTATGGCTTTTCCCTTTTCTTTTAGCTTCCCTCTTCCTTGCTTGTTCCCTACTCCTGCTTCCTCTTCTTTACAATTTCCATGATCTCTAGACACCCGCACAATTTCGGGGGCAACCCCCATTCTCCCAAAAGGACACCAAAGGTCTTGGTTATGACCAAGACCCAGACTTCTGCGTCTACCATGCGGTCCACGTCGTAGGACCGACACAGCCGGCTGTCGACCCGGTTGTCGCCAACACCAAGTTCGACAGCTCAGGAGATGAGGGGGAGGACATTTTAATCCCACTCCCCGCCAGAGCCAGTACCCCAGTTCCAGCACCCGATGAGGCTTCCTCATCCGTCCATAAGGATGTCGAGATGGAGGAGACCCCCGCAGCCTCCCAGCCAACTAAATAACCTAGTTTGCTGCACTTTCCCCATGGGGAAGGTCCCCGGAACAAAGGTCGTGAGGCGTCATCGGCTTTGGCAGACAACTCCAGCCAAGCCTCCAGGATGCCAACCGATAACCATCAGTCCAATGTGGATCACCTGGGGTAACCTCAGGCTGGGTCTAGTGGCGACAATCTTCCAGCCCCATCAGCTTCAAGTATCAGCTCTGAGGACCCACGGGTGTACGAAGTCGACATCGAGGATGAAGATTTTGTCGACTTCCAGCCAGCACCTCCTGAGCTGGAGGATGGTGGTCAGGCGACCGTCGACGAGCTTGTCGAAATTAATCTGGGCGGAGATGAAGCCCCTCAGCCAACTTTCCTCAGTGCTCTCCTCACCGAGGAAGAGAGGCAGGACTACAAGCAACTCCTGCTCGAATATAAAGACTGTTTCACCTGGACATACAAAGAGATGCTAGGGTTAAATCCCTCCATAGCGGAGCAAGACCTGGCCATATCTCCCTCAGTCACACCGGTCAAACAACCCCAGCAGTGCATGCGCCACGAGCTGGAACTCTAGGTCATGGCTGAGGTCAATAAGATGGTGGAGGTTGACTTCATCAAGCCATGCATCTACCCAATTTGGCTCGCCAATATTGTCCCAGTCAAAAAGAAAAATGGTCAAGTCTGCATCTGCGTCGACTTCTGAGACCTCAATAAAGCTTGTCCAAATGATGACTTCTGAGTCCCAATCACAGAAATAATGGTCGACATGACCACCAGACACGAAGCTCTGTCTTTCATGGATGGATCCTCTGGTTACAATCAGATCTGGATGTCCATGAAGGACAGGAACTACACCGCCTTCAGATCTCCCAAAGGGATCTTCAACTACAAGTGCATGCCCTTCTGTTTGAAGATTGCTAGTGCTACTTACTAGAGGGCCATGACCAAAATTTTTGACAAGATGCTGCACAACATCATCGAATGCTATGTTGACGACCTCGTCGTCAAGAGCAGAAGGCGAGAAGACCACCTACGCGATCTGCGTCAAGTCTTCGAGCGTCTATGTCAACATGGGCTCAAAATGAACCCCATGAAATGTTCCTTCGGCGTATCTAGCTGCAAGTTTCTCGGCTTTATCGTTCAATGCCGAGGAATCGAGGTGGATCCCAGCAAGATCAAAGTGATTCGGGAGCTACCACCACCCAGCAACCTCACCGAGCTTAGGTCACTCCAGGGTAGACTAACCTACATTCGGAGGTTTATCTCCAACCTCTCCGGTTGATGCGTGCCTTTTAGCAAACTGATGAAGAAAGATGCCCCCTTCATATGGGACTCGGAATGCCAGGCAGCTTTCAAGAAGATCAAGGAGTACCTCCTCACTCCTCCAGTCCTAGGGGCGCCTGTCAACGGTAAACCCCTCATACTCTACATAGCCGCCATGGATGCCTCGCTGGGAGCTCTGTTGGTGCAAGTCAATGAAGAAGGGGACATCATCCCCCTACAACCCACAGGCCAACGGACTGGCAGAGGCATTCAACAAAACTCTTTGCACCCTACTAGCCAAGACCATCGACTCTAGCAAGAGGGACTGGGAAGAGAAGATGCACAAAGCGCTATGGGCTTATCATACATTCCATAAAACTCCAACCGACTATTCACCATTCTCCGTAGTATACGGGTCAGAGACAGTAGTGCCGATAGAGTTGGAAGTGCCGTCACTGCAAGTCACTATATAGCACGGCTTGGCAAATGGCAAACAGACAAATATAGAAAGGAGACTGGAGGAGCTTGCTGAGCTCGAAGGAGAACGTCTGCAAGTGCAACAAAATATCCAACTATACAAAGCTCGCATGGCCCGTGCTTTTGACAAGTTGGTTAAAGGGTGAGAATTCAAGAAAAGTGACCTAGTGATGGTCAAAAGAAGAGAAGTGATGGCCCCCAATCTCAATGGGAAGTTGGTTGAAAACTAGGTGAGACCGTATGTCATCCACCGAGTATATGAAGGTGGTGCCTACGTTCTTGTAGACCACAAAGGGGTAGTCTAGTTCTCCCCTCTCAATGGGAAGCATCTGAAGCTGTACCATGTAGCTCTGCTGACATTCAAAGCTTGACCGAAACCTATCTTGGTCTAGTGGCACTACGTCCTGGTTGAGCTCTCCGAAATATCCACCCTGTTCGAATCAATTCTGAGACCATTGGCTCACAATTGCAAAAGCTCCCAAGTATACACAAATCCCCAGGACTCTTTAAGAACTTCTCATAGTCCCACTGGGCTATCACCTTGCACATTATCGCCATTATGGACCTTACGTCCAAATCTATGCATGAATCTTCCCTTGCATTGGCATTGCTTTCTTACCAATGAACGCACTCCTCTTCGGTGCAAAGTTTTATGCCTTAGCCGATACATACACATTATCGACATTATAGACCTTACGTCCGAATCAGTGCATGAATCTTCCCTTGCATTGGCATTGCTTTCTTGCTAATGAATGCACTCTTCTTCGATGCAACGCTTTATGCCCTAGCTGATACATCCACATTATCACCATTATGGACCATACGTCTGAATCAGTGCATAAATCTTTCCTTGCATTGGCATTACTTCTTGCTGATGAATACACTCTTCTTCGGTGCAAGGCTTTGTGTCCTAGCCAGTATCTACACATTATCGCCATTGCGGACCTTACATATGAATCGGCACATAAATCTTCTCCCTTGCGTTGACATTATCCTCTTGTCAACAAATAGGCATTTTCGACGCAAGGCTTCGTGCCCTAGCCAACTTTTACACAATATCACCATTGCGGGCCTTACGTCCGAATTGGTGGAAACTCTTCCTTTGCATTGGCATTACCCTTTTGCTAATGAATAAACCCTTTTCTCGACACAAGGCATCGTGCCCTAGCCGGCATTTCCACATTATCACCATTACGGACCTTACGTCCGAATCGGTGCATATCTTTCTTGCCAATGAATGCAGTCTTCCTCGATGCAAGGCTTTATGCCTCAGCCGATACATCCACATTTGCGCCATTACGAACCTTACATCTGAATCGGTACATAAGTCTTTCCTTGCATTGGCATTACTTTCTTGCCAATGAATACACTCTTCTTCGGTGCAAGACTTTGTGTCCTAGCCAACAATTACATGTCGCTACCACACGCATGAACCAAATGGTCGGAATGGAGCATCATACGCCGGCTCGTTATTATGTTTCAAAAAAAAGGAAAATAAATGAGGCTTAAACTAGAGATGCCTCCCCGGCCTTGAGTGGTACCGTTGCGATCGGTGCGTTCCGAGGATCGCAAAAATGTGATTTTCTATTTTTTGATATTTTTCTGAATTTCTGAATTTTCTATAAATATCCCGTTTCTTTTTTCTTATTCTTATTCTTCCTCTTTCTTCTTCCTCTTCCTTTCTCTCGACTGTGAGCGTCGTTTCCCCCCTCTCTCTCTCGTTCGATCGCGCGACGCGTCCCCTCCGGCTGCAAACAGTGCGGGGAGACGGCGTGGCGACGACGGCGACGGTGAGGCGGTCGTGGCGGCGTGGAACTCGTGGAATTTTGTGGAGGAACGAGGATTTCTAAAAACGTTCTTCATAATTTTGACATCGATTCGACAGAGTATTCACTCCATTGAGGTAGGGTGACGTTCCCTAGCTCCCCGCATTTTATTTTCGTGGTTTCTATCCCGTCGTGAGGCCGAGAGGGGTGTTTTTGAGCGGGTTAGGGCAAAACCTTGATTTGGGGAGTGATCGCCCGATCTAGTGATTCACCGCATTTTTGGCCGATCCGAGGTCGTAGAATCATGCCTAGGGTTATTGGAGAGCTTCCCCCTTGATTTTCCCCTCTCCCGTGGAGGTATAGGGGCGTGGTCGGCGTTTTTGGGTTTAGTTCACCGTTTCACCGCCGGGACGATATAACAGTCGTCTCAGTGGCCGTTATGTGCATAACGCGCCCAGGTAGGGGCATTATTCTTCGCGTGATTTGAGTCTGGTCTTCGTGGGTTTAACGGTCCCACGACTGACCGCTATGGCAGACATAACGCCCCGATGCTCGTGCGTTATGGGTTTCACACAATGCTTACGAGGGACATCATTCCACTCATTCCACTCATGAGAATTCTTCTCATGTCCACGCTATGGGCCCAAATCAAGTCCATGATCCCTCACCTCATGTGCAAGCTACTCCGGGGGAGGCTTCCCCTTCCATGGATCCCTCCACTGCTTTAGGCAAGCTAGCTGTCCATTTAAGTCTTCAACAATTTCAAGCTGTCCAGGCTTTGGTTGAGAGGAAATCCAATTCTCCTTCCCCCCAAAGTCTGGCCCAAGCCATGCATGGCCATCATGTTCATCCCTTCAAGGGGCCGGTGGGCCAATAGCAACCACCTTCTTCCCATTATCCTTCATGGCCCACGGGATTGGTTGTACCTCCTTTTTGTAAACCTCATTACCCTTCTTACTCAAGGCCTCATTCCCAAGCTTCTCAAAGGCATTTTCCTGTTCAAATGCACCCTTCTACATCTCAGGATGATCCTTTCACTCAAACCCTCCTCAACAAGATAAACCAAATGGATGAGCAATTTAGTGATTTGAAGAAGAAAGTTCAAGGCACCCCAGAAGTCTACTTGCCGACCCTTCCGACAGTTAATATATCTTCCTTGTAGGTGCCCAAGTATCACATGTACAATGGCACATGCAATCCCTTCACACACATCAAGGACTTCATTTATGAATCTTCATACGGATTTGATTGGGGTTTGCTTCATGGTGAGTTACTAGGAAGCTGAGGAACTTACCCGACCTAACTCCAAACGCACATTTATTTGGGTTGAGCTTCATGTTGTACTTCCAGAGTGTCATGAATGTCTCCGCTAGATCCTCTAGCTGCTCGGCCATGTGAAGTGTAATGCCCCCGAGTCTTAGATCGTATTTCTGCAGGTTGTGGATTGTGTCTGTATCAGTTTCAAAATTTAGTTTTGGAAGTTTTGGACCCCTAATTGGTGTTGTGTTAGTTATTTTGGGTCCATGGAAGCACGTTGTGTGGCCTGACTTTTCTCTCTCTTGGCTGCCCTCCTCTCCCCATGCCTCTTCCTTCCATTCTATATAAGCATATGTATAGTGTCTTGTTAAGAAACTAATGAAATTATGAAGTTTTGAATGAAAATTGAGTGTTCTTGAAGGAGTGATTCTCTTGGCGTTCTCCCTTGAGTGTGAAGCTCAAGAGCTAGTCCTGTGACAGGATCTAGCCGGGGTGCGACTCCCCTTGCCGAGGTGTGACGCCGAGGCTCCGTTATCGCTATGTTCGAGCGCTGCTTCTGAGTTTGTCCCCCCAGATCTCGTCTCCAAATCATGAATCTCCCATAGTCGTCTCCTCTGAAGATCTGAAGCTGGTGATTTTACCAGAGGAAGATCTGAGAGTCAGGAAAGATTTCGCACCGATTTCGTGTCAATCGGAGTTCGGGATCGCCGGCAACAATTCCGACGGTGAAGCTACGCATCGCCGCCTGTTCCTGCGAGCCAGATCCACTCCTCCCTGATACAAAAATCCCCCAGATATGTCCTCAACCCCTTTGGATCTGAAATCTAGAGTGGTCATACCTCTCCCTGTCTTCTTCGTAATGTCGCCAACCTCGCATCGTTCGGAGATCTGTGCTGATTGTGGAGAATATTTTCGTGTGACTGTGCCAACCACCTTATGCAGATCTAATCCAGAACCAGAAGCAACTTGTAGAAGCTTCCCCATCTCCCTCCTCTCATATCTGACCAAGCCCTTTGGTCTGGGTCTTTCTCTGGACGTCGCCGGCGATCTGCAACAAACAGAGATCCATTCTGACATCGGGAGCTATTTTTTCCTTAATTATTTGTTTACCTGTGCAGTTCTATGCTGGCAGAACCAGAGGCCTAGTGCAATTGCCTTCACACCCAGATCTGATCAGATCTGATCGCGCCACTTGGCCGAGGCATTCTTCATCCAGTCACCGATATTCTCCAATAAACGGCACCCTGATCGGACGTCGGATCTAGCGGTACTGACTTTACTGCATCGGGTGACCAGCGTGGGCAGAACCACTCGGCTTCCAATCGGCTCACCCGATCGGCCTCGACTCGCCTCCCTCATCTCCTACGAGTTTGGTTCGTCAACCCGTATTTCAGCAGCCCCAAAAATTTACTGTTGTAGCCCTTTACCTTCCTGCGTGGAGTGGGTCATTATTCTAAAATTATAATATTAATCATTTGTTGTGTATCGGGGTTGTCGGATTCGACCGGAGTTTTCTTCCCCACGCGCTAGTCATGGAGGTACGCGTGACGTTCCTTACTCTCACATTTGTTTATCTAGTATGCTGTTATATATGTTGCGTTTGTGAGATTAGGGTCGTATCCAAATATAAATTACCACGATTGTGAGAGTGAGAGCTGTTTCTTAACTCCAATCGAGCACCGAGCTCGGATTGCACCACCCTAGGCGACAGTGGTTCCTTAACCGCTGCGATCCCGCGTTTCCCTCGCAAGGGATGATCGTCGGACTAGTTAGAGTTTCTATTGAGAGACGTCTCCAACCGGAGAACGCCACGGTGGTCAGTTGCTCGGCTTGCCTTTAGCGTGCTAGTGTTGGCCACACGTTGAGTCCGTCGTACGTCTTAGCCTGTTCGAGTCTCGTCCCGCATCATTTCGGCCATTATAGTGCACAGCGATCTCATTGTATAGCTTGGCATGGATGGTAGGGTTCTCGACTTCGGCATGCTGCTCACCTCCTTCTGATCCCTCTCTTTGATCAATCTCTCTCTCTCTCTCTCTCTCTCTCTCACACACACACACACACACTCACACACACACACTAGTTCGGAAAGGTTAAAGGATGGTGTGAGCGTACGTAAGAAGCTAAAATAACTGCAGAGATAGCACAATAAATAACTAAACTACTACATGGTACAGTACATCTCATGACGAAATTTGAGTACAATCAACTAAAAGAACGGTACAAATACGAAAGAAAAGTACAAGTACATGGGACATACCCTGACTCTGGCAACTGGCAACTGGCAACTAACCCTAGCTAGTGGAACCACGCTGAAACTCTGCCGCTCCTCCCGAAGACCCGGTCTCACCTGAAAATACAAGGGTGAGCCTTATTTCATAGGCTCAGTTGGGATCCCGCGGACCCCCACCTCGCACGAAAGAAACAAGGCGAGAATGAAAAATGAGGCTACCTAACAGAAGTACGGTAGAACCAACAAGCAGTAATAAATAAATGAAAAAACCATCTAAACTAACCGTACCACACGAAGCAACCTCAGTGCGTCAAAACACAAGTCCACACCTACTAGGAGACAGGAGCTCTACCCACTAGAAAAACGACCGGATGCATCCCCTGATATCTTACACTGCGTCACAAGTGTCTCCCTACACACCCCAGGCGAAAACTGAACACGCAACAAGTACCACGAACAAGAACTAGCTGGGGTCGTGCTTGTCAGCGCGCATCCTAAGCCCCCAACTACGTGCACACATACAGACCATCTGCTCTAGGTCGGGTCCTCTAGCTGGTTTCCCCCCCAGTCGGACTCGGGCTGCAAAGGCAAAGGACCCTACGGTAAACCAGTCGAAAAACTATCTCTCACTGGGTCACGCTCTCCACCACTCCCGAGTGGATCTGCACCCACGTGCGCAGGAAAGCTACGACTAGTGGATAGGTCACTAAAGGAGTAGACTCTCTAGTCAGCAGAAATGACGTCTGAACCAGACAAGGTACAAGGACTACTCCTTGTACCGGCACCGACTCACGGTAACAGGTCGAGAACACCACCTCCCGGGACTGAAATCGACAAGGAAAGAACTACCGGTCAGATAGCACACAGTAAATGATCCACTCTGGGCCGTTCCTGAGCAAATGGTTGGTCGATGGACCACCTCAGAAGCTGAGACGGTTCTCCACAAATCGTTTAACAACCTGGACGGTCTCCAAAAAATTGCCCCTCGACAGCTATACACGGTCTGCCTTGGACCGTGTAATACGTGAACGGTCCCTCTTGGGACAGCCCTAGACTGTAAACGGTCTCCCATGAGACCGCCCAACCTCTGGACTAACGGGAAACCAAACGGTTGTCCTCTGACAGTTCGAGAACTAAACGGTCCAACGATAGGCCGCTTGAGGAGATAAGTGGTCCCCCTTGGCGACGCTAAGCCACCCAACGGCACGGGAAGCAAAACGGTCACCTCAGGACTATTGGAGACTTACACGGTCTCACTTGGGACCGTCTAAAGGGAGTAAACGGCCATCTCATGACCGCGAAGCCTAAAACTGTGCAACAGTCTAAAACTCAACGGTTAGAAATGCCTCGCGAGTCACGCTGGCTCCACGAGGTAAGCGATTGGCCTATAGGCCGCCTATGAGTGAAATGGTCATACGATAGACCGTGTACCCTATCGACACTCCCAGGTCGGTAAGCGGTCGAACACTGGGCCGCGTAGCCAAAGAAACGGCTCCTGTTAGGACCGTTTCTATTCCGGCAACCTGAGAACGGCGAAGCACCATGGAATTCACCATTCCACGCCCCGATCATCACCCGATGATTGGGAAACAAAGGGGGAACCTCCCCCAACCCTCCTAGCATGCGTCTATGGCCCAAGGTCGATGCATACTCATGATTGAAGTATAGAAGGTCAATGCACATTTTAGTCTGAAGCATGTCAGGTTGATGCATCTATGTACCATGTTGAACATAAGGTCAATGCATGTTTGTGCTTGCAGCTTAATAGCCCGATGCATATACCCACATGTAGTCACACAGGTCAGTGCACTAGATGACTTTGTGTTTAGCAAGGTTGACGCACATTGCACCTTGTGTTCAGCAAAGTCGAGGCATATTGCACCTTGTGTTCAGCAAGGTCGATGCACATTGCACCTTGGACTCAACAAGGTCGATCCTCATCGGATCCTGTCTTTAGCAAGGTCGATGCATATGCATGTATCTAGTCTACAAGGTCGATGCACATGAAGGTGTCATGCATATAAGGTCGATGCACATGTTACAACATGCTTTATAAGGTTGATGCACATGCAGAGTCTATGTCTAACAGGTAGATGCACCTTTGTTATTCACTGGCCTCAGGTCTAAGCTTTCATGCTCGCTTAAGGCATCAGGTCGATGCTTAAGCTCTAGCCATCGCCTTAACTGGCCTGTCCAACCTACATGGTTTAGCTCGATAGGTCAACATGTGCTTCACATAGGTCAATACATCTTCATATATTCTTTGATGCGGGACGGACGCGCGACTCGACTCCAATTGGATATGTGATCCTTGAACTCTAAGCAAGCCCGCGATCGCCCCTAACGAGGGAAGCGTATGGACGTGCACGGTTGAGAAACTGGCAGTGAGCTAGGGTGGCCGGCTCACTCTTGTGCCCAGATCGGGTCACGGGATGGTCTCGCTCTCTCTCACAATAGCAGTGATATAAAAAGTAAGCAGGCTACGATCCTAGCATGCTCTCTAGAAGTGGCATATGAACTATATACGAATAAAGCAAAATACCAAGTCAAATGAGCGAACACGATATCTCCACACTCTCGGCGTGGGGAAGACGACCCCGGCCGAACTGATACTCCCAGAATAGTAATGAAATTAATTACAGTAGTGATTTCTATGTCCACTCCACACAGGGAGGTAAAGGGCGATGCAGTGGGACCCGGGAGTAATAGGTTCGGGTTGACAGGCAGCTTCTTATGTAGCTTCGGTGGCACACGTACTCGTGACCGTAGGGCCCACGTGTTGGTCAGTGGGGCCGTATGGACCGGGGTGGCACCACTATGGTGGGGACTCCTGGAGGGGCTCTCCCTGGGTTGGCGGTGCGCTGGTTCACCGGTCGGAGGCCGAGCGGCTCCAATCGTCACCGGTCGGAAAGGGTGCCCACGGATCTGCTGCTTCTGTTCTCAAGCGTGCGACCCAGCGAGAATCACTGCTGCGATCACTCCCGACATCGGATCGATGCTCAAGAGGTACTGTTGGAAAGATCTTTCGAAGTCCTTCAATCTAGGACCAGAGAGCAAAAATTGACTGCTCTAGATCTGGCCTTGACCGAATTTCCAAACTGCTGTTGGACAGAACCCGAAATCTCAAGGTAGTAATGGAGTTTCCTAGGAACTATCATTGACCGTAGGGTAGACCTCAGATTCAGACCTTGAGCTCTTCATAAAAGTTGGAGAGAGGAAAGAGAGGAAAATGGAAATAATTTTTATGAAAGGTTTTGTTGAGATTTGGATGTGAAAAAGTATTTTTGACTGGTAGGTGGTTGGATCTGGATAGTTAAAGATAGGACTAGTTTGGGATATGAAGGGATTTTTAAAAAATAGGTAGAGGTCTTCAAGAATTCCACGAAAATTTGTGGATGGAGAGGATGGTGGACAGAACCTCTGTATGCCTGGGGAGCTGCCCTACTGGCGCACCTGATAGCTGACCTGCCTATGGGTACAGGTCGTGAGGCGACTGTCAGCGGCTTCTCACCTTTCCTTCAGGTATGCATTTTCTCTTTTGTCATTTTTAGTTAAATACTTATGATGATTATGAATGTGATTATGCGTCTAATAAATGCCAATGAATGCAGGTGTGGAGCCACCTCCACATGCCGATGGACCAAGTCGGCCCCCGACCTGGAGACGAGGCTGCCTACCCACTGGCGCGACGGTGGATTCCGTGCGTGACCAGGGCGCCTTACGTGTATGAGCTGATGGTCATTAGGCGGGAGTTCCGAGACTACCCTCCTTCACTGGTATGTGTGTGAATATGATGCATGTGCTTTTATTTCCTATTTTATGAAAATGTGATGATATAATGAATGTATGCAAGTTGTATGGAGGTCAAACTTGGGGATGCCCGATGAGGGCCAACCTTGGGTCGTAACGGGCCGACCTCAATTTGGGCGTGACCTCTGGGTTCACTACCTGAATGAGATCGAGCCGTTATGGCTTAGGTTGGTGATGAGGACACTCGGCCAACACCAGGAGTGGGTCGAGGTAGCCGAGCCTCGCGGGATTGGATGGAAGACCCGAGGATAGATGACTGCGATGGACTGGCAATTGCGGTTCCCAGAGTAATTCACAGATTGGCAACGAGGCGGGATCCCAGTCATCTCCCACGCTCCAAACAACTCGGCATACCTTCAACGCTACTGGGAGACATGCACTGACCAACCTCAGATGAGGCCAAAAGGGGTATGTATGAATGCTTTTTAAAATTATGCTTTTGAGATATGGAACTAATGAACGACTTTTGCAGGATGCACGGGATGCAACAGTAGTAGACCTACATGTCTGTCTCCACATTCTGGAGATCCAGCTTGTGACTACGTGAGTTGACCTAGAGACCCTGGTGAGTATGCATTTTCTATATGCTATTAATTGTTCCTGAATTTTTGATGTTCAGCCACTAACAGTCTCAATGAATGCAACGTGCCTAGCAGGGGGCAGCAACCGGAGGAGCAGGCGGTGCCTCTTCGAGTTCGAGGGACCCGACTGCGGAGATCACCTTGCTAGAGGTGTGACTTGCAGGAGCAGTTACGCATGCCGAGGAGACGGAGTGTGACCTAGCCGAGCGGGTAAGCATTTAAAACACCATCCATGCTTACTTGAACATGTAACATTATGCTGATGATGTCAAATAATGCAGGTTGCAGAGCTGCAGGATGCACTCACTCGGGCTGCTTTGGCTGGCATGGAGCTCGCGATCTGCAATTATCGGGTTGCAGAGTTGGAGGAGGCTGAGAGGAGGTGCCGAGAGATCGAGACGCTACACCGAGATGTAGCGGAGCTACGGATCCTCCTAGAGGGTGAGAGGAGAGACCGACTGAGAGAGAGTGAGGAGCAGCTTGAGCGGGAGCGAGAGCTATTCGAGCTAAGACTTCGCCTTGGCACAGCCGAGGAGCATGCGAGAACAGCGGAGGTGCACTACCGGAGAGGCCGGGAGCAAGCATGGGCCGAGGGGCGACCCAGCGCCTATTCTGGTACGAGCTACCTGGCGGGTTCCTCTACTCAGCAGAGGAACAAGGCGGGCGAATGGGTCAGCAGCCTCTCAGGGGACGATGAGGCCGCCACCAGCTCCCCGTAAAGACAGGGTGAGGCAGAGAGTAGTGAGCGACCAGAGGAGAGTGGTGGTGAGAGCTAGAGAGATTATTATATACCACCACCTCGCCTTTGTACACAGATGTCTCTTCGAGAGATGGTGCTGGGTCCATGTTGAGAAACTGCCCCCTGGGGACATCGTAGTCTAAACTCAGACCACTCAGAAATTTCACAATTCTGGCATCTTCCTGAAGTTAAAGATAGGTCTGTTGATCAGCAAAAGATGTCCACTTTGCTGTATGATGGACGCCCAACTCATTCCAGAGGATAGTGAGAGCACAAAAATATTGTGTGACAGAGGGACCTTTGCTTCAACTCGTGGATGTTGTGACTTAATTGAGAAAGGCAAATCTTATTCATTTTGTGACCATAGAGACTAGCCAAGGTGTGCCACATGGCTGCTGCAGTTGATTTATGGAGAATAGTAGGGTGGATTCCAATGCTGACAGAATTGAGTAACCAGGACATGATCATGCTATTATTGCACCTCCAAGCTGGAAAGAGAGGGTCTAGTGGTCATCTTCTGCTCACCAGTCAATAAGCCTAGTTTATCACATTCAGCAATATAGAATTTTGTTACAACTTCCCAAGACAGATAATTATTTTCCGTCAATTTTTCAGAAGTAATTTACAGATTGATATGATTCATAGTGGCTGAAGGCATGGGTTGAACTTGAGGAAAAGAAGTCTCTGATGCTGTTGAGGTATTATCCGCCATGTTAAAAACCAAGGGACGGTTAACCAGGGGCGTGGAAGAAATAACTGTTGATAACCGCAGTCGGAGGAGAAGAGTTCTTGCAGTCTTAGAACAGAAGAAAAAATATTTCAGATGTGCACTGGCAAGAAAGAGGCTTTTGCTACTCGATAGAGCCAAAGTCCGGCTGTTCCAGACCTAGAGACAGGCTGACCAGTGCCCAATGTTCAGAGCCGGGGGTCGGTTGTTCCAGATGCACCCGGAGAAGGATGCGATGGTGTTCCGCTGGTGGCCGATGGTACTACCCTGCCCAGGGAAGCAAGGCAGGCAGACTACCCCCAACAACCCAACCGCAACAGTCTAGGGTAAAGGGAAGATCCCCCCTGCTCCAGCAAACCCAGCGGCCAGATCACTAGGGTGCTAAAACTCTAAATGCCCTACATTCCTGTTGTGAAGGGAAGGGAAAAGAGAGAGGAGAGGCTTGGCCTGCTCAGGAAGGTCCACTGAGGTGTGCGATCAAGGGAGAGAGGTCTTCCGGAGGATCTTGCACTGCTTTGATACCGTGAGCAGAAAAGAGTGGAAGGCCAAGAGAGAGAGAGAGAGAGTTCTGTCTAACCAACAGGCTGATCTGTCTCCCTTGTTTTATATCCACTGAAAGTATAGTAAGTGGAATAGCGTAGTTTGGCATCATTGAGCTTCTCGCTAAAGAATGCAATGGGATGGGACTCCTGACTCAATACTCCACCAATGCCTACCCCATAAGCGTCACATGTGACCTCAAATACCTTAGAAAAATCAGGAAGTGCAAGGACAGGTGCCTGGGTCATACACTCCTTGATGTCTTGGAATGCCGTGACTACGACTTTGGTCCATACAAATGCCCCATTCTTTATGCAATCAGTGATTGCGGGGGCAGTGATAGAACTAAAGCCATGAATGAAGCGGCGGTAGAACGTTGCTAGGCCATGGAAACTCCATACATTGTGGAGTGTGCAGGGCTCGGGCCATTCCTGGATGGCCCTGATCTTCTCCGGATCAGCGGAGACTCCATCTCTCGACATAATAAACCCGAGGAAAGTGATATGATCAGACATGAACACACATTTCTTCGGGTTGGCATATAAAGTCTCACGCCTCAACACAATGCAGACTTGCCTAAGATGGTCTAAGTGATCTCTTCCTTTGATCTTCTTCTTCCACAAAAAATTTCAGTGATATCTCTGAGAGTTAGAAAGATTTTAGCACTAGTTTCACGTCAATCGGAGTTCGTGAGCAACGGCAATAATTCTTTTCGTGGAGGCGCACAGATTGGTCCCTGATTGCTGCCCAGATTTAAAGATGACTGTGTTTTAATTTCTCTAGCCCCCTATGATGCCATCTGAAGCTGGTACCTAAAGAGTAATATAAGGATTTCGAGTCCTCTTCGCGTTGCCACTGGTCTCGCCTCGATCGGAGTTCCGTGCTGTTCGTGGCGACGATTCTCGTGAGATCACGCAAGAGATCTAAGTAGATCCGCTTCAGAACCAGCACCAACTTCCCAAGCCTACCCCGCCTCATCCGGCTGAGATCTGTGCAAGATCTTCGGAGAGCTTAGTCCTCCAGACGTCTCCGATGATATCCCACAAGCGGCGCCTCGTTCAGACCTCGACAACTATTTTTCCCATAATTCTTTTTGTTCATGTGTAGTTCTGTGTGAGCAGAACTAGAGGCTCGGTGCAGTTGCTGCTGCGCCAAGATCTGGAAAGATCTGATCACGCCCTTCAGACTGGACTAACTTCAGCAAGTCATCGACGTTCTCCAACAAACGGCGCCTCGATCGGACGTCGGATCTAGCCGTACCAGCCTTCGCAAGTTTGCTGCGCAGGGTGACTAGCGCGGATAGAACCAGGTCGGGTTCACCCTCGGCGTACCCGATCGGCCCCGACGCGCCTCCCTCGGCTCCGATGAGTGCTGCCCGTCATCCCGCATCCCAGCAACCCCAAAATTAGCCATTGTAGTCCGATACCTCCCTGTGTGGAGTGGGCCAAGTTCTGAAATTGTAAACAAATTAAGTCGTTTGTGTATCGGGGTTGTTCGGCATTTGGCCGAGAATTCTTCCCCACGCCTAGGCGTGGAGGTACGCGTTTCGTTCCTCTCTCACTTTGCTGGTTTAGTATGCTTTCTATATTGCTGAGTTTGTGAGAATAGGGCTGTTAGCTAGTTTCAAATCACTACGATTGTGAGTTATGAGCACCCGTTTCGTAGCTCCAATCGAGCACCGAGCTCGAATCGGTACCCTAGGCGATGGTGGTTTCTTAATCGCCGCGATCCCAACGTTTCCCTCGCAAGGGATGATCGTCGGGCTAGAGTGAGTTACTGTTGAGAGATGTCCCCTCCCGGAGAATACCACGATGGTCAGCCGCCTGGCTTGCCTTAGTGTACTAGTGCTGGTCGCACTTCGAGTCGGTCGTACGTCTTAGCCCGAGTCGGTCATCTGTCCCACATCAATGAGCCCCTCCATGTCAATCTCACCCTCAACCCCCTCCTCATACGGAGGGTCCACCTCTCGAGGGGGCGAGAAGGTCGCCTCTGCATCGGCCTCCAGCGGAGCTGCAAAATACAAATAAATCTAGCAAAATAGAATTAGCCAACCATCCTTGCTAAACCAAGCAAGGACAAAGGGGTTGAAGCGACACTTACTCAAGGCCATTTCTGCCTCCACTTGCTCTTCAGCCTCGAGTCCCTCAGAGGACCCACCAGCCTCAGCTGCTGTAGCCTCTACACAAGGGCATTTTTGCCTAGGCTGCAGACCTCCATCCCCACTCCCTGAGGATGCCTCTGTGGAGGGCTGATCCCCCTCTGTCGCAGAACCTATTTACGAGCATAACATTATATAATACTCCAATCGCACACCCAAAAAATAACAAAGCAAAGATGGGACGTGCTAAAAGAGAAAGCCTTACCTGAAGCCCCAAAGGGGGTCCTCATCTCTTCTATGTCATTTTTTTATTTTGATTCTAAGAGGTTGTTAGTAACCGTCTGCCTTTAACCCTTAATCCCAAATTTAACTCTACTTAATCCCTAATTTTTCCAAATCAGTTGCTCTTCCTTATGGCTGCACTCCACAGAAGACTGATCGCGCCCCTCCTACACCGTCGTCATCCTCCCACTCGCTGCCAGCCTTCGCCACCACTGGCTAGCCGCGACCTCCCAGCACCCGCCCATTGCCCCTCACTGTTGTAGTAGGGGATAGCCTCCACCATCAATAGTAAGCCCCTATCTCTCCTCTGCCCCCTTCTGCCTCTCACATCCACCCTCGCTCTTCCTCAGATCCGCTGCAATAGTTGGTCACTGTTGTAGGGAATAGCCATGGCCATTGTTGGGCGGTGCTCCTCATCCTTTGTCGCGTCGCTCCTACTTTGTTGCTACGCTACCATGTTACTCGTCGTTGCCCGTTTGCTGGCACCGAGGACTCCCACCTATTCTTCACTTTGAACGTCACATACGGCGACGTAGAGCAACGGTAGCGGCAGCACCACCTACCTCCCCCACCTCCGTCTGTTTACTCTCATCGCCGAGGGAGCCCTCTTGCTCGTCCATGCCTGTCCCAGATAGGCCAGACCAGTTCCAGTTTGCAACAAAAGCATATGGTCATCTTAGCTCTTTCTCTTAATTATGTTCAACGTGCACTGCATGTATAGAGTGCAAATATGAGAAAAAGTGTCTTCCAGATTGATGTGAAAGACTGAAATCCTTGGATTTCGATATTACTGGTTGAAAATCGGTGCAAATAAAATCCCCAATCCTCGTTTAGAGGCTATCTTTCATGTAAGCCAAAGTTAGTGTTCTCCTTGTGAAATAGTGGGATCTCTATTTCAGAATCGGGTTGATCCTAGAGGTACTAGCACTGTATAGTTCGAGCAAAACAAACATAGTGAGGGTGATCCAAACACGGCCCGCCCTTGCGAGAGAATTAAACAAATTACTGATCACATCAGATCTTCTATTTTTTTGGAGGGTGGGAGATGGGGCTTGGGTAGGGGGTTGGCTTGGTTTTGTCTTGCATGCTTGTCCATTCTAGATGATATGTTGTGAAGGTGTAAGTTGAATTAGCTTCTAGGCACAGACAAAACCTCCCAAGCAAGATGCAAGCTAGCATTAAGACTCTTCTAGTGTGAGTAATCTTGAGATAAAGACCCATATTATCTTCTGTAACTTAATTCTAGGTGTAGGACTCTTGCTGTATAATAGGACTCTCCTATATGTAATCAAAGGACTCTAGAGTCCCTACTGTAAAAGGGGTTCTCAGATGTAAGTCTAGTGCCATTGTTATTCACACAATTAATATATATATCCTCTGTTCTGGAAGAACAGAACAGGGGCGTGAGCTCATCACCAGTTCCTGGGTGTGAACGTGTGTTTTCACAAGGGGTGAACGTGAAGTATCTGGTGCTTGCTCTCTTCTGCTAGTACTGAATTTTATAAGATATTGTCTTTAGTGTTGTCTAATATGTATTAGTTATTGAAGATTTTTTTTATCACTGTTAAAGGTGCTCTTGTTGTCTTGGCACCAATTGTAGACTGTAGTTCTACTATTGTGACTAAGTAGCTGATCCAACAATAAATTTTCTTAAATGACCAGGAGGATGCTTGTATCCTCAAGGAAAATGATAGCTGAGGTTGGTTGCATATGATTATTTTTTTAGCCTTCTGATGAAGTAACTCACTGTAGACACGTAATTTTTAGCATTACACTGAGTAAATCCCATCCTGATAAACTCGAAAAGGTGGCGGTCCAGGGGAAACTCCACGGGGTAACCTCTGCTCCGGTCGTAGGTGTACAGACTGCCTCCCTCCAGAATCTAAGCCACCTCTACAACTCCAACTCCAGCTGCCCTCTCACCAACTGGACCCTCAGCTACTGTCGTACGACCCAAATCCAGCTACTCTTCCCTAGCCGCGGTGACCACTGGTGGACCCAAAGGGGGCATCAATCACTCAGCCCATCACACCCAGTGGTCCTCTTCCCAAGCCACACATCTCAGGACCTGCTCATCTCTGCCAAATCGTACCATAGCTGCAAGATAGGGCACGCAAAATAGTCAGAGCACCAGAAAGTCAATGTGTACAACATAACAAAGCAAAGACATATGAAGTGTCAAAATACAACTACAACAACTCGAAACAGGGGGCTCACGGGCCATACGCCCTCCTCTCCGCCTCCAACGCACGACCCGTGGGGGGCATTTGTTGTACCCGGGTGATTTCCCAACAAAATGCCAAGAAATAGGGGTTCGAGAATTTTTCGGAACACCTTTAAGGCACGAGCTACTCGGCCATTTCTATAACTTTGTGGGTCCCTCCAAGGGCCCTAATCAACTTTCCGTGACATGCGGCTAGACAAGCAACTACTTGGGACCAATCCCGATCACTCAACTGCGGGCTTTGCCCGAACTTCACATGGCCCCCCGGGCCAACCCGAGGGTGCTCCAACTCTAAACCATGCCACATGGCACCCAGCAAACAGGCAGGGAGAAAATCCCGAGATGCCTTCCTCCAATCCTTCAAGCTCAAAGGGAGATCCAATTCGGCCAACCACAGGCTTTGCAGGCCTGCAGCACGCGTATACGGCTTACACATGCATGTTCGGTATTTTCCCAAACACCTTATGGGTGCATATATTCCAGCCCTCCTACATCAAACCATGGGCCAACCTGTGGTTTCAGCATGCTAATTGGGTCCTACAATGACCCCCAACAATCTAGGGCCACCCCTGACCCTCATACACATGGCGACGAGCCACTCATTTTTAGCTCTCAGGTCAACCCAAGGCTACCTTGTCAACCCGCCATGTAACGTGACACGTAGCTCGAGGCACAGCCCATGTGCCTAAAGTGCCTCTCCTTACCTCCCATGAGCTCCCATCCTCAGCCTAAGGCCCACCTTGGGGCCCCTCAGCCAGCTAGTCAAGCCGTTCGACAACCTGGGGTGTGTCGGGTATTTACCAATACACCTTGGGAGTGACTACTATAACTCGACGAACAATGCCCCTCACGGGCCCGTCCCAGCACCCCGAAGCCTAGTGTCCCTCAAAGGACACTCTTAGATGATGAAACAAGACCCCCGGGGGCCATCCCTTAGGGTTGCAGCCTGTCTGGGGCCCATTCACCCCAGGGCGCAGCCACGCGCCCCAGGGAGGGCGAACTCCCTGGGGGCCGCGCCCTCTACCTGGTTTGGGGGCCCCATGGCCCCGTCCAATTCCAGTTCGTGCAAATTCTCAGCCCTACGGTGCAATTCGTGTGCAAAAGTTCACTCATCGTACCAGTATGTGGGAGCAACATGCGGAAGCAGCAAAGCGATGGCACGGAGGGTTGGTCCTCAAGTCAACGCACACAAAGCTCCACGTATCCTGCTCCACCTATCCTTTCCTTCTTAGTAAATTAGGAATAAAAATAACTAAAAAAGGGATTTTATGGAGGTGGGGACCACCCCCCTCTTTCCCTAGAAGCCAGCCCGCCTAAACCCCCCCTGACCCCTCACGCTGGTCCACCAAAAAAGGCCTTCGATGACCTGAAGAGCTATCTCCTAAATCCTCCTGTTCTGGCACCCCCGGTCCCGGGTCGGCCTCTGTTGCTCTATGTCTCCACCATGGAAGAATCTGTCGGAGCAGTATTGGCCCAATATGATGATGTCAAGAGGGAACGTGCGGTCTATTATCTGTCCAAACTATTCAATGAGGCTGAACAGAAACACACTACCATGGAAAAGACTTGCACAGCCATTGTCTGGGTCACCCAAAAGCTAAAACACTATTTTCTGGCACATGAGGTAAAGCTCTTGGTGCGAATGGACCCAATTAAATACTTGCTAGAAAAGCCTACATTGACTGAGCATTTGGTGAGGTGTCAAAGTTTCCTTAACCAATTTGACATCACCTACATCAATCAGAAGGCAGTCAAGGGGCACTCTATCGCCGAGCACCTCACCCATCATCCACTCCCTGCTTTTTCCCCTGTCGACGAGAGTTTCCCGGATGAAGAGTTAGGAGCCATTGTAGATGGTGAACCTTCGTGGATTCTTTTCTTCGACAGTGCACTCAATTCCAAGGGTTGTGGAGTTGGAGTCCCTCTCCAGTCTCCGAAAGGTGTTATCACTCCCCGTGCTTGTCAATTAACCTTCCCTGCCATGAATAACATGGCAGAATATGAGGCACTCCTCACGGGCTTAAGAACGGCGCTAGCACTCAGAGTTAAGGAGCTCCGGATTATTGGAGACTCGCATCTTATACTCTGGCAATCCCTCAAAAAGTACCAAACCTGGGACCCAAAACTAAAATCCTACCAAGACCTAGTTAGCAAGGTAGTCCAGTGGTTTAGGAAGCTCACCCTAGTACACACCCCTAGGGCTCAGAACATTCTAGTCGATGCTCTGGCTTCTCTAGCATATTCTTTCCCAATTCCAGGTGAAGAGTTGTAGGCTACTGTCATAGTGCAAAGAATGCACATTCCTTCGTACTCAGATCCTTGCACCCAATAGTTCTCCGAATCCTTTCTTCAAGTCCATGCCATCTCTCACGAGCCCGAAGTCGACCTCGAGGATGACAACCCTTGGTTCTTCGACATTGAGAACTATCTCCGGGATGACTCCTTTCCTGATTATGCTATCACCCCCGATCGACGTGCTATTCATCGAGCCGCAGAGCGCTTCGCCATCATAGGTGGTCTCTTGCATCGTAAATCTCTTAGTGGAGTCTATCTCCACTGCCTCGATGAGACCGAATCTCGTGCAGTTGTTGAAGCTGCGCATTCCAGTGAATGTGGTGGCCATGTAAATGGTCGCATGCATGCCTAGAAACTCCTTCGGCAATACTATTGGCCTACTATGCACGAGGATTGTGCCCATTATGTCCGCCATTGCGCCAAATGCCAACTCCATGCGAACAAGATCCATGCTCCTTCGTCCTCACTCCACCTCTCATAGCTCCCTGACCTTTCGCCATGTGGGCATTCGACGTGGTCGGTCCCCTGGAGGATAGAACCAGAGAGATCCAAAGAAAATCCTTCATCCTTACCGCTACGGAGTACTTCACAAAGTGGGCAGAAGCTGAGGCATTCACAGAAGTCAAAGCATCAACGGTGGTGAAATTCATCAAGCGCAACATCCTCGCCAGGTTCAGCATCCCTTGTGACATCGTCACTGACAACGAACCGCAGTTTACGTCTCAGGAACTCCGCGACATGTGTGGTAAATATGGCATTAATTTGCATCATTCATCTCCATACTACCCACAAGGAAACGGACAAGCTGAAGCTACAAACAAAACTCTCATTAGAATCATCAATTCGGATCGCTTTTGTGGGTCCTGGATCGAGTTAAGCAGTTTACACGTGTTTTTGTTTATCGGACCTTCGGATCCCCGTGTAGGGTAAACTGTTGCATTCTCTGACTCCGGGATGTTACCACAGCATCATGCGTTTTTTAAGGATCGCGGAGAGTATTTTTCCTATTTTTTGGTATTTTTTGAAATTTTTGGATTTTCTTTTATATAAACCCCCTTAAACCGTCTCTCTCTCCCCATTTTCTCATTCTCTTCGTCTCTCTTCTCTTTCTCTCCCCCTCTCCCCCGGGTGGCCGACGGTGGCGGAGGAGGGCGAGACGGTGAGGCGGCGAGGGGAGGAAGGAGGAACGGGTCGAGGATCGAGGGCCGGTGGTGCGATGAAGCTCGGGTGCGCGTTCATGAACTGACGAGGGTTTCATGACGTTTTCTTCATGGATCGGCATCCACAGTGCGTAGAATCTTCGGTGGAGGTAGGGAGATGGACCCCCAACTTGCGTACTTCCATTCCCATGATTTTGGTAGGCTGTGGTGAGCCGAGCGGGCTTATTTGAGCAACTTGGAGAAAATCCAGGTTTTTGGGGAGTGAGCCAGATCTAGTGTTTTAATGCATTATTTCGTGGTTTGATGGCATCAATCGAAGCCTTGGGGCATGGGGAAGAGTTTTCCCTTTGTTTCCCCTTCACCTGGGGGTGAATGGGGTGTGGATTGACGTTTTTGGGCCATTCCCATTGTTCTCGATTTTCCAGAATGAAAATGGTTCTACTAGGAACTGTTTCTAGGTGAAACGGCCCACCTAGTGACTGCTAGCTGACCAAGGAGGGTCGGCAGGTTTTGCGATCGTGCGATTGACCGCCACCTCCAGCGGCGGCCAAGCGGCTGACCATTTTCCTCATGGGGCCGGTGCGACCCCCGAGGGCGAGTCTTGACCATTGTGAGTTTCCTCCCGATTAAGCGGTCATGGAGTGACGGCCTTGTTTCCATTTGCGATCCCAGAGTGACTGTTCTAGGTTGAAATAGCCAGGAGGTGACCGTTCATCCCTTCTCTTACCCCCGTGGTGAGGTGGTCTTGTGGTGGCCGCTTCTACCATCGTGCGGTCTGGCGATAGATTGCCAATCCCTCTTGCGGTTAGGGTGTGACCATATTTTGGTTTTTAAGCCACTCGAGGTCTGGAAGAATAGCAGCCATGTGACTAACCGCTAGGTGACACCTTATGGTTAGGCAATGGACCGCCATCCTTCTCGGCAATCTGGGAGTGACTGCCTAGTTTCTGGAGGCGTCTGGGGCTATGCGGTCCTGGCTGGACTGCTATGCTAGGCTTTGCGGTCCCAGCCAGATCGCCTAGCTCTTGGACAGCCGAGGGAGGGCCGCCTCTTGGTTTTCGTGTTTACCATGCCCGTTTAAGTGTTGTGTTGGCCTCTGGTTGACCCGGTTGTGACCCAGTGGTCGACTTTTGATCTCGTGAATGTCTCGGACACCCCAGGATTCTGTGTCTATGTTTTAGGGTGTCTGGAGGTACCATGTTATCTCGATTAGCGTGCCCATGGGTTTGAGAGTCTGGGTGACTCCATGTGTTCTGAGGTTTTATGTTACACTTGATGGAGCCACCGTGTATCGGTGTGAGTGCGGTGGGGGTTCCCTCACACGTCGTGAGTTCTCCAAAAAGTTATTTCCGAGTGGGCCATGCGTAAGGCCTTAGACTACGAGTCCAGTCACCCAGTCTAATGCTAGAGGTTTCCTACTTTTTCCTGGGATTGGGAATCAGCTTGGTGGCTTGTGAGCTACCTTGAGTCAAAATGACTCAAATACAATGCTCAAAGTAGATAATTGGACCCATATGAAGTGGAGCTCAAGCTCAAACCATTCCCAGGTGTGTGAACGACCCGAGCCAGAGGGAGGTGGGGGTGATGCCTTCATCAGCCTGCCTGGAAAGACTAGTCTATCGAAGACCTACCTCTGGGGCTTCGCTTCTTCCCACAGTGGGGGTTGATGTCGCTTCTCCGAGCAGTTCCTCGACTCTACACTAGGTACAGGTCAGGTCTCTTCTTCTTCAAAGGTGGAGGCCACCGCCCCAAGTAATCTCTGGCGACCCAAAGGAGTGCTTCATGGGCCCTACAGATAATTTCCCATGGCTTGCCCCACTCCTTCCCAGTCCTGGTCAGGAGGAGAGGCCGATGATAGTGCACCGACAGCGGTAGCAGGTTTGTAGGCCGAAGGCCTTGTGCAGACGGCTCAATGATGGCATCTATGGTGTTGGTGATGAGTGTCCTCCGACAACATCAGTGTCGTAAGTACTAGCTGGTACATGGGGGTCACTATCTTGACCCTCTCTTCTTGTCATGCCCTCGCGGGGTGGAAGGTGCTGGGCCTTGCTTCGGCGGGTGAAGGGATCTGGCCCCCCTTGGGGACCCAGACCTATCTGGACTTCGCCGGCCTATGAGCTGGCATATTCTTCGACACTTTGGCCAGGGCAGCAGACATCATCCTATCCTTCATCTTCTCCAATGCTCGAAAGGAGTTCCGCACTGGGACAGTGGGTACAACCCGGTCCGGGATCGCTTCAAATCTTTTTCCATTGAGGTGGACTCGGATGGTCTTGACAATGATAGATTTGCCAGAGTGGGAGATCCGGCCCTTAGGTGCAGTAGTGGTGCAGCTCCTCCAGAGCCTTCTCTTGTGGGACGCCAACCCCTGACAAGATGGGTCGACAGCCTAGTGCACGTGGTGCACATTGCAGCTCAATGTCCCTGCTGGGACAGTCTCAAAAATCTTGGCCGATGATTAGCCAACAGGAGCCTTGGTGGCTCCCTGGGTGGGAGCGCTGATCTCGGCCACGTCGGAAGCTTCCACATCCAGTAGGCTTGCAAAGGCTACCCCAAGGAAGTTGGGGAAGCCCACCATGGGAGGGAAGCTCCCGAAGCAGAGGGGAATGGCCAGGTATCCATTCTAGATGTGGCTTTCGATGAGTTGCTGACTAAAAGTGACTGCCATTCTCGATGTCGAATCGTAGCTCTGCACCTGTGAAATAGAGCAACTAGTATTACAAGAAAGTGGTCGCGGGGCCCTTAATTTCGGCAAAGAGATGAAGGGTGGATTGGTCCCACCAGGCGTGCCAGACTTGTGGATGCACTTTTATTTTAAATCATGATTTTATTGGTTTATTGACAGTTTATTAAGTGTGTGGGCTTGCCAGTCACATATGTGATGATTTGTTCAAGGCTCCGAAGAGTCACAGGTGCGCTCGATTCGACCCAGTCAGACAATTGTGTGATTCTGTTCAGGACCAATACCCATCATACCATAAAGGTTATGACGTTATTAACATCCCCCATATGATGGAAAACCCTTGATTAATTACCGGAACTAAGAGCCCTATAGCCTAAAGTGGTAATATTAATTGCACGAAATGAACGGATGCAAACGAGGTTAAAGCGCGATGCCAGCGCGAACTAGACTATTAATTAATCTAATGCCGTCGGGTCACTATCGAACGCCTGTCGGCCTCTCTTTAATATTCGGGTGACGACCAGATATGGAAACATGAAGAATTGGATTGCTATGATGTGTCAATGTATGCAATCTGAATTTTTAACTGCACAATAACATCTCTCACTCTCCTTGGAAATTGAGTATGAGGAGAGAGAGAAGGGTATGATTGTTTTATTTAAAATCTAGGCCACTGCACATCAATCTCTTTGAGAGGCAAATGCTGTTGCTGCGCCAAAGGGAAGGAGAGCAGGCCCAAGTGCTTTAAATCAAAGAATGGGGTGAGTCCTATTAGGACTCTGATTGTGGATGGTCCCCTGAAGCTTTCCTGCTGTGCCAAGGAGGAGGGAAGGCAACGAATTCTACTGAACCAGAAAATAAAGAAAGAGAGAAACAGAGGGATCAAACCAGAAAAAAAAAGTCCTAATTGGACCCGGACTGCTGGGCTCTTCTTGGGAAAGAGTGCGATTGGAAATCCATCTAGTCTCGGGCCTCCCTCTCATCCTGTTATTCTCTCCCTTTCCTAAATTAATGGGAGATTTAACATATTTCAATAAATTTTGGGGGAAAACTCTTGGCAAGGTTGCTGCATTCTCTCTCCTCACTCAGGTGAGAGCTATGGCCTAATTGGTTAAGTTCTGCTCATGGTCCATGTGGCTCAAACAACTTGACCATTAAGCCTAATGGGCTCGGACCATTAGGCCCATCATGCCCAATTGGCTCGGACCACTTAGTCTATTATGCTTAGCTCATCATAGGTCTATGTAGGCCCAATTTGCCCAATTGGCTCAAACCACTGAGTCCACTATGCTCAATTGGCTCATCATAGATCCAATTAGCCCAATTGGCCCAGACCACCAAGTTCGTTATGTCCAATTAGCCCATTATAGGTCCAATTGGTTGGACTTCTCAGTTCACTATACCCACTTGGTCCATCATAGACCTGATTGGTTGAACTAGTAGACTGATCGTGATGACATGTTGATCCAATGGCTTGATCATGCTCATATGCTGATCCAATGATCGATCTTGATTATGAGCCAATCCAACAGTTGATCGTGATCGTATGTCGAGGTCTGATCGTGGTCATATATGTTGATCCAATGGCTCTATCGTGACAATACGCCGATCCAATGGTAGATCTTGATTATAAGCCGATCCAACGACGAAGCTTGATCATAAGTCGATCCAACGACCAATCTTGATCATGAGTTGATCCAACAGCTGGTCGTGATCATATGCGATCCAACGGCTTGATCGTGATCATATGTTGATCCAACGACTTGAACGTGATCGTTTGCCGATCTAATGGCGCAATCGTGATCATAAGCCGATCCAACAGTAGATCTTGACAATAAGCCGATCCAACAGTAGATCTTGACAATAAGCCGATCGAAAAGCCCATCATGATCATATGCCGATCTAATGGCTTGATCATGGTCTTATGCCAATTCGACGTTCATGGTCATATGCCAATCCGACGGTTCGATCATATGATGATCCGACGACCGATTGTGGTTATACATCGATCCAATGGACCGAATGCAATCATATTAGAGATCCGACAGTCTGTCATGATCATATCTCAATCCGACGGTCTGATCGTGATCATATGACAACCAACGACCGATCGTGGTTACACATTAATCCGATGGACTGATCGTGATGATATGGCGATCTGATGGTCTTTTGTGATCATATCTCAAATCTAACGGTTTGATCATGACTGGAAGCAAATTCAACGATCCAATAGTGGGCAAAAGCAAATCCAACGATCCGATCAAGACCACAAGCAAATTCAATAGTCCGATCGAGATCAGAAGCAAATTTAACCGTCCAATCGAGATCAGAAGTAAATCTAATAGTCCGATCAATATCCCCTCCCCCTCCGACCTCCTCCTCCCCCTCTAGCCTCCCTCCGGAGGAGCGCCGCCCATCGTGTTACTGCTAGTAGCAGCGGCGGAGACAACATCTGGAAGGAGGGGCCCGAGCCCAGGTCAGTACTGGATCACATGCGGAGTCCCAGCCCACCGACCTCCACATCTACCTTGTCTTCCTCTCTCGGCGGCAGAAGCGACGATGACGACGGCGGCTCCATCGACAATGCCAGTGTGGCGACAGTGTCCGACAACCCCCTACGCAAATGGCCCCCCTCCCAGGACACTACCAGCTCAGGCGCAACAGAGGATGATGTCGGGGGCGATGGGAGCATTGGCAGGAAGGAGGAGTGGGCATCGGAGCTGCAGCCTATCCTTGCCAGGCTAGAGGTAGGTCTCATGGGTGGTGACAAGTGCGGCCTGGGAATGGAGGACTGGGAGACCGTGCTCTCCGAGCCGGCGGCCGTGACGGCCTCCCCCGGCCACGACCAGACCTTCCTGAGATGGATCATGGGCGACGTCGACTACCCATCCTCCCTGGGCCTAAAGCAGCAGAGCCACCAGCAAGCGCTGCCGCAGGCATCCCTGGAGTTCGAGGGTGGAGCCAGTGGCAGCGGGGGATTTGGGGTGGTCGATCCAGTCTTTGGCTTCGAGCCCACATTTGGAATCGGCGGCGGAGGGTCGAGTTCCGTGGCCGCCCCTCCTCTGCCTTGTTCTGCTCCGGTTGCTTCCGGTTGGGGGTTTCCTGTCTTGAACAACAATGGCGGCACCAACAATGGCAATAGGGTTCCGCCGATCCCGCCCGGTGCAGTCCCCCTGCCGGGCATCAAAAGCTCACCTTTTGGCAATAACTCCAATCCCAGCCTTGTGTTCTCGTCATCGCCTGCAAGCACCATTCCGCTCCCTCTTTCTATGCCGCCGGACATGCTCTTCCAGGAGCCAGCCGTGGGCGACAAGGCCCATCTCTTCAACCCCAATGCCCTCCTAAACCCGCAGCAGGTGCAACCCCCTCAGAACCCAGCCTTCTTCCTGCCCTTGTCGCCCTACACCCAGCAAGACCACCACCAGCAGCACCTCCTCCTACCCTCTCAACCTAAACGGCATCACTCCATGGTCGACCCCAGCTGCCAGGTGCCCCCGAGGATCACTGCGTCCAACTTCGACCAGGATCTCTTCCTAAGACGGCACCAACAGCCGCAACAACAGCAGCCGCCGCCGCCGCCGCCGAGCTTTGAGAACTTACATGCCCATTCCAACCATAGCCCCCAGTCGAGACAGATGAAACCGAAGCTGCCGGGGGGTGAAGCCACGGCGGCGGCGGCGCAGCAGCAGCAACAGGCACTGGTCGACCAGCTTGTCAAGGCCGCCGAGCTGGTCGAGGCCGGTAATTTCGTTAACGCGCATGGGATATTGGCGCGGCTCAATCACCACCTCTCCCCCATGGGGAAGCCCCTCATCAGGTCCGCTTTCTACTGCAAGGAGGCCCTCCAATGGATCATCACCCACCATTCCAGCAGCACCCCCCTCTCCCCATCGCCGCCTCTGCAGCGGAACCCGTCCCCGTCTGCCTTGTGTTCGCCAGTGGACGTCGTCCTCAAACTTAGCGCCTATAAGGCCTTCTCAGACACATCCCCCATCCTCCAATTTGCCAACTTTACCTGCACCCAGGCCCTCCTAGAAGAATTAAGCGGGTTTGATCGCATCCACATCGTAGATTTCGACATCGGGGTTGGTGGGCACTGGTCTTCCTTCATGCAGGAGCTTGGTCAGAGGCGCTGTGCCGTCACTGCCGCCTCTCCTTCCCTGAGGATAACTGCATTCGTTTCCCTTTCCTCTCACCATCCCTTCGAGCTGGGGCTCACCAGGGAGAACCTCTCCCACTTTGCAAGCGAACTCAACATCCAATTCGAGTTCAACATCCTGAGCTTGGACTCCTTCGACCCGGCGACCCTTCTCAGCATGTCACAAACTGGTGAAGCAATTGCTGTGAACCTACCTGCGGGCTCGGCTTACCCTTCGATCCCGACGCTTCTGCGCCTTGTGAAGCAGCTCGCACCGAAGGTTGTGGTTTCAGTCGACTTTGGGTGTGATCACAGTGACTTCACCTTCTCCCGCCACTTCCTACATGTACTGCAAACCACAACAGTGCTGCTGGACTCTATTGATGCCACGGGCAGCACCCAGGAAGTGGCGAATAAGATCGAACGGTACCTGTTGCAGCCGAGGATCGAGAATTCTGTTATGGGGCGCCACCGTGCAGCTGATAAGGCACTCCCATGGTGGACTCTGTTTGCCTCCGCGGGGTTTGTGTCTGCGTCGTTCAGCAACTTCACCGAGACGCAGGCGGAGTGCCTTCTGAAGAGGCTACAGGTTAGGGGGTTCCATGTGGAGAAGCGCCAGGCTTCACTTCTCCTGTGCTGGCAACGTGTGGGACTGGTCTCTGTGTCTGCGTGGAGGTGCTGAGAAGTTCTGGTTCACAGGCATGTAATCTTTTTTAACTCTTTCATCCTCTTTACTAGCAGAAGGGTGCCACTCAAAATTGTTATCTTTCAGGCTGAATAATTCTCAAACTGTGGCTTCTGTACAGTGGCAATCTTCCTCTGTATCTTCTTCTTTTGCTTTCTCGTCATGCCTGTGGTTCCCCTGATTTGAACTATCATTTCTTTAGAACAGATGTCTCTTAAGTAGATATGCATTCAAAAGAAAAAATGGAAGCTCTCACAGCTCAAGTTACCCTTATGGAAGTTGTTTGTGGTATTGCTAATGTCTTTTGATGTTTATGTGGGAGGCAATACTTGCTTCTGGTTAAGGTTGTTGAACTCTTGAGAAGATGAAATTGAAATTATGAAGTTTAACAACTTTACTCTTTGGTTCCACCTGCACTTTCATGACATGTTATTGCAGGTGTGGCCTATTGCTTGTCTGTGATGTAAGTGCAAGTATTTTGGTTTGATGCATTTTTTTTCTCGTAACGTGTCACATCATGTTAATTTTGAGCATCACTTATTTGATGATGAACTGTTTAGCTTATTCTTATGATTGATAATTTGAAGATGTTTAAGATTCTATGCTTATTTTTTGTTAATTTTTCTGTCGTATCTCTAGTAATTGTACCGCAGAATGTCCCATAATATACTTGACATTCATTATCAAAGGTGAAGATGTACCCATCAACATTTGAATTTGTAATTGTTGTTTCTCTCCATGAAAGAGAGGGGATGATATGTTTCATGCATCTGCGAACTTGCTGTATCATTTTTCTTGTTTATTACAGTTGACACCTGTTGCACTTAACCATAAACTTAGTATTCTCAGCAAAGAGAATTTTCATTTAGTTGATAAACACTGAGATACTTTGTTTGGTTGTGAAGTTGTTTACCTGAAGTCAGACTACCTTGAGCATTTCACAGGCAATCAGGCCAGATCCTCCCTGTTTGTAGGCTTGGGGATGCCTTTTCAATTCACCTCCTTGTTTTTGTAGTAAATAATCCATTAAACCCAGATGACTTAGTCTTGAGAGCTTTGGTATTGGCGCATCAGCACCTTTTGCGTGGATGTCATATGGTATCAACACCAACATGATGATGTATCATGTTTTAGTTGTAGCATAATCAGTTTATTTTAGAGGTTTAAGGTCTTCTTGATAATAGCCCTAATTATATCATAGGATGACTAAGAAGCTGGTCATTTTTGTTCTTGTGCAGTGTGCATGCCTACCACTTGTGTGGATTATTATGTGATACGAGTAAGTTATCATTCTGTTCATGCCACTAGTCTACAGAATCTCAGGCAAGGTGTCCTTGAGATTTGCCTCTCAGACGGTTTATAGTCGATTTACCAGTGAGAGCTGGTTGGAAAAAAATATTCACGTGATACGCTACATTCTTTCATCTGTGGAACAAACATGAGTAGAAGTGATGAATCCTCTTATTATGGATGGTCTCCCTTAGTGTGTTCATGTGCTGTGTGGAACAGTTTTTGTTATGATGTTGCATATAGGTGTAGTTCAAATAGTGGGTTGTGAAGGGACTTTGAGGTGATGCAAATGCCGAATCATTTAGGGCATTATGCACATGCAGCCTTTGTTGGGTTCTTTTTGGGCTATTATTGTCACTGCTGTGCTGATCAGTTGGGAGTTTGTTATTAGATTAATTGTTTTCATGTTTTAGGATCTTGTGCAGGCTTTTTTTTATCTTTTTATTAGAGATAGTGTTTGTTTATTTTTTCCTGGATTTTATCTATCTGCTTACTTCAGTTGATTCTTTAGCCTTTGCTTAGCAAAGTGATGGCCTCTAGGTGACTGCCACTTGGTGTTTAAGTCAGTTTAGAGTTTTTTAGGTCAGTCTAGAGATGATGGTCTTCCTAGGACTGCCACCTTCAAGAGGCAGCCCTGGGAGGACCGCAATCTACAAGTGGCGGCTTCCTGGAAGACCTCCACCTGCCTATTCAAGTCTGTAAGCGGCGGCCCTGCTAAGACTGCCACATGGTTAGGATGTCTGGTAGTGGCCAAGAGGGTGACCGCCACCTGCCCAGAGTGTTCTTTCACGTTGGTTTGGCTTCCGGTTGTCTTGGCTTCAACCCCTTGGTTAGCCCATTGTTCCGTGGGTGTTATGGGCGTCCTATGAGGGCTGCGACCATGTTATAGGGTTTTCGGAAGTGCCTTGATTCTGAGTTGTGTGTCTATGTTATTTTGAGAATTATTTTAAGGATCAATTGGTCTCTGGTCAACCCGGTTGTGACCCAGTGATTAACACGTAACCTTATAAGTGTCTCGGTTATCCCGCGAGGATCGAGATTATGTTTTGGGATGCCTGGAGGTATCATGTTATCTTAATTTACATGCCTATATGAGTTGAGGGCTCAGATGATCTCTCATGTTCCGTGTTTCCTCATTATACAAAATTGAGAGTCTGATGTGCGGCCTAGGGGCCGAGGACTTGTGTTTCACCATGGTCTTTGACTTAGGGACTAAACTAATTGGAGGCATGTTGCTACTTTGTGTGACGATCTTGACCCGAGTCGTGTTAATCAAGGATCATTATTTTAGTAGGTCTAGTTAGCTGTCCTGAGTCTGGTGGCATAGTGCTATCTTCTGATCCAGTACTTGTGACAGGTATGCATTAGCCTATCTGTACTTCAGTGTTTTAAATCTCTATGTCTACTAAGCCTCCACTAGTCGTATTCTGACAACACTTCATGTTGGCACACCTAGGAGTGGTGGCGGGGCAGTTCCCGGTGGAGACAGTTTGTAGGCTGGTTGCCGTGGGCTCCTTTGTCTTGCCGTTAGTGTTTGATGGGAGGGAAAAATTAGCTAGAGGCCTAGCTCAAGGTATTGAGCTTGTGTGTGCACACGTGGTCATAGGCATTGGACCAGTGCCGACGGGCATGACCCTAACTAGTCACTCATTTATTTGGTTACTTGTTACGGTGTCTCAGTTACCGCATTCGAGATGAGTGGGAGATACCTGAGACATAGTGTAAGACATCAGTGGACGCATCTGACTTTTCTTCTAGTGGGAGGGCCCTTCTGTCACATGACACGTAATTCTTGTGACTCGTGTGGTTTCTCGTGCAGCAAGAGCTGCTTCAAGTGGTACTTCGGGTAGTCTGTGTTCTGCTTTACTTGTAGTCAGTGTAGAGTACACGAAGGTGAGGTCGTGTATGTGGTGGTGCTTTAGACCGTGTGGTCTTGACTTGGGTTTGTCTTTGTAGATGAGCCTACACGACTATGATGTCGTGACGTGTTCTAGCAATGTAGCCAGAGTTTCCTCGTATCAGTTTAGTGATTCCCGATTGTGAGTGCAGGGATCTGTGCTTCTTGTCGATTAGGAGTAGTTTAGAGGGCCGATGTTTTATCAGCTGTCACATTTTGTTCAGTATGACTTTCCTCTTTACTTTTACTATTGTTCCTACTCCTGCTATTACTATTCTTGTTGTGGTTACTATTGTTCCCTGCTTTTGTTTCAAGGTAGGGATCGGCGGGACTCCTACTGAGCTAGTGAGACGAGACTCATTCCTGACTGTTCTGGTGTAGTTGTTCTTCCTCGTGCTCTAGAGGTGCGGTTCATGGTTCTTCTCTCACCATTTTTATTATAAAAATATATTTTTATAAAAAATGTCTTATAATGCAACTAAACACCCCATAAATGATTTTCGACCTGAACTCCTCTTCTCGTTAGGTTAATTCGATTCATAATCATATTTTAAAAATAAGCTAAAAACTAACGACAAGATTCGAAAATTCAAATCAAGTCCTGAATAGACTCACACGGTCCTCCACGAACGGCTATCCACGTGGCCGCGCACGTTGGGGTGGGAGCGGGGTGGAGAAGAGAGAGCGACCACAGGACCCACGGAGTCTCGTGGGACCCACGTTTGGTGACCGTTCAGCACAACGCTCTTTTGAAACAGAGTTCAGAGAAATTTCGTTGTTTCCACTGCAAAAAGGGTTAACGACACTTCCAGCAGACGCTCCAATGCCACCGACCTCTCCAACCCCAACGGCTCCTCGTCTCGTTTGAATCCCTCCTCGCCCGAGACGCCCCCCACCAGTCACTCCCGAGCTTCCACGAAGGAGGAGGAAGGAGCAGAAGGTTGCTGAGGTGAACCTTCGACGGTGGTGGTGATCTCGAACGGGTAGCTGCTGATGGACGGGGAGGAGGAGGAGGAGGAGGGACCAAAGCCGCCGCCTTGGCTCCTCTGTCCCGGGGGCTACGAGAGACCCCATGGTGTCTCTGCTCCTTACCCATCCCCACCAGTTCACCATGGCCGACCACGCTTACTGGAAGGCCGGGTATCACCGCGAGTGCATCGTGTGAGTGAGCCACAGACGTAGTCGCCCAGGTGAATTCTCGTGAGGACGTCAAGAAATGCTAACCCGAGGTGATGCGCAGCCAGGGAAGTTGATGGGGACCTGTTTCGGACGCCATGTTGTTTTGCTACGTGGAACTCTCAAGGGGTGCTTGAATGGTAGGATGTGATGCCACTGGTTAACGTTCTGCAGTTCCCCGTTTCCTCCCTTTGATTTAGAAAAAAATTGAAGAGATCCACTTTGTCTTGCTTTCTCTCCGAAGGGAGATTAGTGTTTTACGTGACATGGCTAGTTAACGTTCTGAATTTTTACGTTTCATCTCTTTGATTTTTATTTTTTTAGGAGCTCTAGCTTTGTTTCCAATGGAGATTCGTGAATTCTCAGGTTTGATCAGTTCTTCAGGAAGAATCCGTTTGGCCTTGGAGGCGAGCACACCATCTTTGGCGGTCTCGAAGAATGTATTTGTTTCATTGCCAACTTAAAAACTTGGAGAGGAGGAGATCTCATTCCTTTGCTCTGCGATGCCTACGTGAGGTATGTGGATTCCCTTTTCTAAATAACTCTGCCTTCAGAACGTCCGTGCAGTTACATGGTAATTATATCTTTCTTCTTTCTCCCTGAAAACAATACCAAGGCATGACCTTAGAAGTAGGAACAGAAGCAAAAAAAAAATATTTTTAGGCCTAAATACTTATGTGGCTAATAATATATTTTTTCCCAAAGGAATAGTGGATTGTACGACCAATGCCTCATTGTCTTTTTACATTGAAATCAATCTCTCTCACATCTTAAATCGAAGAATTTTAATATATCCAAAGATGATTAGTGTACATTAGAGGTCACAACGGCTGATGCATATGATATGATACTGAAGTAATACTTTTAGAAACGTCAATCACTGATATTGTTCTGACAATGTGCATGCTAACAACATTTCTTTTAAAAAAGGCCGTTGGATCATAGATCCACAGATCAGTCATATTCGACGCGGTCTAAATCATATGAAAATGTCATGTTTTATAAATAAAACTATTATTTCCGGCATTTAATCGCCGTTCCAGTGTACTGCGTGAACCGCCGACCGCGGCCGTCACATCATCGACCTTGATCCCCTCGCACGCCCGCTGGCGGATAAACCGCAGGGCCTGGGCAACCACCGGTATTACAGATACTGGATGGCAGCCTGGGACAGCTGAACAAAGATTCGTTTAACGTGGTATCGGATACTTTGTTCTTTGATGCGGCCTATAACAGCGTGCTGACAAAGCCTTACCTGGTTAGAAATACGATCACTTTCCATATCAATGCCTATTCGCCTTACTATCTGAAAAAGAATTTTACGGCGACCATCCGGCTGGAAGTAACGACTACAGATGTCAATAATACTACGCATGTATTCGATACGTCGCTGACGATCCGTTATAACAAGGATAGCCTGATCACAGACAGGGATAGCTATCTGTTCAGCAGCGCCTACCGGGTGCAGGTGAAAGTACTGGACCGGCAGACCGATGCTGACTGGAATGTCTGGCAATCCCTGCTGCTGGAGAATGAGCTGCAAAGTTTTCCTGTTTTTGCTTTTGATTGTACCAACGATACGATCCAATCACTGAGCCATGCCGTACTGGATTCTGCTACCACTACGGATGAGCTGCCTGTCAGCTGGTCAAATGTCATCGGCGCAGATCAGTACGACCTGGAATGGACCTATATCGATTCCAGCGCGTTAAACGGGCCACAACAACTGTATGGCAACCCCCTGAGCCCGAGCGCGGCGCTGATCTTCGAAAATAGTTCCAGCAGGGTGACGATCACGGGGACTTCTTATAATATACCGATCTTTTACGACGGGGCCGGTACGCTCTTTTTCAGAGTAAGGCCGGTGCAGCTGCAGGCGGGAGGTGGCAGGACCGAAGGGCATTGGAGCAGCGACAACCAGGCGCCGGCCGGATTTTATTTCAAAGGGCACCAGCGGAACCTGAACTGGCAGTCGACGGCCAGCTATGCTGAAGAAGGAAAGCGAAAGGTGGTACTGCAATATTATGATGGCAGCTTGCGCGGGCGTCAAACGGTGACAAAGGATAATACGACGAATACTACCATTGTCAGCGAGAGCTATTACGATTACCAGGGAAGACCGGTGATCCAGGTACTGCCGGCGCCTACTTTCAGCAATGTCATTCATTATTCCCAGAACTTTAACCTGGGACTGAATGGCAGTGCTTATGACAAGAGTAATTTCGACAGTATTGCCGACCCTTCTCTTTACTGCAATAGTGGTGCAGGCGCAATGAAAACGGATAGTGGCGCTGCACAGTATTATTCTTCTTCGAATCCCGATAAGGATACCGGGATTGCCAAGTTCATCCCGGACGCACAAGGCTATCCGTTTACAGAAGTACAATATTTACAGGATAATACGGGAAGGATCAGCAAGCAAAGCGGCGTGGGCATCAATCACAAGCTGGGCAGCGGGCATGAGACGGAATACTTCTATGGAACGCCAGATCCGCATGAGCTGGAGGCGCTTTTTGGAACAGAGGTAGGGGATGCATCGCATTATTTCAAGACCATGGTGAGGGATGCCAATGGTCAGTTCAGTGTCAGCTATACGGATATGCATGGCAGGACGATCGCAACGGCGCTCGCGGGACTACCTACTTCGAAGTTGGACACGTTGTCTTCTTACAAGGCGCAATATCTTACGGAGACCTTATCGACCCCAGCTTCCAATTCTGTGCATGACCTTGTAATGGAAAGCAAAAAGGGGCTGGTCGTAGCGGTGCCGGGGTGGCACACCTTTCAATATAAGCTGAATCCGGCTTCTCTGCAGATGAAATGCCTAACCAAGGCCTAAAAATCTGTAAAAATAGTCGAAACGATCCTGGTGAAGAGTACAATGCGACTGCAGCATCCACGAGTCGAGGAACTGAAAGATAATCAGGGCAAAGTGTACTCAACTCAGGGGCTATAAAAGCAGTCCGAAACTCTTCTAAAAGGATCCAAAAACTGATAAAGATTCAGCAGGACCCAATACAGATCCGCCAAAAATCCAGGACGTTACACAAACAACCTCATCAAAGAATAGTCAGGCTACACAGGAAGCATCTGATGTTTTAGAGCATGGGATGAAGTGGGCTATTTTAGAAAATCTATCAACTACCACAAAGATTGAGTCATGTTTTCTTTGGATCCTAGGTAGGGCTAAAATGAAGTCTATACTTAAGTCTTGCCATGGACGATCAGGGATGGGGAGAGGGGTATAAAGGCTAGTGTTTTGCTTCACTTGTTTGGCTGAAGCATATGTGCAGCACTGGCCCACTATTTTGGCCACATCCCTCTTGAGACTCGGCCAATAAAATTGTCCCTCAACTAAGGCAATGGTTTTATGCACCCCAAAATGGCCAGCTAGGCCCCCTGCATTTAACTCCCAGACCAATAAATCATGGAGTGAGGTCCATGGTATGCAAAGCTTTGGCACCTTTAAGAGGAACCCATCCTCTAGGATGAAACCCTCATGCTCTTGGATGGATCGGGTAGACAATATGGTGTGTATGTGCCCAAAGTCAGGGTAGTTAGAGTACTCATTCTTGATTCTCTCAAACCCGATGACCTCCACTTGGATAGTGGACAGTAATGATATCCTCCTACTGAGCACATCCATTGTGCGGTTCTCACTCCCCGCTTTGTGTTTAATCACAAAGGTGTAGGACTGGATGTATTCGACCCAGTGGACATGTCAGGCATTCAGCTTTTACTGGGAGTTAAGGTACTTTAAGGACTCATGATCTGAAAAGATGACAAATTCTTTTGGCAATAGGTAGTGCCTCTGTTGCCGAAGCGATTGAACCACGACATAAAACTTCGTAGGTGGAGTATCTCATCCTAGCATCACATAGTTTCTCACTAAAGAAGGCCACTAGGTGTCCTTCTTGACTAAGGATCCCACCTATGCCTGCCCCGAATGCATCACATGTGACTTCGAAGACTTTGGAAAAGTCAGGGAGGCATAAGACCAGAGCTTAGGTCATCCTTTCCTTAAGCTCTTGAATGGCTTTTGAAGCTGATTTGGTCTACACAAAGGTCCCCTTTTTGAGACAATTAGTGATGGGTGCAGTGATGGTGCTGAGTCCTCGGATAAGCCTCCTATAAAATGTAGCCAACCCGTGGAAGCTTTACACCTCATGGAAGGTGTGAGGTTTTGACCAGTCAAGTATAGCTTGGACCTTCTCGGGGTCCATGGAGACGCCCTTGGTAGACACCACAAATCCTAAGAAGATAATGGACTTAGTCATGAAGTGGCACTTTCCTAGGTTGGCGAATAGGCTCTCATGCCGAAGGACGGTGCAAACTTGCCTAAGGTGATCTAGGTGAGCTTCTTGGGACTGACTGTAGATGAGAATGTTGTCAAAATAGACCACAAGAAAAACTCTAATGTAAGGCCGAAGGACCTCCGTCATAAGACACATGAAAGTACTTGGAGCATTTGAAAGCCCAAAAGACATGGCCAGCCATTCATAAAGGCCATCTTTGGTTTTGAAGACTATTTTCCACTCATCTCCTGGCCTAATCCTAACTTGGTGGTAGCCACTCTTAAGGTCGATTTTGGAGAAAATGGTGGCGAGAGAAACATGGTTATTAATAAATCTTGGGTTAATTATATTTTGCGCACTCTGTCTGTATGTGTTGAATGCACTACACTCTGATTGACTTGATCGTTGTAGACATCGTCACGCCACTTCCGAGTTATCTTCCGCGCTCGGGGCGTGACACAACTAATTGGAACCTGTTGTCCAGGTGTCTGGAGGAGCCGGGGTGGCAAGAGAATGGATGAAGTTGACCGAGAAATTACTCGACTTAGTCTCTTGGGTGGAGTCCTACCTTCCATGGCGTCACAGTCGCTTGAGAGCTTCTCGATAGTCAGCTGAAAACTCGAGCCACTCCGGGACATGTTGATAGGGCAGCCCTTGCCCATTTGCTTGAGGACGATCTGGGTGGTTTGGTGCATTTCTGGCAATGCCCAGAGTCTTTTCAATGGCTTCTCGAAGCCTCAGGGTTGCCATAGAGTTTCCCTTAGCATCAATCTACTCCCATTGGATCTGTTCCTAGATTAAGTGTTAAACTTTCTCGCGGGACTCGATCGTGTGGCAGATTCTGGCATGGAAAGGGCAATATTGGGGGTGACTAAAGTCCAATTGAGTGTAGTCTATTGGTGGCTCACAGGCCATGATCTGTCCCCTCTGAACGAGGACATCGAAGAGCCGCTTGGTCCTTTCCCTTGGAAAGCAGAGAGGCGTACGGTCATGCCAGGGTCTCCACCCCTGATACCACAATGAGTGCTCACCTTGGCTGGTACTGGGTTCATCTGTTTCAACATCAGAGGGGGAGAATGCGGCCATCATGTGAATCACATTAGCTGAATAGTGAATCACGTGCACTGTCTTGGCAGGTCTGGACCACGCATGTGATTGCGGGGGATCGACAAAACCGCTCTTCATTTTGATAAGGCCATCTCGGATCAGCTTCTGTGCCTGAGTCTTGAAGACGTAACAATCTTCAAGTGGATGCCCCAACATGCAATGATATGAGCAGTAGTTAGGGTCATCAGCTTTCTAGACATCATCTGGCTTGCGAGCTTCTGGCAGCTCGATAATCTTTTGAGCCATGCAGAGGTCAAACAGCATCTTCATGTGTTCCTTCTTGAAGGAGAATGGCATCCTCATGCGCTCTGAAAAGGAAGGAGTAGCTGGCTTGTCCATCGACTTCTTATCAGAGCCACTTGACTCACCCTCCTTACTTGCTTTGGCGGTGGGGGTAAACTCAATGATGTTCACCTCTTTACTAGGTTGGCATTCTCACGTCTGTTTACCCTTCGCTGAAGTATAGCTCAGGTTATCGGTGAAGAACATCTGTATTTCGACGACTGTTGAGTTGAGCTGGTCGAAGCCTTTAATGTTGGTGCCGAGAAGCTTTTCGCTAACCTCGATTGTCAAGCCTTTATGGCATATAGTAATGGCGTCCTTTTGGGCTGGCAGGTTAATGCACCTCATACTGAAGTCTCACCATTTCTTGATGAAGTCAAGGGCACTCTCACCCTTCTTCTGCCTGAGAGAGCAAAGCTCTGACAGGAAAATCTTACGCTCGTCCGTCTGGAAGTGGTCGAGGAATTTCTTCTAGAGGTCGGTCCAGTCGACCACAAAGTTAGGCTTCAGGTGGGAATACCATTGGAAGGAAGTCCCTGTGAGTGAGGTGGCAAAGTAGCAGAGGAGGTATGACTCATCCAATGCTAGCTCGTCCATGGCCATGATGTAATAGGCCAAGTGCTCATGTGGAGACCCTTGCCCGTTGAATTTCTGCAACATCGGGGGCTTGGCGTACTCCGGGGGAAGCTATTTCAACTGATGATGCCCCCCACCCCCACAAGTCCATTGGGACCAGCGCCCATCCTAGGGATCGAACCATATGCTTCCCTATGCTCAGCCCCAATCAAGGGACCCACCATGTTATGGGCTTCGCCTGCTAGCAAAGACCCAACCCACCTAGGATAGCTTGTTGACGGGATATTCACATGCCAAGTGTCGAAAGAGGCACACTTCCCCAAAAACTCATTCTTCCTCGATCCTTTTGATCCCTTCTTTTGGGAACTCTCGAGGCCATCATTCCCACTTCCACCCAGCAAAAGTATCAGTCCCTTCACTCCGACCTTTGTGGGTAACATAAGGATGGCACAAATCCCTCCCCCGCATACACCTACCCTTAGGAGCATGAGACCCATATGGATCACAATGCATGTAATCATGAGTCCAAAGGGTAAGGAAGTTAGCAAGTTCGGATGTCCAGGTCCTCCCGTCCCAATTGAATCTCTACATAATAGATACACACATGGATGTCCTGGTCCCCCGACATTTGTCCAACTTTTACATGATAGGTCCACACATGGGTGTCCTGGCCCCCCAACACTTGTCACACCCATGCATAATAGGCTCATATATGGATGTCCTGGTCCTCCTACACTAGTCAAGATTGGTAGGAACCCCATGCATGATAGGTCCAAGTTTCGTTGTCCGTCCCACCCGTACATACCATGTGTCTCCATTCCCTAGCATCCCTAAATTCCATACATCGCAAGCGCATAGAGTAGGGTAATGGGACTTGAAAGCAGTAGGAAAATACTGCTAGGTGCCACTCTAAAGTCCAAGTAGGCAACTCGATGATGGTGAGAATGGGGTGGCTCTTCCTCGGGGCCGCCTCCCCATTGAGGCACGATGGTCTAGGCCTCTCCCAGTTCTAAGGTGATTTGGTAACACTGGTTATGGGCTGGACCTGCTAGAAGGCTATGGAGTTCATCCCACCTTCAATGTGGCGGGTCTAGCACCCCACAAGGGCCCCGCGGTGGACCCTTGTGACAGTCTTGAGCCTACTCCTACCTTTGCGAGAGACACCCCCGGTGAGCATCCACCTTGCAGCCTGAGCGACTGACGTGAGCAGGTGGAGGTGATACTAGATGAGTAGAGCACCACCACTAGGAATAGGGTGCACCAGCGCTAAATTATGAGGTGGAAGAGCCGTCCTCCGACCGAAGACATGGGGTTGAGCTGGGAGGATCTGCGGCGCTGGACCCAGGTGTTGATGTTTATGTTACCCCACCCCCTAAACTAACTATGCATCATATGAACATGAAAGGATGAAAGTATGAACAAAGGGGGGTAAATAGATATGAAAACTAGCCGTGATCGCCACCAAGGTTACAGCAACGCCAAGAGATGAAGAGATGAAGGGAAGGACGCCGTGTACCTTGGAAAAGAAAGAAGACTTCATCGCGCTTAAGGAATGGGGTGCGGGGAACTTGTGGGATCAACCTCCTTTCCTTCCAGCCGGCTTGAGGAAGAGGACCTCACGTTCTATTCATGCTTCTCCTGCAAAACAAATATCAACCACAAAGGAGAAAAACCCATTAGTAACATGTAAGTGTAGCATCAATCCTGTAGTGATAAAATAGGGGTCGAAATTGAGGGAGAATGCATCGGGGGGAGATTTTTTACCCCTGTGAAAGGGTGTAAAAGATAGGTGTGTGTATTGTGATGATATAGAAACAAAAAGAAAGAGAAATAATGCAGCACAACTGCAGGTATATGTCATGTAAAATGGAGAAAAGTGAAAGTATAGAAAGGTGCAGAAAACTGTGATGATTTATCCATGGGTCGACACTTTTTACCTGGGTCCTATTTTTGATAGCAGGACAGAACCTTGCGTGAAAAAGGTCGACACCATGGGTCGACACTCTTTCACTGGGTCAAAAAGGTCGACCCCATGGGTCGACACTTTTTGACTGGGTCCTGAATTTGTTCACAGGACAGAACACCTTGGGAAAAAGGTCGACCTTTGTAGGTCAACACTTTTTCTGGGCGACCCAAAATAGGTTTGCCGGATTGGTTTCGAACTTCGGTTTCTTGGGCCCGATTGGCTTGGGGTTTTACCCTAATGCCCTTAGGGTTATACTCTACTATTAGAAGTGCATTTGAGAGGGTTTTAACATGGGTATTATGGTCTCTTCTTGGTGTTTTCTATAGGGCATATACAAGCTGCGATTTTCATTGTATGAACACTATTGGGGCTAATACTTTCCATTTGCTGCAGGAGAGGAAGAACGAGAGAAGAGGAGGCGACTTCAACGTAAAATCTGATCTACTTCCGTCAAGATTTGAAGCTCGCTGATGAAGAGAGTTGCAAGCGGAATGAAGCGACGAATCTGAGGACGTCTTCATCGCAAGCAAAGGTTCACATCGACTTGAAGGGAAGAAGAAGAAGAACGTAAAGGAGGGGTACGTACCATCAAGGCAAAGGAGAAAGAAGCCACTGGAGATCATCTACCATGTGCCTGACCCTTGATTGGGAAGCCGCGACTACTGTTCTCCCCGGTCTACAAGTTTGGGCGTTTCTATCTCAAGCCGGCTACCTTCACTCTACAACTCATCTCTCCAGCGCACCCTACCTACTGGTTGAAGGGAGTTGTGGGACATTCATGGGAGAAATATATATACAACTGTTTTCATTCATTTGTAATGTCCTTTTTAACCAAAGTACAGTTATGCAGTATATTGATTGATCTTTTCTTAATGTGTGCAGGCTTGATTGGCGCTGGGATTTGAACGAACAAACTCGGATCCTCAAGGAGGACGACTGACTACTCCAACCAACTGTGGATAACATCTTCTCCAACCTAGGCTTCAAGAAAGATCCTTTTACGGCTATTGGAAAATCAAGGGGATATTTCTACATCCTATCTTTGTTTACTCTCTTGTGTGCTTCATAGTTTATCACATTCTGCATATTGTTGTGGGCATTCATTGTATATCGTTTGTGATTGTTAAACTCGATACATCATTGTGTGTGGATGGAGCTACGTCTCCGTGTGGTCTAAGTGTCTTGGGTGTATTCCCCGACGTGTGTGTGTGTCTACTATAGTGGCAGCGTATCGGGGCTTGTCCCCGTGTGTGGACATTGCTGCGGAAGCAACATGTATGGTTGGGGTTCATCTCCGTGTTGCTACATTTGTAGCGTGGAGTGAAGCCTCACCTGGTTCGGTGAGGGGTGGGACGTATGGAGCCCGTCGTGGTCCCGAACCACCTAAAAACTATTGTGCCTTATGTGATTGCCTGTGTGATTATCCTTATCTTCGATCTCCATTCATAGGTTCACTATATAGGTTTTTAATTCACTACACTATCACACATTGCCACCTCTGCTATCCATGTTTGATTTGAATTGAATCGTTATTAGCATTGTTAAGCCGTGTGGGATCGGTAAGATTGAGAGAACCTTTAGATCTCACGTCTACTTAGGCTAATCAACGTAGTTAGTTTTAATTCCGTTGTAATTAGTTGGAGTTATTTTTAAAATCCACCATCTCGACAAGGGGACAATTCAACCCCCCTTCTTGTCCGCCATCTCTCTGGGCCAACAATTGGTATCAGAGCCTCCCGATGCCCGATCGCAGGAATAGACAAACCCACAAAGGATGCTATAAGAATTGGTGGTTATTTCCCCAGGGTGCCATCCATAGTAATGGAGGATAGATGCGATGAAGGGATAGATCGAAACATAGAAGCCCGCTTGAAAGGAGGCCACCGGAATCATGATGCCCCCGACGGGATAATTCATTATCTCATCTCCCACAGATGGGAAGATGATGTCATACTTAGGGGGAATCTGGAAAGCTCCCCGCAGGCCGTGGATGACCATGTAGGACATCATCGGTGGAGAACTGGGCCGACTAGTGTCGGCACCCGAAGTGCTCGGCACGGCACCTCAGCCACGAGGCGCTTCTTCAGTAGAAGAAGAACTGGCTCGAGAGACTCTACACAGAGGCATAACTATAGAAGATGAAAGACAAGGAAGAAAGAGGGATCCTCACCAAGTTAGAGGAAGAAGACACCTACGACGAGCACTGCAACTAGCAAGATGTAGATGGAGACTGCGAGGAGACCGCACAGTCACCTTTATAACCGCCCATGACAAGCCGGAGCCACTCTTCGCGGGGCAGGTGAAAGGACGTCTGCTACAGTGTCAGGCGACCTTTCGGAGCCCACGCTCCCAGAACCAGACAAGACTTAGGTCATCATTACCCGCGTGGCCGCTGCCACCGTCAAAAGCACCTTGGGCGTCAAGCCAGCTTCGACGCTTCCAACACCTATGATACGAGGAGTCCAACTTTGGACCTTGCACTCCACAAGAGACCCTCTCCTAATCGACTCTCATCCCCCTACGTAGTGCTCGGCGACTGAGAGTAGGGGGCAAGTGAGGAGGGTAAATCTGGTATGGCCCAGATTCGGCACGATAACAACAGGCCCCCTGGGAATCAAGCGCTATAAGCCCTCCCAAGAGGCAAGCGCGCACGCTCGACCCAATAAGAAGGAGCCTAGCCCAGAAGGACATCGGATTCGACAATGCGTGATGGCCGCAGCCCAAGTGCAGTTATCACCGGAAGACTTTTCGGCGACCGATCGTTGCCCCCACGACGTTGGCCTCGATCCCATAACGGGCGAGCACACCCTATGAGCACCGTAAGACTCACCCCGAGACCAGCCAACACCTGGGGAATCGGCCTCCAACGGGAAATTCCCACCATGATAGTGGAGAAACATTACTCCGCTACAGAGGCCCTTCCCTATCAAGGGAAGAGGTTCCTCGGGCCAGGACAACCCCATATAAAAGGGAGATCGATAGAGGAAAAGTGCATGGTGGTTCATTCCGCTATTACGCTTTCTCAGAGGATAGAGCTTCTAGCCCTGCTACACAAGGAGAAGAAGGGAGCGACTGTCTACACTCCGAGATGATTCTTTCCCGGTGACCTTACCACCCAGTGGGCACTCCTTAAGTAACCTCTTGGACCGGCAAGCTCTCATTTGGAATACCCTCACTGGCTCTTCATCGCCTACGATGATCTCTCTCTCTCTCCCTCTTGCTCTTCTCTGAACTTCATTATCTCGTTGCTGACTTAAGCATCGGAGGGTGGTCCCCTGGGGTAACACCCGGAACTCCTTTTGACGCCTCTTTGGTTTCTTGGTGCTTGCAGACTTCCACGGGCATGAGATAATTTTCCCAACAAATAAATAGAGAAGGTGGTACGTGGCCTAGGAACCATTTTCCTGCCGCTATAATTTTCAATAATTTTTTTACAGAGGTAACAATGGCACCTCATGACACAGTCTACTTTTCTTCATAGAAAAGAGACCTGATTTCTCAGTGACTAATGTCATTGCTCTGTCAAATCCTTTCCTAATCCATTGCCACCTCAGCCCCCCATCTAGGAAACCACCCTGGAATCTCTCCTCCCATCCACAAACTCAGCCCCCACTATCTCTCTCACCCATCCAGATCTGGCCGCACCCTCCCTTCTTGCCCACAGCAACCCTAGTTCGCCCCCAGCCTCATCCCCAATTCCCAGCCCACCTAGGCACCTTCCCAAGCCCTCTCCACGTCCTCTCTTCCTCCAGGAAGCCCCACGGCACTCCAGCAACTCTCCTCTGTCACCCATCATCTAAGTTGCAGATCGACGCCGGCACCTTCTACAGATTCACGGGCAAAACCTGAGCGCCTATTTTAGACATCCTCCTGTCATCCTCAGAGTGATTCCGGTCGTGCCCTTCCTTGGGTTTGATCCTATCCAAGTCTACTTCGCAACACGACAAGTTTCACCCTGATCTGACGTCGATAATGACTGGGGCGCTCGTTTCTGTGGGACTACGCTGAACCTATGAAGCCCAGTTCGCACAGAATGCGAACACAAGTTGCAGAATCTGCCACGCCCACCCTACTGCACTACCGCCCAAACCCTTCCTCGTGGACGTCCCTCTCTGCATCCCCGACACCTTCCCACTAGTTTGGACACGATTGAAGCCCCAGGTAAGCCGTACCATCCTGTGCTGTGGGATTACGCCTATCTGCAAACCTATTTTCCAGAGCCTCAGTCCAGAGACAACCACGCTCAGATCGGTGATCAGATGCTGCTCATATTTTGATGTTATGTAGAGGCTCACGTCTGGCATCGACTCACATTGATCTCACGTCGTTCTGATCCCTGTGGTGAGAGCAACTGCGTAGGCCTATTCTGCAGGGCAGATTCATGCAGGTTGTCTTCCTCGGCCTGCCCCGCCATCCAGTGACTCCTGAATGACCTCAAACTTTCAGGAGTGCTTTTGCACGTCATCCACACCATGTGGGCACCAACGACATTGCCATCTGACCCCCGAGCATGAAGTTACAGTAAAATCTCTTCAGTTCTGTCCAGTAGGACAGACACAGGACAGCAGTCCCATTTTCCCTTCCCCGTGCTCCCCACTCATGCGTAAGGGTAGTTTTGTATTGATTATTCCAAGCCCCATGGTCCCCTCCCTAAGTGGAGAGTAGTGCCATAAGGCTGTACACACAGGTTCACACCAGAAGCCACCATCGACGTCCCCATGTGCGTTCCCGTCTCGCGTCAAATTGGTATCCGAGCAAGTTCCCAGCTTGTTCCTACAAGCCAGGTCCTGGAGAGGATGATATGAGATCCCATCCGGTGATCTCTACAGCAGCCCTACCAAATGGCATCCCCACCGTGCTATCCATCCATGAGATGGAACCCAGGAATTGGATCTCTCAGGACATCGTCGATGCCCTAACCAAGACTAGTCAGATTATACGCGATGGAGATCAAGTCCTTGTAGAGTTCGAAACGTGGATCGATCGGGTTCCCTACTTCAATGGTGCATGGTGCCACATTAGCACATTAGCCGGTCCTTGCATATTCCTTGGGGGGCCTTGGCTGAATGAGAGGCATGCAATTATCGACCCGGAGTGGCAGGCTTGCAGAGGGCATCATCCGCATGTACCAGAGGTCTTCACAATGTGCAACATGATGCCCCCTCCACCAATGAAACTCGAAGTCTCAACGATTGAGTCACCGCCGGAGCCGGAGCCTATACCGGAGGAGATCTACAAGCTAGACCCGGAGTTGACTGCCCGGTACAAAGAGCAAGAGCTCAAGTGGGCAGATTCGGCTCTGACACTCATCGACCCAGATTTGGTCATCAACATGCAAGAACTGGCCACTCAAGAGCATGACGCCCCCAACGCCGACTTGGTTGCTATTGTGGCTCCATTGGGCCATCCTGACACCCTTCACCCACCGCCGGTGCTGCCCCATGATGATCCCGTGTGGCACGAGTTTTGCATGGCCTATGAGAAGCGTCGTCCTACCATTTCCCACTTGATCAATCGCCCCAAACCTTGGTCATACCCACCGGTGATTGCCTCCTTCGTGCTACCCCACTTCAAGATTCGAGGTCGAATCTTTTCTAACCGGGGAGGTATGATGAGGACATCAAAGTGGGGACTCAGTGGCCCAATTTTTTTGGGTGGAGAGGTCGCTCCCATCACATGGCCCATTAGACCTGGCCCATCTAATTTTAGATTTTTCTCTTTTAATTATGATGTAATTTCTTTCTTATTAGAATTTAGTTCTTAGTGGGTCAGTTAATTGGTCCCAAAAGGCCAAGTTACCTAGTGGGTCTAGTTAAAGGTCATAGGTTCCTTATTGTTACCCCCAGGATAGCGGGGTCTTTTTTCATTTGTTAGACATAAATTATGTCTTTGTAACCCCCGAACTTGGTGGTTAAACTCTACTGCGGTCCTATAAATAGGGGACCAAGGACTCTCATTTAGGTAGAGAATTATTGAATGAAAAAATGATTGTGTCAAGAAAATCCCCTGGATTTCTCTCTCTCTCCACTCCCAAATTCGCATCCCTCTCTCTCTCTCTCCCTCTCTCTTGGTCACAGCCCTCTCTCTCCTCCCTTCCCAAAACCTCCTTGCCACATCTGCAAAAAAAATCTCCTTCCTTAATCCCCTTCCTATTTTCTCTTCTTAAATCCTCCCCCTCCTATTATCTTGCCAAATCAAATTCTCTCCCTCTCTCAAAAATTTAAAACGTTCCTAATTTCTCTCCTCCCTCCTTGGGCTGTGCGCCCCTTCCTCCTCCCTTCCCACTTGCCACCTCATTCCCCTTATTCATCTCCTACAAAATCTCCCACTTTCCCACCACCACTTCCCTAATCTAGCTCCACCTTCTTTATCCCCTTCCAAATCCCTAATCTAATTAAATCTCAACCACCCAATTCTTTCCTATTATCCTCTCCCTCCTAAAATCCCTCCATCACATTAGGAAAAATTATCAAAAGTCAATTTTCTTTCTCCCACCCAACTCCTAGCCGCGCCCCCCCTTTCCACCCCACCCTAGTTCGCAACCCCCATACCCCAAACCCTAGTTCGCACCCCCCAAACCCCCACACCCCAGCCACCTCCAGCCACCCTTCCTCTCTGCAACCCATGCCCCATCCCCTTGTAGGTACGTCCACGGTAGCCCCGGCATCCCTCGGCATCATCCTCGTCATCGACGTTGAAGATCTCTCTATTCTACTGCTTACAGACTTGTAGCAAAACCCTTGGCAGAGCTTGCAGCATCCACACTGCCGCCTACAGTGCGAATCTGCCCGATCCCCCTTCTGTGGGTTTGTTCATCTACGAGTCCTTTTCGTAGCAGAGGTGGTTTCATCCCGTTTTGACGTCAGCACCGGTCGTGGCATTTGTTCTTCCACGAATGTGCAGATCAGGCGCAACCCAGTCTACCTAGACTGTGCACCCGACTTGGAGTTCATACCACGCCCAACCTGTTCATTTTAGGACTGAGACGTCTTCATAGAAGTTGTGCCCCTCGACGACGTAAAACCAACCCAGGTGGTTTCGTCGCATTTCGACTTCCGTGCAGAAAGTTTCACCATGGCCATCACACCCCTGTCCGGTTGCTCACCGAGGAACCTGAGGCTTGCTACTTCTGCGACCACACCCGGTTCGGTGATCCAATGTCTGCCATCTCTTGAGGGTACGTATACCTCCCTGTCTTCTATCCCACCAAGTTGGTCCCACCTCATTTGGAGTTCTACAGCAAGCATACCGGCGACTGCACCACGACTGCATAACCTTGTCCTACGAGACAGAATCGCGTAGGTCCACTTCTTCGGCTGACTCCGCCTTCCAGCGACCTTGGACTGACATCATCTTTTCAGGAACACACCAGCACTCCCCTGGCTTCATCTGAGCGCTGATGGCACTCCATTCAGACGTCCGTGCTCAGTGTACCGTATAGGATGATCGACATCATCCTAACAGGCCTGTTCGCAGATCGGCACCTCAGTGTTCCCCTCCCCTTGCTCCCCCCCTCCTGTGTGAGGGTAGTGTTGTACCTTTTACCCCATCCCCGAGTTTCCCCTTCCTGCGTGGAGTGTAGTGACATAAAGCTGTACTCACAGGTTCACACCGGACGCCGCCGTCGACATTCCTATGCTCGCGCTCGTCCCGCATCAGGTATGTTGCCTGATATTCAGCACTTCTTGAAGAAGAGAACTTTTATAAGCTTTCTGTCAATTTATCTATCAAAATTAGTGCAAAAGCACAATTGAAAAAAAAATTAAGAAAAAAGTACTATGAAAAATGTCCCAAATCTTAGTAACCGGCCTTCCCATTGGAGAACTCCCCCCTTGTGTCCGGTGCTCTCTCCCCATGTGCCCGTAGTCGCGGTCCCCTTCCTCCGGCGATGGAGTGGTGGCGGCGGCGGCGATGAGGCGGGCACGGAAGTATTGTTCTCGTGGCAAGGGGCATGGAGATCAAAGCTTTTCAAGCGAGATTTTGAGATCGGCGGTGATCCGACAGCTTCCGGGCTTCCTTGAGGTAGGGGGATAGATCCCCATACTCTTTCTCGATTTCCTCATGTTTTGTAGGCCGAGGAGAGGTCGAGAGGGGCATTTTTGAGCCGGGAGGGTGAAAATGCATGTTTTGGGGTTGAGCGCCGGATCTCCCGTTTCATGAGATTTTTTACCGATCTAAGGGTGTAGAATCATGCTAGGAGGATTGGGGATGGATTCCCCTTTGTTTCCCCATCATTAGGTGATGATCAAGGCGTGGATCAGAGTTTTTGGCTTTTTTCGCCAGTTTCACGCTTGGGTGAGCCTTGCAGCCCTTCCAGGGACCGCTAGGCTTCCTTGGTGGCCCTCAGGAGGTCGCTAAGTAACTCTGAGTGTCGGCAGGACTTAGTAGTCCATCCGGGACCGCTAGGCTCAGGGTGGCGGTCATACGATAGATCGCTACCCTTGGACTAACGGTCGATGGACGATCGTTTCTCCAGTTTGATTGGAGCACCCTCGAGGTGTGTATTTTTGACTGTTGGGAGCCACGTGCTGGCTAGCGGTTAGGGCATGACTGTTTCTGGTTGCCTTGCGGTATGATGAGGACCTTTTGGCTGGGGTTAATGGCCTGGCGATAGACCATTTGGCCCCTTGTGGCTCACTCCCTTGCGGTCACATCTTGACCATTTGGCTGAGCCTGGCAGTCTCAGGGAGACTGCTAGGCCCACCTTGCGGTCTAGAGGGGACCGCTAGGCTGAGGAGCTGTCTTGAGTGGACCGCCGCTTCATTTTCTTTCGATCGATGATTTCTGTGAGTCGAGTCTCACCTTTAGTGACCTGTCCACTAGTCGTAGCTTTCCTATGCATGCAGGTGTGGACCCACTTGGGAGTGGTGGATAGAGTGACCTGGAGAGACGTTTGTTATGCTGGTTACCATAGGCCCCCCACGCACAGTCGAGTCCGGGCTTTGAGGGAAGAACCAGCTAGAGAGCCTGACCTAGGGTGGATGGTCTCTGTGTGCACACGTGGTTGGGGACATCGGACCTACGCTGACGAGCGCGACCCCAGCAAGTCCTTGTTCATGGTACTTGTGAGCGTGTCTCAGTCTCCGCCTGGGGCATGTAGGGAGACACTTGGGCGCGGTGTAAGATGTCAGGGGACACAACCAGTCTTGCTTCTAGTGGGTAGTGCTCATGTCCTCTGGTAGGTACGGACTTGTCAGACCGAGGTCGGTTTGTATGGCACGGCTAGTTGTAGAGAATTTTTTTATTTATTTATTACTACTTGTTGATTCTGTCGTACTTTTGTTAGTGAGTGTTGCTTTCCGTGCTTGCACGCGCCTTGTCGTCTTATTTTCTCGTGCGAGGCGGGGGTCCGCGGGATCCCTACTGAGCCTATGAAATGAGACTCACCCCTATATTTTTAGGTGAGGCGGGTTCATTGGGAGGCGCATCCGAGGTTCTGCGTAGTTCTTTCGGCCAAGGTTAGTTGTAAATTTCCAGAGCCAAGGTATGCCCCGTGTACTTGTACTTTTCTTTCTATTGACTGTACTTAATTATGGACATGAGATACTCTGGACCTTGTAGTTATTTAGTTATTTATTTAATTTTTTGCCTTATTATCACGCTGGGCCTCAGAAGCACTCCTCAGAAGCCTCACCTCACTTGAAACCATGGAAAATGCAGGGAATGAGCCTCATAACAAAAGGCTCAGTAGGGATCACTCGGACCCCTACCTCGTAAAATGAGAAACTACGCGGGAAGCAGCTAAAGCGGGAACTAGCAAGACATAGAATGGAGAGCAACAAGAATAAATAAATGGGAAAGCTCAACTATGTCTAGTACCGACCACATGGCATGAAAGTCGAGGCAACACGGTAGAAAACCAAGAGTCACTACTTGACAAAGATAAGAGTACCTCCCACTAGAAGTAAGGCCGGATGCGTCTCCTGGCGTCTTAGACCACACCTCAAGTGTCCCCCTTGTCGCCCCTGGCGGAACGGGGACACCGTACAAGTAACCACTGAACAAGGACTGGTCGGGATCATGCTCGTCAGCGCGGGTCCGCTGCCCCCTACCACGTGTGCACATACAGACCATGCGTCCTAGGTCAGGCCCTCTGACTGATTTTCCTCTCAGTCAGACTCTGGTTGCAAGACGTGGGGCCCTACGGTAACTAGCCTAAAAATCATCTCTCTCGGGGTAGCCTCGCCACCACTCCCTGGTGGGACCACACGCGTGTCGGAAGGCTATGACTAGTGGAGGGTCGCTGAAGAGTAGACTCTTTAGCCAACAGAAATCAATGCCTAAACCGTACGAGGCACAAGGATAGCTCCTCGTACTGACACTGACTCACGGTGACGCTAGCCGAGAATACACCACTTCCCGGGACCCCACGGCACCCACACACAAACCCCACATGATGCCTAGCATCAGTCAGACAGTAGGTTAGCATGTGGATCGAGGTCTACTCACCCGGATTTGAATCGACAAGAAACGAACTCTGGTCGGATAGAACACAGGTGGCGGTCCACTTTGGACCGTCCCAGGGCAAAGGCAGTCAGATGCTGGACCGCCCCAAAGGGAGGCGATCCTCTCTGGACCGCATGAGAAGGGAGAGAAACGGTCTCCTATAGACCGTTTAAAATAAAAGCGGTCCACTCCTGGGCCACCCCACGATGTAAACGGTCTCCTTGGGGTCGCAACGCCATGGAACTGTGAGAAGGGTGAAACGGTCACCTTCGTGACGATTGGGACTTAAAACGGTCTCCCATGGGACCGCAAAGCGGGTTTAAACGGTCATCCCATGACTGCCACTCCCAAAATCTTTTCAACGGTCGGAAGACAACGGTCAGAGCCTCGGGAGTCGCACTAGCTCCACGAGGGTAGCGGTCGGCCACCTGGCCGCCACTGGGCCTTGGCGGTCCATTGCACGACCACCAAGCCCTGCCGACACTTGGGGTGAGAAAACGGCCCACCTAGGGCCGCCTCTAATAGAAACGGTTCCTAGAATGACCGTTTTCATTTCGAAAAATTAAGAACGTCGGGAATGGCCCAAAAACGTCATTCCACACCCCATTCACCCCCAGGTGAAGGGGAAACTCTTTCCCATGCCCCAAAGCATCGTTTGGTGCCATCAAACCACAACATAGCGCGATAAAACTCTAGATCCGTGCTCAATCCCAAAGCATGGATTTCCCTTCCCGACTCGAAATAACCCTCTCTCGACCTCCTCTCGGCCTAGAAATCGTGGGAAAGGAAATAGATGAGCTAAGGATTCGTCACCCTACCTCAAGGTCGCTCAAAACATGATGGATTTTCGCCGATCTATAAAGAACCACTTGAAATCACGAAATCCCACGAAGCTCCCACGAACCACGAATGTCGCCTTCACCGCCGCACCGTCACCATTTCATGTTTTCGTGTTGTTGTGGTTAGTGTTCGAGGTTTGGCTGATACTTGGAGAGCGTAGCCAGCGTTTGGGTTGTTCTTCCCTTTTTCCCTTGTTAGCTCCTTAAATTTTGAGGATGAAATTTCTAAAAGGAGGGGAGGATGTAATGCTTTGAATCCTTCGGATCGGAATCAGAGAGTTTTTGGAACGCTTTCGTGGGTCCTGAATTGTGTTTCATGATCCACGCGAGTTTTTCCCTGTATATCTCAAGTGACATTGCTTCGCCCCTCTGGCGGTGGCTTATGCCTCTTGTTGGCAATGAGACAATTTTGCATGATAATATCACCACTAGGCTTTGGTCCTTCCTGAATACGTGCAACATCCGCTCGCCTTTTGGTTTTATATCGCTCTACAGTATTCTTATGATGTTCTGGGAAATTTGGAAAGCTAGGTGCTCACTATGATACCAGCACTTTCGGACCCCCACCACCAGAATCATCCATCAGATTCAAAACATGGTATCTTTGGCTCTCAGCAACACCATATTCCATGTGGCCCCTGTTGAACAACAATGGATGGCTATTACTGCCTTCGGTTATCGTCTTCTTGTTAAGATGAAGCTATCGATTCTTGTGAAATGGCATCCGCCTCTTGAGGGCCTTTGCCTCAACGGTGATGGAGCTTGCAAAGGGAACCCAAGTGCTTGCGGGGAGGGGGGGGCTGCATTAGAGACTCTTCAGGCCGCTTTATCCTTGCTTTTACACACTTTTATGGCACAGGCAATAGCCTTATCACCGAAGCTAGGGCTTTATGCGATGGTCTTCGCCTGGCCAAGGATCATGGATTCAGTCTCTCTGCCATCCAATCTGACTCTGCTACATTGGTACAGTCTTTCCGCAATAACACACCACCATCATGGGAGACGATTCGAGGGTGGCAAGCTGCAGCTAAGCTCCTCCAACTCCATGCTACCCCGGTGAAACATGTGTATAGAGAAGCGAATAGAGTGGCAGACTGTCTTGCCTCTTACGCCTGCTCCTCATCCTCTAGCTTTACTTTTCATTTTGTTAATGACTTGCCCAGGATATGTCGGGGCAATGTGGTACTTGATAGATCCCAGCTCCCGAGCATTAGATTTATCTAATCTCGCATTCCTTTCTCTCGGGGTATGCCCCGTTTGATGTCATGTAATTTTGCTTGACTATTAATGAGAACCATGAAATAGAGGTGGGTTTTGCCGCAAAAAACAAATCAGCTTTGCCTTCCATTATGGCAGTGGAAGTAGTTTTTTTGCTGAAGCCAGGGCTTTGCATGATGGGTTATCTATAGCTAAGCAGCGTGGATTAAATATAGCAGCAGTGTTTTCAGATGGTGCTTTGCTTGTTGAAGCAGTCCACAAAGGAGTGGCTCCCAATTGGACTGTTTTGCCTTGGCGAAAGAAAATTTTGGATCTCCTCTGCGACTGTAGAAGTATGGTGCAGCATGTGTATAGGGAAGACAACCAAGTAGCTTATGCCTTGGCATCATACGCCTGTGGTATTCAGGACAATCTTATCTTCACACATATGATAGACCTCCCGCTATTGGCAAGGGGGCGCTCAAGATGGATAAAGTAGGATTGCCCACATTGCGTAATTGTAACTAGACAAGTGGGCAACTCTTCTTGTTTTTTAGTTTCTTCCCTTTGGTTGTTCATACAGGGGTATGTGTTGGACCCCGGTTTTGATGTTGACACTCTATGAGTCATGTTGAAATCAAAATACAAAAAAAAATGTCTTCTGTAGTTTTACATTGCGTCCTACTTGGAAGAGCAAGGGGATAGATGGAGGGACAAAAGATATCAAGAAAAGGATCAGAGGAGGAAAACCAAGGAGTGGATAAATCTATCGGTGGGCAACGCCCACATGGACAGTTAATAATTAGAAATTCAATCGGCGTCTCAAGCCGAGGTGCAAACTGGAACATCAATGGATTGAAAAGAATCAGAGGTGAATAGGGAATAACATCCAGCCGTTGAAAGATAGAAATCAGATGGGAAGGAGGCAAAGTGAACACAACTTCCGAGCTCCCCTTTTCCCTCATACGTTGGGCTGGCTTTCCGCATGCATACTCCACAACCCACACCTCGGGTTTTCTTGGACTTTCTTTCTCATCAAACATCCTAGTAAAAGTCTCTGAACAATGAATAGAATCATCAACCGGCCCCTTCGGTAACAAAGGTGGTCCGGACATTGCACAAGTAGCACTTCCTTTCTTGTTCTGACATGGCGGCGTCCTTAAAGTACTGGGCTGTAGCAGCCCCTTCACAAAGTGTTGACGGTAATCCCATGTCAACAGCCCGGAGTCTCCCAATACTGATAATGACGACTCCTGGTAGCCTAAGCCTCTTCTGCTCATTTTCCTACCCCATGGGACGGGCTTAGTCCGCCCCTGCAATTGAGCACCGAGGCCCATGCCCAACTGGTAGCCTAACTTCAGTATCATGTGCAAGCCTTTGAAATCTCTTATCTTGGACTTGACTTTGATGTTAACTGGTGTAGTGGTGGGCTTGCATGATGCATATGCCCATGAAAAATTCAAGTCCATTAAAGAAAGGACCGGCTTATTGCTCGGCCAGAGAGTTGGCAATATTTTATCAGAAATAACTTCAGCAGATTGCAATGTGGACATGCTTTTCACCTTGACCACCAGCCCCTGGAATGGAAATTTGAGGCATGGTGAGCGGTCGAAGGTACGGCATGAAGACTGTCAATCCACGGATGACCTAGAATAGCCTTAAACATTGGATCAATGTCCAATACATAAAATTCCACGACCATTGTGAGAGGCCCGAGCTCGGCCTAAATAGTTACCACCTCGTGGCATGCTCTCCTGGAGTTATCATAAGTAGTAATAGTCATCGGAGTCAGCCTTAACATATCTTCAGAAATGTTGCAGGCATGTAGAGTGCTCAAGGGACAAACATTTATCGAAGCTCATATGTCCACTAGAGCTACATCGACGGCCACTTTATTTAGAGTGATTGAAATACAAAGTGGCATTTGGCGTGCCTCGGGCGGTGCTAGTTCCGACTCTGAAAAATAAATGGCCGGCCCTTTTGTAATCGTGACCAATGTCGACGGTAAACTGTCTACTGCCACATCCTCGCTGACCATAACCTTCTGAAGAAAAGCCCTTAAAGCTTCTTGGTGCAGCGTGGACCGCCTGATCAACTCTAACACAAAAATCTTGGCCGGCATCTAGTCCAAGTGCTATAATAGATCATATCTTGTGCCAGGTAGGGGGTCAGCTTCTTCTTGCTCAACTGTCGAGGAAGGAACTGGAGGGTGGGGTGCAGGTGCACCAGTAGAGGGATAACTTCTTTGGAATAATCACCCCGCTCCGAAGGGCCAAGTTCTATGCCTACACGGCACTAGATGGACTCCCGATTGGCCCAATGGGGTGAGTGGAAGGAATAGAAGTGGGAGTGATGACGGCAGAGGCGGGTCTGATAGGTCCTGGTGGGAGGATGACAGGTGAAGGTTGGGGTGAAGGGGTGACAGTGGAGGGTGCGACGGGTGAAGGTGCAAGGATTGGTGAAATGGTGGGTAATGAAGGTACTTTGTTGCTATCATCAAAACAGAATCATCAAAGCAAAATATGATATGTTGCTATCATCAAAGCTAGATAACATATGCACAACAAGTACTTCCTCTTGCTCCTCATGCTTGGATCTGACTTCATCTTGGGAGGCCACTTGAGGAATGGTTCCTCGCGGATCTTCGTAAGGATTTGGTTGGGAGGAGCCGTTAGGGGCGTATAGTTGCGATAATTGTTCCTTTCTTTATTCTCCTAGTGGTAGCGGTGATCTCGGTCTCATCACTCCAACTTACTCTGCCCGTCCCGAGGCGAGTCAACAAATCTCTTACAGTCGGGTCACTCGTTTCCGGCCATGCGACCGAAGGCCGTGGTGTTCTCCTCGCACCTGGCGTGCTTTTGGGCCAGGGCGAGAAGGTCGGTCAAGGTCGTCGGGCCTTCAACTCTGAGCGATCGCTAGAGGATGGAGTCCCGAGTCCCCTGCATCAGGGCGGTGGTGGCGATATTGATGGTGAGGTGAGGGATATGGAGTGCCTCTACTCAAAAATGGGACAAATAGTCCCAGAGGGTCTCCTCTCATCCCTACCTGATGGTGAGTAGGGTCACCGTTGACTTGGCTTCCTTCCGGCAACCAATAAAATTCTCCTTGAATAGCTTCTTCAGCACTTAGAAGTAGGCAACGCTCCCAGTCGGCAGAGATTCAAACCACGTTTGGGCCCAAAGGGTAGTAACGAACACCAGACACTTCACAGTATCTGAGGCCCGATGGAACACCAGGTTGGACTCAAAACTGTGCATGTGGTCGACCGGGTCAGTGGTGTCGTCGTAGGGAGTGAATGATGACAATTGTAGCTTCGGCGGGATGGGGCCTTCCATGATCTCCCTGGTGAAGGGTGCATGAAAGTCTTGGTCGTCATCGATAAGGCCTTGGGTCTTGGTGGCAAATAGGACGTCATCCGACTACCCTACCTTATTTTCAATCTCGTCGATGCGTTAGAGCTGGCGGTTTATCTCTGGGTTAGAGTGTAGTGGGCTCCACACTCTGGGTGTGGGTGAGTTGTACGATCGTCGGGTCCTTGCGACGAAGACGTGGGAGGCTTCCCGCACTTGGCGAGAATTCCCCTCGTTCTGAAGCTGCTCGGATGGAGCGTGCTGGCGGTCCATGGGCCGGTTTAAGCATTCCTGACATAGTCCTATCAGGGCCTGAATCTGCTGGCGTATCTCAGCGAGATCATTCAAGGTGGCTTCTTGGCATGGATGAGTAGAGGAGGCTTCTTGCGATCCACGATGGGAGTTGGGTGCCTAGTAAGAATCGCGCCCCCGGTTACTGGCATTGTGAAGACTCCCACGAGGTGCCATGACTTTTTGCTCGAGATTCTCATAGATAGCGCCAAAAAGTGTAGAGGCAGAAAACTTGTCTCTAGCTCTCGTACCACACTTTTCTATTTATTTGTCAGGGAAGTCATCTGGCACCAGTGGAACCCTGTAATCACCAGAACAAAAAGGTGTCAGAAGGAGCCCCGGGCACTACCCCAGAGGACAATCCTATGATGCTTAAGTCAGCAACAGTTTAAGTGATGAATAGAGAAGAGTAGGAGAGAGAGAAGAATGGAGGTTGTAGTAGGAGATCTGAGAGAAGTGTAGATCCTCCGGACGAGTGCTTGCTGCCCCCAGTGGTCACTCAGAGAGTGCTTGCTAGGTTGTAAGGTAGTATAGGAGGGGTTCTCTCTTAGGGAATGAGTAGTCGTGACCTCTCTAGTAGTAGGGTGTGTAGTTCTCGGGTTCGTATCTCTACAGGCAGCCCTCATGGCCCGGATGGACCAGTCCGAGGCGACCTTTAGGAGTTTTTCTGACCGTATGGATGGTCGCCTTAGGGCCATGGAGGAACGCATGGAGTCATTCGACAGATCTGTCCAAGATCTGCTTGGACGATTAGATAGAATGTCACACGGGGACCCTCCTAGAGCGGCCCAGGGTCCACCCGCACCCACTCCCGTGGCTGCCCAAAGCCAAGTTGCTCCCATGGCCCAGATCCAGCCCGCTCCCGCAGCCCAGGGCCAGCCCGCACATGCTCCTCAGCCCGCCCCCTCACCGGGCCATCGAACCACAGCATCATGACCTTGGTCTAGAGGACTGTGGGTCCGATAATGCCTATGAGGGGTACGGCCGACGCTGTCGTGGCTTTCGTCAGCCGAGGGATGAAGAGGATGATAGAGTCCTCAGGACCGTGCGAGCAGACCCTCTCACTTTTGACAGGCCCTTGGACCCGAAGGTCTATCTTGATTGGGAGGCCGGCATGGACCGGTACTTCGAGTGGTTCGAGATGACGGACCACTAGAGAGTCAAGATCGCTAACATGAAGCTGTTAGAGCAAGCGCAAACTTATTGGAGGAATGTAGAGAGCTTGCTATTTCAGCGCCAATAGCCCAAGGTTGAATCTTGGAATGAGATGAAGAATAAGCTTCGGCTTAAGTATCTTCCTGCCACGTACCGTCAGAGGCACATTGACAGGTGGCAGAATCTCAACCAAGGGGATCGGTCTGTTTCCGAGTACATCGCAGAGTTTGATGAATATTTTTTGCGATGTGACGTCTCGGAAGAGAGCACGATGCCTGTTTCCCGCTTCTATCGTTGTCTGCGACCCCACTTTCAGCATGAACTCTTTCGCCGCAATGTAACCATCCTGCGGCCGCATATCAGGTCGCTCTCGAGTTAGAGCAGTTTGAGTCAGAGTTCACTCCTGTCCAGCGATCAGGGGCCATCTATCAGCGTGGGTCCTACTCGCGTACCATGCCCAGTTCTTATAGTCGATTTCCGGTAGCTCATCCCCCGGAACCCCCTCGCCAGGACCCCACTGCTCTCGAGCCTCACTCTCTCTCTCCAAGGGGCCCTCCCCCACGCCAGTAGGCATCCTTCCCCGCTCCCGGCCCTCAGCAGCCCACGTTGCCTACCCGACCTCAGCCACCACCCCCGGCCCGTCGAGAAGACAAGGGAAAAGGGCAGATGACCGGTGGAGCATCTTCAAGCACCGGACCGCGTGACCAGTGCTATAGATGTGGTGGAATTGGCCACTGTGCGGCCAAGTGTCCCACTCGAGAATCGCTGGCTATTTCAGACACTCCAACCCGCGACCCCACACCAGAGCTAGTGTCGGTCAGCTATGAGCCGGATCCAGAACTCGCGGAGGAGTTCTTTGATGAGTTATTAGAAGGGCACGCGACTGTCCCAGGTACTCAGCACCAAGACGAAGTACAATTAGGTGTGATCCTCTCAAACCCCTGAAAACCCAAAAAGAAGCCAATAGGTACATAGGTGTCTAGGAGTCCCCAACTTTGGGTTGCGTCGTTTGTATGTGAGTATTACTATGGGTGTCTATGTTTATCTAGGGTCTTTGTTGCACCCGTAATTTGTCATACCAAATTCCAGGATACTAGCTCCACATGTGACAAGGTTTCGGTACGGTGTATCACCATCCGATAGGGTATTCCGACACGGGGTTCATTATTCGACGTATCGCCGCCCCGCCGGGTATTCCTAAGTTTAAGGCTTTATAGCCCACATGTGGTTACAATCCAAACCCCTCAGAAGTAAAACAAATAGACACAGTCTGCAAACATTCACAGCCTAACAACTTGAGTTCAAAGGGAGACAAATCCCTCGACACAGATCCTACAACCCACAGAATCTGAACCCTGGCCTTCCCATACACAAGTCCAGAACTAGAGGACTATCCTCCCTTCCTCTAAACCAGAGGGAAATCACGAGTGACAACCCACCACTCGCACCTCTGAGACTTAGTCTCCCTTCCTCTAACACCCGGAGGGAAACCAAAGAACACTCTCCCTTCTCCTGAATCCATAGGAGGACTTCGACCCCAAAATAGAAATCGAAAAATTAAGTAGGAATAGGGAAAACAAGGATGAAAAATAATGAAGGAAGACTAAAGTAACGTGAAAGCAAATGTATCTTCTCTAAAGCACTTTGAGTGACTGCTTAGGCTAACTCTCTTCGAGATTGCTCTTCCTTTTCATGAAACTGCTCTCTCTCTTTTCGGATATGGCTCTCTTCACACAGTGGTTACATCTCTGGCAGTCTTCACCTTCTTACGCTCTTTTCGATCCAAATGTTATCAATTTATAGAATGGAGCATCGAATGAGTTAGAAGGAGTCAGCCAATCTGATTCCTCCACATGGATTTTTGATATTCCCCAATCATTGGGTTCTCTGGTTTTCTGCCATGTGGACACGCCTTTTCACGTCAAAAGGATCCACACGTGAGATACTCACACGTGAGATGCTCGCAGGTTTTGCATCTGAGGTGTTGGGTGAAATTCCTTCGATACCCCTTTCAAGTGTTAAAGTGGTCACGCACCCTTGAACAGTTCCTTACTGCCTTGATGCTTCGATCCATTCAGGTCGAAGCAATGTCTAAGACTTCAGCTGCATCGACTCTTCTAGCCACTAGGTTGATTTGATTTTGACTGCTCCTACTTTTCTGGCTATAGTTGGTTCATAATTTGTTCAGCTACGCTGACCTGTCTCCTGAACTGATTGAGGTGCATCGACCTTAGTTTTCCATCCTAACTTGATGATAGAAACGTGCATCGACCTTTTATGTAAGTGTGCATCAACCTTCAAGCAAATGTATATGTGCACTGACCTTGTAGTGTGCATGTGCATCGACCTTAGAGACATGAGTTGTTCAGCTGCATCGACCTTGGGAGCTTTGACAGTTTATGTGCATCGACCTTGTTTACTGTGCGCACTTGATGTGCATCAACCTTTGTTCTACGTTGGCATGATGTGCATTGACCTTAGTTACTGTGCCTACTCGATGTGCATTAACCTTTGTTCTGTGATGGGTTCTTCATGTGCACCGACCTTCTAGTGCAACAGCATCAATCTGTGTCGATCTTCTAGTGGAACAGCAATAGTATGCATCAACCTTACAGCGCATGAGGTCTTCATCTACACCGGCCTGAGTAATGTTAGCCAAATCACTTTCAACACATATGCATCGACCTTATGTGCATATCAGCTTCATGTACATCGACCTTATAAACTGACCGCATGTATGTATGCATCGATCTATTCAGATTGAAAGCTTGTATGCATCGACCTTATGAGCAAGTAATCAGTATATACATCAAGTTGAAAGAACTTTATAAGGCATGAAGTGCAGTAACCTAATGCAATGAATAGTGTAATATTTAAAAAATAAATAATTTAATTCTCACGCTAAAGTGTTTGACATCATCAAAACAACATAGACACAACAAAGAGGGGGGCCGACCCAGTCCCGATACTTCTGTAGGAATTTCCTTTGCACCGCATGAAAGTTCTCAGTCTCATTGGGCTCTAAGGAATAGAACCATCGCTATCATGGGCTCTCAGTGCAGAATGGCGATAATTCGATACCTAGTATCGGGTTATCGGTATTGTGTACTCTGGGATGTTACACTGCGAACCACCCGGTGTAGTCCAGAGCCAGACGGACCAACCCTGGTGCGCCACAGGCTCTAACGGACCAACACTAGTGCGCCACAATCACCTGACGGACTAAGTTAGGCGCGTCAGGCACTTGATGTGAAAACTGCTGTAACGCGCCTTCCCGGGTGCGTTACAATGCCTGACGGACCTAAGCTGGTGCGTCAAAACACGAGAGGAAACAAACTGTAACGCACACCACTAGGGGCGTCATAGTCCCTAACGGACCACCGCTGGTGCGTTAGGCCACGGAACAAAGCTATCTATGACGAAGTCCCCTCGGGGCGTCACAGTCCCTAATGGACCACCGCTGGTGCATTAGGTGGAAAGGAGGCATCAGCCCTGACGCTCCTACAGAAACACAGTGTCTCGGTCAAGCGTAACACTAAAGCCCGGAACAAGAGAAGTCACTTGGACTCTCAAACTCACGGGCACGCTAAAAGAGGTAGCATGGTCCTCTCGACACCCTCGAAACACAGACACAGAACCCACGGGTGTCTGGGCCGTTCACGAGACCACAAGTCGACCACTGGGTCACAACTCGGTCGACCAGGGATCCACACATCACGGAATGAACACAACGAACAAGAAAACTCACCTCGGCACAACATAGTGCCTAGCGGTCTTACATTGAGCCGTCACAGTCTGTAACGGTCCAAACATCAACTGCCACAATAACTCTGACGGTCCAACACAGGGCCGTCAGAAGAACATGGCACCCTGGCTCTGACGCACCCAGCTTTGGGCGTCACAGCCCTAACGCACCTGTCCAGGGGCGTTAGAGAAATAGGCCACGTCAATTTTGACGCACCTATCAAAGGGCGTCACACAGCTCTAATGCGCCTTCCTCAGGGCGTTAAATGATGAGTAGCGTCAACCCTGACGCTCACAGCGAGGGGTGTCACAGTGCTGTAACGTGCCTACCCTGGTGCGTTACAATGCACAAGCCACCAATGGTGAAAAAACACAAGAACAGATGTAACGGTTGAACCCTAGGCCGCCACAGAATGTAACGGTGTATCGTGAGGCCGTCACATGACTGGGGGACCTGTCAACACTACAGGGACATGTAACACATCCTTCCAGGGGCGTTACAGACTGTGGCTATCACTGGAACGACCGCCACAGCATCCTGGGCATAAAAATGACTAATCAACCCAAAAATTTCATTCCATGCCCTGATCATCCACGGATGATGAGGAAAACAACGGGGAAGCTCCCCTATGACCCCTAGCATGCATCTAGACCCTCGAATCGGTCCGAAACGCGATAGAACGGTAGATCTGGCGTACGCCCCAAAAATATGGATTTTTCCCAAATCGCTCAAATAAACCCGCTTGGCTCACCGTAGCCTACCAAAATCACAGTGAAGGAAGTGCACGAGCTAGGGATCCATTTCCCTACCTCCACTGAAGAAACGACGCACCGTGTACACCGATCCACCAAGAAATCATCGCAAAACCCTGGCTGGCTCTCGAACGTGCCCCCGAGCTTCACCATGCCTCCACCACCTCGATCCTCACCCATCCTCGCCCGCATCCTCGTCGCGCTGCCTCCACCTTGCCCCCGCCTCGCTCCGTCAGCCGCCGAAGAGGAGAGGGGAGAAAGAGAGCGTGAGAGAAGAGAGAGGGAGAGAGGGTGAGAAATGAGAGATGGGGAGAGAGAAAAAGGTTATTTATTCATTAGACGTGCCAACCACTGGAGTGACGATTTTATTATGTGCTTGATCTGACTTCGTCAGTCGATTGTGAGGTTCGGGCCTGGATCGGAAGTCCACCATACCATAAAGGTCATGACGTTGATTACGTCCTTCCAAAGAAGGACAACTCTTGATTAGTCGCCAAAGTAAGAGGGCCTAAGAGGCAAATCAAAATGTGACTGCTATGTACTCTTATGCAAAATAGAGATGATACAACAATGATTACAAGTTTGGGTTTCATTTGGTTTATTAGCCTAAACGGGAATGACAGAATTCATGTTTATTAGAGTGTTACAGCATTACATGGTTGTACGGGATGAATCCGACAGCATGTCCCCTTAACCTTGGACTATGTCAAGTGAGAATAGGAAACCATCCACACAGAGGCGGGATGGAGTCCACAAAAGAGCGAGCTATGCTGACACCCGAATATCATGAGATAGGACAGAACCAAGGATTGCACACATCAGAGTGTTTGATCTTATTATTTCCCGAGGAAAGGGAGTTAGTAGAGGCCATGCAGAGGTAGGACTCTCTGAACTCGATGGGGGTTCGGAGGTAAAGCAGTGTAGGGAAGATCAAATTCATTCCGGCAGCACCTCCCCTTATTCTGGATTATGCCAAGAAGATATGGGACATCCACCCACGGAGTGCCAGGATGGAAGCCGAAAGAAAGGGATGGGCACGTAGCCCGAGATCCAAAAGGATCGAGTCAAGGTGATGTTCGCCATCATGACGTTTTATTAATATTCCCCTTTTAAGGAACCACAGGAGGACATGCAGTGACAGAACTTCGTGGGCCATCGGGGTTGGAAAGTGTAGGGGTAAAACCCTGTTAATTTAGCTCCTGAGTTTATGAGTGAAGAACTATGGTTACCTTGACAGGCTCAAGATCTGGGGTTAGTCTAATGGAATTGGTATATTAAGCTCAAGCTAAAGCTCACCGGGGTGGAAATCTCCAACGTTGAAGGGTAATTGGCACGGGACAGGGTATGGTATGAGGTCTCGGCGCAAGGCATGGGGTCTCGATGCGGGGCGACTCTCGGCGTGGCCAAGCTTCTCGGCGTGAAGATGAAGGCGCCGAGGAATAGCACCTGCGCCGATGGAAAGCGGCGCCGAGGGGAGTCTATGAAGGGTTTCAGGGTTTTCTCAGGTCTTTTCAGGGTCTTCAGGGAGTTTGAGGTTTAACAGCTTTGATTGTGGGGACTTTTCGGGATTCTGAAACTGCATCTGGGGGGGTTTAATGGGGTATTGGTCGGAGGGTTGAGGAGGTTTGAAGGGTGTTCTAAACCTGATTTCCAGTGAGTTGTTCTGGGGAAAAGATCCCACCCACAAGCATCACGGGGGAGCAGATGATGGAAACATGGGCCAAGCTTATATCATTTCTTTCACAAATTCATAAGTGAGAGGCCATGAGATAGGCTGTCTCAGGCCCTCACCGTGACCATGTGGTTGAACTCAACAACGGAATGACAAAAATACAGGGAAGGAGCCTGTTCATATTCCAGCCATCACCGGGATCCGGTCAATCTTCCTGGAGGGGATTTATGACTTAACTATATTTCTCACCAGCTTCACAGATGGAGAGCCACGAGATGGACTGTCTCGGGCCCTCGCTGTGACCGTGAGGTTAAAGAAAATTCAGAATGATGTCGAGAATAAATCATACAAGCTACAACTCATATGCCTCGCACGATAAATCCTAATTTCGTAGGTGCTGCAGATAGAATTGCAGACAAGAGATTAGGATAAGAGGACTCCAAAACTTATCATTTCGCTTCACTAGATGAAATAGATACATCTGTTGGATAGAAGAGCATTGAGACTACACGCCTATCTGCAACTCAAATGAAAGAAACTACAAAAACACATCGATGCTCTAGTTCAAATAGAGATTACATGCAGAAAAGAAATGACAATAAGAAATGGGAGGGGAAAAAGTAGCCCCGAGGGGCATTGAACACAAAGACTCCCACCTTGGATCTTCTCTGCTCACCCTCTGCTCTTTCTCTTCTCTTCACAGCGGACTCTCAGTCTCTCTGTATCTTTTTCTCAATGGATCTCCCTTATCTTTTCTCTTCTGTTCTTCTCTTCTGATGCTCTCTTTTTTTCTATTGTTCTCTGTTCTCTCTCCTTTCCACAGATGGAAATGAGGGTTATATATATAGGGGGAGAATCCACTTGCCATCGGCGTGCCTCCCCACAGCCACTTCTCAGCGTGGAAGGCGCTCGGCGCGCCTCATGTAATGGGCTTGGGCCCATTTGCTTAGTCAGTCAGCGCCACCCATCAACCTTGAATGAATGGGCCTATGGGTCTCTTGAAATGCTCATTTGTCCTTCTTGCAGTTTATTTGATATTTTGCTTCCACAAATGTGTGCCAAGCCATGTAAATCCCTTCTTTTAATCATCAAAATATTTTGAAGATCTTTTTCATCAGGCAGATGATTGCCCGGAGCTTGACATAGTCTTAATCAGCTTGACTAGCCGAATAATAGCAGTGTTGGGTAGTAGCTTTGACCTGATGTGGCCTCAGCTGGATGGAGTGTTGAGTGGTAATGGATCTTATTGTATTCTAATTTGTAGGAATTTCCTGAGATAACATTAGAGCATCATCTTTGTCAAAGACCTTAGGATTTCTTTGGCTTCTCCCTTTTTTACTTGTGCATATTTTAGGTGTCAACAAATTCCCCCCACCAGCAGGTGACGTGAGCGAAGAATGAGCAGCACGGGGCCTACGGGAGCATGTTTCAATACTTGAGCACATCTTCCTACTTGGTCTGTTGATTCTTCTCCATTTCTGGCTTGGTGGCTTCACCACATTAGCATTTCATCTTAATTCACTGATTTCCTCTTCCCGACGTGAGTGAACCGGCGCCGATCATCTCGGTGCCCTTATCTCGGCATGAAGGGGGGAAGCGATTGGCGCGGTTGTGCCTTGATGGCCTCGGCGCGGCCATCTCGGCGCGCTTTTGGACCTATCGGGGTGGTTCCGCTCTCGGCACGCCATTTCTCGCACCGAGGGGCTCGACCTTCCTCTACTATTTAACACACCGAGGAAGGTTTTGGGGTTCATTCTGCCCTAAACCTTCTCCCACTTCGCACCCTCGGTGGTGGCGCTCGGCGTGAGGCTTCTTCTGTAAAGATCTTCTTCCTACTCTTTCCTTTCATCGTGAGGCTTTCTTCGTTTATTCATCTTCGGGACTATGTCCCTCATAATTTAATCGGTCATTTCCTCTTGGTGGATGACTACCTATTACACTTTGGGCATACCCAAATAAAGGGGAGATGCTGCCGAAATTTCTTTCACATACTTAGCTTTTTGTTTGTTAATTTCTTTCTGAGTCTTATCTTGAAATCTTCTTGGAACACAGTTATTGCAATGGCTGCCACTTCTGGCTCTGCTTCTGCCACTTCTGGAGCTACCGGTGCGGGCACTTCTACTCAGACTGAAGTATCCGGTCCACTAGTGAGCTGGTTAAATGTTCAGCAACTGGACCGTGACCATGAGAAGATTGCCATTATTGACGAGTCTTCAGACTCTGAGACGGACACCGTCTGGTCATCGCGGGTCTATTCTGCTAAAGATGGAACGGGCTTCAGACGTGGTAGCGATTATCGTCCAGACTTCCCGAAGGATCGTCACTTGGTGTCATTTATCCAAACCTTCACTGTGGGTGGCATGACAGACCTTCTGCTAGCTCGTTCAGTGGAACATGCTATGTTACTAGAGAGGGATAGCTTGAAGGGTTCCGTGTATTGGGGCAAGGCCATCTACCTCCCAGGAGAGCAGCGGGACTGGGACGCCGTCCTTGGCATAACTGAACTGGAGCCGGAGCAGAAGATGTTGACTAGAGCTCCTGAATTTACCCACGCCAGGTGGGACAATATAGCGGGTTAGGTCAACAAGGAGAAACCCAGCTATGGATTGTTTCTTGCGCTAGTGAAGTGGGGCTACAAGGACGAGCCTTTTACCATGAGCTGCCTGGCCATTCATTTCAAGTTTCAGCTAGCTGCCGGCTAGTTTGCTGACATGAAAGTGACGGATGCTCATCTCTTTCGTGTGGGGGCAGTAGAATTCACTGAATTTGTGTTGAAGGAGTACGCCCCTCTCCTAATCAGAGTCGGAGTGTACCATAGCATGTATGCTTCATGATTCCGGTACCCTATTTCTAAGGGCCTGTGCTGTGTAATGTTCGAAGTCTTTTGCCCTCAGTTCAACACATTTTATACAGCAGAAGGTGAAACTTCTCTGGACCTTTGAGTTGTAGGACTTGTACTCTTGTTAATTCTGGACTATTGTATATATTTTTATCACGCTATTAGTTTATTTTACTTCCACACTTAATTATTAATTATTATTTAAATTAATTTACACATTGTAATCTCAATTCATTATACAACTCCTCGACAAACTCACTAACCTTTCAGGGGCCTCATCAGCCTCTTCGGTGGCATCCCCAGTTCTTAGTGACGGTAATTTGATATTATCGAGTTATCGGTACCCTGAACTCTGGGATGTTACAGATGTCCTACTCTTTTCCTGCGTTTCCTCATGATTTGGAGCCGAATGGTGTGAGTTTGAGCGAGTTTTCTAGCTTTAAGGGCGAAACCATGTTTCGGGGGTGTGAGCCGAGTTCGCCATTTCAGGCGACGATTTTCAATCTAATTGGTCTCATTCGAACCCCTGACATGTTGGGATGCCACTCCCGCTAGTTTAATCGCGTTTAGTTGTGATTCAGGGCCGGTAGGAGTCCGGTTACCCTCGTGAGTCGTTTCGGGTTGATTTGTGAAAAATCACCTATTTCGTGTCGTTTTGTGGTTTGTAGATCCCTTCCGGCTTGTGAAAGATGTATATTGTGTCTAGGGATATTTCCCCGTCATTTTAGAGATGATTGGGGCATGGAAAATGGGTTTTCGTGTTTCGCTCCGGGACGAGAATGCGCTGGTTGCATTGGTCACGTTCTCAGTAGAACGTGCAACAACAATGCGCCGCGTCCTGAGTCGGAGAAGAACAGTAGGGTGGTTGGAAACGCGACCCATGTGCTAGGCGTGATCCTCTGTTAACGTGACCCAGGTTGAGGCCGCGATCTTTTGTTATCACACTTTGGGTTATGGCCGCGACTACGATTTTAGTGCCGAGGTTCTGACGTCGGCCATTATCGCGACCTAGGTGAGCGCCACGTTAGTGTGCTATTGCGACCCAGGTGATGGGCGTGTTCTGATGACATCGCGACCTTCTTTAGGGGCGCATTAATCATCGCGACGCAGGCTATAGGCACGTTAATGATCTCTGGTTTCTGTGTTTTATTCGAGTTGTCTCGGGCTCTGGTAAACCCAGGATTCAGTGCCTTGTTGGCCCTTGACTCGACGGATGTCTTAGGTGTTCCGTGAGAGTCATATATGTGTGTCAAGGGATCCCGGAAGTGTGGCTTTATCCTGAGCTGTGTGCAGTGTTTCTTTCGTGTTAATTGGCTTCCGGTTGGCTTGACTTCGACCCCTTGGTTAGCCCATTGTACATGGATGTCTTGGACGTCCTATGAGGGCCGTGACCGTGTTATAGGGTGTTCGGAAGTGCCATGGTACCGAGCAGTGTTCCATGTTAATTCGAGAGTCATTATGATTTCTGGTCAACCCGGTTGTAACCTAGTGGTTGACATGTGACCTCGTGAGTGTCTCGACTATCCTGTGAGGATCGAGACCCTGGTTTTAGATGCTTGGAGATATCATCTTATCTTGATTTGCGTGCCTACCTGATTTGAGGGCTTTGGTATCCCCTCATGTTCCGTGTTCTGTGTTTCCGGAATCGAGAGTCCTATGTGCAACCTTGGGCTGAGGACTTATGTTTTATCGTGATTTGACTTAGGGACTAGGTTGATTAACGGTATAGTACCGTGATGTGCGACGATCTCAACCCGAGTCGTGTGACTCAAGGATCATTGTCTACAGGTTTAGTTGTCTGTCCTGAGTCAGACGGCTATTTGGTGTGCTATCTTATGTTTCGTAGTGCGTGCGACAGGTGAGTGTTTACCATGTCCGCACTTCGGAGCATATTAAATCTGTTGGTAGATTCTTTCCTTTCACCATGACTTCACAATTCATGTAATGGTGTGAGAGTTCAGATTCGTTTTCGAGAGGGGTTGAGATTACTAGATCTATCCACTCTAGTTCCATAGGTAATGTCTCAACAAACTTCTTGGAAACAAAAGAATGCGATGCACCGGTATCAAACAAGACATGTGCAGACTTGGAACAAACCTTTAGTGTACCTTCCACCAGTTTGCCTTCATCTTATTCCACCTCTTGAAGAGCTTGGAGACGTGCTTGCTTCTTCACTGGGTGCTCCTCATCTCCGGCTTGTTCGTTAAGCAAGGGGCAGTCGGGAATCCGATGTTCATGACTCCCGCAATGGAGACAAGCTCCTAGTCACCTCCAGCATTCCTCGGCCCTATGGCAGACCTTGTCACAGTGTTTACACACCTCTTTGGAAGGTGCGATAGTAATGGAAAAGGGTTTACTGTTCTTCTTGGGTTTCTTCTCTTGGGAGGATTCTACTCCGTTACTTGCCCTCTTCTTGTTGAGTTCGTGGCGCCCCCTCTTTATCTTTGGTGATGGTTTTGTTGATAACAATATATTGTGTGTAAGTGTTTTGAAAAATGTGGAAAACATCTATTGTTGTCTCATGAACTCATATGTTGCTATCTTGCTTTACAGGTTGATTCGTGATTGAGATGTCTCTTATGTAGAGATATTCTAAAGGTTGTTTAAAAGGCCTTGAAGCTAGAATATCAGATTCCTAATTTGTGTTGATTTAATGTTTTCATGAATCTAAATTTCAGATAGTGGAGATTCAAGGTGCCTTTCATCCCTTGGTCTCATGGTAAAACAATGATGGTTGAATGTGGTTTTAGATTGCATTGGGCTGAATTTGCAGTTTTTCTATTCCATTTTGCAAGGGTCGACCCCATGGCTTGACCCCTGGCTCTTTGAGCCTTGGTTCTTGCTTTGTTGTTCATCTGGTCTTTTAATGTTAAGTCATGGGTTGTTCATGCAGAAATTGATTTAAGTTTGGTTGTGACTCATGCACCTTCTTCCTATGTTTGTGGACTGAACATGATAAAATATGGATTTGTGTTTACTCATATTGCTCGTGAACGAGTTAAGTTCAGATTGCTTTTGATTGTGCATAAATTAATTGGACTGAACCTGTAAGGCTCTGGATTGATCTTGAAATCTTGGACTGGTCTTAAAATTTCTGAACTAAATATAGATTTCATGTGTGCTATGCTTTTAAGCTTGGATCTGGTTTCCACGTTGGCTTAAATGCATGTTAATGCACACAAGTTAATAGGGTTGAAGAGGTCAGAACATGAATGAGGTTTCCAGTATTTCATAGAAGGTTTTATGCATATGACATATGGCATAATAATATTGAGTTCGACTGAACTTGAATGTTCTGGACTGTATTCAGATTTACTGAACTGAACTTGAATTAGCATTGGACTGAATTTCACATTCTTGATCTGAACTTTGAACACATGTGTGGCTTGCTTGAACTTTGACTGAAGCTGGGTTTCTCTTGCTTCGGTCTGAACTTGGAATCTTTGGACTGAACTTGGTTTTCATGGGTGATTTGATTGAATTCAGTTTGGACTTGTGGACGTGCAAAATTGCACGCCCGTGTGTCCCCGCCAGCCCAGCAACAACAAATCTTCAGCAGAAGAGACCCCTGGAGGACACGTCCCGTCCGGACCCTCTGAAGAGACACCATGCCAATGTGGAGCCATCCCCGGAATCACAACGGCGAAGAGAAGTCAACTCCTGGAGGACACGTCGAGAAAGATTAGAGAGAGAGAAAATCAAATCATGATTTTTATTGTTTAAATAGCAAAAATTGCAACATGAAAATATGATAATAAAATTACAACCCCAAAAATAAAATCTAAATAGCACCAAAGATGAACAAGGAAATAAGATGTCGCGACCGTGGTGGTGAGGGTGATAGCGTCATTCTAGTTGAGCCTTTGATTCATGAGTCGTCGAGGACAACTACGTGAACTAGTCTTAGAGTTGTGGAAGCTGTCCTTTTTGAACCGTCTTTGGAGAGAGATTAGAAAAAGAAGAAATAAAGAGATAAAGAGGAAGAAGTGATAGGAGAGAGAGATGGACGTAGATGGAGAAGTTTGAATAAAGAAGAAGACGATGAAAAGTAGAAGACAAACTACCTACGTAGATGGGAGAGGAAGAAGAAAACAAGTAGAAGAGAGAGGGAGAAGATGAAGAGAATGAGAGGAAGAAGAAGGATAAAAAGATTGAACTATCTACTTCGAAAATTAAAACATAAATGGTAAGGGAGCCCCTCACATAGCCACATAAGGTCTCTTTTATAGTCTCCTTGCATACCTTCCATGGAAACATGTCTTCACCTCCATTCACACCTTAGCCTACAACCCACTGCAACATGCATGCCCTCCACCGTGCACGCCTTCACATTGGCCCCACTCATTGTTTCCCTGCACACGCATGTCGCCTGTGTGAACGCAACTAGCCGTCTGCCCAGCCGATTTCCTATGCCCTCCTTTACATGCACAAAATCATGCATTACTGTTGAATGTGCTCTTTCAAACCTACCTACCAACTTTCTGCTACCTACTACACATAGGTCCCTACAGGCAGGCCCACACACGCACACGTCGTTGCCGCTGTTGTTCGCCCTCCAGCGCACGCACACACACCACGCACCACTGTCGACCACCGTCTATAGCTGTCGACCTCGTCCTCCGTCGCCCACAAGAATGGTGCCAGCCACTTGTGGTCCGCCCCCTGTGCGCGCATGCAACAGAAGATCACATGCTCACGATCGCCCCCATCTATCAGTCAGTTGCTGTCTAGGAGAGTTCTGCCTTGTTGCGTACGCACACGACCAGGGGCTGCAACAACGGCAACATGTGCTGTAACGTGAACACGCATGCCCCGTTGTTGCCAGCCAGCCAACTTGTTGGGTGGAGGACTTTTTTTGAATGCTGCGCTCAGGCCCCACATGTGTCATCCACGCCTTCGTCACCTGCCACTAACTATGCTCTACCAATTGCTCTATAACGTGGGACCTCGTGCATCACAACCTACGAACCATGCAAGATTACTCTGCAACTGCCAATCGTATGCCTCCACCTCCCTTTGCTAATCGCGAAAGCTCCATTCCCAGCTCCCTCACAGATGAATCGTGAAAGGCCAACCTACAGACCTCCCATGCGAACAAGCCTAATCCCACCGGGCCATGCCTTCTGTGACTAGTGCTGCAACTAGACATCCTTCACGTGCCTTCGATGCTGACTTCTGCGCTTGTACACACTGCTCTGTGGGCGGCACTGCTACTGTCGATCTCTGCAAGTCACACGCACGAGACCTGTACACGGCCATGATGTCTGCATGTTGGTTCGATGCAAAGCCACCGCCCATCGCCGCGTTCACCTGCTCACGATTTTACAAATCCCATCACGGCGGTTTGGCGCGTTTTTGAAGCACGTCTAAGCATTTGGACGCACTCCTATAGAAAGTGGCTAGCCCATGAAAGCTTCGGGCCTCATGGAGGGTCTTGGGCTCGGGCCACTCAAGAATGGCTTAGTTGTTTCTTCAACAGCTCTATCTCCTGTCGGTACCTTTTAAGCATCATTAGCACTGTTGGGTCCATAGCCGCTGTGTTGGGGATGGCTTCTATTGTTTCCCCAGATGCGCCTTCAAGTAGGATGTCGAGCATCACATCCTCTTCTTCTATCGTCACCACATTGGCAGTTAGAATGGTGGCTTCATCAAGTTGCAGGTGGTGAGCTAGGTCTTACTTTCCCCAAGCTGCTGCCATCATCTCCCTCATGGCTTCTACCCTTCAGGTATTTGGTCCTGGCCTTCAGACCAACCGAGCCAGCTCCTGAGGCTCCTCAGGTAGTCTTCCATATCGGTCGGGCACCCCAGCCATATTGCAAGTGAAAACTTGCATTCTTCTCCTCTGTCGATGGACCTTCCTTTTCACATGCTTCGGGAAGGTCAACCTCTCAAATACGGAGATTCTTTTTCTCTCTTCCCGCCGAGGGGTGGTTTCATCGGCTTCAACCTCCAAGCCATTCTCATACTCATTGTCGTCTACTGATGACACCATTCTTCTTTCTTCTTCTTCTTCTTCGACTGGCATTGGTGGGCGGTCTTCTTCTTCTGCCATGGCTACTTGCAGCAGCCGTTATTGGCCCACTGAGGGGTTGCCTAGACCCATGAAATAGTTCCTGACCAGATTGGTCATCTCTTCTTGCCCTCGCTCCTGATATTGGATGGGGGATAATTATCGACCTCCTATCGGAGGGATGTATGCCAGCGGGGCTCGTCCAGCGGGTTGCTCGAGTCTTCTCCCCAGTGTGGGGACAACAGCTTGTCGAGCGCACGTCTTGAAGCATGGACAGTGCGGAGGATCCGCAACCACTTCTTCTCTTCTCGGGGCCAGGCCCCTTTCATTCTCTTCCAGCGCCTCAGCAGGCTTAGACTGGTAGCAGATTTGCGCCTCGCGATGAGCAGGTTGGATCCTCTTGGGAACCCACACCTGTTTAAAGGTCATTTGCCTTGGGGCCAGCTTCTTTTGGTCACGATGACCGGCTTCTTCCTTTTCTGCCCTCCTTCCTGATAGGGCCTGGAAAGCATTGTAGGTTGGCACGGTAGCAGCCACCCGATCTGGGATTGTTTGGGCTTCACGTCTATCTAGGAAGGTCTGCACGCCCCCGATCAAAATAGATTTCCCAGACACTGAGAGTCATCTGGTCAGGGACAGCAGCTCTTCTACGGGAATTCCTCTGGCGTGGATTCCCTGGCTTGTTGTAGTGAGTGGGACAAGCCCCTTGAGCCACATGGTGCACTATGCAACTCATCAGTTGAGTTTGACTCATCGCCAAACTCTTGTAGCCTCGGGCGTTGTAAGCCCTTGTCTTCATTCTGACCTCCCCCTTGATCAGTTTCGGGAGCTTGACGTCCAACACGTTGGTGAAGGCTACCCCCAAGAAGTTGGGGAAGCCGACCATCGGTGCACTATCCGACCATCGGTTGATACCCAGGAGCTACATGGCTGGCCAGGTACCCAGCAGCTGCATGGCTGGCCACGATCTCAGGGCCAAATGTCAGTGCAGCGAATCCAACAACGATCGCCATTCTTCCTCTGCAGATACAGAACAAGCAAATGATCAGTAGTCTTTGGGAGGGCCTCGAGGGCCACATATCTCGGCAAAGAGATGAAAGGAGACACTAGTCCCACCGGGCGTGCCAGACTCATTTGCAATGGGAAATTACCCGTTCGTTCATTAGTTTGGTTGACCAATTAATTAACTAGTAATTAATTGACTAGTTGACCACACAGGCGTGCCAGTCACGTAAGAGCCCTTTGAGTGAGGGCACCTTACCCTTTGGGAGGGAAAACCATAGCCTTGCTGGCCCTCTACCAGCAAGGGTCTCTCCCCACCGCCTCTACTCGGCATCACTGAGTCACCGCGGGGATTGTGTGTGCGATGTTGGTTCTGCATCTACGTGTTTCTCCACTCTTGCACATTACGCTTGTGAAGTAGGTCCAAGGATCTTCCATCTCTTCGCTGCATTTGCCTTAGTGGTGTCACATCAGTAATAGCTATCCCCTTTGAGATTGTTGCTAATGTTGTTGGAAGACTATCGGCTACCACATCTTCACTGACCATCACCTTTTTAAGGAAATTTCTCAATGCATCCTGATGAAGAGTAGATCTCTTGATAAGCTCCAACACAAATATTTTGGCAGGCACCCGGTCTAAATGATGCAGTAGATCATATTGGGTACCTGACAACGACTCAGCCTCTTCTTGATCGACAGTTGGTTGAGAAGACTGGGGATTGGAAGTGGAAGTGTAGTTGCCATGAAACAAACGCCCACTCCGTAGGGCAAGATTCTGTGCCGGCACGGCATTGGCTGACGATGTAATTGGCCCAGCGGGGTGGATAAGTGGTGTGAGAGAGGGTGTAGTGGAGATGATGGGAGTAGAGGTAATGATGGGTTGCAGAGAAAGAATGGCGGGTGAAGGGCTAGGCCCGGGTGTTGGTGGGGGTGGAGGTGTAAAACTTAGAGGAGGTGTGGGCGGAAGGCTATGCGTAGTGATAGCGGTGGGGGTGATAAGTAATTGGTGAGATGGGAGAATGGGTGAAGGCATCAGTGTTTGTGTAGGGGTAAAAGGGGTGGCGGATGGGAGGATGAATGGCCTAGCGAGCTGAAGGGAGGCTTGATGTGTTAGCGTAAGGATGGTGGGAGTGGGTGATGAAGAAGAATGGTGGTGGTGGAGGGCCATTGCTTGCTGAGTAGAACCGTTGTCATCAAAGGACCACTCGACGTCAGGAGCCGGGGGTTGAACTAGGTTAACCTGAGCCGGTGCTGACTGCTTAGGTTGCAGAGCGGGAGGATGGTTTGGCATTGGGTTCTGGTGGATCCCCAAGTCTTGGACCTCCTGCGGTGGTTGTAATGGCTGCTACTGTGGCGGTGGTGCCTATTGTTGCTGCACTTGCTGCCTCAGCGCTTGCTTTCTTTTTTCCTTTATTTCAATAATGGCCTTATGCATCTCGGCCCAGTTGATTCTATGTCCCTCATGCAGGTCATAGACCAAGTCCCAGAACTGAAAACACCCTTCAATCGTATGTCCAGACTGCCTGTGGAGCATACAATACTTCGTTTGATCAACAGCCGGGTTCTAGACGGGCCGTTCCAGAGGAAGCTGTACAGCATTAACTGGCATGAGAGAAGAGAAGATGTCGATGAGAGTTTCTGGCAGTGGAGGATATTGGGCTCTCTTTGGAGCCTGGCGCTTGCTGTTGTAGCCGTTAGGGGGAGGGACGTTATGGTATTGTGGAGGTTGTGGAGTTTGTTGTGGAGCGGAGAAGGCGTTTTGTGGAGTGGCAAAGGTGAGCAGAGGGTTTTGTGGAGTGGAGTAGTTAGGCGGACGATTTTGTGGAGTGGAGTAGGCAAGCGGAGGGTTTTGTGGAGTGGATTGGTTGTTGCAGGGGTGCTGGGACAAGTTGATTTGGTTGGGTGGATTGGCTGATGGGAATGTAATGACTTGGACTTGTTCGTTTGTCTGGACTCCCTCTGTGACGGGCCCCTAAGGTTTTTTGGTTATACTTGGGCTTTTGGGCCTCGAAAAGAGAATAAATTTAACAATTATAGTAGAGCCCAGTCCAAAGGAAAGACAAGCAGTACAGGCAACAGAAAAGAAAAGATGTACACCGAGGTCGGAGGAAGCGTAACATAGGTACCGCTGGCAGCTATGGACGCGCCACACTAGGAACTACAGAAACAGAACGACGCCACCCACCCAAAAAGTAGGGGTGAGCCTCGTGTCACTGGCTCAGTAGGGGTCACGCGGATCCTCACTGGAAAACAACGCAGTAACACGGAACAATAGCTAAAACAACAGGAGTAGTAAAGCAGAAAAAGCTAAACTAAAAAGCTGTAAAAGAAAGTCAGAAACGGAAGGAGTAGAGCAGTTAAAAGAAAAGGAAAAAGAAGTTGTACCGAGCAAAACACGGCTACCGAACTAACCTCGGCTCCCAAGCTACTCCAGACAACAACAGAAGGGGAACTCTGAACTGACGAAGTCAGGAGTCACTGGTCTGTCGACGAGACACCAGGCAAGCGAAGGCCTACAAGAAAGAAGCAAAAGCCCTAGAGAAGACCTAGACAGATAGGACAAACCCCAAAGCACACACGACTCGATTGCCATGCATGCTCTTCTAGACATAACCACACACACACACGACTAGAACATCGTGCACACGACACAACATTGACCTCGGGCAAGACTACAAGAGGGCAAACCCGAAAAGATCACGACGTGTGAGAAACGTGAGAGTCACGTGCCACGTGACGGAAGCACCTCCTCACTAGAAGAACAGCCAGCAGCGTCCACTGACGTCTTATGCTGCGCCTTGAGTGTCCGTCTACGATGTCGAAAACACGACAGAGACTGAGACACTGTATGAACAGAACCAGGAACTACAGTAACGAGTGACTAGTCGGGGTCACGCCCGTCAGCATTCGTCCAAACGCCCCTGACCAAGTGTGCACACACAGGCTCTCGCCTAAGCCAGGCCTCTAGCTAGTATTCCCCTCCGCAGGACGCTACGGTTGGACCGGGGCCCACGAAACTAGCTTAAAAATCGTATCTTGGGAACTGCCACGCCACCACTCCCAGGTGGGTTGACATGTCGAAACGTGTCATCAGGCCACGACTAGTGGAGGCTCACTAGACACAGAGACTCGGAAACACAAGTGTTGAAGTACAGACAGGCTAAACAAGCACTGTCACACGTACTACGAAGCACCAAGGTAGCACAACAACCGCCAACAGACTCAGGACAAGGCAACTAGACTTACTCACGTAACGATCCTTGAGTCTCACGACTCGGAGTCAAGATCGTCGCGCAACGGCGGGGACACACCACTAATCGATCTAATCCTAAGCCAAAGGAAATGACACATCTGGAGGAAGTGGCTCACGGGAACCTGAGGGAACACCGAGACCCTCAGCACACCTAGACACATAAATCGAGGTAAGATGATGCCTCGGGACATCCAGAACTACCGTCTTGAGCTAAATCGAGAAGTCGAGACACACACAAGGTCACCTGTCAACCACTGGGTCACACCGGGTTGGCCAGACCTTGACAACGACACACAGAGACAAGGACAATGGCGGTTGTAGATTGGTCCACTAGATGACAGTAGCGGTCAAAGGTTGGGCCGCTAGAGGACTGTAGTGGTCATAGGTGAGGCCGCCAACGATAGTCAACTCTCGCACTGACCTACCCAGTCAAACCACCCAACAGTCTAATATAGACCCGCTACACGGATGCAACAGTCAAAGCATGAACCGCTACACTAACCGCCCTAAGACATTCACCTAAGACAACCAGACTGTAGTGGCCCAAGGAAGGAAGTTAAATTTTATGTGATCACAACTCAAGTCGAAACATGACCTATTTTACCCATTTACCTAAAAAACTTGTAAGATCTAAGTAACATTGTTTCGAATATATATACATTCTGGACATAGGTATTACTCAGTCATCAAACTGGGAAACTAATATGCACAAGGTAAGATCTGTTCTCAATTAATGTCAACAAAGAAAACCCTAACTTGCACGCCAGAAAACAACTGCTCTTTTCGTCGCGCTCAATCCGCACGTCATCAAACAGACCACAAAGACAGCAATGGAGAAGCGGCGTAGGACGCGTCTCCATGGCCGCAGGACCCACTGCCAGCTTGTTCATGGTAGCATGGACACAGGGGATGGAAGAGCAGAGGAGAAGGGAGTGCCCTAAGGCCATGTGTGTGCTTGTGATTAAACAAATACCACCCCTCGCCCCCCATCCCCATCAGCCTCTCTTCCTGGCATCTCCCCATGTACTCCTCTCCAACATATATAGAGTATAGACATCCTCCTCATCCACCATTCCCACCTTCCCCTCACGTAACTTCTTTTCCAAACTGCTGCTCTTCCAATTGTCAAGTCCCCCACCTGCGTTAAGGACAGAAGACCTCTCTCTCTCTCTCTCTCTCCCTCTCTCCCTCTCTCTCTCTAGGCCTTCATCTTGTTCCTCCACCCTTCCGAACCCAGCAGGGCCAGCACAAAAAGACTCCATCTTTGATTCTTCGTCAAGAAATTTCTCCAGGAGAGACCCATTAGAGAGCAATCCAGGAGGACAAATCACCAAGGTACCTCTTCTGTTCTTCACCACCCCAAAAAGGGATCTCCTTTTTTGGGGGAGGGGGTGGAGGAGGAGGAACGGCAACAGCCCTAGCGCGCACTCCCCAATTCCGGCGACGACCCAGATCATGGCGTCGGCCCCCAGATCGGCCCTGCCCTTCCTGGGCCTCGTCCTGATCGCTTCCCTCGCGGGCGCCGCCGCCCAGGCCGGGGGCGACGCCCCCACCGCCTACGAGATGCTGGAGAAGTACGGGTTCCCCCGGGGGATCCTCCCGGAGGGGGTGACCTCGTACGTGCTGCGGGAGGACAGCACCTTCGAGGTCCACCTCGCCGGCCGCGGCGACTGCGACTTCGCCGTGGAGGGCGGCTACCTGCTCAACTACAAGAGGACGATCACGGGGCGGCTGGACGCCGCCTCGGGCGCGCTCAGGGAGCTCAGGGGCGTCAGCGTGAAGGTCCTCTTCGTTTGGTTCGGCATCAACGAGGTGGTCAAGGGCGGCGGGCATCTCAACTTCTACGTCGGCCCCCTCTCTGCCTCCTTCCCCCTATCCAACTTCGAGGAGTGCCCCCGCTGCCGCTGCGGCTACGACTGCGTGTCCGCCGCGATGGTCACCGACGCCTAGAGCGCGTGCATGCCAGGTGTTTGTAGAAAGATTAAAAAAAACTATCTCCCTCTTCCCCCCTAGCTCCATCAATCTCTGTATGCCTTCCAGAAAATTAAGGATTTTAGGATTCCATCTATTACATCGGGGTTTGGATGCGTCTCCATGAATAAAAGAACAGGTTTTTCATGTGCCGGCCATGGGGATTCCATCCGTGCTCTTTCTTTTGTTGTGGGGGAGGAGGGATCACTGTGCAGTATATGACAATGTGGTGGAATCCGTCTCTGGGTCTTGGAGAGACCCATGTGGTTGGCGTGCTGGTTCCTGGGGAATTACAGGATGGGGATTCTGAAGATTCCATGGGGTGTTTGGAAATGGTGCAAGGATTAAGGGTAAAAGAGAATAATACTAAAGAACCCTGGCTGCTCTGGGGCCACTGCTCCACAAGTCGCTTGATCTCCTGGCGAATCCGAGCAACGCGGGTCCTCAAGTACCCGTCATCCAATGGAATGGGAGGCAGATCCTCCCTTAGCAAATGGCTCTCCTCTGCCTTCCTGATCGCGGAGGCCTTCTACCAATATAGGTGGCTGTGCTCGAACCACCACCTAGCGTAATGGACCTGGAATCGCCCCCGACGTCCCTATCCTGACATCGAAAATTACTCCGGCTCTCGACGGTAGCAGAAGTCCCACCACACGGCTGCCAGTAGGTGGGTGTCCTTCCCCCTGTACTACTGGCCTGTCAAGGGAAACTACTGGTTCGGCAGGATCCCCTGGTCGTACCCAAAATTCCTTGTGAACCGATGTGGGTAATACGGCTCCAAGGAACTCGTCGCAGACCGATGCAACATCAACACCACCGATCGGGTGCTCATCACCCACTCTATCCGTGGTCCAGCCTCCGGCTCCCCCTGATTGGCACGGGTGCTGGTCACCCCTCCATCTGATGCTCCCAGAAAAAGGCCGCAGTCCCTCGCGACGTTCTCAGAAGGTAATCCTTCCTTGCCTTGGGCGGGAAGGTAGCAAAGGGCTCTCCTAGCCCCGTCCAGCTGTGCCTTGGTGTCTCCGTCAGGCTATCCAGTGAAGTTGAACAAAAGCGGTGCCACCGGATTTGCCACAGTCCCTTGTGCCCCCAACCCCAAAAATAACAATCCGGCCCACACACTGAGATAGTGGGTCGGTAAAAGTATGCTTCTCCCTCTCGGCACCGGGTGTGCTGCCAGAACTCCCATTCCCTGATAAAGGTTGACCAACGCAGCAGGAGCCAAGGCCAACTATCGTCCCTCTGCCAACAAGCAAGCTGGCCACAACAACTCGCCTCTCAACAGACCATCCTCTCCGTGCGGGACCACGAATGTCGCCAACCAATACGCCAAGTATGCGGCAAGGTGTGTCACGTCCGGTAAACCATGGGGATTCCACCCCTCCTGTGGTGCATATATGTATCTAGTATAGGTCCGGAAATGTAGCTCCACCTCAGTGTACTCCTCCCATGGAGTCTGATCCCTGGCGAACTCCTGGTAAAAGCAGAATGGCCCGTTGTAGAAATGACAGACCCACACATTCAGTGGCACCCGGGGAGTCTGTGCAACACTCTCTCTCCCTGCCAGGGCCAAGTCCCTCCAGGTCTTCATAAGATACCGATAATTGTAAGACACTCGGTATCGCCCCTATCCATCGGTGTGTCTGCGATAGAGGTCATCTAGTACCACCTCCTCATACCCCTCGCCGCTGATCGGCAATCCAGAAATCCAGAACAGAGACCATAAGTCAAGTGCGGTCTCTCCCTCTGTTGTCGCCACCGCGTTCCACCGGCGGTTGAAACACTCCAGTAGTCCCTGTAGTAGTCCGGTGTAGCACGGGTATGAGTACAAAGCAATAGTCACCACGTACCTGATCCCAGCTCGGTCCCACAGCACCGGGTAGTGGTGAACAATCCCCATCAGCCACTCAGTGGCCCCCTGATGGTACTGGTGTGATGGGATCACTGCCCAGCAGCCGTACCAACTGATAACGGTCCGTCGCATCACCCCGTCCAGAATGCTGTGGTCATCATAACCTTCCCTAGCATACTATAGACCTGCAAGCTCCCGCACCAGCCCAGCTGTCCCCTCTGTCTCGGTATGGTCATGGCCGTGCAAATCCCAAGAAGCAGGGCCTAGCGGCCCAACTCTGACTCCAGACTGCTTTGTCCTGTAACGCAACTATCAATTCACCACACCCCAAACCCCTCGCCCTCCGTTTCCCGCACCACAGCAGTTTTCCCAACCGCCATCGCAACCCTTCCAGCCACCACAACCACAACCACAGCCGCCACAGTACCACAATGTTCCACTGCCTAATGGTCGGTCGATACTGCCAACCTTGATACAGAAGCGGAGAAGGGGGAAGCCATGGAGGATTCCGTAGAGTTGGGTGCATCGTTGCATCAGTCGGCCACGAGGAACAAGTGCAGTCGATCTTTGTCTCATTATTAGAATGTGAGGCAGAAGTGGCGCAAGGCGGAGGCCACCCCACATGGCGGGTGTCCGACAGTCGATCTTGGCCAACCAAGCAGCCCTAGCGTTCGTTCTTTCAACAGAGGCGTTCTTGACGCTATTGGCAATCCCCCAAGATCGAAGACAACAAGGTCTGATGGCAGTGGCTATAGTGGTGGCTAGGAGGGGGAGGAAGCCGTCATGGCTTTGTCTATCTTCTCGCTTCTAAACGATGAGAAGTTTGGACAAGTTGTTCTAGGAATAGAAGCAGAGAAGCATCAGGCCATCCGAGAGAGGCATTCGTCGGAGAGACCAAGGGAGTCGAGGTCTTGCAGAGGGTCCACCAAGCTGATAGGAGTCAAATGATCAGGAAATTGGGGAATCTTCTAGTGGGGGTGATAGACAGCAACATTATCTGACTTTGCCTCTCTCGCCTCTCGTACCAGAGGAAGAGAATCTCCCATTAGTGCAATTTCCTTCTACTCAGCCGGTAACACCAAGTATTTTCGGATCAGAATCCGTGGGTTTTGGAGCGTTTTCGTGGGTCCCGAATCGAGTTTTGTGATTAAATCGAATTTTTGGCTATCAAGTCTTCGGATCCCCGTGTAGAGTGAACCGTTGTGATTTCAAACTCCATGACGTTATAGACGCATTATGCATTTTTCGAGGACCGTGAGTTGATTTTTTCACATTTTTTCTATTTTTCAGATTTTTAAATCTCAAAATTTTTTCTATATAAACCAACCCCCCACCTCTCTCACCCTCATTCTCACATTCTCTCCCTCTCTCCTCTCGTTTCTCTCTTTCTCTCCCTCTTTTCTCCAAGCGGCCGATGGAGGCAGAAGTGGGTGAGGGGGAGGCAACGTGGGGGTGACGAACGGCGAGGATGGAGCGAGAAATGAGGCGGTGGCATGGTGAGGCATCATCCATAGATTCAGGGCCCTGACGGCGATTCAAGAAGTGACTTAGCATGAAATCGGCATCCTTAGCACGGGAAATCGATGGTGGAGGTAGGGGGATGGATCCCTAGCCCGTGTGTTTTCTTTTCCTGTGGTTTATAGGCCGAGGTGAGGCCGAGAGTAGATTTCTTTCCATGCTGGGGTTAAAACATGTATTTTTGGGATGAGCGACGGATCCATTGATTTCATGGGGTTTTGTGGTTTAAATGGGATCTCTCAGTGCTAAGGAGGTTGGGGAAGGGTTTCCCCATGTTTTCCCCATCACCTAGGGTGATTGGGGTGTGGATCGGACGATCTCGCGTGGATTCGCAAAAGTATGGATCGAAACTAATATCACGGTTAGTTCCCCAAACGCGTTTGGCTTCTGGAAGGTGAGTGAGGTGTGCCCAGACACCGCGTTCATTTGAAGAAGACTAGGGTAAGGTGGTCGTTGATGAGGTCATGTGATCCATCGCGTCCATGGTGGGTCGTGGCCTTCAGGTCGACTGCGACCACTTAACGCGGTTGCCCTTCCAACCGCGTTCCCAGCCAGTCGACTGGCCCATGCGAATTAAACAGAAATGCAGGCACTGCAAGGCTGACTAGCCTATATCCGCAGGTTTATTTCTAACTTGTCTGGGTGATGCCAGCCATTCCATAAATGGATGATGAAAGATATGCCATTCCACTGGAATCAAGACTACCAAAGGGCTTTTGACTAGTTAAAAGAATATTTGAAGACCCCACCAGTGCTGGGGGCACCTGTTAAGGGGCGATAGTTGATTCTCTACACAACCGTCACCGAATACTCCCTGGGGGCCATGCTAGCCCTGAAAAATGATGAGGGAAAGGAGCAAGCCATGTATTTTCTCAGTCGAAGATTGGTCGGGGCCAAAGGAAAATACTCTCCGATCGAGAAAGTTTGCCTCACCTTGGTCTTCACAATCAAGAAGATAAGGTATTACATGCTTTCGCATGAAATACAGCTGATATCAAGGGTCGATCTTGTGAAATATATGCTTTCCTAGCCAATATTGAAACAGTGATTGGGTAAATGGGCCGTCATTTTGATGAAATTTGATATTACATATGTGTCGCAAAAGGCCATTAAAGGCCAGACAATAGCAGATTTCTTCGCAGCACATCCTGTGCTTGAGGATTCCCCTCTAATCACAGAGCTTCCGAAAGATAAAACACTAGATGTGGACGATGTCCTTCAAGCCATATGACAATTATACTTTGACGGATCATCTAGAACTGAAGCATCCCAATCAGGGCAGGCAAGGATAAGAGCCGAAGTAGGAATTATCGTCAGATCCCCAGAAGGAGAAGTGCTACATACATCGTGCACGATCAACAAGCCGTGCACAAATAATGAAGCAGAATATGAAGCCTTGATCATTGGTCTTCAGATTGCCCGCCACATGGACATTCGAATGCTACAAGTGTTTGACGATTCAATGCTAATTGTCAAGCAGATACAAGGAGAATTTGATGTCCGAAAGCCCAGATTATTCCCTTACTACGACAAGGAGAAGAAGCTCATGGGAAAATTCTATTTCATTGAGATAGGCCATGTCAGCCGAAGCCAAAATGCTCGGACAGATGCATTAGCAAAACTGGCAAGCTCATTCAAAATTCTGCCAAATCAATCTCTCAATATAACAGTGATAAACAGGTCCTAGGTTCCTAGCATGATAGAGCAGCCGGGTGACGAAGAAGAATATGAAGCTGCAATAATAGGAGTAACTAACTCTCCTAATTGGAGGAAACCCCTAATGCAATGGTTTAAACACTAAGAATTGCCCAAGCAAAGGGAAGAGAAGATCAAATTGATCAGAATGAAGGACTCTTATGAAGTCAGGAATGGGACCTTGTTTGAATTGTGGCAGATGCCAAGAAAAAGGTGCTCGTACGATGTCTATCTATAGAGGAGGTACCTAAACCCTAAACCCTAAACCCTAAACCCTAAACCCATGAAGGAAGTTCATGCTGAATCTGCTAGTGCCGATCAAGTAGGGCCAAAAATGAAAATTGAAATTAAGAAGTTGGAACACTACTGGCCAACTATGTTCGATGACTGTTGCAAGTGTGCAAAATCATGTCATAAATGTCAGCAGCATGCTGCAATCTCGAGAAGACCCCTAATACAGTTGCACCCAACATCGCCTAGCTGGCCCTTTGCTCAATGCGGCATCAATGTTGTGGGCCCACTGCCCACGTCTTCATCAGAATGTAGATATATCCTAGCAGCAACAGATTACATCTCCCACTGGGTAGAAGCTGCGGCTCTTAGAGAAGTGATGGGAGAAATCATGGCCAGATTTATCCGTCAAAATATCATATTCTGATTCGGCATACCTGATCGAATTATCTCCGACAACGGAGGCCACTTCTGAAACCAGAAGGTCTACAGATTGGTCGATAAATTCACGATTGATTGGAGGACATCCACTCCGTATAACCTGCAAGCAAATGGGTTAGTAGAAGTCTTCAACAAAACACTGTGCACACTTCTTCCCAAGACAGTCAACTCTAACTAGAAGAATTGGGAAGATAAGATGTACGAGGCACTGTGGGCGTACCGTACCATGTACAAAACCCCCATGGGTTGCTCACCATTCACCCTAGTGTATGGCTCAAAAGCGGTCATCTTGATAGAGTAGGAGATATCCTCACTGCGAGTGGCGATCCAACACGAACTAGTCAAAGATGCCCAAGCTAATATAGAAAGAAGACTAGAGGCGCTCTCCAATTTGGAAGCATAGTGGCTCAAAGCCCAAATAAATATACAAATGTATCAGACCCGTATGGCCCGTGCCTTCGACAAGCTCGTCAAAGGGTGCGAATTCAAGAAAAGAGACCTAGTCATGGTCAAAAGAAAAGAAGTCATGGCGGCCAATCCCAAAGACAAATTGAATGAAAATTGGATTGGACCTTACATGGTCCAGAATGTTTATGAAGGCGGTGCTTATGTCATCGTCAACCATCGGGGGGAAGTTCAATTTCCACCCCTCAATGGGAAACACCTGAAGCTATACCATGTGTCGCTTCCTCAGTTCGGCGATCAACTGAAACCAATACCCCACAATGAACAAGATTGTATCTTGGAGCTCTTGTAATGAGTCACCCTAAACTACTTAACTTGGCACCCATGGCCTTCCGAGATCTTAGCCAAGGGGTACGGCCTAGACCTTTTATCTAAGTCAGAGAAACCCGAACTTGTTTCATCGGTGTAATCCCAACATCGATGAACCACTTAACTCGGCTCCTAAGGCCTTCTAGTGTCTCAGCTAAGGGGTACGACCTAGACCTTTCATCGAAGTCAGAGAAACCTAAACTCCTTGCGTCGATGCAATCCCAACATCGATGAACCACTTAACTCGGCACCCATGGCCTTTCGGGGTCCTAGCCGAGGGGTATGACTATGGATGACGAAATTTACTATACGGAACACACGTCTCAGCACTCGAGAGAGCACGTTGAAGATGAAAAATACTAAATTAACCCCATGCCTCGCCTGATCAGGATGAGAACTCACGTGGGTGCCTGCTACCCATTAAGAAAGCCCCCGAGAAAGAACATACGGCCACAACTCTATGATCGACCGTGTCGAGAACTGAATTAAAGAAAAGTCGAGGATGCCAAAAGTCACGCAAAGACTCGAATCGAGGCCTAGAAACGGCAAATGAAATATTCCAAACGCCGTGCATCGCAACCAAAACATTCCGGGAGTGCCAACATTCATATAAATGGCTGTGACTTCGAAACGAATTTGTTCGGTGGTTAAAACGGCACGGAAAGGCTTTAAAACGGCGCGACAAGGGCTTTAACTGGCGCGCTCCCATGCTTTGGTTAAAACGGTGCCACCCCATGCTTTGGCTAAAAATGGCACGTTCAGAAGAACACCTCAAGGTAATAGTTGAAACGGCGTGCCCCCTGACTGCGCCGTTTTAACCAAAGGGGCCTACTTGCCCATCTTCAAAAGCTTCCTCTTTCAAATGTTTCATATGGTGTGGCCCATTTGCAACCTCAAAACGGCGTGCAAATGCACTTGGTTTTGAACCGACGCGAGCACTGTTCCACCACGCCGTTTCAACCTCAACCCATCCCATCCGCCAGCCGATACTCTGTTCGGCATAAATGTCGCGTGCAGAGAACATTCAATGCCAAACACCCTGTTTCTGCCTCCGTTCGACAGCACAGGAGCAGCGACGGCGAAGCAACCTTGGCGAACCTGTGAGCACCTCATCCTCGGATGAACTACAGTGTACGACGCGAACCAACGTCGTCCAGCGCACCACGTCAACTCCAAGCTTCGTCGCGGATGAGGTGGAAGTGGCAGGGGCTCCAGGACGCCATTCTATAAAGAGAATCCTCCCGGTTGGCTAGTTGGCTGGCGCGCAGGGAAGGGAAGAAGAGAGCAAAAAAGAAGAACTCCTCCCGGTTGCCCGGTTGGCTGGCTGGTTAGCGCGCAAGAAGAGAAGAAAAGGAAGGGTCGTCGGTCGAAGAGTGAAGGGGAGAGGTGTGAGTGTGAGAGGTGGGTTTGAGGGGAAAGTTTTTGTGTTCTTTATTTTATTTTCATCAAGATCTTCCTCCCCCCCTCTCTCCCACGATGTATTCTGTTCTTCTTCTCAAGATGAACTCCCTTTGTTAAGAAATATCTTCCCCGTTCTATGGATGAATAAAAGGAGAGAAGTTTTTCTTCTTTGGTTACAACTTTAGCAACCTCAATCTCAGTCTCCACTCCTCTCTCTCACTCTCTGCTCATCCCGGGGCCTTGAGGGCTACTCTTCCATGGCATGACCCTCAAGGTAACCCCTCTTACGGATGAACATCCATAGCCCTTTGTGGCAATCATACATTTTTCACCATACTAGTTGCATTCCTACCTTGGTAGGGGATCCTCTCGTCTCCATATTCCTTGGAGCTGACTAGGTGACCCTATTCGGTACCTCCGTAAGTCCCCATGAACCGTGGGTTCTCACACGGATGCTGGGCAGGTTGTACCTTGCCACCCCGAGTCTAGGTTGCATTCGTAAGAAAGAGTAAACCTAGAGTCAACCAAGTCACCATTCTACCCCTATTAGGAATCCCATTGTTGAGAGAACTTTCATTCAATTTAATTCACTAAGGTCCTTAAAGGGGAACATATAAAATTTCTTTTCGTGCATCATGGAAACTTGGTTGATTATTGGTTGCCTCTCCTCTGCTCTCTTTGTTTGTGAATTTTTATTATTCATCTCCATTTAGGTGCTTATTAGGTGTGATTTTTTTGATTTTCTTTAGGTGCCCGTTGCATGTGGAGTTGCTTCACACCCATAGGATCGTCTCCTAGGGGCAATTCCCATTTCATTTCCTACCTCAATCCTCTGTTCGATTCCTCACCTACCATGTCTTCCTACGATTTCTCTCACTCTTGCGAGGATTCTCTTCCTTAGGGACTGTTGGAGGACCTGCCCAGGGTCCTGTCTGTGCAGGGGAGAGAGGGGTCCGCCCCTCCTCTTCCCTCTATTGCCATTAAGGGTAGTCAGCCCTCAACTTCTGATTCTTCTACTCACAACTCGGCCAACCATATTCTCCATATGATGGCCCAATTGGATCCCACCCAGCTTCACGTCCTTCGCTAGGCTTTGCAGGGGCCGGATGCCCTATCTTCTACTCCATCTCAGGGCGTGTCTCCTGCCACCACCTCTCCATCTTTAATTAATGGGCTCGGGGCCTCGTCTATTGCTCCCATTGATCTCACCCCCGTCCAGCCTGGACCCTCCGATTTCCCAGCTTGGAGGTGGGCCAAGCTTCTAGCTTGGTTCATCAGGTTCTTGATAAGGGGAAGACCCCGCTCCTCTCGTCCTCCTATGTGGTTCCCTATGGGACCACTTCTCCAGCGCCGCAGGCTCTCGTGGCCTCGGCCGATTTCTTACGCCATGAAGCTGGGACTACCCAACTAGCTCATGCGGATATGGGCCCATCCTTGGCCCATTATCCCTCTTACGAGCTTCCCCCTCCATCAATCCATCCCTCGGCCCCTTACACCGTGTCTCCCCTTCCAGTCTTGCCTCTTCCATCCCGGGAACGGGAACTTCTTGACAAGTGGGCTGCCATGCAATAGCAGATTGACCTCCTTTACAAACAGGTCGGCCCACAATCTTTAGTTGACATCTCGGTTTCCAATTTTCGTGATATCCGTTTCCCACCCCAATCTGAGCTCCCGATGTACCGGAAGTATGAGGGGAATGGCAACCCCTTCATTCATATAAGGGAGTTCCTGTACGAGTCAGCGCATTTCCAATATGATGATCGCCTCATGGCGTATCTCTTTCACCGCTCACTGGGCAGGGTAGCTTTGGAATGGTTTTATGCTCTGCCATTGGAGGAGGCGAAGAGCTTTAAAGTTGTTAAAGAAAAGTTCGTTCAGAGATTTCAAGATCGGGTGGGTCCAGAGTATTCCTTTACAGACCTAGTGGCCGAGAAGATGAAGGCCGACGAAGATTTTGCAACCTATGCCGACAAATGGAGGCAGATGGTGTAACGCCCGTGATTTAGCGGATCCATAGCAGTCCGAGTCTAGAATTTATTCCGTGATTTTAGGTGATTTTTATGAATTTTTGGGCTATTTTTAGGCCTTTAAATGAATTAGTTACATTGGAAGTAGACGCCACCAAACCAACCTCAGAATTGCCCCTGGTCATTCCTTCCTCTAAATAGTAGAGCCCATTACGCATTATACCAGTTCCAAGTTTCCTCCCTGTCTCGGGCTCCTGAAAAACACAATGAGTCTTAAAGAAGGTTGCAACACAATTGAGGTCATTAGTGATAGAGCTAACAGAGAGTAAATTTACTGGCAAACTAGGAACATTGAGAATTGATGATAAGGTCATCGCAGAAGTGCAATTAATATGCCCTTTACCAGAAATGGGAGAAAAAGAACCATCAGCAAGGCGAACTTTATCACAACCAGAACAAGGAGTATAGGACACAAACTCTCTGGAAGAGCCAGTCATATGGCTGGATGCTCCAGAATCAATTACCCAAGGAGAAGAACAACTACAAGTAAGAGCTAGGGCCTGACCTCCTACATCTGTTTGAGCAAAGTTACCCTGGTATTGTGAATTGGAAGGTTGGGCTGGTGAACTTTCTGTAGATGCAACACTGTCAGAAACACCTACACTCGATCTGAACTTTTGCAAGAGCTGCATCTCTTCCATTGATAAGTCTCCCATGGAAGAAGAGAAGTGAGCTTGGTTATTCTGAACACCTCCGCCACCACCAGCAGATCGTTCGCCACCTCCAGAGCGACCTCCACCATGACCCCTAGTAGGTCGACTGTGTAGCTCATAGCAATAGGCCTTTATGTGGCCAGGCTTCTGACAATAGTCATAAATTTTTACTCCTCGACCATGAGATAGACCACCTCCTTGGGCTGCATTGGAAGGAGAAGCATCTCCAAGACCACCAGAGGAAGAGTGAGGTTGCACTACTAGTGCTGATCTAACCGGAGGGTCTGGAGAGGACATAGTAGCTAAGCGCGTCTCCTCCTTGAGAATCAAAGAAATAGCCTCATCAAGTGAAGGCCACTCTTGTGTACTCAGAATGGAAGAGCAACGATGCTCAAATTCTAGGTTCAATCCGTCCAAAAAATCTACAACACGTTGGCTTTCTACCCATTTTGTGAACACATCAATATCACCAGGATGAGTAGGTGTGAATGGATTGTAAAAGTCAAAATCATTCCACAGTCTTTTCAGCTCTCCAACATACTCAGTTACAGGCTTAGACCCCTGTGTAAGGCCTTGAAGCTCTCTTTGTACGTTATGTGCATGCATATTGTTACTCTTGTGGGAATAAGTTGTGGCTACAGCTTGCCAAAGATCATGAGCATCAATCAAAGCCTCAACTGTACGAGCAACATTATGAACCATGGAAGAAAGAAGCCACACCACCACTCAGGAGTTATTCGAACTCCACTTTCTGAAAGCCACCTCATCTCCCACAGGCTTCTTTTCGGTTCCCTTTAGTTATAAAAGAGCATCCACCGCCAGATTCACTAGGCCATGCCACACTAAATCAGCTATAGCCAAAATGTGAGTTTTATTTCCTCCCCTCGGTCACTTCCATTACCATTTCATCTACCCCGAGCAGATTCGATCACAGTCCCATAAGCAGTAGGGACCACGAGAGAGCATATTGTGTGCTCGAGATCCAGATGGTCTGCCATTTCTTCTTCTTTGCGACTAACGGCCTACTGGGTGCAATAGATCCAATTGATGTGCGAGTCTAAAATCAGACGCACATGACGTGTCCAACTCAAGTACGTGCCTGGGCCATCCAACTTGACCAGGTTAGTTTCCCCCGATCTTGGCTCCCGTAGCCTACCCCCTTCGGCTCCTCGCAGCCCACTTCCCGATAGTGGCTTTCGTAGTCTGCTCTCCACCAAATCGAGTGCCACCGCGGAGTGAGTTGTGAGAGTGGCCCTACACCCCACGCCCTCGGCGTGCTGGCTGCCTGTCGAATCGGGCATCCTAGACCCTTAGGGGTTCAACCCAAGCTAGCCAAACCCCTGGAATCTCAAGGTCCAACCTCGGACCCTCATCCCCCATCGCCAGTCCACCTACGGACCCGGGTGAGCCCACTTGAGTGAATCTGTCGTTCGGTTCGCGCTTGTAATCCTAGGTCCAAGGTTCATTGGTCTTGTGGCTACCACCCCCATAGTGGTGTCACATCATGATGCCCTTGTCGACCCTCGATGTAGGTGAGGCCTGGGTCTGATCGGAGCCGCCATCCACTCCAACTCCCTCGCCCAAGGCCAACGAAGGATCTCAAAAGTTGTCACCCGTAGAGAGGGCATTGGCCGCCACTAAAATAGCTGGACAGAAAGAGGTTGACCGTAGGAGGGTGGAGGCTATTTGGACCGCTTCAGCTTCCCCTCCACCTTTAGTCCCTTCTTTCGTGCAATTTGCCATGGCCTGGACTAAACCAAGCAGTCCCACAGGTAAGGTTCCTAAGACATCGATATTCTTCAGGATTTAGTCACCTCCTAGGGTGAGATCTCTATGCATGCATAACACACGTGTTTCTTCCTTTCAGCTGGTGTGGAGGAGACCACAATTCCCGAGGCCACAGCTCTTACTGAGGAGGTCAGCCACGAGCCGCATCCTACCGTAGACGTCGGGGAGGGTAACCATCTCTACCACCCTGGATGCCTTCCTTGATCTTTCGGGGACTCTCCGGCTCCAACTCGGTCCGAATCTTGTTTTGTTTGGCAAGCCCTGGCGTGGCCATTGAACCGAAGGTGCGCCTGGGAATTCACCCAGGGGGGCGCATCTACGTGCAGAGGAGGATAAGGTCCAGGACCTCCCCGTTGCCAAGCCCGCGTGAGGAAGCGCCGGCTGTTGACCCTGCGAGGGAGATTCCTATGTAGGTGAGGGAAGTGCCCGCTCGGATCGCGTCCTCGTCGGGCGAGAAGGTGGATTATGATTATTCCTCCGATGAGGTAGTTTCGGGGGAAGATGCGCCTGAGGAGTCCGGACCTCCTGAGCCGCCCCCTACAAGTGTGAGTCCATTCACTTAGGGCTTCCCCGCATGACCATCCACTGATCTTGTGTCTGCTGCTTGTTGACTTTCAGGAGCCACCCCCATCGGAGGTTGTAGAGGTCGCCGCCCTAGGCCTATCGGTCGGTGGACCAGAGGGAGTCCACGCAGGCCCAGACAAGCTGGGGTCTTTACTTGAAGTTATGCAGCAGGAGGCGACTGCAGAAACTTCCGGTACCCCTGGGTCCATGGACGAGCCTCTAGAGGAGGGGGAGATCGTGCCCGAGGGTAGCATAGTCCCGGTGGCCACGGTGAGCATGGGGACCTTTCAGCTCTCCCTTTGCCTTATTACGTCTTCTGGGCGATTTGCCTTAGGCAGTGGGTGACTAACCCTGATGGGGACATCACCCATGGATCCCTCTGGCTCGACACCTCTCTCCCTCCTGGAGAAGGGTAGGATGTAGCTCGACGACTTGACGGGTCTGCCCCATCATTCGGACTAGCTATTGGGGCATCTTGGTGTATTTTCCCTCTTTTCTTGAGTCATTATAATGTAATTTTCCCTTTGTTTTGGGTCAAGTCTCTAGGTTAACATGTTATTTACCTAAGTTTGCAATCTTTGTAATAGGGTAGGGTAGTATATGGGCCCAATTAGGTGGGCCTGGCCCAGGGGCACCCTCTCCCAATCCGGCAGCATGCGGATGTCCTCGCCGATGCCGCGCGCCACGAGCGGCCGGCTCTTCAAGCCAGAAACTACCATTATCCGTGTCTCTGGTTGCGTGGCAGTTGTCTCTTGACTGTTGGGTTTCCTCTAGTAGTTAACTGACAAGTTGCTCTGCCCAAAGTGTTGTCAACCTCTACCGCTTGTGTTCCTGTTGGTTGTGCTTGCTTGTGTTGTTGTGGCGTTGGATGTGTCTGGTTCCGGTCAACCCGGGGTTACCTAGTGGTTCACAGGAAGCCTTGTTGTGTCTCGACGGCCTTGTCCAACTCGAGACATTGGTTCTGGATGCCTCGAGGTATCGTTCTACCTGGGTTTGCATGTCCAGGTGTGCTGAGGGTTCTTGGTGTCCCCTTAGGTATCCATGTGTCATTTTCTCTCAGAGCGTCATTTTCCCTGGCTTAGGATTGGACCGATTGGTAGCTTGTTCCATCATGTACGACGATCCTGACTCAGAGTCATAGGACTCAAGGACTGTTGTACTTGTAGGTCTAGTTGCCTTGTCCTGAGTTTGTCGGCAGTCTCCTGCGCTGCCTTTGGTTCTTCGAAGTACGTATTACAGGGCACTTTTGCCTGCATGTGCTTTGGCACTTGTGTTTTGGAGTCTGTGTCTTGTGAGCCTTCACTAGTCGTAGCCTTACGGCACGCTTCGGCGTGATGACTTTTACAACGGGGCACTTCCGATTTATAGTTTTTAAGCTAGTCTCCGTCGGCTCCCGCAATTACCGTTGCGTCCATGGGGGGAGAAAACTAGCTAGTGGCCTGGCTTAGGCAAAAGCCTGTGTGTGCACACGTGGTCAGGGGCATTGGACTGATGCCGACGAGCATTCCCCTGTCTAGTCACTCGCGACTTGGTTGATGTTCTTGTTCTGACAGTGTCTTAGTCTCTGCCTGTTTGTGGGTATTGAAGATGAGACGCTAGTAGGCGCAGCATAAAACATCAGTGGACGCAGCTGGCTATTCTTCTAGTGTGGGGCACTCCAGTCACGTGACGTGTAGCTCTTCGCGATACCCTTCGAGGTTCGCTTTGCATTTGTCGTGCGTCGTGACCCTCTGGGTGAGTCCTTTGTGGTTGTACTCGGGGTCAGTGTCTGCCGCTTGCACAACATTCTAGTTGTGTATATGGTAGTGTGCACGACGTTCTTGTCATGTCGTCAGTCGTCTGTGTAGGTTTTCCTAGGCTTTCTTGTTGTCCTTGCAGGTCTTCTTTTGGAGCCTGGTGTCGTGTTGATAGTTCGATAAGCTTTTGACTTCGTAGTTTAGAGCTCACCCTTCTATCTTTGCTTGCTGTAGTGTCTGTTTTGTTGGTTCCTCGTGTAGGCAGTTTGGCAACTCCTGACTCTATTAGCTCCGAGTCGCTCTCCTGCCCTTGCTTGGAGTAGTTGGGGTACCGAGGTTAGTTCGGTAGTCGTTGTCTAGTATGGCTTCTTCCTTCCCCTCTTCCTTAGCTTGCTCCCTACTCCTGCTCCATGTTCTGTTTCTTTTACAGCCTTGTAGTTTAACTTTCCTGCTTTACTACTACCTATTGTTTACCTGCTGTTTTAGCGTGTTACTACGTATTTTTCTCGGTGGGGATCCACGTGACCCCTACTGAGTCAGTGACACGAGGCTCACCCCTGCTTTTCAGGTGGTGGTCGTTCGTTCGACTTCCGTGTGTACCTGGGGCACGTGCTCGTAGCATCTTGTTGTGGCCAGTTGGTACCCTCGTCGGGCTTCCCCCGACTCTCTGGTACATCTTTTCTTTTCTGTCGACCTCCTCGGAGGGGTTTATGCGTAGTAAACGTTCAATTTTTTTTATTTAAAAAACTTTTTTTTGTTTCGGATGGGTCTAGGCAGACCAACTCTAGGGGCTAGGTAGGTCCGCCTAAACCCTAGGTTTAGGCTGACCAGACTGGGCCTCCAGTCTAGTCCGCCTAAACCCCAAGGGGGTTTGGCGTGCGGACTGCTGGGGGCTAGGTTTTTTCGTAAAAAACTTTTTTTTTGTTTTCACCAGGGGTTTAGGCAGATCAAAGGGGGAGAGAGAGGGGGGCGGTCCCTACTCTTTAAAAATGGATTTTTTTCTCTATTCTTGTCCTACGTTGACCAAGAGCAAGAGGATAAAAGGATACGTGGCTTGAACTGGTTGGCTGGACACGTGCGCACGTAGGCCGGGGAGATTGACTTGCATGACTACTCCGCATGGTCCCAGGACTTCTTCTTCATGAATCCCTTCGCACACGGGTATGCCAATCGATCCTGGAGGAGACTGGGAGGGACTGGGACTGGAACGTGGCCATGGGGCCCTTGGACTGGGGGGGAGGGCATGACCCCGAGGGAGTTCGCCCTCCCTGGGGCACGACCTCGCCCCGGGGCGAACTCACCCCAGGGGAGCTGTGGCCCTGAGGGATGACCCTCGGGGGTCTTGTTCCGTCATCTGGGATTGTCCTTTGAAGGACGGGAGACTCTGGGGTGTTGAAATTGGCCTGTGGGGGCTAGTTGTTATCGCGTCATAGTTACTGCTCGTAAGGTGTTTGGGTAAATTCTCGACACACCTTGGGTTGTCAAACGGGCTGATTAACTGACTGAGGGGCCTTAGATTTGGCCTGGGACTGAGGGTAAGAGTTGCATAAGTCTGGAGAAGGTGCTTTGGGTGTGTGGGCCCTGCCTTGGTGGCACATGCCGCATTGCAAGGCGGATTGACAGAGTAGCCCCAGATTACCCTGGAAGCCAAAAAGTTCACGGCTCCTTGATGCATATCTGAAGGTTGGGAGTGGCCCCGACTTGCTGGGGGGGTGTTGTAGAACCCGAATGGTATGTTGGAGCCGCGGGTCAGGCCGCGGTTTGCTGTAGAAGGGCTGGGATATATGCGCTCGCAAGGTGTTCAGGGAAATGCCCGACACATGTGTGTGAGCCGTATATGCGTGCTGCGGGCCTCCAAAGCCTATGGTTGACTTAGTTAGGTCTCCCTTTGATCTTAGAGGGCTGGAGAAAGGCATCTTGGGGGTAGGCCCTAGTCTTGTTGCTGGGTGCCCCGTGGCACGGCTTGTAGTTGGGGTGCCCCCGGGTTAGCCCGGGTGGCCGTGTAGAATGTGGGCAAAGCCCACCACTGAGCGATCGGGAGTAACCCCAATCAATTGTTAAAGTCGTCGTATGTCACATCTAGCTAGTTAGGACCCTTGGTCGGGCCCGTTAAGCCATAGGAGGGGCCGAGTAGCCCATGCCTTAAAGGTGCTCGGGAAAATTTTCGAGCCCTTATTCCTTAGCATTTTCACTGGGAAATTGTCTGGGGACAACATGGCTATTATTGACCTGGAGTGGCATTGCACCAAAACATGCGTGCAAGATTTGTTTATGACATTCAACAATTCGTGAAATACTTGACTTGCTTGAATACTTAAAAGTACTTGAATTACATGAAATACTTAGCTTGTACATACTTGCGTGAAATGGCCAATTCCATGATATTACTTACTACATGATCATTCTCTACTTGAATTTTTCTCTTGATATCTTGTCTACTTGTGATTCCAATTACTTGCATTTCTTTACTCTCTCTCTTCTTTGGGGGTTTCCTTGCAATTAGAGGTTAAAAATAAAAAAAATAACAAAACCAAATCTTTTAACCCAATCGAACCACCCCCTCTCTCTCCCATTTCTCTTTCTCTCTCTCACCCTCTCTCTCTCCAACGACGCTCTCTCCCCCCCTTGGGTGGCGTGATCGCATCAGGCCGCCGCAGGACACGTGAGTGGCGTCATCAGAAAGCCCACGATACGAGGAGCGCGGTGACATCAACCTCGAGACGAATTGCGGAGCGTGGAGACGGGACCGGACAAGGAAGACCACGACGATCCCCGACTTGCATGTCGGCTTAGCGTCATTTTCGTCACGATCGAGGTAGGGGGATGGATACCCGAGCTCGTTAGGATCATTTCCTCTGCCATGCCCATCGTCTTTATGTCTTCCACAAGCCTGAACATTGTCATTTTGGTTTTCGTGCCATGAACATCGTATTTATGTTGTACTCCACCATGGCCATTGTTGCTGGATTTTTATATGTTAAACTGTGGTTATGTGATGATGGAATGGCAGGGAACAGGTTAAAAATGAGTTTCCCGTCGATCTGGGTCAATCGGGAGGGGATCCGGTTTCGATCCCCACGGATTCGGCTCTCTGGTAGGGTGGCGGTCCTACTAGAGACCGTTTCTGCAAAACAATAAGGCGGTGGACCTTGGCGGTCGAAGGCCCGTGCATTTCTAGCTTTGTAGCGGCCCAACATTGGATCGCCTACTGTCCCTTAGTGGCTGAACCTTCAACCGCTAGAGACCCTTGACCCGGTCAGACGACCTTTGACCAAGATAGGGCGGTTAGTCTAGCGGTTTATCATAAAACTGCCAGAGAGCCTTTGGCAGGCCAACCCTCGACCCCTAGGGAGCGTTAAACATATTAGAAAATAGTATGGCGGTGGAGCCTAGCGGCCCATTAGTGGAGCGCTACAGCCCTTGAAGCGGCTGGACCATTGACTGGCAGAGACTATGGGGGGCTAATATTCAACTGCCATTTCCTACAGAATTTCAATTTATGCTTGTTCATTTCATTATGCGTTTCATGCTACACATTCGCCATGTTTAAATTATTTTACAAACTGTACATATTTTTAGATCCTAATAGAGTTACTTTCTCTTTCCTTGTGATGGAACCACTAGTCATAGCCCGACGACCTTGAGTGTCGGCCCACCTGGGAGTGGTGGCAGGACAGTTCCTGGTTTACAATTTTTAAGCTAGTTTCCGTGGGCCCCCTTGCTTGGCAGTAGCGTCCTACTGGGGGGGAACTAGCTAGAGGCCTGGCTCAAGGCATTGAGCCTGTGTGTGCACACGTGGTCAGGGGCTTGGACTGGCACTGACAAGTGTGACCCTGACTAGTTCTTGACTTGGTTACTGTTACATGTCTCACTTGTCGCGTTTCAGGCGAGTGGAGATACTTGAGACACAGCGTAAGTCGTCAGTGGACGCATCTGGTTTCTCTTTCTAGTGGTCCTTCTCTCTCTCCTGTCACTTGGAAATGTTAAAGTTTAATCTATTGGTAGATTTAGATTCTGTCTCTCGCATATAATTCGTATAGCTATTGGCACCTTATTTAGCTGTCTTTAATTGTTCAGATAATTGTACAGCTTTATTAATTGTTGTTTCTTCTACCATTGCATGCTTAATTACTTTTATATGTTTAGTTGCGAGGTAGATATCTGCGTGAACCCTACTGAGTCTATGTTGTGAGACTCACCCTTCCTTCTCCAAGTGAGCAGCAGCAGCAGTCCGCCGATGCTTCTCGTGCTTTTGATGGTAGGTCTGGATAGGCATCATCATCTTCAGTGCTTTACTGGTTAGACTACATGATGATTAAACGTGTAAAGAAATGAATCTTTTCATTTGAATCTCATGCAGGTGGTGTTTCGATGTTGAGTTGGTCTACTTATGCAAGCACTTGAACATTCCCATGATCGAGCTATCTGTCAGCTGGTCTGAGATCCCTGGATCAAAAGTCCGCTTGACCAGTATTTTACATATGCTTTTTGAGCTCCTCCTTATCCGGTTGGGCTACGGGCTTGGTATTTGGAGAGTGCATACATGATTTGTGTGATCGCGTTCAATGGATGGGAGATTTCAAAGACTGTCTTTGCAGTAGTCGAAGAAATAGAATGGCAAGAGAGAGAAATGCTTCAGAGCCGTAAAATAGAATGCAGTTTGGTGATCTTCCAGAATCCAGGCAGCATTTTCTACCCTAATCTGGCAGCAGCTTCCACAGACAGTAGGCCTCTTGGTATTACGTCATTCCCTTTGGTAATTTTTTTCCCAGAATAGAATTAGCTTAATGGCAATCTTTTTCCAACTACTAATCACTTGTATTTTCTTATCCATTTTATGGGATGTATCTTCACCATTTTCATAGGAATAGCCCGTGAATGATATCTAACCATATGAAATCATCAATTTAATGGGTTCTACATAGGAACTTGACTTGGATCATCTTGATTGGGATTTCATAAGTTATTTGAATCCTTATCATTGGTTTACGGCTTCACTCAAGGGAAGATTTGATATGTTCAGTGATGGAAGCTTATCTGTACGCTGTAAATGTTGCTGTGGTTTTGCATCCCTTCTACTCCAAATTGCATTTGTACTGCCATTGTTTGTGTGTCCGTCCTTGCAAGTTACAAGGAAGTCAGATGCCGGTGTAGAGCATCATAGATGTGACTCCTAGGAATTCCTGACGAGTGTGCGCTCGGCGAACATATGGAGCAACAAGGCCTCGAGTTGTGTGCCTCATGTTTGGTCAACTTGTATGCAAAGCTACAAAACCCCCAAGTCAACTAACATAATGTTGTATGTCGTCAAAGAGAGATTATGTAAGCGGCTTTGAGAACCAAGCAAGGGTTCTCAATCGTATAATGTGCAGGTGAATTGAGCTGAGGACCAGGGGACCAATGAGTTCACCCCAATTGGACGTCTGATGCCCCTATAAATCACCCGAAGTTTGGCATTTTGGGACGCCAGAATTCCTTGGTATCATATTGATTTCCATTTTCTTAATATAACACCTTGCCCAATGGTTGGAGCATGTGGTTTGATTAGCTTATGGGACCATGTGTGTATGGAATGTGGAGTTGCATTTGACAGGTCGTGAGACCAGATCCATGAGTTGGGTCTACTAAGAGAAGTGGTGTGCCATCTTGCACGGACTTTCAAATGGAAAGATGGAAACATGACATGGTACCCGCGATGACTGTGGCACTAAACCATAACATTAACCTCTGCGTCAATCAAAAGATGATTACAAGAACTCTTGGTAAGCAGATTCTGAGCAATTGATGCACTTGTATACATGCGAAGGTACGGAGATGCAAGAGGGATTGAACCTGATGACTCTCATGATCAAGGTTCGTTGACTCGGTGATCCATATCGGATTAGATCTTTCTAGATCTGGCACGATACACTTGAGTTGCAATCGACTCGGCTTGACTCACATATATCATCTCCCCCCTCTCTCTCTCTCTCTCTCTCTCCCCCCGTGACTTGACCCGACTCAGTCGATCTAAGGGTAATCTTCACTGTGTTGAATTTTTTTAGATACGACAAGGTTGCATCTGGGAATTCCCTGCCAAAAGAAGATGCGAATCTTTCGATACTGAGTTATAATCATAATTTATCATACCCAGCTCATCTAGCTCTTCGCCGTCTTCGCCCCCCTTCTCAGCCTCCAAGGGAGCATCCATGCCAACAAGGGTTGGGCTTTCTGCATGTTTCATGAAAATGTCAAAGGAAGCTAAGCTAAGATCGAGGAAAAGAAAAACTGTCGCATATAAGTGGAAATTTAGCATTGGGGCTAAATGAAGCATTGAGGGTTACTGGGTAGCTTCTTGGACAAGGTTGCCTACTTAGTGTACCGACGCGAAGTCTTTTGGGCCGGGCCATCCCCAGCAGTTGTCCTTTGCTTTTTCAAATGGGTAGAAACCTTTTTCTTCTTTAGAGCTCGAGTAGGGACAAAGCACACTACGAAAGAAGAACAAGAAGAAAGCAAGAGTTAATTAGAATCTATGCAAATTAGCCTCAACAAATGAAGTATGATTCTAGAAGGAGATTATGAATGCATACCATCTGAAGTAGGAGAAAAGGTGGGTTGTAACACTACTTGCTCAAGCTGAAGCCGCACAACTTTACCCGCCTTAGAGATGACATCTTAAATATTATGAAGCATGGATCCATTTTCAATTAAAGTGATCAACTCAAGGGTGCCAACATGTGCAATGGCATTCATCAAATGTCTTTTCCATTGCTCCCAAAGATCATTATTAAACCCAGCTAGGAGAAGTCGACTTGACAAAGAAGCACCTAAGGGGTAACCGCAATCTGAAAGGAAGTGTTCCTATCATGAGTAGACCCTCTGAGTTACTACAGATTTCCCCTTCCCTGAAGGCAAGTCATTAGGGCGCTTCAGAGGCTTCATGGCCCCCACATAGTTAATCCCTGTCCACGGGAATAAGCCCATTTGTTGCCTCCCACCTCATGCGAAGCTCCCTACCTAACTTGGTAGTGTGAGGAAACTGGGAATAAAGAAAGGAATGATCAATGACAAGTGGGGGAGCATGAACCCCACTCAGACGGATCACTTCTACCTCTTTCATATTATGGGTGACTACCTAAAGATGTTGCTATGCTGAAACCGCCAGTGAGCATAATAAATGTCCACCTGCCTAACTCTCTTTTTGCCTGAAAGGGAGCAACTTGGCTCTGGCCCTTTCCTGATAAAGCAATGCCACCAACTGGCTGCCACTAAATGCCTATCATGGCCCTTGTACAGTTGGGACTCCAAAGGAAAATCAACATTAGGAGGCACCCTCTGATCATAGCCAAAATTCCGTGCAAAACGGTGCGAATAGTAAGACTTTAAGAAAATGGTGGTACCCTTGCGAAAAACAAGGATGCTCGGCCACATATTGCAAAGCCAATAATCGTAAAAAGAGTTGCTGGGAGTAGGATGGTGAGGAAGATGATAACCTAAACCATCTGGGCCCTCGGTGGTGAAAGGGTGAAAATCATAAGTGCTATGGGCGAAGTCTTTGCCTGCCTGTCCCTATGCAGGAAGATAGGATAGCAACTTCTGGGTACTAGTCAACTGTTCCAAGGAGCTTTGATCTGGACAGTTGCAAAATCGAAAGATAAATGGAGCAGCGTGATTTTCCACACCAACACACTGACATAATCTAGGAAGTAGCAAGGCTACGAATGCACTCAAATAATGAGCAGCCATCTGTAGACTGCAGTCCTGTGGAGAACTACATGCTGTCAAATTGCCTAGTCCATGGTAAATATTCACCAGGGCAGCCAGCGCAATATCAAGTTTCTGGCCATTAGGAAAGAGACAGGCCAGATATATCAACTCGGAGTGTACAACTCCTTCCTCGTCATAAGACATAACAAAGGTCGCACCGCCAAATAGGTCTTGTTTGGCAATTTATGGGGATTCCATTCCCCATTTTTAGGTGTAGAAAAGTACCGCTTGTTCTCCAACTGCCTTAGGAGCAGCTGATAGTATTGATCCAGGGCTCTGTCGTCCTCTGCAAATTCTCATGGAAGCAAAATCGTCCGTTATAGAAATGACAGATGCAAGTATTGAGGCTGACCCTTACTATACTGGTAGATGTTGGAGTCTTCCCCTTCCCAACGCGAGCCAGGTCTCGCCATACCCTCATCAAATAGCGAAAGCTGAAGAGCAAACCATATGATCCGACCCCAGTGGAGTAGTCCCGGTGCAAATCATCCAAACAAACCTTCTCATACATGCCCCTAGAAATGGGGAGGCCTGATATGCGATGAAAGCTCCACATATCAAGAGATGTTTTGCCTTTACTAGCGGCAAAAGTGTTAAAACGCCAGTTGAACCACTCTACGAAACCCTGAAGAAGTTCGGTGTAGCAGGGATATCTGTAAAGGGCAGTTGTGACCGTATGTTGAATACCAAGATAATCTAGAAGATCCCGGTAATGATGGACAACCCCCATCAGCCACTCTGATGTACCTAAGTGAAATCGGTGCGAAGTAACCACTAACCATTTATCGTTACCAATTGGGTGTTGATCCACTGACAATTCTGTCCAAGAAGCATAATTTATCATAAACCTTCGCGACAAACTGTGTACCAGATGGTGCCAAAAATAATCCAGCTGAAGGCAGTTCAGATTTGTGTTGGCCAAACAACTCCCACATGGCTGGTGTCACTGTATGCGCCCTAGTACAACAAGAAGCCTGAAACCCATTTGGGTAGAAGATGAAAACTAGACCTGATCGGGATATCACAGCGGGAAGGTAGGGTAAAAGGTGGTGTAACGACCCAAGATCCGGATACCGGGTCAAACCCGATACCATTTGGATCCTAAGTCGCCACCCATGAGCTGGGAAGCTTGGAAGGGTTCAATGGGCGTCACGGGAGTGTACAGAAATCTAAAATAAATGCAGAAATAAAAGTTTTGAATTTAAAATTTACATTTATAACCAGATTAACACATTTTTTATACAATTTCCAGTCCAGATGTACAAGTCCCAAAAGTACAGCTCAATAAAAGAAAAGTACAAAGCCTACATACCTCGGCTAGCAGAAGCTGGCGACACTAAGACTTTGTGTGCTGCTCAAGGCCTCCGAACGACGAGACACGTCGACCTGAAAAGAAAAGGGGTGAGCCTCATCTCATTAGTTCAGTAGGGGTCCCGTGGATCCCCACTACACAAAACGAAATAAACCGGGCAGCAAGTAATAAAATATAAAGAACAGTAATGTAGGAAAAACAGTAAGGCAGAAAGAACCGCACTACAATACAAAGAAACATGATAACCCACTAACTGCCAAAAACTAACACTGAAGCGGATTCTCGTAACCTGGGCCACAGAAAGCTGGAACACGGTGATGTATCTTAGAATATCTCTCCTAGGACACGAATGCTAGAATCTAGGCTACCAGGTAGACCCTCAATCAGTCAACGAAGGGACACAGCTACGCAGCCAGACAGGACTCTCGAAGACAGCAAGGAATCACGTTTCGATCATGTGTAACAAGGACTCTGAGCCACCAAAACACTGAACCTCGTTAGAAAGAAACGTGATTCGTAACCTCTGAGGTGACAGGAGCAGTACCCATTAGAAGTAAGGTTGGATGCGTCCACTAACGTCTTAGTTCGCACCTCAGGTGTCTCCCTACTTGCCCCAGGTGAAAATTGAGACACACTAACCACGTAACCACAAAACAAGGACTAGCTGGGGTTGCGTTGGTTAGCACATGTCTGATGCCCCCAACCACGTGTGCACAGACAGACTATGCGCTCTAAGTCGGGTCCTTTACTTGATTCCCCCCCAGCCCGGACTCAGGCTACAAAGACGAGGGGCCCTACGGTAACCAGCCTAAAAACTATCACACCGGGAAAGCTCTCCACCACTTCCAAGTGGGTTTGCACATGCGTGCATAGGAAAGTTATGACTTGTAGGAAAAGTCACTAGAGGTGAGAACTCGCCGAAGAAGTAGAAACCAAGTACCACCAGTTCGCACTAATATCATTGAACACGTGTAACGCGTCACGAGATGGCTATATACACTTCACAAAACCCTAAAACCTCTAACTGGATGACCACTGTGGACTACCGATGCAAATGGCACAGACTGGGACCACCAACGCATGATACGCGAAAAACCTGAATCGCGGGTTCATGGGGTCTGGGCGGCCAACCCACTAGCCGCCCACAGTGTAACGACCCAGGGTTCAGGGTACCGACAACCCGATACAAGTATCAGATTATCGCCACCAAGAACTGGGGACGCCACCCAAGAGGCCGATGAGGCCCCTGAAGGGTTAGTGGAGTTTGTCGAGGAGTTGTATATTTGTGCCAAAAATTTAATAATTCAAAAAATATGTAAAAATAGTCAAAATGATCCTCTCAAATAGTACATCGCAGCTGTAATGTTCTCAAGTCGATGAATTGAGGAATAAACTCACCGCAGGGTTTCGTAACTTGTACGAGAGAAAAACCCACATGAATCGTAACACTCAACTCAGGAGCTACAAAAGTGATCCGAAACTCTCCAAAAAGGATCCAAAAGACCTAATAAGAATCCAATAAGGACCCAGAGTATTACACCTCTTGTGCAAGTTGACCACTGTTGACCTTCCGTAAAAGGCAAGTGCACGGTACTGCTGTGAGAGGCATACGGCTATGAAGGAGAATATTCGAGAGATAATATCAACTCCCTTATTTTCCTTTATCACTTTATTCCCCTTCTCATCGTGGTCACCGACCCAGCTTTCCTTGGCCGTGCCAATTCGTCAGCCCAAGGCGAAACAACCAGTAGCTTTTCCATCATTAGCGTTTAAGTTGATAGCTTTCCAATCATCAGCATCCAAGTCGACAGCTTTTCGATCATCGACATCTAAGTCGACAGCTTTCCATCCATCGGCATCTAAACTGATAGCTTTCCAACCATCAGCATCTAAGCCGACAGCTTTTCAAACATTGGCATCTAAGCTGATAGCATTTTGACCATTGGCACTCGAGCTGACAACATTTCAGCCATCGACATCTAAGCCGAGAGCTTTTCAACCATTAGCATCTGAAGCTGACAGCACTTGAACCCTTAGCACTCTGCCAACATCATTTCCATCATTGGCGTCAAAGCCAGCAACATTTCAACCATTGGTGCTCGGGCCAACAACATTTTAACCATTGGCGACCCAGCCAATAGCAAATAGTTCTTCAACCATCGGCATCCAAGCTGACAGATGATCAAAGAAATTTAAAAGATGTTCTCCTCCGACATCGACCGCCTATCGGGGAAGAAGTTGCACCCACGGGCCCCACTCCTTCGTCCCTCGTTCGCGACACCTGTGGGTGGGAGGCATTTGTTGGCACTAAAAAAATGGGCCAAACCCAATACAAAAAATGCAATAGAAGAAAAAAGGTGAATGGGCCAAAGGAATGAGAGGCCCATGAACCAAATGCAATAGAAAAAAGGGCGCGAGGGGGCGTAGGTGCAATAGAAGAAAGAAGGAGGGCCAAATATAAAAGAAGGGATTTTTCAAAAAAAATAAAAAAAGAAGGAAAATCACACCCTTGTGTTTGTGTCCCTCCGTCCGTGTCTTACACTGTTCATCCCCTCTCTCCTTCACCCCTGCGAGCATTCAATGCCTGAAGCCTCCTACGCTCACATCTGCAGGATCGCTGGCCTCCCCATGCATGCTAAGCTCTCCCCTGTCAACTCGTGCCCCTCCTGCGAACCAACAGCGGCCACCGCGGTAGCCTATGGCCTCCCACCTGCTCTACCTCACCCCTATGAAGCAGCAGAGAACACGCCTTCGACACTGCCGCAATAGCAATGGCCACGCCAGAGCAACAGTGGCAGTAATGGTCAAACAAAAAAAAGAAGTTTGACAGAGGCTTTTCTCCTCTGAACAGGGACCTCCACATCCCTCTCTATATATACTAGCCCAAGGCTGCTGAACAACGGAGATGCTAAGGGGAATTGCTGATGAAATGCTGGTACAAGGGCTGAAGAGAGAGAAAAAGAGAGTGGGAGAGGAAGAGAGAGGTGAGGGAAAGGGAGCAGGGGGCTCCGACCTGTGCTCACCCCCTTTTGTATTTTTCTTTGTTCTTGTTCTACTTTCTGTGATGTGACTCACTCGTCTCTGCCAAATCTTGCCATAATTGGAAGGCAAAATACACAAAAATGATCAGCACACCAGAAAGTCAACATATACAACACAGCAAAAGAAAGGCACATGAAGTGTCAAAATACAAACTACAACAATCCAGAATGAGGAGCTCACGGGCCGTATGCCCTCGTCCCACCTCTGACGCATGCCCTGTGGGGGGCATTTGTTGTACCTAGACAATTTCCCAGCAAAATTGCTAAGGAATAAGGGCTCGGGAATTTCGCCGAACAGCTTTAAGGCATGGACTACCTTGCCCCTCCTACAACTCGCCCGGCCCAACCAAGGGTCCCAACCAGCTAGCTGTGATATATGGTGACATCAACGATTGATGGTGATTACTCTCGATCGCTCAGTGGCAGGCTTTCCCATGTTCTACAAGGCCACCCGGGCCACTCCGGGGGCGTCCCGACTACAAGCCGTGCCACGTGGCACCCAGCAATAAGGCCAGGGCCCACCCCCAAGATGCCTTCCTACAGCCCTCCAAGGTCAAAGGGAGACCTAACCAAGTCAACCACAGTCTTTGGGGACCCGCAGCACGCATATATGGCTCACACGCGTGTGCCAGGCATTTCCCCAAATACCTTGTAGGTGCATATATCCTAGGGCCTCTATAGTGAACCGTGGGCCATGACGGGTCCAACACACCAGTCGGGTTCTACAAGAACCCTCCAGTAAGTCGGGGCCACCCCCGACCCTCAGATACACGGCGATGAGCCATGAACTTTTAGCCCTCGGGGCAACCCGGGGCTACCTTGTCAACCTACCTTACAACATGGCATATACTACCAAGGCAGGGCCCAAACGCCCAAAATGCCTTCCCCAGACTTCTACGAGCTCCTAGCCTTAGCCCAAGGCCATGTTTAAGGCTCCTCAGCCAGTTACTCAGGCCGTTCGACAACCCAAGGTATGTCGGGAATTTAACCGAACACCTTGCGAGCGACAACTGCTACTCGACAATATCAGCCCTCATGGACTAATCCCAGCGTCCCAGAGCCCTTTGTCCTTTAAAGGACACCCCCAAATGACGAAGGGAGGCCCCTGAGGGCCATCCCTCAAGGTTACGGCTTGCTCGGGGGGAGTTAACCACAGGCGCGGTCATGCCCCGAGGAGGGCAATCCCCCTTGGGGGGTGCACCCTCTTCCTAGCCTAGTGGCCACATGGCCATATCCTAGTCCCAGTTGCTCCCAGTTCGTGCTCCCAGTTCGTGCAAAGATCATGCAAAGATAATCGGCATACCATGCCCAGAAGGATTCAACAACAACAACACAAGACCATAAGTCGGGTCCACACGTGCGGGCAATATCAACCCCAGTATCCTCCAGCAGCTAGTATCTTTTAGAGATGTATGCCCTTCAAGCCAATCACAAATGTTGTGATAGCAGCATTTCTTGCACAATTTCATTCAATAATAATGATAATTACATTTCTTCATTATGTTCTTAGCACGTTATGGTGTGTATGTTGTAATGTAATGAAGTCCCTGAATATGAGCTATGATGACTGGATCATGATGAGATTATGATAATGAGATCAGTCATCTAGATATTTGTATTCTAAATGTTTCTGGTTGTGGGATCTTCAATAAGGGACATTGAAGATCTGGATAGACCGGTGCACGTGGTACTCACTAATGTGATAAGGGTGGTCGATCTCATAACCACCGGTGTGGTGACATCAAGGTACACGTGCAGGTGCTCATTAGTAGAATGAGTTCACTGAACTGACCCGATCTAGAATTCCTGAATGGGAGGATCCCGAGTTGCCATGATGGCTGTGCACGTGGATCAGAGTGCGCAGTGGAAGCGTGGTGGGCCGATAACCCACAGGTCCAAGATCATAGCGTTAGCTGCTACGAGTGGATTTTCGAGATTGAGAAGAGCATTGGAGGATTGGTTCCTTGGTAAGCGTTGTCTCCGGTTGTGTGAGACGTGTTGTTGCGGTGCCATTACTTGAGATATTGTGGTTCACGGCACTGGCAGGGTGGAGAATTAGGGGAATATGTTGGCAAGTGTGCCACATGAGTACCCTGTTTTCATATTGGAGGTTGTATTTACGGATGAGATAGGTGATTTTTGGAGAAGTGATCTCTGGCAAGATTATGGGACCCGGCTAGTCACTACGAGCAGCTAGTGGGTTGGCCGAGTGATCGACCATGGTGAGCTGTGCGTTGCCTCGGGACCCATTTGCTTTGGTCGTGGCATAGTCGACCAAGTTGCCGTGGGTTTGGATGACACTTTCCTCCCCTAGAGATCTGTGCCGTGAATTATAAGAGGTTGCGTGTCCTGTGGCTCTGTGGTAAGAGCGGGAACCAGATTGGCAGGCGTCCAGTTGGTGTAATTGAGATGGGATAGGACTTGATGAGACAAGACGAAGGATGATGCCTATGTGCGGAGGTCTTTGATGAGACATTTGACGTTGGATGGTGAACCTTGGTCTGAGACTAGCATGGGATGGCTCCCCTGTAAGTCTGAATCAAGTGAGGTAAAGACCGAGGACACCACGATCCTATCATGTGGTTTCATCGTACTCCCCTGAGAGGGTAGAGTTGGCTGAGGTTCAGGAATGGATGCAGTGTCTGAGTAAGAGTTGGCTCGAGGTGCAGTGTTGGTCTGTGGAGAGTTAGCGGATGGCCTGTGATGATTTGGATCATGCCTACTGGGCCGGCGAAGGTTTTTCGTTGATGAGTGTCTGGTGACTAGTGGGTGGTCTTCAACAGACAGAAGATGCTACTGGTGTTTGTAATTCCAGGATGGCAATAGCCGTGTATCGGTGAGGCCTTGGTCATCGTCTCCGTGATGTGCCTCCCAAATGAGATCTGGGTTTTGTCGAAGTTTATCTTCTGGCAGAGTTGGCACAGTAATATGTCTGGTTATCGAATTGCCATGTGTGAGGTAATTCTTGGCACTACACTGATGATCTGGTTGCAGTCCGTTGAGATGGCTGCGTGAGCTGATGGAGGCTCTGTATTGGTTATTCCCTTGAGTCGGGCGTGAAATCAGTCAGTTGGTTATGAAGATGATGTGTGGTTGTCCACCGACCATAGGATGGATCGGTAGTTGCTTCTCGTGACAAGGGCTGTGTCTCCTCGGTGAGCGAGATGGTGGCAGCGGTGTCATGATTGGTTCTCGTGTTGTCTGAGGTGATGCTAGACCTACGCCTTTGTGTTATGCTCGCTCTGATAACCTATGCATGTGTAGAGCATGGCGTTGTCTATGATTAAGGTCTGGCGGTATCCCTCATGATCAGAGCTTTTGTGAGAATCGAGGTTTTCTGTGCTGGAGCTCTGATGGCGTTGTTAGTTGGATAACGCATTATTCCCCTGTGTTCCCACGTTTGCCCTAAATTTTGAGGATGAAATTTCTTTAAGGGGGGAGGGCTGTAATGCCCCAGATTTTTCGGATATTTGTCGGATCAGGATCCGTGGGTTTCGGATCGCTTTTACGGGTCTCGGATCTAGTTTAGCGATTTACACGTATTTTTATCTGTCAAACCTTCGGAATCCCGTGTAGGGTGAACCGTTGCGTTCTTCGACGCTTCTTCACCTTATTAGTAAATGTTGAATCCAAGTACCGGGTGCCATATTTAATGTCACGTGCCAAAAACATAGGAAGATACAGGATTTTTCCCCCTTTTTGAATAAACAGGAATATTAGAGGTTAGCCGAGAGATCCTCGGTCCGAGGTAAAAAGATTTTTTGGTTTAGGCCAAGTTGTTGCCATCATGTAGGGAAGAATGGATTAGATTAGCTGCCAATGCAGCACGGAGTTTCTCAGATGTGATAAAGTGCATTTTACCACATACCATAACGTGGACATCATATTAACAAAATGTTGACTAATACTATTGGTTTTAACGGACACAACCCATATATTGATGCCCCACCGGATCAATAAAGAGACCACATAGCATATTTAAAGTAGTGGTGCTAAACATGTCTTTGCACATTAATTAGGCATCATTTAACCCTATGACTACATAATATTAATTTGACAATTTTTTTAAGAAATACATATTTGAATGAAAAAATATCTATAAAACTACTAATTTGTGAAGTGTGTTGTTATGAGCACGGTCAGATAGCACACAAATCAATGTTACAAGGAGGACAGCCCATACATGTGACCAAATGGTGAAACTGGTGGCAGCTTCAAGGGGAAAACATACATTGCCGTGGCGTACTAGGCATTAAAGAAATAGTATGGGTTGCCATTACATGCTAGCGATGATATTAAAAAGATAACATAGCCACATAGACTACAGTTGCATGCTAGCAGTGGCATCAAAAATAGTAAAGGCCACCGTTGCATGACAGCAACATCATCAAAACATAGCATAGGGTGCCACTGCATGCTAGCAGCGGCGTCAAAAAAGAAAGCACGGCCTACTGTTACATGCTAGAAATGAAATTAGAATGATACCATAGGCCACTGTTGCACGCTAACATTCGTACAAAAAGAGATCACATAGGACATCATTGCATGCTTATACAAGTGGCAACAGCAAAAAGATACCATAGGCCACTACTGTGTGCTAGCGAATGCACCAAAAAGACAGCATATAGCACCAACAATGTGCTGAAGGCACTTTCTGTATGAATGAGAATCAAAGATAGGCTAACTATGGCCATGTGCATTTGACATCTCAAAGGGATGTTAGTGGCGATGCATGGATCCAAAAAGGGACATGTCATAGGATACAGATGACTGCCCAAATGTGGCTTTCACTTGGACTAAGTGGTGGCCCATGCCAGTGGCCACTTAGATGAAGTGGCGGCCTAGAATTGGCTAAGTATTTAGTAGAAGGTTCAAAATTTCAAGTTCCTGTTCAGGAGATCAGGTTTTACGCTTAGTTCAGGAGATCAGGTTTTACACTTAGTTTCCAATGGAGTTATTCCACCTCTCAGACTTCTGTACACGATGGACATTTGCATCTCTCTCTTACCTTGGAATGGCTGCCCTGAGGCCCCAATTTGTAGGCCTATGGGCATGCGCATTTTCCAATCAGAATTGTGCCGAAGTGGGGCTCTCTTGTTGGTTCATTCTATGAGCTCGTTGTCATGTCGCCTTACAATGGCTGTACCAAATTGGACCGCCGTGACAAAGAAAGTGGGACCCATTGCTACTGCCCTCTTGATTTCCCTGCGAACCCTAGAAGCCGTCACTTGGACCTAATGGCAGCCCCGTAGAGGATGCCACTTGGTCCTAGTAGCAGTCCCATGGGGCTGCTAGTTGGTGCTAGCACAGCCCCACTTGGGCATTGAAAAGAAAATCCTTTTTATGCCCTTTAAATTTTTCTATCATTTTGGTAGGCCCCTTTTCGAGATTCGATGTCCATTATGTCAAGTGGTGATTCGAGCACAGCCACTTGTAGCAGCAGAAGGTCTCGGTGATCAGGAAAGCCGAGGAGAGTCGACTTCTGAGGGAGGATCTGCCTCCTATTACACTGGACGAGGATTATCTGAGGACCTGTTTCTCCCGGATCCGTCGGGAGATAGAGCGGCTAGCACAGTAGTGGCCCCAGAGCAGTCAGGTTTCTTGGTCTACGGGTCGAGATTGTAGTGGGGACCTCAAGCCCCTGAGATCGACACAGGCGGCGCCCATGGGAGCTGGAGCTGGAGCATCCCAGTCGAGGGCGCCGAAGACTTGGTGGGCCCAATTCCTAGCTGACTGTGGCTTCGAGAGGAAGGGCTTATTGGACCGGGTGCTCCCCGAAGGGAGCTTCGCTGACACGATAGTCGATGACTGGAGGCGTCACATCGGCTAGGTGATAGGGTCCGTCGCACCCGTGGAGTTCGTGTCCCACATTGAGTGTGCTTACACTTTGAGGGATATCCGAGAGGCAGTTGCGAAGGCTGCCCGAGTGCTGGGGTTAAATCCGGAGCAGCTAGTTCCCCTGCTGTTGACCCTCTTTGTGGCCTCAGGTGAGACCTTTTCCTTAGCATGTTGTCTCAGCTTTGTTATCTTCTGATGTATATGACTGAGATGTTGTGTGTTACTATGTTTGTTTGTTTTTGTTTGGCAAGTTATGGGGCGGAGAGAGATCATCCCTCCACAGAGACATCATTTGGGAGCAGAGATAGGGGCCTTCAGCTTAGGCGGAAGCACCCTCGAGTAGACGCTGGGGTAGTGGGGGCTGGCTAGTCTTCGCATGGGCTTGAGACTGGCGAACATATCGTGGCGGAGCCGGCTCTGAGTAAGCACCGTATTTGCCTCTTTGTTCCTTGTTGGTTTAGCCATTATGATTGACTAACTCTGCATTGCTGGGCTAGTTTCTTGTAGCTCCGCTGGAGACTAGGGTGGAGGTGGCTTTCTCGCCCCCCTGGAGGTCGACCCCTTGCTAGACGATGGGGTCGAGTGTGAGATCGATGTGGAGTCGTTTCTCCATGTGATGGATAAGGTCGCCCCCAACATCGAGACATTCCCCGACTTTGAGTCGTGGAAGGCCTTCGAGGATGCCCGGCTAGGTAAGGACCTCTGGAACTGGGCATGTTCTAGTCATGTCTTGTATCTAGAAACTGATGTAGTCACATGTTGCATACAGAGGTGGCAGGGACGTCAGGGTTCACGACCCCTTTTGAGGCGCAAGGCGAGGTGCCCCTACAAGTTAGAGAGAAAGAAACGGTAGTGACCCGAGATGGCTCGGGTAAGTGTTGAATTGCTATATAGGGAGTTACCCTTTCCTTGTTGTATGTTTGATGGGTCAGAGTTGTTGACTGTGTTTGTGTTGTTGTTTGTCAGGTGAGGACCTATCTGCTATCCTGGAGATGATCCAGGAGCAGATCAGCACTGGCCCGTTAGTGGCCCTCCCCTCTTTCGAGGGTGAGCCAGGAGCAGTGTGTGTTTTGGTCCCGTCTATTGCTGGGGGTGCATATAGCTTGCTGCTGCAGCTGTTGGCGGGGACACCTTTCCCTCCTTTGCCGGTTGTGGTGTCTACTTGCACGGTGGGACTGGTCAGGTCTTCTAGCATGGGACCCTCAGGTATGTAACTGAGAACTTAACCACTCGTGGCGGGTCTTTGATGTTGGCCTGGTTAGGAGGCAATCGAGAGGGGGGTGAATTGATTGTCCACCCTTTTTCCCAGATTAAGAACACAGTTAACAGAATGAGAGGTCTTTTGATAGAGAAATAATAAAAATGAGGTAAAATAAAGAATAAGTAAAAAGAGGAAGAGATGGGGATTAGGGGCTAATAATAATAATATGTATATGTATATATATATTAACACCCACGTGAGTAGAGAGAGACAGAGAGAAGAAAGAGATAGAGATAGAGAGAGGATGAGAGAGAGAGGGGAAGAAAGAGGTGATGAGAGAGGAGATCCGCGGGTCAGAGAGAGGGGGGGTCTGGCCGGGTGTGTGTGTTAGTTAGAGAGAGAGAGAGGTTGTGGTTGAGAGATAGAGAGAGAATGGGTGAGAGGGGGGTGAGATCTATTAATAACAATAATATATATATATATTAGCATGCGTGTGTAGAGAGAGAAAGAGAGAGAGGATGGGACGGGAGAGAAAGAGAAAGAGGAAGAGAGATAGAGAGAGATCACGCGGGGAGGTGGAGAGAGAGAGAAGAGAGAGATGAAGAGAGAGAGGGAGAAAGAGAGAGATAGAGAGGAGAGAGAGGTCGCGCGGCAGTGGGGGGGTCGAAGAGGGGTTTGCCGATGGTGAGGGGAGGCTAGCAGGTGGTCAGCAGAGGGCATGGGTGTGTGGCCGGTGGCGAGAGGTCGACGGCAGAGGGAAGGTGGTAGGTGTGGTGTGAGAGAGCAGAGAGAGGTGTGGCCGGAGGCGATGGACGTGGGCGTGGCCGCGGCGGGCGTCTGCCGGTGGTGAGGGGAGGTGAGGTGCAGAGGAGGGGGGAGTCTGCCGCGGTGGGGGGGGGCGTCCGGTGGCGGAGGTTGGCAGTGGGGAGGAGCTGGGAGTGGAAGGTGGCAGGGGGAGGGTGCAACTGGGGAGTGGGTTAGAGAGAGAGAGAGAAGGAAAGAGAGGGAGAGAGGTCGGCGCACGGGAGAGAGATAGGGAGAACAGGAGAGAGGGTGGTTGCCGGACGGTTAGTAGAGGGAGGGAGTGATGGAGAGATGGGGAGGACGGTGGCGTGAGGGGGTTCACGTTGGGGAGGAAGGTGGTGGGAAGGAGAGAGAGATGGTGGGGGAGGCTCGATTCCTCTGCGTTGGGTGTCCAGGTGAGGAGAAGAGATGGGGAGGGGCTCTCTGCGGTTGGGAAGATCGGCCAGAGGTGGTGAGAGAAGGGGTGTAGGAGAGATAGAGATAGAGACAAGGATGGGGAGAGGTGTAGGGTGGTTCGCGGAGGTGCTGCCGGTGGCGGACGGTGGCAGGCGGTGTGAAGTGCAGGGAGAGACGGGCGACGACGGTGGTGTGGCGGTGGCTTGCATGCGTAGGGGTGACGACAGGGAGGTGATGGGTGTGCGTGTGGGTTCGCAGTGGTGAGCGACGGTGGGTTGGCGACGGGTGGCAGCGGTGGGAAGTGCAACGGCAACGGCCGAGGGGGGGGTCTGGCGCGGGTGTTAACAGGAGGAAGAGGGGAGGCGGTGGCGTGGGTAAGTGGTGGCTGCCGGAGGTGGGTGAACAAGAGAGAGAGAGGGAGAGAGGGAGGTTGTCGGTGTGGAGAGGAGCTCGCCGGTGTGAAGGGGCTCGCGGTGGTGGTGTGTGAGAGGGAGAGGGGAGGCTGCTGCGGCGGGTGCTGCCGGTGGCACAGGCATGGGGAGGTGAAGGTGGCCGGAGGCATGGCCGGCGGGTCTGCTATGGTGGTGTGAAGGTGATGGTGAAGGGTGCTCAGTGAGGAGAGCAGGAAGAGGGGTGGTCTGTGGTGTTGGCAACGGAGAGAGAGGGTGTGCGATGGGTTGAGAGAGGAGGGTGGCGGGGGTGTGGTGCAGTCGCAGGGGGCTGACTATGGGCCGTTCATCCTCATCGGTGATAATTAGCAACAGCCCTCAATTTATCTTTTAAACCGATCGAAGAATCCGGCGTTGGACTCTGAGGGATATGCAGCTCTGTGTACACCGTACAAAATGATATGCGGTCATAGATGGGCCGCATATATGCTTGTCGGTGATAATTCAGAAAATACTGAAAATAGCAAAAATCAACCATGAGCATCTTGGAATGAGCCGCACAAGTATTGGGCGCTGGAATTTGTAATAAAATGAAAAAAATGTAATTCCAAGGCCCATTAAGCCCTGAACTGAAATGGACCCAGCCCGGGAGGGAGGCCTTCCACATAATAAGCCCGAATATTGCCAGAAAATAATCCCGACACGCAACGGACAACTCGAGGCATCAACAAATAAGAGTAAGAAGAATGATCCAACTTATTAGAAAAAATGGGTGTCAACACCCATGAACTCTCAGCTCTCAAGGTAGAGATTGTAGCTGCTCGTTCTCGCTTAGCTACACTGGAGGAGAGCGAGCCGTGACCCCATGAGGTCACCTCTTCCTTTGTTTGTTGTTGTTGTTATTGTTGTTGTTGTTGTTGTTGTTGTTATTTTCCATGTTTGTATGCCATCATTTGTATTTTGTGTAGCCTGGCCATACAGATTTGTGTTACCCCAAGGGCATGTCTTGGGCTCCTTTTTGAAAATGAATTATAAATCTTTGAATTTTTTTGTCATTGTTCTCTGGATTCCATTGTCTCCTAGCTCTAGAATGTAATCCGGTGTTATAGCTGGCAACCAACTATAACCGTTGTAGTTGATTGATGATTTTTTTAATGCCTTTGGGATGCCCAAGGGGGCATGGCTTGTCACTAGTAGCGGCTGAGGCTGGAGCTGGGAGGTAGAAACTGGTGCTGGTGACAAAGACTAGATATTGGTGATTGGATATCGACACTTGCTTTGTCGTGATATACTAGCCTATTCCTAGAAACTGGGCTGGAGACTAGAGACAACACATTGGAGGCCCGTCTAGGTAAGGTGTGCAGGCCTGTTATGGGAACTGGAGGTCTTAGAACCCGAACACTTAAGGCCCGCCTGGGTGAAACATATAGCTCTGCTATTGAATCAAACCTCCTGATGAGGAATTTTGGTTTGTTCATGTGGCTATTGTTGTTATAAACTTGATCATGAGGCAGAATCACCTGGTGCCTTTTTGCTGAAGATTACGCTACTAGGTATCTCCTAAGTATAGCATACTGATCTTTTGCTGGAGCTCAGAACAACTACTGGAAACTGGAGCTGAAGGCTAGCGTCTTCATGCTAGGAACTGGGATTTAGACATTGGGTGTTGGAGGCCTGCCCGACTAAGGTATGTCGGCCTGTGGTTAGAGACCAGAGACTAGAGCCTGGATAGTGGAAACTGGTTATTGGGGGCTAGGTACTTGAAGCCTACCTAACTAAGGCATGCTGACTTATAGCTAAGAATTGGAGCTAGAGACTGGGACCTTGATGCTGAAGGCTGGATATTGCTGGCTAAGAGTTGAAAGCTAGGTACTGGAGCTGGGAACTGGGCATTAGAGACTACGTCAGTGGATCTACCTAAATGAGACATGATTGCTTGTACCTAGTGTTGACACCCATTTTTAGCCCGCAAGTTACGTTATTTCTCTTATTCATCATTTTTGATGTCTCGAATTACCCGTTATTTTAGAGCCTTCCTTGGATAGATTTTGAGCCCATTTCATTGCTCCCTAGTCTTTGGACTTCGGAGATCATGATTTCTAGAGCTCTGGGGCTATCATGGATGATTTGTAATGCATTCTAAACTATAATGTAGACTGGATACTTCAGTGTGTAGATGGATGCATGCTACTTACTCCCTCCCTCCAAGTGTTCTAAGTTTGTGAGTTAGGCATAATAGGATGGCAAGGGAGTATTAGTGGAACATGCCAGTCATGCAGTGTTGTGTCCCTTGACCATGACTGTATTGTTGTGTCCCTATGTTTAGATGATAGCAAACACTATGGTTCAATATGCATTTGTTGTATGTTACACTATGAGTCAATGTGAGTTTGATGCATGATACACTATGTTTTTGCTGCATGTTGATCATGGTTTTATTCATTGCATAAAGGTCAGTCTCATGCATGCATAAAGTCAACTCTAAGTCCACTCTCTGCATATTAAGTCAATGCACCCCCATAAAGTCAACTCTGTGAACATAGAGTCAATGCATCTAAATAGATCCTGTGTGTATGGCATTTCATCAAACATGTTGTGTGGGTTGTTCATATGCTGTTAAAGTCCGTGCACGTTTCTCCTTGTGTAATACATAGTTAGTGCATTTTCTTCTATACTTGGTGCATATTTGGTGGCATATGAGTGTGAATATTTTGAGTCGGTGCAAACTGCACCCCGTGTATGAAGTCAACACAAAAGGTAACACTATGTCACACCTGCAGAACAGATTCCCCTGGGATTATTGGTTGTGTTATAGCATGCAAGGTTGTGTGTGAAGTCTGTGCACATTTCAAGGTCCATGCATGTTTTGGATTAAATGCCAAAGTCTGTGCATGTTCGCATATAACATTATAATGTCTGTGCTAGTCTGGCATCACCGAATAAGGTCTGTGCATGTTGTCCCTTCACACGACTAAGGTCCGTGCAAGTACGGCTTACACTTGATTGAAGTCGGTGTAGTTTCTGCCTAGTGTGCATATAGGAAGGCAGTGCATTCGAAGTCCGTGCATGTTTTGCATTTGGCCACATGAACTCCGTGCACATTTCAATGTCCATGCATATGTTGTGTTAAGGTCATAAAACAAAGTTCGTGCACAAACAAAGTCCGTGCATGTTTTAGTCTTCCAGAAAACACAAGTCTGTGCATCTTTCACATCCGTGCATATTTGCATTAAGTCTGAAGTGAAGTCCGTGCAAATCCTTTGGTAGGCAAAGTGAAGTCCGTGCAAATTCTGTATGCACATTCCTCTCTTAAACAGTTTTGACTCCATGCATGTTTGCTAACACACTCTTTTGAGTCCTTGCATAATCTTGCTAGACGGATTATAAGGTCCATGCATTTTTCAAAGAATGCACATTTGCATTGTTTAGAGTCAGTGCATGTTTCAAGGGTTAGCATATACCAGGTCTGAGCTCGTCTAAAGTCTGTGCATAGTCTGAAAGGGCAAGTCCGTGTAGCTCACTTCTTATAGACCGTGCACATCTCAGTCTTTGCAAGAACAAGTCCGTGCACTTTTGGTTTGTGCTTAACATAGTCGTGCACATCTTCTTTGTGCAATTCAAGGTCCGTACATTTATCCTCTCTTGCATACACAACGTCCGTGCACATTATAGTTTCATCTAATGTGTGGTCCGTGCACATTCGTTCCTGTGCTCTACCAAGTCTGTGTATATGTCCATCCTCTACCATTCAAAGTATGTGCACATGTTCATATACGCACTCTAAGTCCGTGCGTGTCTGCATCTTGCATTAAAGTCTGTGTAAACATAAACAAGGTGCGTGCACATTTCATGTGATGCTGAGTCCGTGCATATTCTCCATGGTGCATTCAATTCCTGTGCCGTCTCTGTTGTTTCGCAGGTTAGAAGTGCTTTTCACATGAGGCCCATCCCTCTTGGCCGGTCGGAAGGGGTGGAGGTCCAAGTCTCACGTTCGGGCCTAGACATGGATTGGCGGTCTTCCTCTCAACCATTTTCCTCTGTAGTGGCCTTCCATTTGGCTGTTTGCACTTGGATTACAGCCTGTCGAAGACCGTCTCATTCCCGTGTTGATGTTCTCAGATGATCAGACCCGTGTGCTGTCTTGGCATTAGTGGTGGCCTATTGATCGACCGTTAGTGTCTGTTAACGGTCTTTCTCAGGCCGTTTCTCAGAGCTTTGCGGCCCAACAACGACCGTCTCTATCTCGTCATCTGTGTTATCCCGGTTGGCGAGTGTCTTCATCCATCTCTTTTCCAAGGTACATGGTTCACCTCTTTTGCACTGCTAGCCTTGGTGGCGATCACGTGTTTATTTTGATATTGATACACGCCTTGGCGTCATTACATCTTTTCTTCATTTTATGTCTCATTAAAAATCATTCATTATGTTCACCTGTTTTACACATTAGAGAAAAAAACATCAACAGTTGTGAAAATGGGTTTATTAGCGGCACTGCCTGAGGTGTAAAAGTTGTCTCCTGACATGCCAGAAAAATCGGAGAGTGTGTAGAAGCTACGTGATGTAGCTGTCGAGGGAGAGTGCTCCCTTCCTGGTCATTTGTTGCTTGGGGCATAGTCAGCTGCGGTGAGGTTCCAAGTAATTTAGCGCCCACCTTGTAGGGTCTCATATGAGGATGCAACCTGACCGGGCATAGCTGGATGTAAGCCCATCTCATTTAATCTTTTCCTTAGCATCTCTACTTCTTGTATCTTCCGATGCAGCTCTGCCAACAAGGCAGGGTTAGCTTGTTAAAAGTAGGGAAAGCTATTTCCTGCGCTGATTCTAGGTAGGTTTAGTGGCATTTCATTGCTAGCACGAGGCACCTTTAGCCCTATATAGATTGAAGCTCCTACCTCCACAGTTTCACGCAGAGGAGGGGTTTGATAGCACACTACTTCAGTAGGCGGTGGAGGGTGCCCCCACTCTCCCCGGGATTGATGATGAGAGGAAGATGCTACAGCTTGGCCTATCTTTCTAGGTGTTTAGCATATCTCTTCTTCTTCTTCTTCAATAGCTCGGCCTACACTAGGCAAGGCTGATAGGGTGTTGCAAGAGAGTATGATGTTGTTCCACTTGTCTCTTGGTTTATTCTTCTTTTTTCTTTTTGCAGCAGACACTTGATGTACCATGCAAGCTTCCGCTACCTCTTCAGATGATTGCTAGTATAGACTGCTCTTTCCATAGCAGGCAACTCATGCAAGTGAGGAGGATCAACCTTATAGTCACCCAATTGTAGCTCCCCTTTCCTGATTAACTTTTCAATGGCGTCTTTAAAGATGTAGCAATCTTCAATAGGGTGCCCAACCATCTGGTGGTATGGACAGAAGCGAGGATGGTCTTTCTTTCTAGCATCTTCCAGTCTCTTTGGCTCTATTAGGGTAACCTTGTTGTATGCGACAACCCATTCGAAGAGGATCTGAGTCTTGTCATTGGGGAAAGAGTAAAACTTTTTCATTTTGGCCCGCAAGGATGGGACTTCTTACTACTCAGTTGGCTTAGTGGGAGGAGGATTAGATAATCATTTCTCCTTTTCTTTTTCTTGATCGAATGCTCTGAAGTCAACTGTGTGAACTTCTTTGGGCGATGGTTGCTTCTCAGTAGACTTGCCCTTTTGGCTTGTAGCAGTTGGAGTAGAGGGAGAGCTAGAGACGAAGGCTTCAATCTCTGCGGCCACATTATTTAGCCAGTGGAAAAGACCAGATTTCAATTTCGATCATCTTGCCGAGGATTTCCTGGCTTAGATTTTGCTTGCATATTTGCACTACATCCTCTGGATGTGGCGGCCGCTTGCATCTCATACTGAGATTCCGCCATCTTTTGTTGTACTCCAGGGCTGTCTCATCATGTCTCTGTCCGGAGACATATAGCTCAGCCAACGTGACCTCCCTTTCAGTAACGTGGAACCACTCGCAGAACTTTCATTGCATAGCTACCCAGTCACTTATAGAGCTGGCCGACAGATTGGAATACCACTCAAAAGCCAGGCCTGTCAGTGAGGACCCAAAGAATTTTAGCAGGTAGGCTTCAGTTGCTGCCAAATCACCCATCACTGTCATATAGTAAGCAATATGTTCTTTAGGAGAGCCCGGCCCATCGAACTTTTTAAACTTAGGCAGTTTGTTGATGCCAGGTGGGAGCCTCTTCGTAGCATATTGTGGTGGATACGGCACCTTGTATACATGAAAAGGGCTGAAATCCCCGTCTGTCCTCTCGGCCAGCTTCATTTCAATTATTTATTCAACCATTAATTTATTCACCATGGCCGGGTCCACTGATCTTGGAAGGAAATGCGCAGGCTATTGCGTAGAAGGAGTGGTTATAGCTGCGGCTTGAAGTGTTGGTGACATCATCGGTGGTATATGTCGCATTTGTGAAAATGCTAGTTGCGCCAGTGGTGGCTGCAGGAAATGTGGCTGAAGAGCAGCCTTGTCGTAGCCTGTTGCTTGAGAAGTAGTTAAGAGTGTAGCATCGACCGAATTAGGAGCTTCCTCGGATGATTCAGCATGCATATCTTGCTACCAGGGGACATGAGTTTGTTCATTCTTTTCATTCAGCTGCCTCCTCAAAGCTTCAATCTCTTGTCGGTAATTTTGCAGCAGCATTAAGATAGCTGGGTCTAGTGCTACCATAGCGGAGGCACCCTCGAATGCTTCGCCTGAAACACCTTCAGATGAGGTTGGTAGAGGAATCTCTTCTTCTTCAGAACCTACCATGTTGGCAGTCAGAATAGTGATAGCTTGCTTTTCTTTGGCTGCTTTAAGGACTTCTCCCGCAGCTTTGCCTCTTCTTGTTACTAGCCTAGGCATTCCGGCTAGCTTGGCCAACTCTTCTGGGTCTTTGGGTGGGGCCCCATATCTGCTGGCCACCCCTGCCATGTTGCAAGTGAAGATTTGCATTCTTTTTCTTTGCCCCCAGACTACCCTCTTGGCTTGACCGGGGAAGGTCAACCTTTCAAACATTGATATCCTTTTATTCTCTTCATGCTATGGAAAAGCTTCAGAGGACTCGGCTTGCAGGCCATCTTCATATCCTTTGACGTGCATGAGTGGTGCCATCCTTCTTCTTTCTTTTCCGTCTTCCTCTTTTTCTTTGGTGCCGACGATGCGGAGCAGTCGCTGTCAACCTAGGGAACCTAAGCCATGGAAGTAATCCCTGTTCACCTTGGCCATTTCTTCTTGACAGTGCCCTGGAGAGAGGATAGGAATTAGCAGTTGGTCTTGCATCGATGGCATGTAGGAAGGCCGCGGTAGTCTAGTAGCTTTATTCGATCTTCTTGAACGTCGGAAAGCATTGGTCTGCCTGGCACAGACCCTATGAGCAGGCGTAGAGGCCACTGGCATGACCTCTTCTTCCTTCAGTGCAGCTTTATTGCCCCCATTCCTTGGGTCTTTAACAGTTGATGCTGAATCTTGCGGGGTCAAAGCTGGGCCCCGGGTCCTCTTAGGAACCCAAATTTGCTTGAATTTTGGTAGCTTGGGGGGACAGCTTCCCCTGGACGTCCTTGTCTAAATTGGCCTTCCGACTTGTAAGCGTCTGGAAGGCGTTGTGTGTAGGAACTATCGAGACAATGTGATCCGACAGAGCTTCAGCGTGGCAGTCGTTCAGATATACTCGAACGTTGCCAATCATAACAGACTTCCCAGAAGCTGAGAGTTGTCCTCAGGGAACAACAACAACTCTTCTTCTTTGATTCTTCTTCTTCCCCTCAAACGTCTTGTCACTAGCTGGGATGGTACGACAGTCCAAGTGGTGGACAAAGCATGAGGTGATGCGGAGAGACGGAGCAGCCTTCCGTGGAAAGCTTGCCTTTGTAGGGGCTACAGCCTTGGCCGCAACAGTGTTGTCTGCTTCCTCCTCCTCCACCTTCAGCAAGTCGAGGAAGGAGAATCTGAGGAAATTGGGGAACCCCACCATGGGTGGTAGAGTTTCAAATGTAGTGGGCACCGCCAGGTACCCATACTCAGCATGTGCAGCGACCACTTGGGGGCCGAAGGTAAGTGTACCAAGTTCGCAGGCCATTATTTCCTGTAAAACCGAATGAACAAGCAGTCAATATTTTTAGGGAAGGCCCCGGGGCCTTCTACTTTGGCGAAAAGATGAAGGGAGACTATGTCCCACAGGACGTGCCAAGCTTTATGGGGACGAGAATTTCACTTGAAAACTCGAGCATTTCATCCTTTTGGAATCAAAACCCCATGCACATTTTCTAACAGTTATCAAGTCCGTGCTCATTTGTTTGAACCCCGTGGATGCTGTAGCCCGTGCAAGTTTTCTCATTGACACAGACCGTTCCCATTCATTTAGAGTCTGTGCCTACTAAACCCCACAGCTTTTCTTGATTGCCAAGACTGTTCAATTGAAACCTTGTGCAGATTTCTATTTTGGGCAATGTCCTTGCACGTCTGTGTAAAACCAGTGGACATGATACTCAGTGGAGGTTTTTCCATTAACACGAAATCCTTCGGTGTATTTTAACGGAGTCCGTGCACGTCATACCCCGTGCAGACTCTACACCTTGTCTATCTAGACTGTGTTCATTCAAGTCTGAGCATTCTTTTTGAAACTCTTGCATTTTTGCTAGTGATCAAGTCCGTGCACTTTGTGCATGCCTTCAAAATATTAACTCCGTGCATAATTTCTCTTTTCTGCATCTAAACATTAACGTAACTGGGTGTTGACTTATTGGACAAGGATTTGATTAATTTCTGAAGAGAAGCTAGGGCACATGCTCCGAGAGCCTTGGCTTCTGACACGTGGCAGAGAGACATTTTCATATGAAAGAATCCCAGGGCAAAAAGCATGGTCTCCACACTCCTTCAACCCTGTAAGCTCATATAAATACTCCCGAACCTTGTACAAGGAAAGAAAGAAGGACCAGAAAGAAAAAATATACAGCCGTCTGTCCTTCATCCCGGCAGCAGAAGAACATTCCTTCAGAGAGAAAGAGAGAAGACTTTGAAAAGAGAAGAGAGAGCTAGTTTGAAGAGATTAGATCCGTTGTGGTCTCTGCTTCTTTAGAAGCTACATTGTGTTTTGTTTAAAGAATTTGATTGTCTGTCTTTTAGTTTCTTTGTCGTTGATTTTTATCTTTCTCAAGGTCTTGTTATCCTCTATGTGTTCAAAGGAAGGGAGAAGATCTCTGGGTACCCTCCAATGTGTAGGAGGAAGAGATGATTGATCGTCTAGTCTGTGATCTGTTGAGAGAAGGTTGCTGGGTTACCCTTTGCCCTATGCAAAGGAAGGGAGGTAGTCCCTCCGGTCAGTGTTCTACTTCTGCTGTGCAGAAGTTCGAGGAGGTTGCTCCTCGAGGGGAAGCTATCTGACAGTAGTTGTTATTAGACTGAGTCTACTGTGATCCATGTTCTTGGCAAGGAAGCCTTACTCTGAGGAGTAAGGGGGGATGTAGAATGCGGGTAGCAATCGAACCACCTAAAAACTGCTTGTCTTTTGTGGTTTACATTTTTGATGGGGGCATCACTCGCCCTTCACAATTTTCTGGGAGCCCGAAATGTTTGTTAGCATGTGCCATGATGTTCGTCTTAATTTTTTGAGTCTAGTCATGTAATTTTACTATTTTATGTGAGTCATGGTTATGTAATTTTTCTTTATTTGAGTCTAATACCTTGGTTAGTAGGTCATCTACCTAAGTCTAAGTATCATTAAGGTGATCTAGTGGGTTAAAGGGCTCATTTCATTGGACTTGGCCCATGGGCGCCCCCTTCCCCCCTTGGTGATTTGTCATTAATACAAAGCACATGGACTTTTTATAAAAGTTGGGATCCCTATAAATAGGACCCAACCCCCTCCTTGGAGATTTTATGGAATGAATGAAATTTGAATCCGGTTTACACAATTGTGTGCTCTCTCTCTCTAGGGTGGATTCCCTCTCTCTCTTCTCTCTCTCTAGGGAGTGGCCCCCCTCTCTCTCTCCTCATCTGTTAAGAGCAAAGGTGTGAAAATCTGCAACTCCCACGGGTGCCCTGTCTAGTGAGGGTATTAATGTAATTTTTGGCATTGGACCATTACTATAAAAACAGGGGCAGACTAGTCTAGTCAGGCAATTCGACCTCTCTCTCTCTCTCTCCCCTCTTCACATCGCCTCTTTCTAACATGTTATCAGAGCGGCAACCATCCTGGGCGCCTTCTCCTCCAAGCCCCAGAAGATCTCCAACCCTAGATCGCACCCCCTTCTATGGGTTCTCCTTCCATCCGCACAAGGAAAACACCGCCCCTTGTGCTGTCCAAGTTCCCTGCAGCCTCGGAGGTCGGCTGTGCCTCGCTCTCTAGGGTTTTCTTCTCTCTTCGCTGCTGATGTCGAAAAGACCCTTTGTGCAGCTTCCTCCCTCGTTGTCTTTCTGCAGATTGCTCTCCTTGTTAGGGTGATACACCCTTTGCTGCTCTCTGCCGGTTTCATGTCTTTGAGGGCCGCCCCTTACCTTCTTTCTCTTGCGGTTACCGTTTCCCTGACTCTCTGTGCCCCTTCTTCATGCTTTTACGATGGGGGACTCTACTTCTACTGACTCTCATATCTCTCCCCAGCAAGTTCAGCACGGCCTCCATGGCGAGTGCTTCTCTGCAAATTACGCCTGACAAAGTCACCGTGAACAATCATGCCTTGTGGGCTGATGCTGCAGAGTTGTACATGCCCGGGTGTGACAAGCTTGGGTATTTTATGGGTGACTTGAAGAAACCTGGTGCCAAGGATGCAATGTATGTGGCACGGCACCGGGATAACAGTATGGTCATGTCATGGCTCCTTAACTCCTTCAGCCCCGCCATCCGACTGACAATTTTACTTCGCAAGTCCATTGCTGCTGGCATGTGGAAGACTCTGGCAAGATTGTATGGCTGGAAGAAGAACAAGGTGCGGCTGTATCAACCTAGTCATACCATTCATGAGTTGAAGCAAGGTTCTCAGTTGGTGACAGCCTACTTTTGTGCCCTTACAAGCCCGCGGGATGAACTCAAGTGTTCTTGGATGGTTATGTGGACCTTACTTGCAGATGAAAAAATCTTTCTATCTCTTCAAGAAGATGATCAAATTGGAAAATTCTTGGGTGATTATGAGGCTCTCGTGGGATGAATGCTGAACATAAAACCACCTCCCTCCCTTGAAGAGACATACTTTTAAGGTTCTTAGTGAAGAACAGCATCGACAGGTTATGAACAGCAAGCCTGTTGTTTTTCCGCCCCCTGAAGTTGGGGAACTTTCTGTGCTTGCCAGTGCTTCTAGCAGACCCCCTTCATCAGGTGACAAGAAGTGTCGACATTGCGGCCACACAAATCATTATTCTGATTTTTGCTGGGAGAAGTATCCGAAGAAGATGCTTGCCTAATTTAGAAATTCCAAGGGACAGGTCCCGGAGCAATGTGGCTATTACTCTGCAGGCTGCCCTTCCAGGTGAATCAACGTCGGATGTGCCTGTTGCTATTGCGCCAGAGGCACTCTCCACCTCTAACATTATCACACTCCAGTGACTCCTTGCACAGTTTCAGAGTTCCGTCCCAGACATCCTCTTCTTTCGTTCGTTCAGGTACACACAGCGCTGCCTTGGGTGCTATCACTCAATGTCCTGGAAATTCTTGGGTTATTGACTTTGGCGCTACTGATCACATGATTGGTATATCCACTTCTTTCCACTCATTTTCGTTGTCATCTGGTCAGGACAAGGCCTGTATTGCTGGCAAGGGTCGCATCGCCTCTCTTTCTAACATGAAGCATCCTACTGAATATCTACTCATGCCTACCATGTGTTTGATAAAATGAATTTCTACTTTAATAGGGACTTAAGTGACTGGATGTCCCAGGATCGATTACTTAAAAGGCAGCATGCCTTATACCTTAAAGGGAGTCGATCTAACAAGCTGCCACATGGAAAGCACATCCTCATCCTTTGACACGTGGAGCTCCTGCACAGAAGTTCGTGGGCGGGAATGTGTTTCCCATGTGCCATCTCTCCCGAACCTCTATATAAAGGCATGTTCGCTCAGATGAGATACGTATCGAAGATGAAGGAGAGCAGAAAGCCAGAGTTGGAAAGCAGAGAGCCAGAGATCGAGAGAGAGAGAGAAGAGTCCGAGAGAAGAATAGAGGAAAGAGTCTACGTCCAGAAAACAGAGTGTCGTAAGTCGCTAGCATAGTCTGGGTGAGATGTGAGCTTGTGAGAGTTGGTGTCTGTAAGTGACTCCTAGATCAGATCTAGATTCGATCCTCTCCTAGAGAGCTATATTATTTCTTTGATTGTTCTTCTTTTTATTTGACTTCTGATTTCATGTTAAGCTGTGTATAAGCGGGCAAGGTTGAATCCTCGTACAGCAAGCTGTGCGGCTCATTGGAGGAAGCTGTAAGGCTAAGCAGTTTGGGATCTATTCCCTAAAGCTGTGGATCAGCGATCTGTAGGGATTTAGTCCCTGAAGCTGTGGATCAGCAGATTGAAGCTGTGTATCAGCAGTAATCCAAACTCTGGTATGAGTGTGGGGTGGATATAGGTGAAAGCCGAACCACCTAAAAATCTCCGGTGTCTCTTATGTGATTGCACTCTTAGTGTTTGCTTCTTTAATCTGTTATCAGTTTAGATGAATGCATAGGATCACTGAAAGCATGCCTGTATCTCAGATCTATTTTGTGCATCTGCTACCTATGCTTGTGTCTATCATCCAGTAGGTATATAAAAAGGCGTGGCTAGAAAGATAGGTTACGCCTATCCAGAATTCCACCTCTTGCGTGAGGCTAGCCTCCGCTAGGTACTATATCTAGATGTGTGACCATTTGTTGATCTGCATTGCTTTATTCAGTTATACTTTGCTATTACTGTGATTGATCATTTCAGTTGAATTCTATTAATTGATAGTCTGTATCGATTTTTTTGTTATCTCTTCACAGATTATCTTAGTATTATCTCACTACTAGTTGGATTTGTATCTGTAGTAGTCTATCTTTTATTCCGCACCTTGATCGATTGCTGTAGATCAAATAGTTGGGGTTGATCTATTCACCCCCCCTCTAGATCCTTTGCTCATCCGATATTTCCATCACAATTGGTGATAATCAATACAAAGCTTCAACGAACCATCCTTCTTCCTTACAAAAAGCACTGGAGCTCCCCACAGGGATGTACTCGGATGAATAAACCCTTTCTCCAGCAACTCCAATTGCTCTATCAACTCTTTTAACTCTGCGAGGGACATACGGTATGGAGCCTTAGAGACTAGTGATGCTGCAGGAACTAAATCGATAGAGAAAACTACCTCCCTCTCAGGGGGAAGTCCTGACAAATCTTTAGGAAATACATAAGGAAAGTCTGGGATAATCGGGATGTCCTTTAGTTCCAATTCCTTCTTATCAGTCAGAGAGACCAAGGCCAAGAATGCCTGACACCCTATCCTTAATAATTTCTTGGCCCGAAGTGTTAAAATTAGTGGCACAAACTTAGAATGCCTAACACAAACAAAAGAAAGCTCGGGGTGCTCAAAAAAAGATGCTGTGCTAGATTTGCAATGAATGCTCGTATAACTCACCCGACTCCGATTAACCTATCTTACTTGAGTTTAATCCGTTATCAACTAAACGTGAAGTAAGAGAGCGATTTTGGCAACCCCACCTTTTGTGCTCAATTGCTTCTCAAATCGGACTTCCTCTTTTGTCCAATTAAGGCTCTACACAGATCAGATCTCGATCTCCTAGTTGATCAATGGCAATTCTTTCTTAATTTTAGGACTAATTAATTAGGGATGATCAGGATGATGACGATGCATGCGTGCGTTGCTTCTCAATTGGAATTTTGGTAGTGTTATCTTATGGCGGGGGGAGGGGAGGGTCTTCTTTCTCTGTTCTGACTCACGCAGAGAGGCCGTACTGTGGCATTCATACGCGGACCACCGGCCGGCGATGTAAAGGACATACATGCATGTTCAGATTACGAAGCATTTGAACGTCGGGATTTTGAATCAAAAGGCTGGAGCTTCCATCAATAATGGTGGCTAGCTTCCAAGTGCCTGCTCGGACGAACGTCTTGCTCAATAATGCATGCCCTCCATCAATACGTGGGGCGCCTCATGCATGATATCATCGGCTGCTCCCTTGTTTTGGTGACTTCAATGGCGGCTTCATGCATGCGTGAGGCCAACTGCTAGCTCCTCCTTCCCTTTTCCCGATCACTTTCCCTTTCGGCGATAGCTTCCCCTTTCCGGCCTTCATCTGCATACACCTTCTGTTATCTTTGTGAAGGTGTGCTGCCTGTTCACCTAAAACTACTCGATCCCTTTAGAGAGAGAGAGAGAGAGAGAGAGAGAGAGAGAGAGAGCCCGGCCCGCCCACAGGATTCGTTCCCTCCTGGTCCCCATAACCTCATATGTAATGTCTTCTGCACATGATCATGTGCGCCAGGAGTCTGCGACATGTGCTACACGACAGGGAAGAGAGCACAGGAGGACGGAACAGTGCCTAACCTTGTGAAGTACGCAATTGGAGAGAAAGGGAGAAACAGACCTGCAGAGGAAAAGAGAGATCTATCATATCCAAGTCCACGCTCCCCGGCTCGCCCTCATCTCTTATCGGTACTGGTCTCTTCAGACTCGGCAAGGTATAGATCTGACCCTTGCTCATTGGTATTACTTTTCTTGTATCTTTTCACGCTAACGCCGAAGGTGAGGAGAGCTCGTTCCAAATTTTCTGAACTTTAAGTGCTGACTGTTGCCGTATGAGAGAGCGTCGTCATTCCCGCCCTCGGGCACTGGCTCTGCCTCGACTGAGTCGGGCGACCTTCAAACCTTAGGTCTATCCTCCCCCATATGACTCTTAGCGGCTCTGACCGTGTAGGCTGCCCATGGGTCACCATCCACCCCTGCATTGTCGGGTCACCCCCGAATCTGAGTGACATGTGTGGTCAGTCCGCTATTACTCGGGTCCATGGATCAAGTCGTGCTTGCTGTCACATAGGTCCTAGGGCATCCCATAGATCATTCCACGCCAAATTTGGTATCAGAGCAAGTCGTCTGATTTGTCCTATCCAAATCCAGATCCTAGGTGTCTCATGTCCACCATGTTCTTCAGCTTCAAAGTAGTTCTTCCCCACAATAAGCTTACAACCGTGTTTCTCGATAAGGAGCAAGCGAGAATTTACATCTCATAAACTCTTGTGAACTCCTTATCACAAGAAGGTAAAATTTTCATCCATAAGGAATGGATGTTCATAGAGTTCTACCTACCTTGTGTATCCCACATTCCATCTAAGTTTGTTACATGGGTTAGTGGAGCGTGGTGTAGAATCCGCCCCCTTGGATCACATATTAGCTTTATATAACTTTCTAGTTATGAAGGGTGAATTTGTTTCATGGTGTTGAAATGGGTTTAACAATACTTAATAGGCTCTCAAAGACACCAAGTGTTTGATTCAAGATAAGGTGGCATCATAGTGTATGCATACTCACTCATTCAACCTTGGTTTTCTGTTTTGTAGCAATTTCAGTCGACCAACAAGGATTTTCGGTCGACCAATACAGCCAGAAAGAAACCTGTCCAAGATAAGTTGACCTCATGTGGAGGACAGGTCGACCTAACTCTAGGATAGGTCGACCTCACGTGGAAGACAGGTTGACCTCATGTGAAAGAAAGGTCGACCTCACTTCAGGACAAGTCAACATGCTGTTCCCAAAACTGCCAAGACAGAACTCAGTAAAAGAAGTGTCGACACTAGGTGTCAACACCCCTTCTGGGAGCTCTGGAACAGACATTACGAAAGTCATTCGAAACCCATTAAAGCTAACCCGTTTGGACTCCTTTTTGACCCCTTTGCCCTTAGGGTTCTAATACATATATGTGAGGGGTTTTGCAAGGGTTTTGCAAGGATTATATGGGTCTTTTGCACTCTTTTATATATATGTTTACATGAACTCTGAATTTGAGGAGAGGAACTCCATTGAGCTAATATTTTCCTATCTTGCAGGTGAAGAAAGGGGAGAAGAAGAAAAGAGGAAGAAGAGAGGGAGATTTCATCTCCTCCATGGCATTTCCGAAGCTTGAGGAAGAAAGAAAGTGAAGCGGAATAAAGAGAGGATCAAGAGGATGTTGAAATCGAGATCATCCGTCGTCCATCCGACCTGAGCATCAAGCATTGTCATCTTTCGGCCTTGGAAAACAAAGGGGGAAAAACTCTACATGCTATTTTTGTTTATTTGTGATGTTCTTCTTTAGTTGTATTTGATCTGAGCATGTCTTGAACATTTGTCTTCATTTTCTGAACTAAGAAATAGTGTATGTGGACCATCTGCAGACGGTTGTGTCTTGATTGCTGCATCTGTGCAGCGTGTGGTTTGATCGCCTGTGTGCGATCGTGTGTGTCATTATTGCTGCGACTATTGCAACGTGTGTGTGTATGCTGCTGGATTTATGATCCAGAGCGTCTGGGGTTCGTCCCCATTGTTGTTGTGTCTACAGCATGAGGAGAGTTCTCCTTGTAGGGAGGTTGTTCCCTGTGTGTGTGTAGGCGTCATCCTGTGCATTGTTGGAGCGTTGCTCCATGTTGTGGATTTATCATCTTGTTGGGTTTACCAGCGAGTGAAGCCTTATTGGTTTAGTAAGGGGTGGACGTAGGGAGGCTGTTGTGGTCTCGAACCACCTTAAAAACCCTTTTGTCCTGTGGTTTGCATTGTGATTGTGTGTTTGATAGCTTAATCTGTTTACATGATCAAGTGAGCTCGACGAGATTGAGTGAACTCAATTTACTCTGTTTAGTTTATTCTCATCAATCTCGTTAATCCTGCTAATTCCGCTTAGTTAGATTTAATTTTGCCATATCACTTGGGGGATAATCCAACCCCCCCTTCTCGTCCGTAAACCTACTGGGGCCAACATATTGTTGTTGCTATTGTTGTATTTAGTGTGGTGGCGATTTATGGGACCCCTACCAAGCCAATCAGATGAGGCTCACTATCACAACCCGAGATCCCTGTAGCGGAATGTCATGCCCCAAGCGCGGAAGGAACTCGGAGTGCCTGACAAGTTTATATCAATCATGTCAATCAGAGCAAGAGGAATTCGACATATAGACAGAGTGCACATATAATAACCAAAATCTACTTCATGCTCTCTCCAATCAACTCGCCTCTTTAGTTTGGGCACTCTATTGATCACTCTGTCACTCAGCCCGAGGACACCTGTAATATAGTGAAGTGGGCTTCTGGAAAAGATCTTGGAAGATTGTTGGGATTCGCCACATGGGTTGAATTTAAGGTGGAGATCCACCCAACCAGTGAGAAGAAGCATGGACCCATGCAAGGGCCGACCCAGGGCAGCTGAAGTGAGCCCACTGTAAAGATAAGCCAGAACTGCGGGGCCCATCCTCTTTCCTTCCCAGATTGCGCTGATAGCATTCAGCTGTTCTTCTTCCAGAAAATCCTCCACCGTAGGGAAAAGGAGAGCTCCTACTAGGCAAATCACGAATGCCTTCATGACGTTCTCCATCTTCTTCCTTGGTTTGGCCCAGTTGCTTGTACACCCACGCTGCCAGCTTCATCAAGTTGAGCCCTTTGTTCATTCTGATCTGGTTCACAATATTCGAGCTGGGTATTAGGCCGGTGAGGATCTCGGTCACGCCTATAGGTTGAGCCATGCACGCCATCTTTTCTTCATCCCCTGGCTTCATTTTCTTCAGGCCCAACAGCATCTCCGTCTCTTCTAGCAACATCGTAGCTTCAAAGGTGGGGAACAAGAAGGTGTGAGTGACCGGGTACCAGATCTCCACCAATGTGCCAATCACCGCCCAATCTAGGTGAACATCTTGGTAGTGCTTAGCATGAGTGACCAACCCTAGAAGGTGCCACCGAGACAAATAACCCTCATGTCTAAAGTGACTTTGGACACAAGAAGAGGTAGCCACTTGTTCTTAGTGAACCTTCTGGCATCAGGAATGTTTGGATAATCCTAAGATTGAAGAGGAAAGTAAAAATTAGAAGTTGGAAAGGACATTGTCCCTGCATGAGAGGGGGGGCTTTGGCATCAAAAAATAAAAGAGAAGTTTGAGGAAGTGAATAGAATGCAGGTGTAATAGTGAACAGGCAGAAGAGAATGAACCTGGTTAGCCATGATTCTGCTACTGACGTGACTAGCTATCTCAGTAATCTTGGACAGAGACGTCCTAGGCTTCTTCCTCGGGCGTGGAATCAAGTCGTCCATGAGCAGAGTTGCAGAGAGCACTTTAGGGATGCTGATTGAAAGCGAAATGATGATAGAGAACTCTGAGGCAGGTCCTGTGCGTTGCAGAACAAGGGGGGGCTCCTGGAGATTTAAAGCGGGGAAGATTTGGAGTTTCCTTGCAGGCAAGGTTTGGTAAGTTCGACAGTTTGGCAAGTTGTTTCTGGGTAAGTTTTCAAGTTTCGAAATAGCAAGGGAATCCGCGTCTAGGTCAATGGGTGCAGTTTTAATGAGCGTTCGCTTTGACAGACGCTATTTCTTGATTTCCTTATTTAAGTTTTCGAAAATACGGAGAATGAGCATCTTCCTTAATGAACGCTATTTCTTATTTTGCTTAAATTTGGTTGAATATTCGTAAGAATTTGTACTCATAATGGTGAATGCCAATTGCAATTGGAGGATATAATGGCAGACCCATTTCTTCATGTGGCTTGATTAATTTCGATATATGCTCGAATGCTTGCTTGTTTTGATATTTATGAGCATCACTGACTATTTGTGAGCGCAGGCAAGATAAGTTCTACAGGATCGTGGTGCTCATGTAACACTTTGGTAACATCACTCCATATCTGTATGCATTTTACTATATGGTATCTACGTTATTATAGCATATCAAGGACCTTGTGGTTCAGATGAATCTGAAATTTGAGTTCCCCTTTATCAGAAATAATGATAATGGGAACTCCAAATCAGGGCTTCAAAATGTACTCTGTGGCCACTACATCAATTCCAGGACTGCACCGGATAACAGTCTCTCTCCAAGGTCAATTCAGGGGTAAAATGATAAAATTACAGAACGTGCACCTCGTTGAGTCAGTGGCATTCAATATGGTGATTCGGTGGCACCCTTGGGCATCGAATTGGTGGCACCCTCACGCATCGAATCGGTGGTGCCCTTGTGCAATGATTCAGTGGCGAGGTTTAAGTTGTTGGCACCTTCAGTCAATAGGGGCGTCCCATGGTGATTCAGTGGTGCTCAATGGCGTGGACGATCTGGTGGTGGGCACGTCCCATCCCGCCACCGATCCCCTATTCGCCATCTTTTCCTATAAAAGGAACCCTTGGCCCACGATCAAAGGGGGATAGAAGCAAACAAAAGTGGAGAGATAGCAGAGGAAGAAGAATAGACAGAGAGAGACAAAGGAGGAGCATATTGAGCGTAGAAAAGGAGAGAAGAGAGCCCTTTGAAGAAGAATCTGGGTTACTGGCTGTATCTTTCAACCTTTTTTTTTGGAATAAAAAGAACTTGTCCCTCCTCTCATCTATGATTCTCATTCACCGATCTGTTGTGCGTGCATTATTTATTTCATCTTTGTTGTTCCTCTCATTTCCTCCTTTTATCCCACGATCGTGAGGAGGCCTCCCCCAATGGCTACATTTCTTCCAAGGATCTTGGGATCGATCTGGGCATGAGGGTCCTGGATAATGGCTCAAGGCCATGCCCTGTGGGGTGATAGTAAATCCCTCCCCGCAGGTCTGTGATTCCTATTAACTGTGTTATCAACTGACATAACTCGATCTTGTGTGTGTGGACCTCCGTGAATGTGTGTTTATCTGCCACCGAGTGAGTGAATGGCCCGAGAATAGGAGACTGCCAGATCACCCTTTCATTCATTTCCATGAGTTGTAGGGGCATCGGCATGCTCCAATAGCCACTATGATGGCAGTTCATTTACTTCCTCAGAGGTTACTATATACCCCTCTTTGTGTTCAACAATTTACCCATAAGAGATGTTGTCTTCTCTCGAGCCCCCCCACTATGACAGGCATGAGTCATGCCCACCAACTGGTACTATTTGATCCGAGCTCTACCTTTTGACGAGTGATGGACCTTTATTGCCATTTTCTTCAGACGAAGGAGATTCAACTGATTGAGCCGATCGTTTCTAGGTTGCGGATATCAGACCATTCCCAGGGAGGGGAACAACCCTCTTATTTATTGATTTCCCATTTCATCACTCTCCTATTTGCTCTGGGTTCCTAGGGGTCTATCATATCATGATAAGTTGCCTTGGAAGCCCCCTTGCACGAGTCAAGACATAAAAATGCCATTCAATTAGCTACATGCTGCGCCTTTATGATTCCTGATTCCCCCCAGAGTATCATGAATCTTTAGTAGGCCAACCCTCAGGATTCATTATTGATCGCGGGTTCTGAGATAGTCCCATTGGGCTTCTTAGTTGTTTATGGCTTGACGCAGGTCACCCCGTGTGTAAGCCCAGCTGTGGAACTAAGCATCCCCCTATCATGGGGGGATGTTGTCTGATTCACTCCAGATTGCTTCATTGTTTAAAGTTTCTGTTTATATGTTCATTTATTGGAATCTGCTCGCTTATAGTGTTACATCCCTTTATGCCTGGCCCAGAGGGCCTCATTATTAAAACTACGAATGAACAATTTATTCATTCATGCTTGAGAATGAACTTCGTACAGCTGCACACAATTGAATCGAAAGGTGATCAAGAAAACAAGGTGTGCTTGCTGAAGGGTTGCATCATGAAAGCATCATTTGGTTGCCATCATTGTAATTCACGTACAGTAAGAGCATGGTGAGTCCCTGGATGGAACAGGTAATTAAGAGTAGATGCTAACGCTTCATCATATCTGCCAGTTGCATTGATCTGTAATCAAGAGACAGCTGCGCCATTACATCTGAGGATGCACATACACACGCATGTACATGTAATACTCGGCATTCTAGGTAAGAAATAAAAATTTGAGTATTCAACAACCGAGGAGCATTTTTCTTGACGAAAAGAGCACATCGTTACCTTCCTGACAGAACCCAGCAATAAGCATGGTCACCAACCTTGGTACAATAACCAGGCCGAGTGGCTTCTTCTTTTCCTATCTCCATCCATCGGCAAGGAAATAGGCATGCCATAGGGAAAAAACTGTAGTTTAAGAGATAATAAATCAAGGTTTGTCGACCCGGTCGTACCGGTCATGACTCGGTACGGGACGGTATGAACGGTATGAGTAGCATATCAGTACGGGATGATGAGCATGATTTTTATTTATTTTTAATTTTTTATAAAAAAATTATTTTTTACAAGTAATAAACGGCGAGTGACTACGTATTAGTAAATTTAGTATGTAACAATAAATAATTACATATTTGTAATTATTAATACCTTATCTATTGAAATAACTTGTTACACCTCTCAATTAAACATCTTATTTGAAGAGATAAAAAAGATAAGTTAAACGGAACATAACTCTTGATCCATTTCTGTTTGAAGGAGTCCACATAACTCTTGATCTCAACAACTTACTTATCAAGATATATGTCGGTTAGCTCTTTCGATGTACGTGGTTGCACGTGTAACTCAAGAATTTGTGCTTCTTAGAATATTGACTTGTAGTAAGAGTTGTTGGCCGTATTGAAAGACAATCCCAAGTGATGCCACCAATTTGTAATGGCCTGTCCAAGTTTTCATTTTGGCCCCTTCTGATCATATGCATCATCCATCCTTGTTGGCTTGACATGCACTCGACATAGTGCAGTAGGCTCCACATTTTCTTTGTGAATCCGAGTCACCAAGGAAGAAACTCTGATCCTGATGCCCCGTGGTTGTCGAGTAGTAGATGAACCACCACAAGCTGATCTCTGGTCCTTACTGTCTCGCTGTTTCGGAGTCTCGTCTCCTCTGAATGTGCTGCCTCATCTCTACTCAAACGTATTGCTTCACGGAACTACATTTCATATAGATCATTCACCGTGACATACATATTAGGTTGGTGAGTATGTGCTTGTTGTTCTTCGTCACTGGCTCTCCACATGCATTCATCCTCGTCGCTGCCGCCTGCTCTTCCGCTGAGCGTCACTTCATCCATTTTCTTCTTTTTTGCCTTTTGTTGTATCTCAACTCTCTTTTCCTACAGGTGCTTGGTCATGCAAATTTCATATCTCTAGGCACATGGGTACAACCAGTAGCCTCAGAGTATCCCGCACCTGTTCCTCCTGCCAGGTGTTTCTTCAACTGGGACACACCTCCTTCTCTGTGTTCTGTTTTGCAGTAGTTGCAATGTCATCAACTACGGTTGCCATCTAACATAACTCCATGTGGCCATCCAATGTCATTTGGACGTTTCTTGGGAGCCATCAAGTGATTAAATGTATCCCCTAAATTTAGGAATTATAAATTTCTATACATAAAAAATAATGAAATATAATGTGAAGAGTGAAGTATTAATTCTAAAATAGGACTGCCGAATAAAATTTATAAATGTAAATTATATCTAAAACAGCCGGTATCCCTGACATGGTTTTTATCTGGCGCGGCAAGCCCCACGCATTCGAACTGAAGACGGAAACAGGTCGTCTTTCCTCTGCCCAGGAAAAGGTACATAAGGCATGGGAAGTAGCGGGCTTCGTTGACGTACATATAGTCAGAACACTCGAACAATTCAAGCAGATTTTTTTATCAATTATTCACAAATAAATCAACCAGTTATGTTAAAAGCTCACGCAATCGGTTATTTAGGCCAGGACGCCACGGTTAACAACGTCAACGGAAAGAACGTTATCAACTTCAGCATGGCGCATTCAGAGAAGGTAAAGCAGCCGGACGGCTCCTATACCGACAAGACCATATGGATCAGTTGCTCAAAGTGGGAAGACGGCCCGGACAATGTAGCCCAGCACATGAAAAAAGGAACACAGGTATACGTTGAAGGTATTCCCTCCGTTCGCACCTACCAGAAGCAAGACGGCAGCACTGCCGCTAACCTGGACATGAAGGTTTTTACGATCCAGTTGTTAGGCTCTTCCCAGAACCAGCAGAACCAGGGCCAGCAGCACCAGCCTGCCGCTCAGTATCCGCCAGACTACAGCCAACGTCAGCAGCAGAATCAGCAGGGCTACCAGCAAGGATACCAACAGCAGCCACAACCAGGATACGGCGCGCCTCCTTCTGGAAACCAGTACAGCCAGCCACAGGGAGGATACACGCCACCACCCCCACCACAAGGAAACGGCGGCGGATATACACCACCTCCACCACCGCCACCACCGCCAGCACAGCAGCCGCAACAAGGTAATATGTTCAACGGAGGCCAGCAGCAGCAGCAAGCTCAGCCACAGGGTCAGTACGGCCAACAGCCATACCAGGCACCACAAGGCCAGGGCGGAGCACTCAACGACCTGCCGTTTTAATTCCGATCTTTACAAGGGCTCAGGTTCATACCTGGGCTCTTCCTAAACTTCAATTCCAATGGCAAAAAAGCAACGCGCAGGACGAAAAACAAAGATGCCAGCAGACGCAGTGCGCAGGGTCATTATTTACGCTGGCTCAGGTTTCACTATCGCACAGATTGCAGCAGCGTTCAGCGTTCACAGAGATACGATATACGAGTGGAAGGAAAAGCACCCGGAATTTTCCGACGCATTAGAGAATGGGAGGGACAGGGTAGTGTCTCAGGTGTTCGGTGCTCAGGTGAAAGCGGCTATCGGTCACACTGTACCCACTGTTGAAGTCAAGGTGGTGAGCGATGGCAGGGGGATGGGCAGCAGTATTCAAAAAGTGAAGGTGAAAAAGTACTATCCGCCTGATACGAAGGCGGGGCAGTTCATCCTAACCAACCTGCGTCCGAAGGACTTCAAAAACAAATCTGATGTGGATGTGACAACCCAGGGGCAAGCGCTCAACGATGGTATGGACTTGTCGAAGCTGACAGACGAAGAGATAGCGACGCTCGCAGCATTGGAGGCGAAGGCCCGCAAAAGCAATAACGATGGAACGACGACAACACCTGATCAACCTGATACGACAAGTGAAGAGCAGCCCGCATCTTAACCGGTCGTGTGGTGAAGCGTTCGTGGATGTGCTACGGCAGGATGCAGACGACGCAGAAATTTTAATCGTGTTAGCAGGTTACCGTATCGCAACTTATTGTATATTTACCGACGAAGACGGCGACGAGCTAATGAGGTTCGACGTCGTTAATTATTCACATAACTAAACAATGGTTTATGAACAGCGAACAAGCGTTAAAAGTATCGAAAGCAATCGCAGACACAATCCAGTCTCTTCGTTCAGATATGAACGGTGTTAAGAAAATCAATATCGGCGTGCATGAAGACCGTGTGGACGTGGATATAGAAGGTCACATGGCTGGTTCTGCATCACAGTACGAGCACCTGAAAAAAGAAATCGGCAGGCTGCACCCTAACTACTTAGTGCCTCGCGGCATTCTCAGTATGCTGGATGGAGGTAACCCGTTCAGTTGTATCGCTGACCAACTTTCCGATGTGATCAACAGGAAGCCACAACCGAAGGTAGGTTTAGAGGTCAACGAACTGAAGCAGGGCGTAGTATACAAAGACCAGCTTTCCGGCAACCGCGTTCTGGTTACTGAACTGAAGCAAGGACACACACAGCCCGACCCGAAGCCTACCGCTGTAGGTATCATGTGGGTTGAATCGGACAAGCAAACAAGGCACATAACCATCTACGGTGGTATGCTCGTTACCCTTTAATCATTCACCTAACGGGCCAGTATAAACGCTGGCCCGTTTTAAATTATAACGGTATGGGATATACGCAACAAGATATCGACGACCTCGTGAAGACGTTCGACATAACAGAGCAGGAGGCTCACGATATTTACAGGGGTAAGTTTACTACACCACTTCTGAAGAGGTTAGCAACGGAGCCTGAAACACTCGACCTGATGGCAAAGAAGATCGACATAGTTTCAGGGGTGATCAATACCGCTTCAGCTATTCAAAGGGCTGTAGCTTATATGCCGCGCAGCAAGGGCAGTAAGCGCCAGCTTAAAACCAATTACACACCACCAAAAAAGAAACGCAAATGAGACCTGAAGACTTCGACGTACAAGACCTGATCGACACGCTTGTAGGTACGTGCCAGATGTTAAGTGAAGCTCTGCCGGAAGGTATGGAGGAAGACGACCTTACTGACGCTGATCGTGAGGAACTCGATAGCCGCTGTTTCTGTTGTGAGGTGTGCGGATGGTGGGTAGAAGATTGGGAGATCAACGAAGAGGCTGACGGTGCCGTATGTTGTGATTGCCAGGGAGACGGCCAGGACGACGAGCCTTATGACGAGGACTAACGTTAACGAATACCCTATGTTACCAGGAACATTAACAGCGCAGATTGAAGCTATCCGGCAGCGCATGACCAGTAAGAATATAGAACTACTGGCGTGCCTGCTGACGGATCAGCGGAGGGCAGCGGCTATCGAAAAAGAATTATCTTACCTGTCCGAACTGTTTATACAGAAGAGGGCGCAATTATCACAACATGAAGACTAAATTACTTCGCAAGATACGTAAGCGCTACAGCTACGTATTAACGTTAGAGACGTATAGTAATCCTATATATCCGACGTATCCAGCTTTCGACAAAAAGAAAAAATTAAGGATAAGCCAATACCGTTACGAGGGATACGAACGCGGATTAGATGAAGACAAAGCTATGCGCAGGCTTGTTGCTAACCTGGTTGACAGGCTGGAAGACGGACTATTTTATAGGCTCAACGAAATAAGGATGAATAGCAGAAGGCAAAGAGCAGCGGATAAGGAATATAAAAAATACCATCCATGTACATAGAAGAGTTAGCGCGTCGGAAGTTCTGGCAATACTGTCTGTACATGAACAGACCATTCTTTGAATCTCGCCCCTTTCTCAGTAAAGTGGCAGAAGCGTTCCAGGCGGTTGCCGACAACTACGCCAGCGGTAAGGCTATACGTGTATCTATATCGATGCCACCGCGCGCAGGAAAGTCGTATATAACTTCGCTTTTCTGCTCGTGGTGGTTAGGCAAATACCCTCACTTATCGGTTATGCGTAACTGTGGTACTAATCGCCTTTATCAAAAGTTCAGCTATGATGTGCGCGCCATCATCCGCGGCACTCAGTTCTCTACCATATTTCCAGGCGTCTTGCTATCTGCTGATAAGCAGAATATAGCAGGATGGAACACAACGAAGTCTATACAAGTGGCGTACTTTGGTAACGGAACAGATGGTGATATTATCGGCTTCGGCGCTAACCTGGCTATAACGGACGACCTGTACACGAAGATCGACGACGCATTGAATGAGAATACCCGCGAGAAGATTGACCAGTGGAAGCAATCTGCGCACAACTCGCGGATGGAAAAAAACTGCCCTGAAATATTTATCGGTACCAGGTGGTCAAAGCTCGACGAGATTGGTAAAGCTATCGCCAGCGGAAAGATCGATATAGAGGTTACTATACCTGCATTGATCATTGGCGAAGATGGGCAGTTGCGTTCTTTCTGCGAAGCGGTGAAGAGCACTGAAGAGTATCTGAAGGTCAAGGAAGAGACGGACGAAATGATCTTTAACGCAGAGTACCAGCAAGAGCCTGGCGAGGTTATGGGATTATTATTTCCAAAGGACGAACTGCATTACTTTGATCCCTTCGACTTCGATGCAGAATACAAGTACCTGGCTGTCGATCCTGCTGATACAGGAGGCGACGCAATGAGCGCCCCGTATTGCTAGTTGTATGAAAATCGCATATACGTAACCGATATAATGTACCACACTTTTAATATTTATTTATTGGGGAAGATTATCCGACCACCCGTGGAAGCCTGCAAACACTAGAAGAACGGTGTCAGAAGGAGCCCTAGGTGTTACCCTAGGGGACAACTCTCTGATGCTTAAGTCAGGACCTTATTATGTGGGGATCAAGGGAGGATGGAGAAGAGAAAAGAGCATGAGAGCAGAGCGATCAAACCTGGAGTGAGGACTAGACTTTCGGAGGTACTCACTACACCAAGTGGGTGCTCGGAGAGTGCTCGCTAGGCTAGAGCCGTGCTCGGAAGTGGATCGGGGCTCTCCTCTATAAATATCTCTTTGTCTGAAGGCATCTACAGCTATCAGTCAGTCTCTGTCTCTGTGTCTGTGTGTCCCTTTATAGAGGTTGTCCTAGCGGTGGAGATCTATCCCTTAATAGGGAATGGTGTGAGTCATGGGGTAATGTCTCCCAGCAATCGTGGAGAGTTTCCCATCATGCACCTATTCATCCAGAGACGGGTGGTCTTTAGGCAAGTATTACGGCACTTGTGGGGCGTGCTCGCCTTTACCAGAGTGGAGGCCGATGGTGGCGAGAGTAACGTTTGCTCGACAGAGGGTCATCTGGCATTCGATATGCCTGGGTCGATCCCTCTCATGGGCTGACGAATCTGATGGGTAGCCTTATTAGGCTGCCTGGAGTGGGTCGTCAACTGTCGGGGGTCCGTTATGGGTTTCGCAGATCTTGGCCTAGGCTATAGCCGTGCTCGGAAGTGGATCGGGGCTCTCCTCTGTAGGTAGCTCTCTGTCTGAAGGCGTCTATAGCTGTCAGTCTGTCTCTGTCTCTGTGTCTATGTGTCCCTTTATAGAGGTTGTCCTAGCGGTGGTGACCTATCCCTTAATAGGGAATGACGTGAGTCGTGGGGTAACGTCTTCCTGCGATCGTGGAGAGTTTTTCGTCATGCGCCCGTTCATCCATAGATGGGTGGTCTTTAGGCAAGTCTTACGGCACTTGTGGAGCATGCTCGCCTTTACCAGAGTGGGGGTTGATGGTGGCAAGAGTAACGTTCGCTCGTCGGAGGGTCATCCGGCATTCGATATGCCTGGGTCGATCCCTCTCGTGGGTTGGCGAATCCGATGGGTAGCCTTATTAGGCTACCTGGAGTGGGCCATCAACTGTCGGGGGTCCATTATGGGTTTCGCTATTCTTGGGCCGACACGGGCCTAGTGTTAACGGGCTGCGCATGGGCCGTATGGGTTTTACCCTCCTCAATATGTATTTTTGATATCTTATTTGAATGATTTTTCACGTACAACACCTTGATTTTTGAAAGCTCAAAAGTATATTGGATTTCCCATGACAAGAGGGTGGCTCATTTAATTCGTTTAAACCCATAAGTGTAATTCGTAAGTTTAAGTAAGTGGTTCATTATTTATGCCATAACTATGTGTTAGAATATCCAAATGAGGTAAACTTAGGCTCATTGGAAAGACAACTCAATTATCTATAACTTTTGTGTTGATCACTTTTTGAGATTATGTCATGTAATACACCAAAAATATCAAATTATGAAATATAGTATTAGATTGGTTATATTGAGCTTCAAAAAGAGTAGACTATGCAAAGCGTCTAGTGTAAAGCGTCTAGTGTAAGATATTATTTAACATGTTCATAGGCGATTTTTCTAACATGCCAATGGTGGCTTTCTGGGCACTTCACGTATGCTAACATGAAGGGCTCATCTTGTAGTGTAGGAACTTGTGTTTGGCATTTAAACTTACAGAAAGGGATCAGAATTCTCTCTCTCTTACAGCACTATGCTAGGGGGTCCCATGGACTACAGATACAAGCCCTCTTAGATTTATTGTCCTTCCTTCCTTTTCCATTGACTTAGCCTATCACTTAATGCTCATGTGATCCTACATGAAGCTCAATTTTCACTCGAGAATCTACTTGAGCGGGCTGCCCCAAGTAGGATTGTTTCTTTACCAAAACACCCATTTATCAGTCCACCAGGCTCCCTTGCAAAACGGGCATTCCAGAGGGTATTTGTAGATGCCTAATTTAGGACATCCTACAGATCCCCCATTAGACCGTTGTACAAGTGACAAAGTCATCTCACTCGGTATTATTGTCATTTTGTGCTTTTAAGTCTAGCCCTAATACCCACGTTATTGGGCCAACCTCACACAGAGGGGCTAAGGGCCCATGGGCTGGGTGGCCGAACCCTTGGCCGCCTAGGTTGCTAGAAGGCCGAACCATTCACCGCCCAAGACCCCCCTAGATGGCCAAAATGATGGCCGCCTAGACCCTTGGAAGGCCAACTCCTTGGCTGCCCACACTTCCCCAGAAGGCCATTCCCTTGGCCGCCTACCACCCCTAGATGGCCAGTACCCTGGCCGCCTTCCTACAACTATTGGTCAAAGATCGTGGCCCGATCTCCCGCCACATCTCTCACAACTCTCCCCTCATCGCCCATGTTTGAACCCACGGCGTCTGAGGCTTCTAGCAGGAGTCTCGGGACACAAAATTGGACCCTGGAGCACAGAGGAGAGGGGGGAGAGGACATTTTTTTGTAGAGGACAATTGGAGAGAGGAGGAGAAAAAGAGAACTTTTTTCTAGTGGCGACTCTTCGAGGGGGTAATCCAAAGACGATCACTAAGAACTCTACACTAGAAGAGGAGGTTGCAAATACAAGATCTTCGACTACTCTGAGGATTGTCCGGCGTCTCATCACCAGTCCCTTTGGGTGGTCACAATCTTGGCCATCCCCAGGTTTGATCTCCCGTTCCCTATGTTCCTCTGTTTCGTCATTGCATCCCCCCCGTTTGCATTACAGCATACTAGAATCCTTGGTAGATCCTTCATAGAGGTTTCCACTTTTAAACAAACGGGAAGGCGGGTGGTCGAAAGCCTCTACCATTCCCCCTTCCCACACCCCCTAGGTAATCACGCCTCCACTATTTCCTTCCTAAGCATTGTTCAAACTTCTACTACACCGCTCAGAACTAATTGGCGTCTCTCTTTCTTTTGTCTCTGTGATCTTTTGTTATCGTTTGCAGGATTTTTGGCATTTTGGGACACAACAGGGCTCTCTGCCCTTGGCCGACCGAGGATGGAGAAGTCGGGATCTTACACACTCTCTGCTTGAAGGCACTGCTATGTGATCATCATCCTATGAGGTTCAGGTAATAACCTCTAGCGATCACACTGTTCTATTTATTCTAATCTATGCATTGTAGGAGTAAGGCCACGAGGCACTATCCGAGAATTTCATCCAGCATCACGTCATCACTCACCCTGGTAAGGAACGGGGAGGCTGGATTCAATCTACTAGGACATCGCATCACCCTAAAACACACCCCCACCATCTGTACGTTCGACGTCTGACCCCCGCACCCGGGCACCTATAATACCCTCACTTTGGGTCACAATCCAATATGAACTAGTCACAGATGACCAAAAAAATATAGAGCAAAGACTAAAAGAGCTCTTTGACCTAAAAGGGAAGTGACTCTAGGCTCAGCAGAACATACAAGTCTATGAGGCCTGCATATCCCATGCCTTCGACAAGCTCGTCAAAGGGCGTGAATTCAATGCCGTATCTATGCTTACTTTGTTCAAAATGATGGAAATACATAGCGGCTTCTACCGAGCTTCAGGAGGTGCTAGCTCGATTTCTGAAAAAGTAATTGTGGGCCCTCTGGAGATAGCTGCCAGGGCTGTTGGTAGGCTGTCTACTGCCATGTCTTTATTAACAATCACCTTTTGAAGAAAGTTTCAAAGTACATCCTGATGAAGTGTGGACCTTTTGATCAACTCCAGTACAAAAATCTTGGCAGGCACCCTATCCAAGTGATGTAGCACATCATATTGGGTACCTGGCAGCGGATCTGCCTCTTCCTAATCAGCAGCCGGTTGCGAAGACTGAGGATTGGGTGCAGGTGCACCAGTGGAGGAATAGTTCCTGTGGAAGAAACGCTCGCTCTATAGGGCAAGGTTTTATGCTGGTACTGCATCAGATGGCGGCTTAATGGGCCCAACGGGGTGGATGAATGGCATGGTGGAAGGTATAGTGGAGGTAAAGGGGGTGATGGGAGTGGTGGTGGAGGTAATTGGTGAAGGGTTAGATGGGGGTGTGATAATGATGGGTGCGGGTGCTGTCGGAGGGGTGAAGGTAGGCAGTGGGAGGATGACAGGCGAAGGGTCGGATGGAGGAGTGAGAATGATGGTGGAAGTGACGAGTGTAGGGCTAGATGGGGGCATGGGAATGATGGGTGCGGGTGCTGGTGATGGAGTGGAGGTAAGTGAAATAGTGGGGACAGCGGATGGTAGGATAAGAGGTCTAGTGGATGATGGAAGGGTTTGATGGTTAGGCGGGAGAATGATGGAAGTAGTGGGTAAAAAGGGTTGCGGTAGTTGTGGTGGAGGGCCATGAGTCGCTGAACTGAATTATCATCGTCATAGGACCACCCGGCGTCAGGAGCCAGGGGTTGAACTAGATTGACTTGAGCCGGTGCCAGCGACTGAGGCTGCGGAGCGAGAGGATGATTAGGCATGGGGTTCTGATGGATCCCCAAGTCTTGAACGGGCTGCTGCTACTGTGGTGGCTACTGCGGTGGCGGTGATGCTTGTTGTTGCTGCACTTGCTGCCTCGGCGCTTGCCTTCTTTTCTCTTTTATCTCGACATTGACCTTGTGCATCTCGGCCCAATCTATACGGTGCCCTTCATGCAAGTCACAAACCAGATCTCTGAACTGGAAACATCCCTCAATAGTGTGCCCAGGCTGCCTGTGGAACATACAATATTTTGACTGATCAACGGTCGGGTTCCAATTGGGCCATTCCGGAGGGAGTTGGATTGCACTGACGGACATAAGAGCTGAGAATATGTCTGTGAGGGATTCAGGCAGGGGAGGATATTGCGCTCTTTTCGGAGCCGGGCACTCATTGGTATAGCCGTTGGGTGGAGGCATGTTGTGGTATTGCGGGGGTTGTGGTGGCTATTGGGGAGCGACGATGGCATTTTGTGGAGCGGGGAAAGTAGGTTGTGTGTTCTGTGGAGCAGAGAAAATGGATGGAGGATTTTACGGAGTGGGGAATTGGGGATTGCGTGGGGTCTGTGGGAAGCAGATCTGAGTGGACTGGTTGGAAAAGGGGAAGGCAACGGCTTGTACCTGTTCATTTGTCTAGACTCCCTCAGTGACAGGCCCCTGAGGTTTTCTATTATATTTGGGCTTTTGGGCCTCAAAAAGAGAGTGGATAGGGGAGTCCTTAAACTGGGTTTGAATGAATCTCACCCAGCTATAAAGTTGGTGCATGTTGGCAATATCGTTCATGGCCAATATGTTGCGAAAAGTGGGGGTAGCATTGGAAATCAGGGGTTTAAATCCCCCGAATAGAGTCAAATGAAGCTCTCCCTCACCAGCTCTAACCACCGTTGTCGCCACACCAAACCTCAAGCACTCGACGCCGTGGGAGAAAGGGAGGAGAAGAGAGAAAAGAGAAAATTTCAAATTAGACGGAATGAGAAGAAATGAAAGAAAAAATGAAATTTATAGGTGGGCTTCGACAGGTTTAATCCGGCGCACTCAAAAAGCACACCGTTTTAGCCTCGGTAAACCAAAATGGCACGCCGGAGATGGCCGCGTCGTATTAATAACATCCTGACAGCGTCGATTTAAGTATGCCACGCCATTTTAAGGCCACTATCGGTCTGTACCAATCAGACGAACATATGCTCAGTGTTAGTGCATCTACCAGTCTCACGTCACTGGTTCCTCGCTTGTGACACCCGCGGCTTGGTGGCATTTGTTGGCACTCAAAACATGTTCAATGGCAGTCACGCCTAAATAAAAGAAGAATGCAGCCCGCTAAAGTGCAGAAGTCGATGAAAATCAATACACAAGGGTCTTTTCGAATCGCTGAAGCCTCAGGTCATCTGATACGAACACCAGGGACTTCACCTTAGGAGGATTAGAAGAAATCTACAACAAACCGACAGTGTCACTCGGCATGTCCAATGAACCGGCATCGACTCGATCATGCTATACAAACACCATCCGTCATCCAATCAAGGATGAGAATGTACCTGGTGGTCCGCCACCTGATGAGAAACCCTCCTGAGGTGATAGAATGTCTCTAGCCCCTCAGAACAAGATGCCGAAGGCCCTATCAGTGAAAAATCTGAATGTCTGAACCAAAGGTACAAATGGTTCTGGAACTGGCCGTTCAGTGGCCAGACGGCTTTACCAATACTTATCATAGCAGTTTTACGCCGCGATGAGATGAAGGACCAAGATAACTCCCGGAGCTAGTCCGAGGCCCATAGTCTAGCTTGTGCAGAACAAGCGCGATGAACAAGACTAATCCGGCGCAGCCCTATCCGGCGTAGTCCATCTCCCAGTGCCCCCTAACCCGGAGCGCAAGAATGATATGCGAAAATATTTATCGATGCGCTCACCCCACGTTGGATAAGGGTCATGTATTTGGCATGCTATATAACCCAATCATCTGTGCCAGAACTAAAAAAAGGGGGGTGAGAGACACACAATACACTCAGAGATACATAGAGGCGAAGAGAAGAGGAAAAAGGGTCTAGAGAGAAAGCTTGGAGAGAAAGAAAGAGGGAGAGAAGGGTTTCTGGGTGACGATCGGCACTTCTCCTGTAGAAAGAGGGGTTCGAGAGAGAAGTGCCACAAGACGATTCCCGATACTCTGTTTCTATCGCGGATAACAGAGGTGGGTGGCGAAGCATCCCTCTCCCTTCTCTTCTTCATTGACATATTCTCTGTGGGTTTTGTAATATGCCATGAAATGATATGAGCCCACAGTTATTAGCTTAGCCTCTGGCTTTTGCCTCTCTATCCCCTTCTCGTTCTTGAGCTGGGAGTGCAATCGGCCTTGTGCGACAACGCCAGGCCACATCTATGTATGCAATCTCATTAGACTATTAGACTCTGTAATAGGTTTTGGGCCTGAATAAGAGCATTGGCATTGCGTTTGAGTCCCCTCTCCTTCCTCTGATTACTTCTATGTTCCCGCCATCTATGTGATGCCATCTAGTTTCTCCCCCACCGACGCCGAATAAGCCCTGGTCCTCTCCAGGACAACATTAACATCATAACCCCCCTTTCTTCCCTGGGGTTTCTTCTCAATGGAGTGTTCGATGCATCGTATCCATGAATGTTGCAGGTGCATTGGTTAGCCCAAACGGCATAACCAAAAATTAATAATGACCATACCTCGTGCTAAAGTAGTCTTCTCCACATCAGAATCCCTGATCCACAATTGATAATAGCCAGATCGGAGATTAATCTGGGAAAAGACAAGAGCTGACTGAAGTTGGTCAATTAAATCATCGATCCTAGGCAGAGGATATTTATTCTTGATAGTCACCTGATTCAATTGCATGTAATCAATACATAGCCTCAGGCTTCCATCTTTCTTCTTCACGAATAACACTGGAGCACCCCATGGAGAAAATCTAGGACGGATATAGCCTTTTTTCAACAATTCTAGCAACTGTGCTCTCAACTCTTTCAGTTCTGCTGGAGCTATACCGTAAGGTGCTTTTGATAAAGGTGTCGTACCTGGAATTAATTCGATTACCACCTCTATCTCTCGCTGAGGAGGTAAGCCTGACAACTCATCAGGAAACACATCAGGAAACTCACAAATCACAAGAATATCACCTAACTCCCACTGTGGTGCTTCAATAGCAACCACGGAAGCAAAGAATCCCTGACAACCTACATTAAGTAATCTACAGGCTCAAATAGCAAAAATAAGCAAGCGAGAAGAATGAGATCGAATACCTTGAAAATAGAATGTTGCTTTCCCATATGGCTAAAAATAAACTTTCTTTGTTCTACAATCAACCACGGCTCCATATTCCTCTAACCAGTCCATGCCCAGAATAAAATCTTCAGAAATAAATGAATGAGAAGCACCTGAGTCAAATAAAATGTGAGCTGCGTGACCATAGATCATAATAGTACCTTCAACCAGATGGGATGCTATTGCCTCAGAGCGAGTCATATGTGTGACTCTCCCTTTTTGTTTCCTTCCAGCTGTAGTAGATTGATGTGATGACGATACCGAAGCTTGAGAATATTGTTGAGATTGTGGTGGTGGATGAGGTCGAAACTGTTGTGATTATGAAAATTGAGAAAACTGAACAGGCTGCTTCGACCTTTGTAAACAATCACAGACCACATGTCCCACCTGACCACACTTAAAACATACCATCGGCATTGAACATGGTCTACTCAGATGGCTGCCACCACACCTCGGACACGATCTCGGTTAACTAGCCACCGGTCCCTATTGCTAAAAAGAAGAGGGTGCTGCTTGTTGCACGGTACCAGAGGAAGCTTGTCGGTCATACTACTTCTTTGATTTCCTGAACATCCGCTAGAACTTGGATTTCGTAAATGAAGTACCATTGGCAGAAGGAACAGAAGGTGGTATCCCCGTCACATTCGACTGACTAACTTGTTGATGTTGCACACTCTGCTACACCAGCTCAACTTGGGTTTGCCCTCGAGATCTTGCCATATCTAACTCTAATGCTGCAGTTGCCTGATAAGCCACACCTAATTCTGCCACTCCGGTTGCAATCAAAGGTTGCCTTAACTCTGCCTTCAAACCATGCAGAAATTGCTCAATTTTTAGCCCTTCATCAGTAAGAATATGAGGAGCATAGCGACCTAATTCCATGAATTTATTGTGATACTGCAAGACTGTCATATCGCCTTGAGCTAATTCCATAAATTGATGCATTTTGTCCATCCTCAAATATGTTGGACTGTATGTACACTCAAATGAAGTGACAAATTCTTTCCATGTAATTTGTCGAAGAGGATGAGACCTAAAAGTTACCTCCCACTCCGTGGTCCACCACGCGAGTGCTGCCCCTTGCAATTGGAATGTAGCCAGCATCACTTTTTCAACATTGTATAGGGGGAAGTAAGGTAAACGTGGATATTTTGTATGTGACTTTTGGTGAGTTTTTTATTTTTTGTGGGTTTTATAGTGGATGGGGGTCGGGTCTGGAAAATAGTGGATAGACAAGAAATTGGGATTGCATGAATTTTTAGGAAGGGTAAAACAATTTTAAAATTCGTAAAAAAATTATGGGAGGTGGGATTTGGTGGACAGAACACCCAGTTAAAATTTCACTCGATTTGGATATGGTTAAGGTGGGCTAAGGTGGCGTGAGGTGGCTTTCTGGAACAGGGATCTGCACAGAAGGTAGATTACCAGAGGTGGAAAGATGAAAATGGTAAAAAATGAAGAAAAAGGATTTTTGGCCTGGGTTTTTTTTTGGAGGTTGGGGGAAACGTGGGGAACCTACCCTAAAAGTTGCAGATCCACCAGATTTGAGATTTGGGAATGAAAATTCCTGCTTTGATCCTCTGTCCAGTAGAATAGTACCCTGGACAGCACTTTGGAAGAAAGCTCGCGGTGGCTCGTCAGCGGCACGAACGGTGGCGGTGGCAGCAGAGATAGAAAGCAGAGGATCAGAGGAGGAGATAGAGGAGGGCTTCACACCCTGGAGGAAGGAGAAGGAACCAGAGAGGAGGAGAGAGGGGCGCACCACGCTTGCGCTTGCAATTTTCTCTTCAAATGATTCATTAATTTCTCAAATGGAAAATACAAGCTTATATATGCCAAATACAAAATATAATCTCCACCCTTGGATCTAGGGTTGGGGAGGGGAAGGGACCAGATTATCTCATGTGTTTTTGACCCACAAAAATAAAAATTAATAACCTATTTAGTGGGAGGGGGCGCCCCCCCTTGAATTAAGGAGAGAACTTGGACTTTTAACCCCCATTGTCTCCTTGCCTTCTCCATGAAGGAAAGGATCCTTCTAGAAGCCACCTAGGACATTGACCAGCCCCACATGGGCCCTAGGACATAGGTGGACCAATGGTGAGGAGGGTGGGGGCTCCTACTACACCTACTGACCTTTTACAAATAAACCCAAAGACTTTTGTGGATTAACACTTTGGCTTGCAAAGACTTAAAATTGTGAACCTATTTATGCAAGGACATAAACACAAATAGAAGGACATAAATTCAAATAAAATACTAGTGTCTGGAGTCGATTCCCATCACTATATCTCCCCGGGCATGACCCGAAACAAGGGGAGATGCTGCCCAAATAAACTCTGAACTCTGTTACGTTAAACCTTTCGCATTTCCAAACCCATGGGATCTAAAGAGGTCTGCCTCTACATGTCCTCTACTGATTCCCTCCTGGGGATAATAATATTAAATGTTGTAGTGAACAAATGCTATCTCAGCATAGTAGTCCCACCTCAGGATACCCGGACGTCCATATGCTCCGGTCTTTTGTGGATTCTATCCTGGCTCTGCGTGGACGATTTCCTATTCTCACTTGGCATAGGCCAAGATGAGGGGAGATACTACTAGATTTGCTTCGTGTATCTGTATATAATGATGATTGATTGTGTAAATAAACCCGCTGAGCGAGCATGCAAATTAATGCCATGTCTGCGTATATCCGTCTAACTCTGCAAAGAATGATGCTTCATTTTCCTTGCCAACATCTGCATGATGCTTAAATAAACCAAAAATCCTTCCTTGTTCTCCTGGTATATAAAATGGTGTGTCGCCAAAAGGCAGGTCGCGCTTGGATGAAGGCCCTCACTATGCATGATGGTGGTCCCCAGACCTAAGTTCTTCACCTCGTACCGAGAGTCTAGATAATTTGAGTCAGAGTAAACCAAGAAAAGAACCTTAAGAAGCATGGATTATTTTATATGATGAAGCAAGGTCAGAGTGATGCATCGACGTAACAAGGAAGCACCTCGATGTAGTCACAACCTTCAAAGTAAATTTAGAGTGATGCATCGACGTAACAAGGAAGTACCTCCATGCAGTCAAATTCACCGAAGCAACTTCAGAGTGATGCATCGACGCAACAAGAAGATGCCTCAATGCAATCACGAGTTCAGAAACAAGTATAAAAGAGTTGCGTCACTGAATCAAAGAGATCCTTCGACACATCAAGTTGCTATATGAAGATTCAGAACCATCATTTAGGAGCGTATTGACCGATAGATATGTCAATGCACCTATCTGATGCATCGATGTACCAGGATGATTTCATGAAGACTTGGGTCGATGCTGAGGACTCCTACCTTGACATATTGAGATGGTCATCTACCATATTATATATAGGGTCTACACATCAGAGTGATGCACCGATGCATCAAGTCAAGGTGAAAAGGTTCAAGGCCACTACGTCGGAGCACCATGTGTTGCATCGATGCACCAAAGACTACTCAGTCTGAAGCCATCTGTTTGAGAAGCTTCTTAAGCTGCACTACCTCGATCCATCCAGTGGTTGGATCGACCTCGTGAAGTATTCACTGATGATGTGAACTCCGGCCAACAGAAAAAGGTAGAACAACAAACCAACTCCATCAAGGCTGGTTCAAAAAATAATGAAACTCAAGAGGATTAAAGTGCAATTTTGAGATCACGTGCCAAAGCTTATGGAGGCTTGATTGAGACTTAATTCAAATCCACATGGTAGCATTTTGGAAGGACAAAAAGACAACTGTATATTCCGTCAGACCTGGACCAGTTAAGTAACAACATTTATGAGATTCTTGGCAGGAAGAATTAGTCACACGTGGATATAATCTAAAGATCTAGATAATCCTCAGAATAATTATTAACCATGTGGACCAATAATTCTCTGATTGCTGATCGAAATTATGGAGAGGAGGATGATACTCTGTGCTATATATATGAGCACCTTCGTTCAGGAGGGGTCTTCAGAAAAGCTACAGAAATTAGATGATATCTGAGAGTTCCTCCTAAGAGAAGATAAAGAAGAGAATTCGATTGAGAGAGGGAGAGAAGCTCGTGCAGGCAGCCAGTTTTACCGAGAATCTGCTTTGATATGAAGCTACATTATTTTCCTTCTCATTCCATCAAAGTGTCCCAATTTTATTTTCTATTTGCTGTTCCTTCTTCTGTTCTACATTATGTTTTTTCTCTGTGATTCCCTCTAAGTAACATCAGAGGAAGGGAGAGTCTCTCTGGTGTCCCCTCTATAAGTTTAGAGGAAGAGAGGTCTATGACCTCTGGTCGTGTGAATTGCTGGGAGCAATTTACCGGGTTCCCTCTAAGGTAAAGAGGAAGGGAGGTTGATCCTCCGGGTTCCTTCTATGTTTTGGAAGAAGCAAGGATCCTTCTGTGTGTGAGCTTGGTTAGCTAGTATATAAAAAGGTGAGGCTGAAAGGATAGGCTATGCCTATTTGGAAGGCCTCCCCTTGTGTGAGGAGATCAACTAATCGAACCTCTACCAGGTACCAGTGAAGTCGACGCAAGCACACTCAGATGCGAAAAGTGGATTATTACTGTCATCTCTTTTGACTTTAAGCTTGTTCTTTGATTTAATTGTGCACTCTCACTATCTGATTAATTACCCAACCAGTACGTGAGACCATAATTGCATTGCTCATGTTAGATTGTTCTTGGCTATCTCCGGGGGGTGCTCATCCTCAGACCTAGGGGTGACATCTTCCACTCCTCGGACAACAACAGCAAGGATAGGGCTACCCTCGGTCACCTCTTGCTCCATCTCTCTGGGACTAATCATCATCAACCTCTTGGGTGGGGGGTCCTCTTTGCTAGGAGCAGTTGAAGAGGTAGTGGCCCGTGCCGAGGACGAGGCGGGTGGGCCAGCCATCCCTTGACTAGGAGAGGTCGAAGTGCTGGGGCCAGCTGGTCCTCAGATAGATGGGTCCTTCGGCTGGACAGGGTAGAGAGTAATCCTATGGCCACCATGGTCGAAGGTGCATGTGTTTGACTGGCCATGAAGGGTTGCATCCCGATCAAAGAGCCAAGGCCTACCAAGGATGATATTACCCACCTCCATAGGCAGCACATCGCACCAGATCGCATCGTGGAATGCCTGGAACTGTAGCGGCACCAAACACCATAGTCTAACCGGGATGGAAGTGGAATCCACCCAAGATACTGTCTATGGTGCGGGGTGATCCACGGGGGTCAAACCAAGGCGTTTAACAGTGTCTATGGAGATAGTGTTAATGCAGCTCCTGCTACCTATAATTGATGTAGGACAAAGTGCGATCCTAGGCCTCTAGGTGGTGATCAGACTAAGTGGACAATGCGACCAGCAACGACGTGACCAATCGAGCTAATTCGACTCGACACCAAGAGCCTCCAATAAGGGTCTACGTCCACAACAAGAACAACAAGCTCGCATTCATCCCCAAGAGAAGGGAAGCATACGGATCCGCACGGTTGAGAAACCAACGGAGACTAGGGTGGTCTACTCACTCTCGTACTCGTATCGAGACACGGGATGCTCACGCTCTCTCTTGCTCGCAGCAATGAATAGAACTGAAATGGGCTAGACCTACAGGTCCCACACAAGCAGCGGCATCCAGAACATATATGAAACTAGCAAGTGAGACAATAAGAGAAGTGGATGTGTACCTCTACGCTCGGGGCATGGGGAAGACTCCTATCCAAGACACACGACTACCCGATATAATGAAATTAGACAAGTACAAAACCAAACTCAAATGCCCACTCCTCGTAGGGAGGTAAAAGGTTACAAATGGATCTGGGAGGGTGTGTTTGGGATGATGGGCAGTAGTTTGATGGCGCGACGGTGACCTGGTATGTGGCTTGTCAATCCAGCCTGACAGAGTCGTCTGTACCACCAATAGGATCTGTAGTAGGGACGGAGTGTCACTGTTGCCGGAATGGTGCAAGGGCCTTTGACGTGGTCCAGCAGTGGTTGACGATCGCCCCACAAGAGGACGACAGCCAGTAGGGTCAGGTTGGCACTTCGGCATCATAACAAGTTGGCGGGTAGAAGCAGGCCGGCCTGCACAGAGTCAGGTGACCAGCGGGATGAGGGGCCTGGAACAGTGACTTCCGGTGGTCCTCTGATCATGAAATTTGGCGTGGACGTCGGCGGGGACATCCTTTGAGTGCCCAGCGAAGATGGAGTGCTCGAACCAAGTGGTGAAGTTTGGGTAGCCTGAATAGTAGGCCTCTGTCTAGTCTGGCCTGTCTGTAGACCGTTGGACAGACAGCAAGAGTTGGCCATGGTAGGGGGGTGCTCAGGTAGATTTTCTGGCTAGGATTTTGTGGAGAGGTGGTGAGGGGATGTGGGTAGAAGGGCGAGGGTGTTGAGTCTATGAGATGGTGCAACCTGGATTCAGAGGGGGGCTGAATGAATCCCCTTCTAAAATTTTTGCTCAACTAAAACTTAATGCCCAATTAAAAGTCCTACAACATGGCCGCGAATTGACGGATCAAATAACAGCGCAGAATTACAAGTCGTGGGCGGAACCGAAACGCGCGGCAAAAACGTAGCATATCCAGCATTAATATACATATGATGAAAACACTTTTAACGATTGCAGCAATTTTAATTAGCTCTATCTCTTACGGGCAGGGCATTTGGACAAAATCAACGGCAAACGTGAAGCAAAATCGCCTGATGGCAGATAGTGTGCTGATTGTTCCGCGTGATACAGGTACGACTAATAACGCATTATATCAGGGGAATCCGCAGGGAGATAGTGGGCGTATAGCATGGATGCACGGTAAATTATGGGTACACAACGGAACAGCATGGGATACGCTTTCTTCTGGCTCCGACCTCTCCGCCTACATGAAGTACTCCGACAGTGCTGCGATGCTCTTGCCGTATGCGCGTAAAATAATAAAAGACACACTTGACAGGTTTACGTTTTCCGGGTTTACACCCTCCTTTGAATCAGGATATAATGCGCAGGAAGGCATTCTTTGCACTTTAAATGGAGATACTTTAATAAATGTATTCCGACTTGACAGCGCACGACAACATGCCGGGGGTAAAGGACAAATTGTTCAGAGATATAGTTATGATAATGGATTAACTTGGGCTAATCCAACAGTTATTTTTGATGATGTACATGACGATAGGAATGTTGCGGGGGGCAAGTTGTCCAGTGGGAGAATAGTTGTCTTTTTCCGTCAGTACGACGGGAATAACACGTCCGGTTCAACGGTCAGCGTCGGACGAATATATTCAGATGACGATGGAGCAACGTGGTCGTCTTACACCCCTATATCAGGAACAGCCCTTGGTAATAGAGTTTTTTTTGGTGGCATTTCATTAGCGGGGGATGGGGATTATAAAGTATCGCTTTACGCGACAGATTCCGCATTTGTATTTACCTCCACGGATGGAGATGTATGGTCGGAACAATCGCAGATATTCGATTATGGTTCAGATCCAAAACTGACTTCTGAAACAGCAATATCGTATATTGGTGATGATCGAATGATTGCACTTACAAGGGATGATGCTACTCCAGACAGTGTTTACCTACAACATATCAGTTCTGATAATGGAGATACGTGGGCTTATGTAGGCAGAACGAACATGAACAGTGAAGTTGTAGGAGCCAATAGGACGCCACCATTTCTCCTTTATGACGACGAAAGAAACATATTAATTTCAACATCCACTACACGTAATAGCACCGCCAACGGGGCGCCTTATTTGTATCGACAGGATAGCCTTTTTGTCTACATCAATAGGCCCGATAGCATATTCAACAATCCGGTCGGCTACAACTTGAAGTTCAGGATTAATAGGCCGATGCCCGCCCAATTCGCCCCGTTTTATGGGTATCCGTTTATCACAAGATTAAATAACGGTAATTACTTCGGTGTAATTACCGAGATGGCAACTAAATCTATCGCCGATACCTCATCTTCATACGAGTACGACTATCTATATCAATTTGATATTAACTTTAACGAGTCTGGCACTGATTCCTGTAGATATTCCGGGTTAATCCCTTCATTTAACCTTCTTACCGGAAATACAGATTATCGTAGTGATCTTATCCCATTCCGTAATGGGTTAGACACGTTGTCTATGTTCTCTTTCCCCACCACACTAAGAATAGGAACATTAGCTAATCAGCCATCACGTGATGCATTTCAGCTCGTAGACAACAACGGCCTTCGTGTGTTTCGATTCCTATCTGATGGGAAAATCATAGCCGGTAAACCGACTGGGAACGATGCCCTGTTCGCAGTGCCGGCTGATGGATTCAACTTCCTAAATGAAGTAAGGGGGTTCAATGCCTCAACAGGGGCAGAGAATTGGAGATTTAGCAACTCGGGTCTCTTTTACCTCGGAACAACCTCCGGGTCAGATAGAATCAACATTGCGGGGAATGGAAATATTACGGGCAACTGGTCGATCGGAGGTAATCTAACTGTGACTGGAAACAGCGTAACATCCGCTGAATTCAGGGGGTCTAATTTAAACGGGAATAGTTCATCTGGAAGCCTAAGGTTAATTGGCGGTGCTGTAACTGGGTTCAAGGGCGGATCAATAGACCTGATAGCAGGGGCGGCAGGGGCCAACCCCGGTACTATTTCTTTCAGATCGGGCACAACCGGGGGAGGAGCAGATCAGTCTGTAAATATGCGGCTTGATGCGCTCGGCAAATTAAGCGTGGGAGGTGATAATCCGATTAGCACGCTAGATGTCAACGGATCAACAGGGTTTGGAATATTAGTGACTTCAAGCTCAACGGCCCTAACCGCCGCGCATAGCACAGTGATTGTTACATCCACATCCGCCTCAATAACGTTGCCGAGCGCTGGAACCGCAACGAGAAGGATATACCGGCTTATAAATTATAACAGTGGGGGTAATGTGACGATAAGCAGTGTGAATAGAGATGGTTCTGCGACCACCACGCTTCCAAACAATGCGAAATGGACGGTTCAGTCGGACGGTACGAATTGGTATGTAATTCAAGATTAATTAAATATCTGATTTAATTTTTTACAATAAAAATATATAATGGATAAGATAACGTTAATTGCAGGATTGTGGAAGCGCCTTACCAGTGGCGGAGATAACACTCCGGAGTTCTTTAAGAAGATAAAGGCGTACAGCACCTACATTCTACTGGCTATAGCCATTGCTTTCGCCGGGGAATATTTCGATCTGTACACAATTCCGGAAAGGCTTTCTATAGCGCTCATTGCTATAGCCGGTTACTTCCTAGGAACTGGTAGCACCTCCGCATTACCTGTTAAAGACAAGGCGAAAGCAGGCATGCCGCTGGACGGCCCCGGTGGAGGTCAGCCCCTTGATCCACCTCCGACAAAACCATAGTGAACAGAAAGGCATACATATTACTATTACTGTTCTTATCATGGCCTGTTAATAACTTTTTCATGTTCTTCCGGGGGCGTGAGGATGTTATTATCCGGCCTTTTGTGTTCAATTCAGAGCAGGCCAGTTGGCATTGGCATCTGTGGCATATCGGTGGGTCTGCAAGTTCTGTGATGATATTCTGGGGGGTGTGGTTGTATATTACTGGCGGATATAAAAAAGAAAAGGATATACAGACTGCTTTTGGTGCAATATTCATAAATCAGATATCAGATATTGTGCATTACCTTGGCTGGCAGCGGCACAATGAAACTTTTATATTCTTGCAGGGGTTTATCCTGATATTCGCAGCGGGGATGATTTTAGACAGGCAATTAAAAAGGAGGTATGGACAGACCAATTAAATTATGGGAGTTTCTGATAGGCCTTATAGGGTTATTGATAGGCATTGGAACTATCGTGTATAATACCGGCACGAAAGACGCAGGACTATCTATGAAAGTTGAATATCACGAAAAGCGCCTTAATACCATCGAGGTAAATCAGGCAATACGCGATAGGGAACTTAATATTAAAATTGATCGCATGATGGAGATGCAGAATAGTATAATGATCCAGCTCGAAAGAAAAGAAGATCGTAAATAAAATAACATGAAATACATAATTGCAGCATTACTATTTTTATCAATTAATTCATTTGGTCAAATTATTGGAGGACAAAATGCCGTAAAGATCAATACCGCGTCTTACGGAGGCACTGTTAACGCCCTTTTATCGCTTCCTGATGACTATAGCACAACTAATGAAAAGTATCCACTGATCATCTTCCTACATGGCCTCGGAGAAAAAGGGTCTTCGGAGGCTGATTTGAAAAAGTTGATCACACAGGGTCTGCCGAAGGTGATTGCAGAGAATGGAAAGATTGAGGCCGTTAATCCGGTGGATAAAAAACCCTATAAATTCATCGTGTTATCCCCACAGCACCATGCATGGACAATGACGCCGGAACAGTTAACATACATGATTCGCACCCTACCTAACACATGGCGAATTGATACAAATAGGATATATATTACCGGCCTTTCAGCAGGCGGACAGGGTGTAATACAGTCCATTATTTACTCACAAGAATTAAGCAATAAAATAGCCGCTGTAGTACCTATGTCACCGGCCCATCCCGGTGAAGGTGTGATGAAGAACTTCCGATTTGTAAAAGAGGCGAAAACGAATGCATGGTTTTTTGCGGGGAAAGCGGCCAGCGATAATACTTATCGAAATAACGCACTTCGTTATAATGATTCTATAAATAAATATAATCCGGGTACCGCCAACCGCGTTCCCCGCTCATCTCAGCCCTAGGCTGTCCTGAAGACTAGCCCGTTTCTTTGCACTATGTTTGCTCAGTTTGCACAGTTTTTCCCATGAACTGTATTTTTGCATCTCGTTTATCTTTGTTAATTGTGATATATTAAATTAATTTTTACATTTTAATATCATTATAATATTCTCACCTATTATTTCCACCCATTCACGGGGATTAAAAACCTCCCTCGGTGAGTTTGCCCTTAATCTTTCATGCTACTTTATGCACGTGGGACAGATTCTACACTTTGCATTTTCTAATGGGTTTTGCCTCGTGTTAGTTTTGATTTGCAGGAAAGCCTAGAAAGTGAGGCCCTAACCTTCTAGCTGGCTGGAAGACGAGGAGAGGTAATCCACATTATCTCCGCATTCTTTATATTGAGCGTGATCATCTTCTTTATCCAAGGTACACAATGGACATAGCTTTTCTTTCATATCTTTCAGCATTGTCACACCTTGGTGGCAATCACGATATTCTTCTACATCTTTTACCGCTATTTCCTTGCTATATGATCATGATACCACGTTCACCTAGCCATATGTTTATGATGTTCACTTGATTGGCACATTATGTTATCACTTATGCATATTGGCCTATTCATGTGACTTGTGACGCCATGCTCCATATATCTACACCCGTGGTTTTTTTTGGCGATCATGGTGAGACAACTAGTGTCCATCACTTTGTCCGTACTTTTCTGTGATTTTGGTGTCTATTTCCATGTTTAAATAGCATTTCATGATTATATTATTTATCTTGTTTACATCCATCTTGTTATGCTAGCATATGTTCGTTATTACCTTGATTTGCTAGATTTTGGCTAGAATTTACATGCACTCTAGTGCACATAGGGCCATGCATTCTCATATTATAGTTGCATTCCTACCTTGGTAAGTAATCCTCTCGTCTCCATATTTCTTGGAGTCGACTAGGTGATCTTATCCGGGACCTCTGTAAGTCTTCGTGAGCCGTGGATTCCCACACGGATGTCGAGTCGGTTGTACCTTTCCGCCCCTTAGGTTTACATTTGTATACGTGTGAGGGAGTTAACCTTAGTTCAACCTAAAAATTTGGACCATATTCCCATGGGATTCTCATGTCTTGAGGGAATTATGCTTAATTCAAATCATTAAAAGGTCTATTGAAACTAATAAAAATTAACGATCATATCAACTTGTTTTATCTTGGTTGAATCCTCTCACATTCATATCATTTGTTGGGCTTACGCCCAAGCCCTTTAGTGGTGTTCTTGGCTGCATTTTCCCTTCATATAGTCATTTGTGGTCCGTCGTTCCGTGTCACGTTTGCATTTGCATGAGTCTGTCTGTCTCCCGCCTTCTTCTGTCACGTCGCCTCCTCTCCTTGTTCTTCAAGCCCTTACTTTCCTAATTGTATTCTCTTGATTTTTCTGTATTACATCTCCATTTGCCCTCATGGAGCACCACCCCAATCCCTTGTATCCTCTTTCTTCATCTTCCTACTCCCATGTGGAATTCTCTTTCCATGCATGCCCATCTCCTCGTGGCCCCCCCGACCCGTCGAATGAACAAGTAAACCTCATGGCCCATCTATCTTCTCTTGTTTGTCAAATGGACCCGGCCGAGGCCCAAAAACTCATTATAAATCATCTTAATGGGCCTCCTTCTCATAACGGGCCTCATTCTCTTAATGGGCCCCCATCCTTTAATGGGTCTTCATCTTCCTTTAATGGGCCTCCTTCCTTTAATGGTCCTCCATCATCTAATGGGCCTTCTTCTTTAATGGGTATCTTTCTCTTAATGGGCCTCCTCCTCCTAATGGTCCTATGCTATTCGATGATTAAACCTTCAACAATATATTGGGTGAAAGAGGAGTTAGCTGGGGGTTAGCTGGTTAGCAGTTAGAGATTGGTTATATAATCCCGAGTTACTGGGCTCATAAGAGGGGTGGAGCGTCACATGAATGATCGTATGAAGCAAAAGTTCAAATAGTTAGCAGGTGGCACACAAGAGAATAGATGTGCCACTAGACAGAACGCGCCTGGGGTGTAGGGATGGCCACATTCCCTCTAGTTCATAGCTGTGAATGGAGGAGCAATGAGGGAACTAGTCCCGGGGGTGGTTGGAGATACACATACGCATATGCCTCCGGCGGTGAAACCCACAGAAAACACACGAGGTACTCGGTACAAATATTCCATTGAAAAGAACCCCAAGGAGGGGGAATGGCATTACTATGGCCCTGGAAAGGCCCAGGGCATATTCGGCATCGATGGGAGAAATCAAACAATAACGCACAAACGATATGAAAGTAAATACAGTCAGAGAAAGAAGAGGAGACTCAGACGCACACCAATGCTTTCATTCAGGCCTGTAGGTCATTACACAGCTTAATAAGCAAATGGGATATTACATACGCAGACACGGCCTGGCATTGTCGCACAAAGCCGATCACATCCCCAGATCAAAAATGAAAAGGGGGGCATAAGAAACAGAAGCTAGAGACTAAAGGGGGGACTGTGGGCTCATATTATCGCCGGCTTTAATACAAATCACCACTGGGATATGGATAAGAGTGGAGGAGGAGGAGGATCGGAAGAAGAACGCCAGAGCCCCACCTCTATTCTTCGCGACTAAAAGAGAGTATCGGAATGGCATTTTCCCTCCTTGCTCTATACCTCTCTTCCGCCGGAGAACAGCGAACGATGGCCCAGAGAAGAACCCTCACTCCACTTGCTTCCTCCCCAAGTCTTTTCTCTTCAATCCCTCTTCTTTTCCTTCACTCAATCTGCGTGTCTCCCCCCTCGTGTCCCTATGAAACTCCTCTTCTTATAGGCTTGATCGGCGTGGCCTCACCCAGCACGGGGATGAGCGCACCGGTTAAGGGCTTGGCCTTATTCCTTTGCGTGCCAGATTTGGAGGGCGGCGGTGGCAGGAGAGCGCGCCAGGTAAAGGGCGCGTCGGATTAACCCCTTGTTGTGTTTGTTCGGGTCAATCTCGGTCTATAGATCTCGGACTGACTCTGGGAGTCGACTTGAACCCTCATCCCATCATGGCCCTATGGGACCGGCATGAGAAGTATCAGGAAAGCCTTCAGGCCACTGAACGGCCAAGTTCAAGGCCGTTCGTGCCTTTAGTTCGGACACTCGGGCTTTTCACTGGCATGGCCTTCGGCACTGTGATCTGTGTCGCCAGGCTGACTTCATTTATACTTGTAGCATTCCCAGGGAGTGGGTCACTACCCGAGGTACTTTCGCCCTAGCTGGGCAGCTATTCGGTCACTAATGGACCTATCCTGTCAAGAAGACATACCCGTGTTGGGTTACTCGGGTCTTCCTCTGATACGGCCTTCGGCACCTTGTTCTGAGGAGTCAGGGATGCTCCTTGACCTCAGGGGGGCTTCTTATCAGGTGGCAGACCACTAGGTACGTTCTCGTCCTGATCGGACGACGGATGGGGGTTTGTTCAGCACGACCGAGTGGATACTAGTTTGTTGGGTAGGTCGAACGACACTGTCAATTTGTTGTAGGTTTCTTCCAACCCTCCTGAGGTGGAGTCCCTAACATTTTGGTCAGATGACCAGAGGCTTCAGCAGTCCAAGAGGACCTTTATATAAAAATTTTCAAGTTGCTACAGTACCAGTCTGTAACTCCTTCTAGGCCCTATCTGGGAGGAGAGCTGAGAAAGAAGAAGCTGGCCACCAAGGCCAAAGAGAGCTGGCCCCAAGGCCGAAAACATTCAAGCAGGTGTGGTTCCCCAAGAAGATCCAGCCCGTCCTTCAGAGGGCACCTGTTCGCCACTACCTCGAGCCCATGGAGGCGAGGAAGAAGAATGAGAGGGGACTTGGCCCCAAGAAGAGAAGAAATGACTGTGGACCCTCCACGCCGCACTACATTCATGGCCTGTGCCTGACAGGCCAACATCCCTACAGTAGGGAGATGGTTTGATCAACCTGTTAGGATAGCCCGGTTGGCTTATATCCCTTAAGTTCGAGGTCGACAACTGTCACCCATCCTCCACCGGGGACATGATCAAGAAGAAATGACTAATATGGTTCGAAGTTACTTCAAGGGTTTGGGAAACCCTTTGTTAGGCCAGCAGCGATTGCTCCAGGTAGCTGTGGCTGAAGAGGAAGAGTATTTACCGATGGAAACTCAAGAAGAAGAAAGAGGAATGACATCATCTGTTGATGATAATAGATATGAAGACGGCCCAGATCGTAAAGCTGATGAAGCCCCTCCACAGTTGGAGGAGAAAAGAAGAATATTGCTGTTTGAGAGATTAACCTTCTCCGATTGAACAAAGAGGAAGGTTTGCAGATAGAAGAAAGGGATGCATGTTTTTGCTTACAATATGGCCGGAGTGGCTAGCAAATATGGGAGTCTGCCTCAGGAGTCCTAGGAACTGGCCCGATTAGCCGAAAGGCCAAGGCCGAATACCAAAAGAAGTGAAGCCGTAAAAGAAATGCTAAGGGTGGTGAAGGGAAAACAACTGGTTTGCAAAGAGGTCACTACATTGACTGCTAATGTAGTGACGACTGAAGAAGATGAGGTGCTGCTAGCCACCTCACCCGAAGGCACTTCAGAGGAAACATTGGAAGACATCCCTAGCACGGCAACACTGGATCCATCGGTGTTAATGCTACTGCAGAAGTATTAATAGGAGATAGAGCTCCTAAAGAAATAGCTGCATGAGAAGGCAGAACAAACCTCGACATCCAAACAACCTGAAATACAAGTTGAATCATCACGAGGAGGTGCCAACCCGTGCGATTTTCCACCATTGTACACTCTGCCCCAGCCAGCAGAGCATAGTCAGGCCGCTACCCCAGCAGCATGCACCTCAACCGCTGTTGCCGCTAGTGCTGCCTCAAGTGCACCAGGCTCCTCCATTACTGCATCCTCCACCGCATGCGATCACCCTGATCACCCCATATCTATAGCCAATATATTTCTACCCCGAGCCAGTTGACCCGACCACTGTAAATAAGCTGATGGTGGAAAGGATGATCAGATGAAGCTTGCCGACCAGGGTGAAGGTGACTATGTTACATTTGATGCTTATCGGGTGCCATACCCACCGCATCATGCAGCCAAGTGGCTCTCTCCGGGAATCAGTAAGCTACCGAAGTTTGACAAGTTCAACGGGCAAGTGTCCCCAAAGGAACATATTGCATACTACATGACCATCATAGGAGATTTGGCTACAGACGAGTCATATTTGTTGAAATTCTTTGGGTCCTTGTGAAGAAGGCTCGCATTTGAATGGTACTCCAGCCTACCGACCAGGTCGATCAACGACTGGTCGGATATGTAGAAGAAGTTTAGAGAGAGGTTTCACATCATAGAGAGGGAGATTACAGTAGTTGAACTGTACTCAATAAGGTAGAGGCCAGATGCTCATTGAGTTCTAGACGATGAGAAATATTAGTGACAATTTAAGTATGACGTAGTCAATGAGAAGTGTTAGTAATAATTTAGGTATGATGTATTCAGACTAAGTGACTAATTTTTTTTTAAAAAAGTAACTCTGTTAATGCCATCGTGCTAATTAGACGGACATGGATCTCATTTAACTAGAGTCAATGGAAAATATTAGTGGCAAAAATGAATAACCCTCTTTGTCACTTAGTTTCTTTTATTTCTTCCCTCTTTCTTACTAATTTATTATTGGAGAAAAAAAGTAAATAGGAAGACACCAACATTTCGGATATTAGTCTCACCATATAAAATTAAACATAGATAGTTTAACAATAGAGATAATTATTTTTTTGGGTCACTTAACACTCCCCCTCTCTTCAAGTGCATTTGATCGTGGCCGAAGGAAATTTACATGAACAATATCATCATTCATCAAAATAAGCTTAACATGGGCCGATAGAAACAGCCATCCATTTGTAAAATAACAAGAGGGATGGCGCTCTTCTTCCCCTCTGGAACAGAGGCACTTATATATATGTATATAAACCTCAACAGAACATAGGTAAAGGGATTTGATCATATCCCTTGATCAGTGGAACAATACATATTCTATACAACATAATTCATGTATATCCAATGACCTATGTTGGCGACAAACTCGGCGATAGGATGAGGTGATTCTGCATGTTATCTTTAGTCTGGGAAGAGGCTAACAGTTGATCATCATGCACAACAACGCGTGGAGATGATTCAATACGCCCCTGCAAGCTCAACATGGGGCCATTTATGTTGAGCTTGGACACCAATAGCTGGAATCGTTTTCGAGATAGGGATTTTGTGAACACATCAGCTAGCTAGTCTTTTGTAGAAAGATAGTGCACCCGAAGAAGACCATGGGCAACGCGTTCTCGCACGAAATGGTAATCAATTTCTATGTGTTTTGTGTGGGCATGAAAAATTGGATTGACCACAAGGTACATGACGCCAAAGTTGTCGCACCAAAGAATGATAAGAGCAGCAGGAGGAATACCCAATTCTTGTAAAAGAGACTCAACCCAAATGCATTCAGCAGTAGCATTTGCAATGGACTTGAATTCGGCTTCTGTACTGGATCGAGCAACATTTGGTTGTTTCTTCGAGCTCTAAGAGATCACGTTTCGGCCAAGGAATAATGCATAGCCACCGGTGGATCGCCGATCTTGTGGGCAACTAGTCTAGTCAGCATCTACAAAAGCTTGAAGAGACAAAGGGGACCGTCGATAAAATAGAAGTCCTTGGGAGATGGTGAGCCGAAGATATCACAAGATACGCTTCACAGCAGCCCACTGATCCCTTGTTGGATCATGCATAATGTTGACTAAGAAAGCAATGTTTGGGTAAGTAAGAGTGACATAATGTAAGGCACCTACAATGCTCCGATATTTAGAGGGATTAGTAAGCAAAGATGACACTGAGGGGGGTGAAGAGACAGCAATAGGAGTGGAGAGAGGTTTGTAAGAGTCCATGTTGGCACCTCTAAGTATGTCTAAAATGTAGTGAGATTGAGATAAAAGCATACCCTCAAGATGAGGAGCCAAGTCAATTCCAATAAAAAATATTACTACACCAAGATATTTGACAACAAATTCACTTCTAAGACTAGAAATGAGAGATTGAATGGCAGTGGAGCTGCTACCAATGATTAAGATGTCGTCAACAAATATAAGGACATAAAGATTGTCGACATAAGTAATATGATAAAATAAAGAAGCATTTGTTTTTAACGGTTGCCGTGGGCCTCCTACTGTGGCGGCTCGAGTCCGGGCCGGGAGGAAGAACCAGCTAGAGGGCCTGACGTAGCACATTCAGTCAATGTGTGCACACGTGGTCAGGGATTTCAGGCGCGTGCTGACGAGCACGACCCCGACTAGACCCTTGTCAATGTTACTTGTGTGTCTATCTCAGTTTCTGCCTGGGGTGAGTAGGGAGACACTGCGGCGTGGTGTAAGTCATCAGGGGATGCGTCCGACTGTGCTTCTAGTGGGCAGGTAATCCTGTCACGTGAGTCGTGACTCTCCAGTTTTTGAGTTCCGCTTCTCGTCTGCGAGACGTGGCTTCTAGAGTGTTCCAGTGTGTTTTCCCGAGGTGGTGGCCAGAGGTGCTCGGTAGGGATTACCAAGGCCTCACTGGGCCAGTGTGGGACTGTGCGGTCTCGGTTGGTCGTGCCTGTGTAGGCAGGCTTCCGCGGCAGGGTTGCCGTGAGTGTTTCCTTGGTAGGTCTGGTGTTAGAGTGGTCGGGTTCCCGATTGTGATATCGAGATTTCCCCTTTCTGTTGCCAGTAGGAGTAGTTGTAGTGCTGAGTTTTGACCGGCCACCGGTTCACTGTTCCCTCAGTGGTTGTTTAGCTAGTGCTGCTTTCCTTTCCGTCATTATTTTTCTCGGTTGGGATTCCGTGGGATCCCTACTGAGTCTCTGTTTGGAGACTCATCCCTGCTTTTCAGGTGCGGTGGTTCATTCTTGAGGGCATTGCATAGAGGTCCTTAGCTGCCAGCTCGCCGGGCCGAGTGTTCACTTGACATGTGGTACGTTTTACTACTTTAGACTATACTTTCTGTTAGACTAGACTCTGTTGTAGTTAGTTATTTATTCCTATTAGTTGTTGAATTGTCCTGCTTTATTTTCTATTTCTTTGTACCTTCACACTCCTTTTTAGCCCTTCCGAGCCCTCCGACTGGTGGGCGGCGGGTCAGGATTCGAATGGTATCGGACTCCTCTTGGTATCCGGATCTTGGGTCGTTACAGTAGAGGTGGGCCAACTCACCTGTCCAAGGTTTGTCCAGGATTTGCAAAAGCACCACTCAAGGGGCAGAGCAATCAACCCCGTAAAAGGAGCGGCTCAAAGTGACGCCGAAGCGCGCGTATGACTCCCCAGTCTGTCCCTTCCACATGTCCTAGTCCAGTCTAGCCAAAGTGGAGTCAAACGACCAAACAGGGGGGTATTTTTTAGCTTTTACCCTCTCTCTCTCTCTCCCTCTTAACCACCCATGGTGGTCTACGTTAACCTCCCCGGGGGGTTTACACAGACCAGGTTGCCCCTAGGCAGCCTGGTGTACGTAAAGCCCCATTTTTCCTTAAAAATAAGAAAAAGAATAAGTAAGGATAAGAAACCACCCATGGTAGTCCGCGTAACCCCCCCAAGTGTAGATACCAAAATAGGGGAGTGATGAGATGATGAATAAATAAAGTGATAACGTAAGGAAGAGATGATGTGACCGTGATCGCCACCAAAGTGAAATAACAAAATTGACAGTAATAAATTACTGAAAATAACGCTACTTACCTTGGAAAGGAAAGGGCTCAGCTAGAACACCACTGGTTGAGAATGCGGTCACTGTAGGGTTTGTGTTTTGGAGCACGCGATCTCTTGGGTGGGTGTAACCTGAACACAGCTACTAGGTCTAGCACATTCTTTAAATAATGAGGGAAATTGTGATTTTCTTTCTCTTCTCTCTTCAGTCGGCCAAAGATGGAGGGCCTCACGTCAAATCCTTCTGCCTGTGCCTACAAAACGGCGCGGTCGCGCAGTTTCCCGCCGTCAGGACGGGGGAAACGGGCGTGCAGTTCGCGTTGACGGAAGACCAGGAGGAACTGCGCACCCAGGTGCTGCGTCTGTGCGCGCGGTTCGATGACGATTACTGGCTCGCCCGCGACCGCGACGCCGTCTTCCCGCACGACTTCCACGCCGCGATGGCCGAGGGCGGCTGGCTCGGCATCGCCATGCCGGAGGAGTATGGCGGCGCGGGGCTCGGCATCACCGAGGCCGCGATCATGATGCAGACCGTGGCCGAATCGGGCGCGGCCCTGGCGACTTCATCCTGATGTCTCTGGAGGCGCAAGAGGTACTGTTGGAAGTGTCTCTCCATCCTCTTCGCAACAGCAGTGGTCCCGTCCCATTCTGAGCTCGTGGTCACCCGGGGGAACGGTTCTTCTCTGACTATGCAGGATAGATCTGATCAGCAACGTGAGGCCTATTCCAGAAGCTCCCACGGCCACATCCCCCTGCTTCTTGAGGCACCACTTGGCTGAGAGATTCTGTAGTGAGTCCCCTTCCATCGTCAAGAAGCGGCACCTCGTTCGGCCTCCGGAGCAGCATTTACTCAATTTTCTCCCTCAGGTGTACTGTTTTGTCCACTCTTGGACTGAACAGACACCTGATCACTGTTCGGGCTGCTCAGGGCTACTCCGACATATTATGGTGCTTCCGTGGATCAAGTTTCTAAGAAGACTTGACAACGGTTCCAAAGACTTCAGCCACACTCGATTCAGAGTTTGGGAGCGCTCGTGGCGGCCTATTCTTCCTGCTACTGAGGTACCTCTGCTGTCAGAATCAGAACTCAGGGACCCTGTTTGCAGCCCGTCCCCGACCAGCACTGACGACCAAGAAATTCCAAAAAATTCAGACGTCATTCTGATCCAACTACGAAGATTATCCCACTGGTCTCATCAATGGGAAAATTCGAGAGCGGCCGTAGCAGTGTCAACTCTCACTGTCTATCCCCTGTTTCAGAGAGCGGGCAGAACCGACGTCTTCCTCCCGTTTGGTCTCATTTAGGCTTTCCCCTTCCCCGCCTGGCCGGCTTACTGCCCCTCCCTATAGGAGGTAGTGTTTGAATGTAATTTGACTTTCCTACCCCAAGTTCAACCCCCTTGCATGGGGCATAGTACATGTAACTTGAATTTTCAGGTTGAAGCTTCATCGACGCGGCGTGCAGGTAAGCCCATGCTTCCTCGCTCGCCCTCGTCTCCGACTGGGATCAGTGTCTTCACACCAGTCAGGTGAGCTTCAGGACCCTTCTTTGATGGTCTTAACTTGCTTGTTTAGTATTGCTTTGGTTGCCCGTCAGCGGTGAGGGAGCGTCTGATCCAAAAATCAATCAGAGTGTCCACCGTGGAGCGAGTTGTGAGAGAGCCATTAAATCCCACACCCTCAGCGTGCTGGCCGCCCTTGAGAGTGGGCATCCCAAGACCCTTAGGGGTTCAATCTTAAGCTAGCCAACCCTCGGAGCAGTGAGGTCCCGTTCTGGACCCTCACCACCATCACCGGGTTGCCTACGGGCCCTAGTGTGCGTCAAGCGAGTGAGTCCGCTCGAGTGAAGTCACAGGTCCGTAAATTGCTTGCTTGCTAGGTCCAAGACTCATTGGCCTTGTGGCTACCACCCCCCATAGTGGTGTCACATCAGGTGTGCATCACAACCTATTCGGTTCTATCTTCTAACGCACCAAGTTTGGTCCGTTAGAGGCTGTGACGCCCCAGGGTGGGTGCGCCACAGCCAGTTTTGCCCCTTTCGTCTAACGCCGCTTCAATATGGACGCGTCCCTTACCCTGGACGCCTGTATTAAAGGTTATCATATTTAAAATATAAGATGCGTCTGGGCTATAAGACGCTTCTGATGGACGCATCTCCAGACCCAGACGCCTCAATAGCCCAATAATTCTCCAAGACTATTTAACAGGAACAAAGAAAATGACTAATTTTGTCGAGAAATCTGCCGACCTTTTGATTGAGGTGTCCGTACCTTGAGACGCATTTACTAAACGCGTCCAAGAGAATGGACACTTTAAACAGACTTTTTTCTTTTCTTTTTTTTTCTTTTTTTTTCTTGTTATTTTAGTGGAGGCATCTTGTATGTTAGACGCGTTCACATAAAGCGTCCCCGTTACAAGACGCGTCAACGTTCCTTTCCCGAGGTACTGAATGAATTCAAAAGATCGAGAAATTATTGACGTAACTCAAATGTGAAAGTCGCGTTGGGGCATCATAGTGTAATATAAGATTTACCCACGTAAATGTTAAAATGGCGTGTCTACAATGAGCTCCAGAACTCCCTTGATGTAGATCAAAAACTCTTTCCCACATTCTTCTCTTCTCCTCTTTGAGTTTCTTTTCCTGCAAGATAGAGAAATAAGCTCATTAGAGTTCTCACTTCTCAAATTCAGAGTTCACATGTATATAAAGATAAGAGTGGCCAAAAGACCAATAAACCCATGCAAAACCCCCTCACAACATGTATGTGAACCCTAAGGGTAAAGGGGTCAAAATAGGATCCAATAGGATTAGGTTTCATGGGATTCGAATGGGGTTCGAAACCCCATTTCTGGAGTGCTTTGAAGGGGAGTCGACACTTGGTGTCAACTCCATTTCTCAAGAGTTCTGTCCAGGCTAAAAACAATGTAGGCAGATAGGAGTCGATTCATGGACTCGACTCTTGCTGGCTGCCGTTTCGGACAGCCTCCAGGGCACAGCAAGAGTCGACTCCATAAGTCAACTCTTGCCATTTCTTGAATAAACTGCCCAAGGCAGCCTTAAGCAATGCAAAAACATTTTTAGCCTGATGCGGGATGGGATGCAACTCGAGACCAATTTGGAAGTGAATCTTAAACTCTAGGCAAGCTCACGACTCGTCCCTAGCAAGAGAAGTGTGTGGATCTACGTGGTTGAGAAACCGGCAATGAGTCACGGTGGTTAACACTCCATTGTTCCCGAATTGGGTCACAGGATGGGTCACGCTCTCACTCTTTCACAGTGGTGATATTATTTGATCGGGCTAGATATGTTATCACTCAACAGTGACAAATAAACACATAAAAGATAAGCAAATGCTGAGAGAGATAGAGACAATACCTCCATGCTCTAGGCGTGGGGAAGACGATCCCAGCCAAGACCCGTACTCCCGGTACAGTAAATAATCAATAATTACAGTAATAAATTTACTATCCACTCCACGCAGGGAGGTAAAGGGATACACGTGGGACATGGGAGTACCAATCTCGGGTTGATGGGTAGCAAGTCGGAAGGGCTTTCGGGGCCGGAGGCGGGCTACTGGCCTGACTCGACACTATTTACACTCGCTTCAGACCTACTAGACAGCAAGCAAACTCAGTATGTGAGACGTCAACTTCTGGTCTTCTTCTGGCAGTGGCGGCTGGCTAGGACGTTGGTGGACGGCTCCTCTTTGATCCCTGAGGTCGGCGGTAGTTGAATGGGAGCTGAAGGACTGATGGGGAAATTATATTCCAGTCCTGTCCCACAGCCTTATGGCTGGGTAGATCTGTGCGACCCGGCAAAACAATTTGCTGTGCTTATACAATAGGATCAGGACTGTTAAATTAACAGAAATAAAATTTTAATTTTAATTAAATAAATTAAACTAAAGAGCTACAACAGCTAGCAACAAAGTCCAGTCCAACTAAAGTACAGTCTACAGGAAAAGGAACGTACTCTGAAGTCGGGGGAAGCCCGACACTGGCAAAGCTGGCACTAAGAACCACGTACCGCACCTCCAAATCACGAGGAAGAAACAACGCTACACCTGAAAAGTCAGGAGTGAGCCTCATGTCAGTAGCTCAGTAGGGGTCCCACGAATCCCCACCACGAAACAAACGCGGTAAACAACAATAACAACAACAATAGCAGAAGTAGGAGGAACAACGGCAACAACAACAAAAGTAACAGCCGTAACGATAGCGGTCGAGAAAACTACGACTGAGCCTCATGCTACTCCTATCGGTGTGAAACACAATCTCCCGCACTCACGGTCGGAAATCACCAAACCGATACAAGGAAATTCTGGCTACATTACCAGAACATGTCACGACATCTCAGTTGTGCAAGCTCGTCCTCAAAGACAAAAGCCCAACTCAAGATCACACGGTCTAAAAACACTAACTCGTACACGACCTCACTGCCGTGTACTCTACTCTGACTACGGGTAAGGCCGAACACAGATTACCCGAAAAACCACGTAAAGAAGCAGATGCTGCACGAGAACCACACGAGTCACAAGAATTACGTGTCATGTGACAGAAGTACCTCCTCACTAGAAGAAAGGCAAGATGCGTCCACTGACATCTTACACTACGTCTCGAGTGTCTCCCACTCATCTCGAACGTGGTAACTGAGACACCGTAACAGGAACTAAGTACCAAGTAATAAGTGACTAGTCAGGGTCACACCCGTCGGCACTGGTCTAACGTCCCTGACCACGTGTGCACACACAATCTCAATGTCTTGAGCCAGACCTCTAGCTGATTTTCCCCTCCCGTCGGACTCTAACGGCAAGGCAAAGGGGCCCTTGATAACCAGCCTAAAAATCATCTCTATTGGGAAGTGCCCCGCTGTGGACGTGTAAAATCGCACGTCCATATGTCCCTACCAGTCCAGCAGTAACAACATTTTCGATCGAAGAGATCATGGAGGACACGTCCCGTCGGGACCCTCCGAACGAGCAAACATGCTGTCGTGGAACCATCTTTGGAATCACGACGGTGAAGAGAAACCAACCCCTGGGAGACTCGCCACTGGTGAGCCTCCCGAAGAGAACCAGATGGATCGTCAATCGGGTCCAAAACAGGCCCAAAAATCCACCTTAACAACACACCCGCGTTGCCCCTCCAATGGCACGCCAGTGCCTTCACCGGCATGCCCTAATGTGCCCTTCAGCGTACACTTCAAGTGCCTTCACCGGCACGCCCCAATGTGCCCTTCAACGGCACACTTCAAGTGCCTTTCGCCGGCACGCCCCAATGTGCCCTTCAGCGGCACACTTCAAGTGCCCCTTCACCGGCACAGCACAGCGTCCCTTCAGTGGCACGCTACAAGTGGCCTCCAGCGGCACACCCTTAAGCCTTTCAACGGCGCATCGACAAGGCCCCTTCAGTGGCACGGCCTCGTTCTTCAGCGGCACGGCCTCCCCACGACCCGTCTGGCAGGGGAGATCTCACGCCATACCCTACGGAGATCCTTGGCGCGCAGCGAGCACACTGAGGTGTCACCCCAAGAGGGAGCCACGGTGCCTATCCCCCTGCCACCGAGGACGGGAAGTCAAATCCCATTTAATGGGAACGTTTCCCGCCACTCGACCACGCCCCACATTGATATTCGACATCATTTTTTGAGAGATCATGCAGAAAAATGGGTCTTTGAATTAAATTTCATTGACACACACAATCAATTAGCTGATATTTTCACAAAACCCCTAAACCAGGATCAATTCAACAAAATAAGAAGAGAACTTGGCATGTGCAAGGGTGAGAGCATACATACATAGGTCTGCACTTTGGATAAGAATTGCACTTGTAGAAACTTATATGCATAAAGGGTAGATTAACATGCATACTATTTGTATTTAATTTCAATACTTTGTGTGTATTTACATCCCTACATGTTTGAGTGTATTTATACATATAGCCCTCCTTGAATATCTTCTTTCTAAGGCTAGATATTCCTTGGTTAAATAAATGTGGACCCAGTGATGCCGGACCTGAGGCACTCTCAGAGGGGGAGTTAGAGAACTTTCCTCAAAATCCCATCCTTTCTCCTACTTTCTACTTCTTATTGTTGGTTCTATTCAGAAGGTCAGATTATGGTCCCCATATAGATTATAAAGAAATTAATTTTGGGGCTAGTGGTCAACCGTCGCTCCCACACCGGTCGACCGGTGGCGACAGCCGGTCTGGCTGAATCATCAACTGAACCCATTTTTAAGGGGTCCTAAAACCCCATTCTCTCATTCTAACATCCCCATTCTCTCTCCAACATATTCCCCCAACCCTAATACACCCAAACTCTACTTTTCAAGCCCCAAATCCTCATCCTACTTCAATCCGCACACGGCCTGGCCGATTCGTCACCATTTCAGGACAAGATCTTCGCGGCCGTTCGTGCGAGTGTGAAGTTTTTCCCAGGGTTCCAGATTGTGGAGAAGGCTTTTGTAAGCCCTTGGAGTGTCATTTGGTCCATCTTCATCCCCCAAGATGGGAGTCATCCTTTGAAGGGTTTTCACCGGGTTTTCTAGTTCGGGATACCGCCAAGACGGAGCTCTCGGCATTCTGCCCAAGGAGAAGCTAGTGGTCAGAGACGAGAGGCCCCGGCTCCTCCACCACAGCGAGGACCTGCACCACGTCATGCACCTCGGTTGCCTCCCCATCCTATTATCGACCCTCGGCTGGTCGATTTCAATGAGGTGAACGAGATTCTTCCCGATTTATGTGCTCTATTTAAGATTCAAGATAGTTGGAGTGATTTTGTCACCCGATACACTAGGTATTATCATAACCTGGTCCAGCAGTTTTATGGCAATTTGATTGAAAGAAATGATGAGCTATACACAGTTGTTCAAGGAGTTGAGATACATATTACACCCGATCTTTTTCGGCGAGCCTTAGGAGTCTCCGCCTGGGGTGCAGACCTGACCTTTGGTCATGGTGAAGTTCCAGCTACCTTTACTGCTATGACTAGCTGTGACTATGTGCATGGTGTGAGTAATTTGATCCAATTGAATGCCAATCATTTTCCACCACTGCAAAGGGTTTTGCACCATATGTTCACTTCACTCATCTATCCCAAGGTTGGCAGTCGTAATGAAGTGACAGAGGTTCAAAAGTTTCTGCTTTACAATGTCATGAATGGAATTACAATCAACATGGGTCATCTCATGATAGATCTGATTGGGACTTGCTGTACATATCTCCGGTAATCTTTGCCATATGCATCACAGTTGACAGGCATCTTTATCTATGTTGGGATTAATTTGGCAGATGAGATGTTTATCCAAGTTTGCCAAGATGATATCTACAAGAAGCATAAGATTTTCACTAATTTGGGATATTACTATGGTCCCGATGGCGAGCTACGCAAGGATATACCAATTTATGGAGAGGAAATTGACAGTGAGGACGAGCAGGAATAGGAGCAGCAGTAGGGTCAAGGGGATGTCCCCCCTCCAGTTCAACCTGAGGACCAGCGTCTTCCACCCTCACCTCCTCACATGGATCCAGAGTTGTCTCCTCCACCACAGTTCTTTCATGGGGAGTCTTCTACTCAGGAGGCCGGACAGCACTCTTGCATAGACTATGAGACTTTTGATAGGCAGTTTACTGGGCTCGAGACTCAAGTGGACACTTTTGGGGATCGTCTCACTACTGTTGGGGATCGCATTGACACAATGGGGAATGTGATTGACACCATGTCAACTCGCATAGATTCCTTCTCCACCGTTCTGGACTCTCTCTCCACTCAAATGACTGCCCTCTCCACTCACATGACCACCCTCACCGCCAGTCATGATGACTCTACCGAGGCCTTCCGCATGATGAATACCACCCTTCTTGGTATGCAGCATCGTGACGAAGCCCGTGACAACACCATTGCCAACATTCAGTTCTGGCTTCATTACCAGTCCCATACTCTTACTGACATCAGGCACCGCCTTAGCTATCCGCCTCCTCCAGAAGATCAGCCACCTGCCGATGCTCCATGAGGATTATCTTTTGCTTCTTTCCTCTAGATTGTTGTCCTTGGGTCGTCGGTCTTTTGGGTCTCTTGTTCGTCTATCCTATTCTCTCTTTTGATGATGCCAAAGGGGGAGAAGTAGTTAGTGCAGGGTCTTATATATTCTATGTATGCGTGTTAGTATGCTTGTATGTATGATGTGTCATTTGTGAGGTTTCTTGTGTCAGCTCTGCCTTTTCTGCATTTGCATTTGCTTCGTCGCATGTGTCTAGAGTCTTGCATTCTCTCAAGTATCAATGTACCGTGTAATGAACTGATGAAATGAATGCAATGGTATTTGATCTCAATTGGTTGGTTGTTTCTCATTTCCTATCTATTTGGCAATAAGGTGTTGAATGGTGTATGGTGTTTCACATAAAAGTATTTTTTTATTCGCCTTGTGGATTATCGGCTTTGCTTAACGGCATGACAATGCTCTTGTAATCTAGGATTTTGTCATCATGAAAAATGGGAAGATTGTTGAGTCTCTCTAGATGATTTTGATGATAACAAAACCCCAGTATTACAACCTAAGCAATAACCTGCTTAAAACACTTTCAAAGACATTCTTAAGCAAGCGAATGCCTAAATCTACCTTCAAGAACCATGCTTCAAGAAATACCCAGGATAAGTTCAACCAACTCATATTGATTGGAACAAGATGTGGTCGTAAAATAAGTTATTCACAGATTATGATTTATTGGCTAAACTCTCTAAAATTGTAGGTTTTTCAGCTAGTGGCTGACCTCCGGTTAGGCCCCGGTCGACCGGATTTTTCAGTGCCAAAAAGTTTCATTCCTGTAAATTTCTGGTCGACCGCCCACTTATGCCCGGTCGACCGCCAGCTTCGAGACAGCAATTGTTGACTTGGTATTCTTCAACGTGGGAAGCCCCTCTCCTTTGATTTGTTTAATCCCAAAGTCACCAGACATGCCATGATTTGTGGATCTGGTTCATGGCTTGTCCCTTGATCATCAAAGAGCTATAAAAACAACACATTGGGGTAATAAACCCTAATAACTCAAGGAGGATTAAGAGAGGTTGCCCAAGGGAGGAAGAAGGTTACTGTAGCTCTGTGAACAGTAACTCGTGGAAGGTTTCTTCATCCATCTCTAAGATTTTTAAGCTCCATCTAATGCCATTGAAGCTCCATTCAAGTGAAGAAGGAAGCCACTTCAAGATCTGAATCATATACTCAGGGGGAGCCTAAATTAGGATTTTTCTCAACAGTGTTTCATTTGTTCTTGCACTTTGAGCTTCAAATCTATGTTTCTTGTAATCTGTGAACATTCGTGTGTGTGTGTGGATCGATTCAGATCCGTGGTCGTGTGTGGTTGTCCAGTTCAAGATCCTTGTGTGTGTATGTGCAGGCGTCGTCCTTCGTGTGTGGTTGGAGTGTGTTTTCGTATTGGGGATTTATCCCCGCGCTATTTTACAGTAGTGAAGTTTCACCAGATTTTGGTGAGGGGTGGACGTAGGTTGCCATTGCTGCATCCGAACCACCTTAAAAATCGTCATGTATTGTGGTTTGAATTGTGTGATTTGGCTCATTTCTTCTACCTCCATTCTATGTGATTTTTAGTGCAAATTGTTGTTCCAGATTTGATCAATTAGATCTAGCATAATCGATCTTCTCACTAAATAGATCTTGGGTATATCAAAAGGTGCTTTTGAATTGACAACATCATTCCTTTCAGGACAACAGCACTTTGCGTGAGTAGAATCCCTAGATTCGCACCTCTGCCTAGTACCAAGAACTATCGTGGAGATAGATTTTAATAAATCTAACTTGTGGATAAACAGATTTGAAAGTCCTAATTGATGATTCATCATATTTCTTTAAATCAGGTAAAAGTTTGTAAAAAGTTGTAATCACCCAATTCACCTTTTATCATGGGGAATCCTCTACTCAGGGTACTAGATAGCATGCTTAGGCAGACTATGAGATTTTTGATTGGCGTCTTTCAGGGTTAGAAACACGTATGGATACCTTTGGGGGGTAGCTTTCTAACCTTGGGAGTCATTTTGACACATCCTTTGGCCGGCTCGATAGTTCCTTTGGCCGGCTTGATACATTCAATGACACAATGACTAGTCGGATGGATACCTTCTCCCATGTCTTGGGCACCCTTTCCACCCACATGGCCTCTCTCACCTCCAGCTACAAGGATACTCACCAGGCCTTTTGGACTGCCAACTACACAGTTCTCCACATTGATTGTCAATTGGAGCATCAGGACCTTCTTCTGCACTGTTTTGAGAGTCATCTTCCTCCGCCTCCACCTCCACCTCCTGCTAATGATGATGATGCCTCCAAGGATAAGGAGGATGCTTCTGATGATGATGATGATGACGGGACTCCAGATCACCCTGCTCAGTAGCTGTTCTTACATCCCTTAGTGTCCTTTTTCATACACTACTTTTGTATCCCATTCCCTCTTTTGATGATGCCAAAGGGGGAGAAGTAGCTAGCTAGTTTATATATGTTATGCATGTTGTATGTCCATGTGTGTTTGCCATTTGGTATTTACATTTCACATGTGTGTCTTGCATCCATGAGTCAAGGAGGCATCTTCTCTCCAGTTAGTCTAGTCACTATGTGTCGGTCTTTCAATGTCCCTATGTCAATGTTAATGTAATATGTAATACGAACTTCAATGAATGAAATGCACTTGGTATTGGCACACATATTGGTCTCATTTCCTTTCAAAATAAATTGGGCACATATGGATGAATGTGGGCACATATGGATGAATGAAATGGATTTAACTTGCTTGGCGGATTGTTTTAGTTACTACCCTTAATTCATTCTAATGGCACGCTAATGTATTTTCTATTCTAGAGTTTTGTCATCATCAAAAAGGGAGAGATTGTTGAGTCTCTCCATGTGATTTTGATGATAATAAAATTCTAGACTTAGTTTTCGTCTCGTGCCGTGTCGAAGTGATCAAGAGCGAGCATTGAACGTAATTAAGGCCAATTTGTGGATTGTCATATGCTCAAATGTTTAAAGCTTTCCAAATGCATAAACTAAGCTAAATCAAACCCAAAATGAATGGAACAAATGAGGACATATAGCTCTTGTCATATGGATATGTTTTATTGGGCTAACAATATGTTTTGTCAGGTTTTCCAGAGTTCGGTCGACCAATTGGCTTGGTTTGGTCGACCAAAATTACCAGGGATCAGAGTTCTGTAAAAGATACAGAGTTCGATCGACCGACGGGGGATTTCGGTCCACCGAAATGTCCAGGGATCAAAAGTTATAGACTTCACAGAGTTTGGTCGACCGACAGGTGAATTCAGTCGACCGAACCCCTCGTGGCAGCAATTGTTGACTTTTAAATTTCTCAACTTAAGAAACCCTTCTTTTTAGATTCTTTAATCCCAAAGTCACCAGACATACCATGAATCATGGATCTGTGTTTTGGCATGTCCCTTGACCACTTAAGTTGTATAAAAACATCTCTTTGGGCCAAGAAACCCTAATCAACTCAAGGAAGATCAAAGGAGACTACAAGAGGAGAAAGAGGGCTGCTGCAACACCTCTGTGAACAGTACTTCGTCCAGGTGATTCTTCATCCATCTTCAACTTATTCAAGATCCTTTGGTGCCATTCAAGTGGAAATCAAGTGGAGACTCAAGCTTCATTTAAAATCTACATCATCTACTCTCCCGCTGGTATTGCTGGATCATGCCCAGCATGGCGGGGTCGGTCACAGGGAGAGTAGACATACCACCCGCCTCTTTGGCCGGGACATCCACGGATGACGTAGAGGGTCCGCTGCTCGTGCCCCCAGTGGTGACAACATTGGCCGTAAAGGCTGCGGGGGAGCTGTCGGGGGAGGTCGCCTCGACACCTAATCGCGCCACTTCGCTCGCCACCCTTCTTCTTCTGGTAAGGGGACCGGGTCTGGTGGCCAGTCTGGCCACCTCTTCAGGGTGGGTAGGTAGGGCCTCGTACCGGCTGGAAAACCCTGCCATGTTACAGGTGTTGACCTGCCAGTCTCTACTTCTTCTTGCCGCTCTCCACGGTTGCTTGTTCGGGAAGACCAGCCTGTCGAAGATCGATCGTCGGGGTGGTGGGTCGTTCCATAGATCTTGCTGGAAATGTTGTGTGGAACAAAATCCGTTAATAGCCTTTGCTATTCTAGCATTGGGCAGGAGGCGCCTTCTCTAATAGAGAGGGTGTTAGAAGATAGTTGGCTTATTGTAGTCTCTGGGAGAAATGAAGATAATGGACATTTCCCAAGCCAAGTGTCATGCTAGAAACTAGCCGAGCCATTGGCAATGATCACCCTGCTGAATTGTAAAGCAAGCTCTTTAGCCTTTTTCCAAACATGATGAGCCGGTCCTTTGATGGACTTGAGGCTAGCAGTAGAGAGGTGGTGGCCCTTGAGGTGCTTTGCTTGAAAGTAAGTAGCCCACAGCGATGAAGTATGCAGGGCCCTCCAGAGCATCTTGACACACATGGCTAGTTGCATGGTCTTGAGGGAAAGAACACCCAAGCCACCACCACTCGATCGACTAAGTGATAAAACTCCTGGCTCTTTAATGACGTTTAGGGCCCTCCATCGTGGAGCCCCAGAAGAAATTAGCAAGAGCAGAATCAATCGACTTATGCACTCCTTCATGAACTGGGGTAGAAGCCAGAGTGTATATAGGAATAAATGTCAAGACATGTTTGATCAGGATAAGGCGACCTCCCTAGAATAGTAAGCTAGCTCTCCAGCCTTGGAGCTTCTTATTAATCGCAGCAAGAATTCTTGAGAAAAGAACCTTTTTTGATCTGCCTGAGAAAAGGGGAATGCCCAGGTATTTGAGGGGAAAGCACTGATAAGAAAAACCAGTTAAAGAATGGTTTTTTTGTTTCAAATGGGAATTCACCTTAGGATGTAGAAGAAAACAGATCTTCGAGGCGTTGATTTGCTGACCAGAAGCTTGCTCATAGGTTCTCAAAAGCTCCATGAGATTCCTAATAGATTGAGAGTGACCATTGGCAAAAAGTAGAATGTCATCAGCAAAAAGTAAGTGAGAAATGCGCGGACAATTGCGGGGAGTAGAATAATAACCAATCCTCTGATCTGCAAAAGCAATGGAGATGGACCGGCTGAGAACTTCTTCGGCAAGAATGAAAAGAGAGGGCACCAGGGGGTCACCCTGACGGAGACTCCTCGTAGAATTAAAGTAGCCCACCATGTCACCATTGGTAAGGATTGAGAACCAGCAATTATTCTCTAGAGGTTCTATCAAGCCCAAAATAGAGTTAGAAAAACCAAAATGGTGAAGAACTACCAGCAGGAAATCCCACTCAATTCGATCATAGGCCTTTGCCATATCGATTTTGAAAATGACATTGTTACCATGGACTTTTCTACCAATATCATGAACCATCTCCTGGGCTAGATGAATGTTATCCACAATGTACCATCCTTTGATAAATGCCCCTTGTTCCTTTCAATGGGTCAAGTTTCACCTAAATTTGATGACCCTATAATGAGTTACGAATTTTCTAAGGACCCTTCAATAATCTATCTAGATTTCTAGTTCATTGAGTTCATGGGTTCGAATTATACTCAATTGGGCTAGTGCCCAATTGGCGGTCATAACACCCCCACCCCTCTCTCTCCCTCATTCCTCATCTCTCCCTATGTCTCTTCTCATACTCTCTCTTTCTCTCCCCCTCTCCACCGGTGGCCGACAGTGGCGGAGGAGGGCGAGACGGCGAGGATGGTGAGGCGAGGAACAGCGGGGAAGGATGAGGAATGAGGTGGTGGCGCGTAGCGAGCTCGGTCGCGAGTTAGGGGTGGTTTGTGAGGCATTTCACGACGAAATGGCATTCACGATGCGTTAAATCTTTGGTGGAGGTAGGGGGATGGTTCCCTAACCCGTGTACTTCCTTTCTTGCGAGTTTCGTAGGCCGAGGTGAGCCGAGCGGGGTTTATTTCACGCCGGGAGTTAAAATGCATGTTTTAGGGTGTGCGATAGATTTGTCAAACTGAACGTCATTTTCTCATTTATTTACGCACTTTTTGGTGTTTTGGGACCCGAGGGATGGTCCTCGATGTTTTCCCCCTCGACCGAGGTCGTGGAACTAGACTCCGGGGTTGAGTCCAGTCGTGTTTCTGCCATTTTCGTTCGACCAATCGACAGGCATTGGTCGACCGAATGGCGTTCGCCACAGAGGGGCATTCTATCCATTTCGGTCGACCGATCGATTCGGTCCTATCGACCGATCTGGGCTAGACCCCCAGGGCCTGTCGGGTGATCGACTGCCCATTTGGGGCTGGTCGACCGACCCCTGTTGGCCGACCAACCCAGGGGTTTTGGTCGACTGAAATCCCTTGTCTCAGCCCATTTTGGCCCCCAGTCGACCCGGTTGTCACCCATTGGTCAACTTTTGGCCCCGTGGCTGTCCAGGACACCCCGTGGAGACCGTGACTGAGTTTTTGGGTGTCCAGAGGTATCATTTCACCTTGATTAGTGTGCCCATGAGTTTTAACAATCTGGGTGACCCTCTTATGTTTCGGGCTTTTGTGTTATGCTTAATTGAGTCCCTGTGCATTAGCCTGAGTGCAGAGGGCCACTCCCGCACGCCAAGCTTTTCTGAAAAGTGATTTTCATGTGGACCATGCATATGGCCTATGGACTGTGAGTTCAGTCACTTAGCCTAGGGCTGGAGGGTTTCTTAGCATCCCTTTGGAAAGGGATTACGGTTGGCGGTCGTGAGCCACCCTAATAATTATTTACCGTGATTTCTGACCTAGGGATAGGCCAGATTGACGGAATGGAGCTATTCTATGTAACGATTTTGACCCCGAGTCTTGTGACTCAAGGGCCGTTAGATTTATTAGGTCTACATGACTATCTCAGATCTGGTGGCCCTGAGCCACCTGTAACTCCGTGATTCTCGCAAAGGGTGCATGCGTGACTTTCAGTGTTCACTTTTAGAGACCCCCCACTAGTCGTAGCTTGCTTGGGCACTTGTGTGCTTACCCACCTAGGAGTAGGTGGAGAGCTAGACCCGAGAGTGATGATTTTTAAGCTGGTTACCATAGGGCCCCTCGTCTTGCAGCCTGAGTCTAGGCTGGGGGGAAAACTAGCTAGAGGACCCAACTTAGGACGCATAGTCTATGTGTGCACACGTGGCTGGAGGTGACAGACCCACGCTGACGAGCGTGACCCCAGCTAGTCCTTACTGTAACACCTAGAAATTTTAAATAGAAATAAATAAATTTAACACCGATGCTCGGGACAGAGGAGAAAGGACTATGGTTGCAGATTATTAGACAAAGTTACTACTCCACATGCAAGGTGTGGGATCTGTTTTTGTCCACTCTTTATAGGGTTTACCCAATCTGGAGAGGTATCCTCTAGGGGGTTGATTTTTTCAGAGCCAGTGTTCAAGTCAGATTGGGTGATGGGCAAAGGAGTCATTTCTGGCAGGATAGGTGGTGTGACGACTTCACCTTAGCAGAGACTTTTCCGTCCCTATTCGCCATTGCAGGGGCTCCTAGTGGGTCAGTGGCTCACTTTTTTGATGCTGACCTTGACGGCGGTATTTGGACACCCACCTTCAAGAGGAATCTTCAGACCCAAGAGGTTAATCGGCTTCAGCTGCTTTTGTCCTTCCTTCTTGACTTTCGGCTATTGAGTGACACGGCAGACTCTTGGTTGTGGAGATAGGACGCCGAAGGAGCCTTCTCAGTCAGGTCAGCTTACTCTCTCATCTTGGAGGGGGGTCTGCGGTACTCTTATGTTTCTCAGGTTTGAACTCCCAGGAACCCTCTGAAGGTGAAGGTGTTACTCTGGAGAATTTCACATGGCCGGCTTCCACCTATGATAGGGTGGCTCCTTTCCTTTGGCACTTCTCTTCCTTGTGCTGCTTGCGTGGGGAGGAGGAGGAGGACTTGGACCATCTATTCACAGCATGTGCCTATGCAAGAGGTGTATGGTCGGGACTTCAGCAGAGTCTTCAGCAATCAGTTCACCAGTTTGGGGGGGCTGCAGTAGCTCTTCACCAGGTGGCATAGGTCCTAGAACTTGAAGAGCGACTACATCATTTGGTGACTGATCCTCCATGCCAGACTGTGGGCCCTGTAGAATGAAAGGAACAAGAGTATCTTCAAGAGGGAAGCGAGGCATGAGGATAGCTTAGTTTCTTTTGTTTTTGCAACAGCGGCCACTCGGGCGAGAGAGCTTTGTAAGGTGGAGAATCATAACTCCTCTCTTTTTTTGTTGTTGGGGAGTTGATGGGGTGCACCAACTTGGTGAGGGTCCTTTTTTTGTAAAGGGGTTTTGAGAGCTCAAGCTTCTACTTGTACATTCCTTTTTCCTTTAATATACTGGTGGTACCACCCACTTCTAAAAAAAAGATTTTTTTTCTTGAGGATGTTCTTTGCAAAATTCCTCAAACTGGAAACACTTACTAAAAGTTGGTGTTAGGGAATAGCTATGTTTTTGGTGTTGATTGGAAATGTTATGGATATAATTATTTCGGAAGTTCAGTCTTTTTGATTGTGAGGCCTCAGGCAAGTGATCAGCTGTGGGTCTTATTTTCTTCTAGAATGTATGTTCTCATTCCAGACTTTTTTCAGGGACATTTTATAAAGAACCCAAGTACCCAGAGAGCAAAAGCCTTGTTTGAAATACCAAGTTTTCATCGTATTATCATCAGTGGGACCCCTATACAAAACAACCTGAAGGTGATATAATTTATTGTACAATTATTATTTAACATAAAGTTTGTGTTGCTTCTTTGCTCGTTTATTCTCTTTTATTGTTGCTTCATCCTTGATGGCCTTCCCCGGAAAAAGCGCCTTGCCAATGACATGCTCCGGAACCTTCTTGCCTTGCAGAGCCCGCCTCACAGAGATGTCAAGAAACTCGGCTTGGGTGGGCGCGTTCTTAAAACGTTTCGACGATAGCATGCGCTGAAGTTGCTCAGTGACTTCTGAGGTTGACGGAATGTTCAACTCCGGCGACATCCTTCCAGAATATGAGCCTCAGAGGCAGTCCGCAAAAGCTTTAGGATTACATTAGAAATTGAAATTCGCAAGCACGTAATGTTAATTTTTCCAACTATTAATTAAAATAATACGAAAGTAATTTAAAATATCAGAGTGGTATTTATACAAACTATTCCAGATTTACAACAATAGCCATAATTACACCAGTCCCACAGCTGGAAAAAAAGATAAACTACAACTACACGGGGCATACCCCGGGGCAAAAACACAAAGGATAGACCGACGGCTGGCACTCTACGCGCTGTCCCCGAAACCATGAGAACCACTGACAGACGGCTGAGATAGCCCACCTGCAAGAAAGAAGGGTGAGTCATAGCCAGACTCAGTAGGGGTCACGCGAATCCCTACAACGAACTAAACAAGCAAGCAGGCAATTAAAATGTAACTAGAGCAATTAAAATGTAATTAGAGCATGCATTTAAATAATTAACCAAGCAGATGCACTATCTCAACATGCTACTAGACTAGAATAGGAGAGTCTATCTAGGCAAATAAATCGGCTAACAAGGCGCCAATACAAAAATAACCAAATAACTAAATAACCAGGACAACAACTAGCAACGGGAACTAGTGGTAAAACTACATCTATCAACAGAATAAACCCAATCATTCTAGTGACAGGAGAAAGAACAGGGCAACTCCACCAGAAGAGAGAGACCAGATGCGCCTCCGGATGACTTACACTACATCTCAAGCAACTCGTGAGTTGTGAACGTGAGCAGCGAGAGGCGTAACCAAACCGTACCAATCGAGAACTAGTCAGAAGAACACTCGTCAGTGTCAGCTCTCGCCTCTGACTATGTGTGCACACACTGACCCCTGCTTAGGGCCAGGCCTCCAGCTAGATTTCCCTCCCCGTACGCTACGGTCGAGTCGAGGGCCCACGGTACTAGCTTAAACCGTTTGACGGGTCTGCCCCTCTACCTCTCCCAGGTGGGTCGACCATCCGTGAAGTCTAGGGCTACGTCTAGTGATTCCATCACATGGAAAGTTCAAGCACTCCATTGGGATTCTAGGAGCAAGCCAAAATCATAAAATAACACAATTATATCATAGACGTAGCATGAAATGCATTAAATGGGAATTAAACATGCTTTCCCAACATTACCAAAATAGCAGAGTGTAACGGACCAGGGTCGGGGCATTATGCGACTATAACGCACCTCCCCTAGGCCGTTATGCTCACCCGTGCACATACCAAAACCCAGACATGCAGACCATAACATGCTACCTCTTAGGCGTTATGCAATGTATGACATGCCTCAACCCACGCATTATACTCACCAGAAAACCATCCAAAACCACACAGATCATGGCGTGCCATGACTGGTGCGCCATGTGACTATAACGCACCAGGAGTAGTCCGTTAAAGTCACCCGAACGCTTGAAACTCAAAAAAATCCACAGTTTACCATGTCATGTAATGCACCACGATAAGGGCGTTATACTGGTCATGGCGGACTGGACCTAGTCTGTCATGCCCCACACCCTACCAACCTACAAAAACCACGGTCACATAACGGTCCAAGAGTGGTCCACCATGCATTGCATAACGCACCCCCATGGGTCTGTTAAGCATATAACGGCCTCTGGCAGGCACATTATATCGACTAGAAAATGAGAGGGATGAGTTCGGAACCGAACTCCCCTCCGGTCAAGCCGGATCGGCGTGAAACAAAAGAAAAGGGGTAGAGGAAGCTAAATAACCAGTTTTCTACAACTACAGTATGCATCAAAATGCAAATCCAATGGCCCTAATGAATTTTACAAGCATTTTTAACCTAAAAGTAGAGTTGCTATCTTGACTCCTGGATCAGATCCAGAGTCAAATTACTCTAGTGGAGCTACAATTTTTTCTTTCTGTCATCGTTTTCCTTTGTTCTCCTTCAATTTCTTTCTAAATCTACTGTAAGCTGTGTATCAACGGAGCAAGCTGTGGTGCTCAGCGGTGAGGTGTGATCCTCGAATAGCAAGCTGTGTTGCTCAGCGAGAAGTAAGCTGTGAGGCTCAGCTAATTGTAGGGATTTCATCCCTGAAGCTGTGGATCAGCAGAGTTTGAGTTGTTTGGCAACAGAAGCCTTACTCAGTTGAGTAAGGGGTGGACGTAGATCTCAAGCTCAAGATCGAACCACCTAAAAATTGATCTGTCTTGTGTGTGATTGCTTATATCTTCCTTACTGTGATTAGATGAATGCATAGGATCGTTTGCTGCAAGCATTTAATATTTCTGATATATTCATCTGTCGCATGTGCTTAAGTCTTTCATCCAGTAGGTATATAGAAAGACGTGGCTAGAAAGATAGATTAAGCCTATCTCGAACGCCACCTCTTGTGTGAGGAGATCCCAGATCGAACCTCCGTCGAGTACCAAACCTGGTTGATTGACTGATCTCTGAAATTGGTTTATGCTAGTTCTTTATAATTTGACATTACTCTGAATTGTTTTAAAATTTCTTCATCTCATATCTGTACTATGGTCAATCACTCAGTGGTATATAAAAAGGCTCAGTCCGAAGGATATGTTATGCCTATCTAGAAAATTGACCCTTGCGTGAGGAGATTTTCGAATCAAACCTCCGCCAGGCACTATATTGAGTTGTCTGATCTATTGTCTTTGGTGTTCTCGGTGATTAATAGCTATTCCATAGTAGATCTTCTTATTGTTAATTCAACTATTTTTAGTGGTTCTATTCATAGCAGTTTCTTTTATTTTTGCATTCTTTTTAACTGCTGTAGAATTCTAATTTTGGGGTAGATCTATTCACCCCCCTCTAGATCTATCGTTCATCCCTTTCACACATCACATGGTATCAGAGCCTAACTCTCCTCAAGGGCTTAACATCCCGGAGAGATTTAGAAAATGGATGCTAGAGGTCTAACTACCGAGGGCCACTCCACCAGTAAGCCGCCATTCTTTGACGGAACTAACTATGCTTACTGGAAGATTCACATGCAGGTCTTCCTTCGAGCAAAGGATTATGAGATTTGGAAGGTTGTTAGCTGAGGCCCTTTTGAGCTCCTTGAGGATGAGGATGTCTGGATCAAGGAGCAGATTCATAGGTCAACACTGAACTGGAGTGCGATTAATGTAATGCAGTGTGCTCTTCACCCGACTGAGTTTTCCAGAGTATCCTACTATTCCACAGTCAAGAAAATGTGGGACAAGCTGGAGGTAATCTATGAAGGGACATCTCAGGTAAGAGAAACTAAATCTAACATGCTTGTCTCTGAATACGAAGCATTTAATATGAAACCTAATGAGACTATATCTGACATGTATGTCAGATTGATGGTACTCACTAATAGTTTAAGGAGTCTAGGCAAGGTTTACAGTGAGTACAAACTAGTTAGGAAAATCCTTAGGTCCCTGACACCCATTTGGCACACCAAGGCCACAGTTGTGGAAGAGTCTAGGAACCTAGCATCCACCACAGTCGACAAACTCATTGGTTCCCTCATAACATACGAGCTGAATCTCAAGAGGGTCAATGAGTCTGAGAAGAAGAAAAAACCCCTGGCACTTAAAGTAACTTCTAGTAGCAAAGGGTCGTCAAGTGAGCATAGTTCTTCTAGCCTGGGCCTAGCCCTCTGAATTGGGCCCATTAACCTACTTAATCAACCTAATGACGATTAACTCAGGTAAATGACTGCCTAACCTAGGTATTGGACTCAAATAAAAAGAAAATTACAAAACTATGACACAATAAAATATGAAAATTACATCACTCGACTCAAAAAAATGTGACGGACACAAAGGAACCATGCCGGTGAGCAATCAGAGCTGTGGAAAAATGTGAAGGGTGAGAGATGCCCCCATCACGACTCCCCACAGTCGCCTGCACACTTGCACCTACAGAACTGACCCTTCCCTCCATGTGTCCCTCAGCTCCCGAGTCCACGTGTGGCGCCCTAGTGGTGCTTCCTCGGTCAGCTTTCGGTTCCATGGGTGATTGTCAAGAAATCGACTAGCACGCCCGCATCCCAGCCATGTTTCCCTTAAAACCCAGAAACCTCTCGTGCCGTTCGATCTCCCCTCGGCTTTCCGTAAAAGGCAAGTGCACAGTGCCGCTTTGAGGAAGATATGGCCATGAGAGGGGGTGCCCGAAGCACACTATATTCTAGCATCTCTCCTGTAGTTATATCTGACTCCTCACTCCAGTCACTGCACACACCGGGCCAGCGAGAACCCCCATCGCACGTGAACAACGGTCTATCGAGCAACCTCTAAGGACTTGTAAGCGGCCCATTAGTGGACCGCATGCCAGAGTCCGATCGTGATCAACTTAGGTTGTGTGAAAACTCCATTTTCTCCAAACTAAATCCCTAGGGATTGATGTAATCTATTGATTAGAAGACTCTAGAATGAGTTAGGATCAGATTGGAAACTTAATTAGGACTCTAAGGTCGTTCAAATCCATGAAACTTAGCTAAACCCTATAAATAGACCCCAGAACCAACCTGCGCGACCCATACATTTGGCTCGCGTGGAATTAAGGTAAGGAGGTTTTATTTCACATAGGTTCTTTAGAAGATTTTGTTCACAATATTAAAGTCTAACTCTCCTCAAAATTTCGTTCTAGGAGATCAAGTCTACAAAGAGTTAGAGGCTTCCAAAGTTGCTGATCTTACACCGATAACCCAGGAATCTGTGCAACGGCCCAGTGAAGATCAGGATATTAGAAGCCCTAAACCAGGTATTTAGTGAATGAGTCTTTAGAACTTTATGTTACCCTTTGCATCTTCTATCTATCCACCAAATTTTCACGTCCATAGGTCAAAGGAATCAGGAGATACAGGAAGGTGAAGTTGCTGGTTTAGCACAGGATGTGCAGAACTAAGGCACTACTTCCAGACAGAAATCTGAAGTCTAGGAGCTCTAATTGAGGTGGGTTATCTCATGAACGGCTAAAACATGGTTCTAGGATTAAAAGTCCTCTTATTGCATTTCATTTCATGCTCTTTGCATGGAGTATTTGTTGTTTTACCATGACTTGTCATAACATGCATGAACCTTAGCCCTAATTAAACAAAAAGGAAACTTTCTTGTCCTTACACATAAACTCATGCATATTGTTGGCCTATACTCGTTCTACCATGCTATAGTGTTTATATATGTTGACTTTCAGGCATGATATGTCTTAGTTTAGCATGTTAATCTACCAATATTTAATTTCGGCTAACACAGGAAGAGACGGTCTTCCTGTGGACCACCTGATAAAGCTAGCGGTCCTATGATAGGCCGTTGGTTATAAGAGATGGTCGCACAATAGATCGTTTTCAATTTCTGATTTTTATATTTAAGTTAACTCGAAACTTAATGCAGAATAACCCAATTATTATATATTAAGCCAAGTTAAATGGTTGGTCCAGCTGAGCAAGGCAGCAATTAGGGTTTCTCTACTACAAGCCAAATCCATCGATCCGATGTGCCACCACTGTTGACTAATGAGGAGATCATCACTATCAAGGTGATGCTCTATAACTTCATTTTGGACATTGACTTGAAGTTGACCCTCACTCTTCTTAGGAAACTAGACTTGAGCTGCCCGTTGCCACATGGTAGGGTCTAATGCTTTAGGGATATGATGCTTTGAATGTGCTTTTGATTCTATTGCTTTGCATTTAGGTCTCTCTAAACCTTCTCCGAGCACACAGAGGGTTGAACCCATGCTTGAATTCAAGATGATGGTGTTGCGGTCCTCAAAGCTCCACCCTCATGATCACGTGGAGCCCTGCCTAGCCCCCCAGGCAGAGGATGTCACCATGTGTGTTCCCTCATCCACCATCACGCTCATCTCAGGTAGACTAAGCTATCGCCCATTGGAAGCGGAAGCTAAAGAGGAGACCTCCAGCCATCAAGTGCCTACCTCATTACCTCAGGTGACATTGTGTGTCAATCAAGGGTCTTCAAGCACTTCCTTAGGCTTGCCCAGTGAGTCTTCAACAATGGCGGGTGATAAGCGCAAGGGCTTGTTTGTAGAGACTGTGGCGACGCTGGACCACTCGCAGTGTCAAAGGAAGAAGAAGGCTAAAGCCTTGACGCCTCCTCTGGCACCACCTTTCGACTTCTTGTCGACATTGCCTCAAGCTCCAACCTCATCGGCTCTCTTGGCATTAGCCACGTCGGCACCACCATCGACGTAGGAAGAAGTTGTGTCGCTACTCCCTACCGTGCTTAGCCTGATGCCTCCCAAGAGCTCTTGGATGTTTACATATGCCTTCGTGATTGCTTATAACATGATGGAGAAATCCTTGGAGCAGAATGATCACTCGACGTCCCTTCAGTCTGATGCTACTCGCTCCCTCGTCAGCATAGCTTCGAGAATCCTAATGTCTGTGGCTCGTGCCCTTGGTCTACTCTATGGTCACTTCCAATTGGCTAAAAAGGAATTGGACCAAAGCAGAAAAGCCCAAAAAAGCTTGACCAATCAGGTTTGGATCATGGAGGACAAGCACGAAATGCTTTGAACACTTTTAAATTCCGTGAAGAAGGCCCAGAAGAGTGCTGAGTGGGAGCGTGACCTTGCTCGTGAATAGCTTCCGAGGCTAGTTTTGAGCGGTCTCAAGCAAGAGCAGCAGAGGCCAAGGCAAAGGTGGCGGTGATGGAGGCTTCGATGAAGGTAGACGAGACCAAGGTGTCAGCCATTGTTGTGGAGGCGGTGGAGTAGTTCTGACAATTCTCTGAGTTCACAGAGGAACTATATAACCCAGAGCTCTCTACCTTCCGACCAGCTCGGGAGATGGGCTTCAAGGATAGTTGGGTTGTGGAGGTGGTCGCCTAAACCATTGCGGCCCCTACTCCTGAAATCCCACTCCCCCTCCTCTATATGAGGATGAAGGCAAAGAAGAGGAGGGAGGACAGGAGGCATCTGTTGTCGGGCCCTTGGAAGTAGAATGGTTGGATGAGCCACAGGGTATGGTCGAAGACCTGATCACCCTCCCAGACAACCGCCAATCATTTGGTGCCACGCATGTTGGATAAGTGATGTTTTGAAGATGTCTGAGTATGATTCATAATAATACTATTGAATTAATTCAACTATGCTTAAATGTGCATGATAATATTTTTGATGCTCCCAGGCTATACTCATCATGAAAAGACTCTCTTGTGTAAAGATCTCAAGATTAAAGAGTGACATTGTCAAATTTTTTTATATATTAACAACCTGTACTTAATAGCTACCATAGTAGGATAGAGTCATTCCATTGCATATAACTGTACAAGCAGATCAGTACACAGAAGCATCACAAAAAGACAAAACTGTGCTGACTAAGTCCAAGATGGCAACTCCACATCAACATTTTTTATTATTTCTTTTGACCCTTCCCTTCCTATAAGTACCCCCCCTTTAGCCTAGGAAAGAGCATTAAGAAGGTTGGAAGAGGTTGAATCCTTCGAGAGAAAAAAAGAGAGGGAGAGATTTTGGCCCCTTTTTGAGATGGAAGGGGAGCCTTCCCGCCTGACAAAAAGAAGCAAGTTTAGCCACAGCTTTAAAAGGCTCACTAACATCGAGGGTCATTTGAGTGAGAGGATCTATTCACGGGTGGTAAGTGGCTCCTTCTCTCGCATTTCTTGCATGAATTCTTCTTTGCCTTTCTCATCCTGTTCTTTTCCTTTTCCTTTCAGCCATACCCTCTCTTTCTGGGCCCGAGGAAATTCTCTAAGCTCTCCTGGCTTTCAAAGCTTACTTCCAACATTACAATCGGCATGAGGGCTATCATTACGAGGTCGCACCTCCAAGGTCTCGTGGTTCACGCCAAGCATTATGAAAAGATTCAGATGGACCGGGCGGCCATGGGTGCACTGGTAGAGGTTTGGCACCCTCAAACTCACACCTTCATTTTCCGCACGTTTGAGGCAACTATCCTTCTCGAGGAGGCGGAACTCTTACTTGGTTTGAAGAAGTTCAAGAAGGACGACAAGATAAAGATTATGCCTATGTTGAAGAAGATAACCTCTAAGGAGGTCCTTATGAGCTTCATGCCCTCCAGAGCCATCAAGGGTATCCAGACTCAAAAGAGAATCAATCTACAAAAGCTCACGAACTGGACCATGAGCGCCTTACGAGGGTTGGCAGGCGACGATGATTTGGAAGGAATCATGAAGGGTTTGTAATCTGCTTGGCCGGAGCTCTCCTATTTCCTTGCACCGACAACATTGTGGAGGATGATCAATTGGGTGCAATTTGTGGACTTTGGGAGGGCAAAAGAGTGGGGCCCATCATCTTTGCATATCTCTATAGTAGTCTCACAACCTCAAGGATGGGCCGATCTCCTTATGGGTGCGTGCTCCTCCTGAACTGCTGGATTGATCTTCACTTCAAATTTGACCACTGCGAGGGGGTGCAGACTACTTCTAGAATCTTCCAACGAAGCCCCCTTTCTTACATGGCTGATGTGTTGGGCTTTGGTGGGAATGTGACTAATCTCGTGTCCCGACTGAAGACACGTGGAGACTGGTGGACTCACTTCGACACCATGGCGTAGAATTTATTCACTTACGCACCGGCATGCTTATTCCCACATGAGCTTCTCACGAGATCTGCTCCTGATGCAGAACTCTAACTCATCAGTGCAATTGAATTTGTTCTTTATAGTGCGCACCGGTGCCATTCTAAAATTGGCCTCCCTCACCATTCTTTTCCTACGCTCTCCGACTTTCCTTTGATTAAGGAAAGGGAGTTGGGCACAGAAGATGATGTGAAGAACGTTAAGGCGATGAAAACATCATGGAAGACATGCGTTCCACGGAAGGTGTGGTGTATATAGAGGAGAACTGGGAGTTGTGGAGAGCTTATGTAACCGAATTGGAGAAATTGAGGCCCAAAATGCCCACACCTTAATGTAATCCCTTCTGAAATAACCATGGAACCTTAATACCATTGCATGTGCGTTTCATCTTCTCTTGTCCCTCCTCCCCCCTTTTTTTCTGAAAAATGTTGGGAAACTCCTGAACTACACAGGTGTCTTCAAGTTTAAACTCCTTGATTTCTGTGGCAGTCACAAAAGCTATGAAAGCCACACATCCTTTGTTTAAGAGTTTACTAGCTTGGAGAGTAGAGATAAGACGTGACTTGTTTCGACTCTGAGGGCTTATGTAGACTAACTCTGGGTAGTCCTCAAAAGTTACCTTGCCATTCTGGCAATCTACAACTACCTTATGTGTGGATAGCCAATCGATTCCTAGTATGACATTATACCCCTTCATATCCAAGCATATCAGATTGGCAGGTAAATTTTTCCCTTTAACCATAACTTTGCAATTTGGGTAGTGATGTGTAATCTCAGACTCGCTTCCCAGAGGAGTAGAAATGACTAAGTCTAACGATTCAAGTTCCATAGAAAATGAGGTAGTGAATCTTTTGGAAACAAAAGAATGAGTAGCGTCGGTATCGAATAAAACTTGTGCAGCCTTAGAACAGATAGTTAGTGTACCTTCAACGAGTCCACCTTCTGTTGGTTCCGTCTCTTAGAGCCCTTGCAGACGGCCTTACTTCTTTGCTGGGCGCTTCTCATCTTTGGTGGTTTGCTCATTCATTAACGGACAATCAGGGATCCGGTGTTCTTGGCTACCACAACTGAGATAGGCTCCCAGTCTCCTCCAGCACTCTTCGACCTTATGGCTGGACTTGTCACAATGTTTACATACTTCCTTAGAAGGTGTTGTAATGGAGAAAGGCTTGCCAAGTTTCTTGAATTTCTTCTCCTTGGAGGCTTCCCCTCCATTGTTGGGCTGCTTCTTGTTGGATAATGGTTTAAAACTTCTGGGGCTAGCGACATGCTCCTTCTTGTCCCTCCCTCAGATCTTATCGGACAACTCGGTGGCATCTTCTAGCAATTGTGCACGTCATACCATCTCTGAGTAGACTTTGATGTCTATCGGTGCCAGTTATGTAATATATTGAGGCCGAAGCCCATTGGGGAATCTTTGCGCCTTCATTTTGTCGGTACACACTAAGTGGGGTGCATAGCCTCGAAAATTGGGCGTCATATTCGGCCACTGACAAGGATCGTTGCTTTAATGCGGTAAACTCCGCGGCCTTCTTTTCTTGAATACGGTCAGAGAAGTACTTACTATTGAAATGTTCCATAAAGTCGGCCCATGTGACATAGTTACCAGGCAATGTTGCTTCTACGAACTCCCACCAACATCGAGCGTCCCGCTGTAGTTGGAATGTGGCCTGCAAAACTTTTTCTTCATCCATGCATTGCATTACACAGAAAATTCTTTTGATTTCCTTCATCCAGTTTTTAGCATCGTCGGGGTCAGATGAGCCTGTGAACTTAGGTGGGTTCATGTTACGAAAGCTTCTATGGAGATCACCTACTCCACGATTAGCACCACCCTATGCCACCTATTGTAGCGCTTGCGTGAGGCCTTGCACCATGCGCTGCATCTCACGCTATTGTGCTCTTTCCGTGGCCATGATCCTACAAGAGAATTTTGATGCCTAATTAGTTTCGTGTTTGACTATAAGGTCAGACGTCAACATAGGACCTACCCATGGCACTACCCATCTCACCGGGTGTAAGGAGTAAACCTACCCTTGGACTTGAGTTTCCTAGGAATTTGAAATACTAGGCTATGATACCACAAAAACTGTCACGCCCCGAGCGCGGAAGGAACCCAGTACGTGTGGCGAGTTTATGTCGATCATGTCAATCAGAGCACGAGAGAAATTTGGGACAAAGACAGAGTACGCAAAAGACAAGGTAACGCCGCAAGCAGCTAGAGAACTTCGCCGCGCTGCTGGCTGAAAAGCGCAGGCGCAAGGAAAAAGCCCTCCACAAGACCCGCGGATACCGCGATCCTGAAACTGGTGAGTGGGTTGGCGGCCTTCTCTCATTCGTCCGGTACTTCTGGCACATCCTCGAACCTGGCCGTCCCTTCACCGAGGGCTGGGTACTGGAATCAATGTGCGAACACTTGGAGGCAATTACCTTCGGGGAAGTTCGCCAGATACTGATCAACGTGCCGCCCGGTTTTATGAAGTCGCTGCTGGTAGACGTGTTCTGGCCGGCATGGGAATGGGGGCCAATGGGGATGGCCCACCTCCGCTACGTGGCCTTCAGCTATTCAGCAAGCCTGACTGAGCGTGATAATGGCAAGTTTCGGGACCTGATGATTCATCCAGACTTTCAGGCCATGTATGGCGACGTTGTTACGCTGAGAAAGACAGGCGAAACCAAGATCACCAACTCCAAGCATGGTTTCAAACTGGCGACCTCTATCGGTGGCGTTGGTACCGGCGAGCGCGGCGACCGCATCATTCTGGACGATCCGCATAACGTGAAGGAGTCGGAGTCCGATACTGTCCGCGAGGAAACCATCCGCTGGTTCCGGGAGTCGATGTCCTCCCGCATGAATGACATCTCCAAGAGCGCCGTGGTCGTCATCATGCAGCGCGTGCATGAATCGGATGTCAGCGGCACAATCCTGGAACTCGAACTCCCGTACCTGCACCTGATGATTCCCATGAGGTACGTCTGGGATGCAGACGAGGACGGCGATCCATATCCCACCGAAATAGGCTGGGTGGATCCACGATGGACCGAAGACCCCGAGAAATGCGAAGGCGCGCTGGCATGGCCCGAGAGATTCCCAGAGGATGAGGTCACCAAGCTTGAGCGTGTGCTCGGCCCGTATGCGACATCGGGTCAATTGCAACAGACGCCTGAGCCACGAGGCGGCGGCATCCTCAAGCGCGAGTTCTGGCAGCCTTGGGAGGTTGGCAAGAAGTTCCCAGCCTTCAGCTACGTGTTTGCCTCACTGGACGGCGCGTTTACGGAGGACGAACAGAACGATCCCTCAGCCCTTACGATCTGGGGCGTGTTCGAGAACGAAGATCACTATCCCCGCGTCATGCTGATCTATGCGTGGGAGAAATACCTGGCCTTTGAGGGGCAAAAACTCCAGCCGGAGAAGGGCGAGAATCAACGCGACTTCATGGAACGCCAGATGCGGGAGTGGGGCTTGGTTGAATGGTGCGCCCACACCATGAAGCACTGGAAATGCGATCGGCTGCTGATCGAAGCCAAAGCCAACGGCATATCGGCCGCACAAAGCCTTGAAGCCCGCTACCGCAGCAAGAACTGGTCAGTCCAGCTAGAGCCGGTTAAAGGCGACAAGACCGCTCGCATGATTGGCGTCCAGCCCACCTTCTCTCAAAAGATGGTCTATGCCCCTATAGAGCGTGAATGGTGCAAGAAGGTCATTGACCAGTGCGCTGTCGCACCCCTTGGCAAACACGACGATTTGGCAGATACCGTAACGCAGGCAATCAAGCATTGCCGAGACTGCGGCCTTCTGGAATACGACGAAGATATCCGCGCTGGGAAACTCGCCGATGCCCGGCTTGAGGTTCAGAAGTTCAAGGACGGCAATCGGATCGCCAACTATATGCCGGGGACGACGTGATGCGCGTTAGCGAGGTCTATTCCCGCAAGTTGTTGGAGAGATACATCGTCTCCTATCGCGCGCTACATCCACATTCTAATTCTGACACTGTGTCTTTCGACGGAAACAAGTTTTGGGTGGGAAGTAGGAAATTTCACATCGTAAGATTTATTGCCAAAATTGAAGGCATGGAGCGTCAAGTCAAGGAGCCCCAACATGACCCCCACCTCGTCTGAAGCCTGCGTCGCCTTACTTGAACAAGTCCTGTCCGATGCCAAGGCAGGCAACATCACCACGGTTGGAATCGTAGCATGCGGCCCATCAGACTTCGGCGCCCAGATTGCCGGACCTGATGCACGCTCGGTCTATCTCGGATGCGGCGTGCTCCAGAAGAAGATCGTAGACGCGCTGACACAGCCAGCGGTGGACATGCGGCCGACGATCCTGCGGCCGGGGCAGGGTGGGGCCGTCACGTCGATCCGCAGGCCTCGCCCCGTTCCGAAATGACGCCATCGGTGTTATAGCTACGTCGCCCCACGCGGTGGGCAACCCCTAACAGCCAAGCTGGCTTTGCTTTCAAAAGAGCGAACCAGTGGCGCTGGACGAAACACCAGAAGATATCAGGGTAGTCGTTGACGGTGAGGCGGACAATTCAGTCCGCGTTACGCCAACAGGCGTTGAAATAGACCAGCCAGACGGCAGCGTTATCGTCCAGCTAGGGCCGCAGACCCCGGAAGGCAGTTCCGACGAAGACCCCAAAGAGTTCTATCGCAACCTCGTTGATGTCGTAGGTGACGAGCGACTCAACGTCATCTGCGAAGAACTGCTCGAGCAAATCCAGGCTGACGATGAATCCCGCAAGGAGATGCTGGATATCCGCGCCCGCGGCATTGGCCTGCTAGGTCTCAAGCTCGAGCAACCCGCCTCGGGAAGCGCAGACGGCGGCAGTGATGCGGGTAGCGGCATGTCAGTGGTGGTGAACCCGCTGCTGGCTGAGAACTGCCTGAGAGCATGGGCCAACGCACAGGCTGAGCTTCTGCCGTCAGATGGTCCCTGCAAGGTGGGGGACTTCGACCCCAACGAACCGCAGGCGAATCAGAAACTCGCCGACGATTTCGAACGGGACATGAATTTCTACTTGACCGAAATTGCGACGGAATATGCGCCGGATACCTCTCACATGCTGCTGTGGGGAACGGTGTTTGGCGGTTGCGGAATCAAGAAGGTCTACATCTCCCCCCAACTAAGTCGCCCGGTCTCCGAATCCATCGACGTTAAGGACTTCATCGTCTCGGACACCACCAAGGACTTGCGTTCCTGTGAGCGCCTGACCCACAAGATCGAAATGCGCCCTTCCATCATGAAGCGGCTGCAATTGAAGAAGTTCTATCGGGATATCGAACTTGCGCTTCCGACCGCGCCTGAAAAGAACGCGGTAGACCAGCGCGTTGCAGGGATTCAGGGCACCAACTCACAGCCTCAACGACGGCCGGAAGACCAGCCCTATACCCTCTACGAAACACAGTGCGAGCTCCTGCTTCCGGAGTTCTCGCCCAAGGGTTTTGCCGAAAAGCAAATCCCACTGCCGTTCCTGGTCACGATCGAGAAAGATTCGAGAACAATTCTTTCTATAAGAAGGGACTGGAAGCCAGAAGACGAAGACTGCAAGCGCCGGCAGATGTACGTGAAATATCCGTACGTTCCCGGGCCCGGTTTCTACGGAACTGGCTTGCTGAACATCCTTGGTAATTCCTCGGCCGCGATGACAGCGGCGTGGCGACTGGCGCTCGATGCTGGCATGTATGCCAACTTCCCGGGTGGGCTGATGGCCGAACAAGGCGCTCGCCAAAAGAGCATGGTGATCCGTCCCGCGCCCGGCACGTTTGCTCCTATCCAAGTTGGAGGCAAACCGCTTCAAGACTCCATCATGGCGTTGCCCTACAAGGACGTCACGCCCGGCCTTATGGCCATGATCGACAAGGTCACAGCGGCCGTGGAGAAGGCTGGTGGTGCCGTTGAAATCCCACTCAAGGAAGGCGTTAAGGATATCCCGGTTGGCACCATGCTCGCCTACATCGAGCAGGCCAGCCAGCTTGTCGCCGCAGCCCATAAGGGCATGCATCGCGCCCAGAGCGAAGAACTGACGCTGATCGCGGATCTATTCCGTGAAGACCCGGATTCCTTCTGGCGCGGCAACACCAAGTTCAAGAACCAGTGGACCGAGCAGCGGCTATTCCTGGCGCTCAAGGTCTGCACATTGGTCCCACGATCTGATCCGAACGTCCCCAGCCACACCCACCGCATCATGAAGGCGACGGCCTTGGTGCAACTTCTCGGCATCCCGCAGTTCGCAGGGTTGCTAGATGCTGGAGGCGTTCTGGACCGCGTGCTTCAGGTCATGCGGGAAGACCCCAATGGCATCCGCAAGCAGCCTCCTCCACCGAGTACCCAGCCTTCACCCGAGCAAATCGCCGCAGAAGCAAAGCTGAAGGACTCGCAGACCAAGGCCGAAAAGGTTCAGGTTGATGCGGCCAAGGTTGCCAGCGAAGCGCAGGACCGCCAGCGCGAGCTCGCAGGCGAAGAGCGCGTCGAGACCTTAAAGCTTGCCAAATGATATATATTTATACATATATCCTATTTAATTTCATTTAAACCCTAAAAATACCTAGAAAATGCCAGAAAATTCCTAAAAATTATCAGAATTATTGGAATCAGACCTGCATTCAACCAATAAGAGATCCAGTCAGACACGGGTGTTACACCGCCACCTCTCCCGGGTGGGCCAACACGAACATCGTCGGGCTACGACTAGTGGTTCCGTCACAAGGAAAGAGAAAGTTGCTCTTATGAGATGTAAAAGAATGCCACAGTATATAAAATATTTTAAACATGACATATATGAAACATGAATTGCATAGAAATTACACAAACAAGTTTTTGAAAACTCTAGGTATATAACGAACTGGACACACCCTGCTACACACGATAACGGACCAGGGTAGGACTGCTATGATTCATAGAACTCAAAAAATCCATAGGAAAACCAAACTGTAACGCACCATGGCAGGTGCGCTACAGGACTATGACGTACTAGAACAGGCACGTTAAAGTCACCAGCCACAAAACACAACAGATGAGGAGTATAACGAACCAGGGGTGGGACATTATAACAGACATAACACACGTCTCATGAGCCGTTATACCTTCTAGAATGTCTAAACTCCACAGGAAACCACGGCACATAATGCACCTCAACAAGGGCATCATATTGGATATAACGCATCGGAACTGGGGCGTTAAAGTCAACAGACCTTTAACTCAACACAAAGGACTATAACACACCGTGGCAAGCTCGTTAAAGCCGCCCGAACATGAAAATCCACAGGAAACTAAGACAAGGATGATATAACGCACCACTTGGGATGCGTTAAGGGACCATAATGCACTGGGGCAGGCGCGTTATGTCACCTGGGTTTCGTGACTCCGAAGGTCGAAATCGAAAACCCCTCCCGATCGATCGAAATCGACGGGAGATGCGGCGGAATACAAAACCTGTTAAACCTGCCAACCCATACCGATCATACAAGCCTAAGCATGCCACTAGAAATGAAATACGATGCCCATGGAATTAATTTCAACCTAAAAAGGCTAAAAATGAAATAAAATACACTAAACAGGAACATGCACAAAATATGAGGCAACAGGCGTCGGACCACGGCGCAAGTGGTACCGGAGGTGTCCTAACGCAATAAGGTATCAATCCCCCTACCTGGATGACGGTGAAAATGACGATATGACGGCGAACCGGTGAGAGGGCGACGCGGCGCCTCATGGCCAGGCTCGTCTCCACGTTCCGTGAATCGAGGAATGGTGGGCGTCAATGCGATCCTCGTGACGTGAGCAATCCAACAGTACCTCTCTAGTTGCGATCAGCAGTCGTCTTGACCAAGAAATGAGAGAGGCACGCAAACTGAGAATAAATCCTAAAATCTCCCAAAAGAAGAAATGCATAAAAATCGAGGAAGATGGCGACGGATGGCGACGCAGAGGGTGTCAACGGATTCCTGGCGAGATGAGGAGTCCGATCCCCTACCTTTTGCGCGGCGAAGACCGTGAATCGATGCTGATCGGGCGACGGGGGCCACGCCGTCTTTTAGCTCGCACGCGTCTCCACGCTCCACGATCCGAGGGAAGAAGGGTACTGGCGCGATCCTCATGTCGAGCCCGTCCTGTCGGTACCTCCCACGCGTCGACCGGGGTCCGTTTGGACCGCGAACTGAGAAAATGGGGTGTGGAGGAGAGAGAACGTGAGATGGAGAGAGAGAGAGAGAGCGTAAGGTGGAGAGAGAGAGGGATTCGAGTGAGTGAGGAGAGAGAGAGTGGGTTGAGATATTAGATCTTAAATTATCAATCAACAGTTACGCTCCAATGACTTATGGCTTGTCATCATCAAAACTAGGGGTGCACAACAAGTTGGGAATCCTTTTCTGACCTGGAGCGAAGCTACGGAAAATGACGTCCACTATGGTGGATGCACATCAATGGGCATCCATTTTGACTGACGCCATTTCTTTGTTTTGTTTTGGGTATGGAGGCGTTATTTTAGGGCATGACAATTTTAGTGCTTCATTGAAAATGCAGGAATTTTTCACTCCTAATACTTGTCTGATTTATTGGACTAATAATTTATGAGCGTAGGAAGATTAAATTTCATGCAGGATTTCAAGGCGCTCTAATCTGCTTCACTGGTAACATCATTTCACCCCTATATTTCATCCATGTATGTATTTTTATTATATGTTATCTATTCTACTAGTGTATATCAAGGGCCATGTGTTTCTGGTGACCTTGAAATTTGAGTTCCCCTTCAAAAAAAACTGTGATAATTCAAGGGGAGTCTTAGCCACACGGATAGGCCATTAAGTCATCTAAGGCTTGGGACAATGGTTCCAATTTTTAAGTTGTTGCGCGGATAAATGAGTGTTGTACCCAGACAATTTTCCAGCAAAGATACCAAGAAATAAGGGTTCGGGAATTTCCCCAAACACCTTTAAGGCACGGGCTACCTAGCCCTTTCTACAATTCTGTGGGTCCCACCGAGAGCCCTGATCAACTCACCGTAGCATACGGTCACATAAGCAACCGACCGGGACCAATCCCGGCCACCTAGATACGGGCTTTGTCCGCGTCTCACATAGCCTCCTGGGCCAACCCGGGGGCACCCCGACGCTAAGCCACGCCATGTGGCACCTAGTGAAAAGGTAGGGAGTCAGTCCCGAGACACCTTCTTCCAACCCTCCAAGGCCAAAGGGAGACCTACTCAAGTCAACCACAGGCTTTGGAGGCCTGCAGCACGCATACACGGCTCACACACATGCGTTTGGCATTTTTCCAAACACCTTGTGGGTACATATATTCCAACCCTACGGCATTAAACAATGGGCCAACCTATGGTGCTAGCACATTAATTGGGTCCTACAAGAACAGTCCAGCAAGACAGGGCCACCCCCGACCATAAGAAGTGTGGCGACGACCCACTCCTCTTTAGCTCTCGGGCTAACCTGAGGCTACCCTACCAAACCGCCGTGTAACATGGCACGTAGCTCGAGACATTGCCCATGGGCCTAAAATGCCTCCCCTTAGCTCCCACGAGCTACTATCCTTAGCCCAAGGCCCATTTTGAGGCCCCTCGGCTTGCTACCCGAGTCGTTCGTTAACCCGAGGTATGTCAAGTATTTACCCAAACACCTCGCGAGTGGCTACTACAACCGGGAGAACAATGGCCCCCACGGGCCCGTCTCAGTCCCTCGAAGCTTGGTATCCCTCAAAGGACACCCCCAGAAGACAAAGGAAGACCCTCGGGGGCCATCCCTCGGGGTTACGACCGGCCCCAGGGCCAATCCGCCCCGGGGGGCGGTCGCGTGCCCCAGGGAGGGCGAACTCCCTGGGGGTCACGCCCCCTCTTTAGCTCGGTGGCCCCACGGCCCCGCTCAGCCCCAGTTTACCCAGTTCACGGTCCTACGGTGCGATTCGTGTGCCGTACCAATTCGTGGAAGCAACCCGCGGAAGCATGGAGCAACAGCATGTCGGAACGGTCCTCGGTAGTCAACACACTCGCAAAGCCTTCCACGTGTCCTTCCAGCCACTTGTCCCTTTCTTCCTTAGTCAATTTAGGAAGAAGTTCGGGGTTCGACTTCATTAAAATGCGATGTTTCTTGGCGATTCAGCGTCCATAGCACGTGCTTTCCTCGTGAGAGGTAGGGAGATAGATCCTAACTACTTTTTCGATATTTTCCCCTTAATTCGGTAGTGATTTGGGCAACAGAGAGAGGGGTTTATAACTTTTTTAGGGGAAAAGTGCATGTTAGGATCAAGAGCACGATTCAAACGGATTTCATAGTAATTCTTAGTTTAAATCGCGTTTTATGGATGCCATTGTACTCGAGAACGATTTTTCCATGTTTTTCGAGGGTTCCCACTCACATCGGGGGTGAGTCGGGCTTGAGAATAACCCTCCAAAGTTCATTCTGGAAGGGGAATCCTCATTAGGAGGCAGCCAAATGGCTTCCTGCCTTGCCCACTCTAGGTGGCCAGTGGTCTGGCCGCCTAGAGGGCTGGGCCGCCCAGGGGCCTCTCGTCTGGGGGGTCGAAGCCCTGACTGCCCAGGCTTCTGGGCGGCCAGAGGGTTGGCTACCCTGCCCATCTAACTGGGTGGCCTATGGGGTGGCCGCCCAAAGCATTTTTTTAGGCGGTCAAACCCCTGGCCGCCCAGGTTTCTCTACTACTAGAGGGCTGGCCGCCCTAGCCACAGGGGTGGTGGCCCCTGGTGTGGCCACCCAGGAGGCTGAGTGGCCAAGGGGTTGGCCGCCCAGGACCCAGGTCACCCGACGATTATGCTTCATCTTTTCACGTGATTTGTAGTTTCGGCTCATTCTGTATGCCCCGTTAGCCGATAGATTAGCCATCTAGTCAGAGGTTCTTGGGTTTTCGTGATGTAAAATCACCTCGTGATGCGTTACATGTGCATAGTTGGATTAGCACGAATTGATGATGCTCTGGTGGTTTCTACTTCTACAGCGAGTTCTCACCTTCAGTGACCTTCCCCACTAATCGTAACTTTCCTGCTCACGCATGTGCGAACCCACTTGGGAGTGGTGGAGAGCTTTCCTGATGAGATGATTTTTAGGCTAGTTATCTTAGGGCCCCTTGTCTTCGCAGCCTGAGTCCGAGATGGGGGGAAAATCAGCTAGAGGACCTGACTTAGAGCAATTAGCCTATGTGTGCACACGTGGTTGGGTGCATCGGACACGCAGTGACAAATGCGACCCCGACTACTCCTTATTCGATTCTGTGGTTACTTACTTCAATGTCTCAGTTTCTGCCTGGGACTAGTAGAGAGAGACTTGGGACATAGACTAAGATGTCAGTGGACGTATTCGGCCTTGTTGCTACTGGGTAGTGTTCCTATTACTTGAGAGGTAGCGACTTAGGTTTCCTACTGACAAGGTTCAGTGTTTTGGTGGCTTGATATCCCTATTACACGTGATCGAGACGTGGTTCCTTGTTGTCCTCAAGAGCCCTGTTTCGACAGTGTAGCCGTGTTCCTTCATTGATCGATTGAGGGTCTACATGGTAGCTTAGATTCTAGCTTATGTAGTCTGAGAGATACTCGGAGATAGGTTATTGTGATCCAGCCTTCTATAGCCCAGGTTACCAGAATTCGATTTAGCGTGGTTTATACTTGATACAAAAGGTATCCCATTACTGCATGGGCTTTATGTAGTTAGTGGCTTAGCATGGTTATTTTATGTTTTTAGTATTGTTCCTCCTGCCTTACTGTTCTTCTTACTTTATTGTCTTTTATGCTTTATTATTTATTGCTCTCTTTATCACGCTTTGTTGTGGTGGGGATCTACGAGACCCCTACTGAGACAATGATATGAGACTTACCCTTTTTCTTTTTAGGGTATTTCCTCTATTCATTTTCTAGAGCAAAAATATTAATCACTTAAATATTACCTTCATGTTGATGTGAAAATACCTACTGGACAAGTGTGCTCATTACCCTACTTTTCTAATCTTTTCAGGAGACTCTAGTGGGTCGGATTCAGACTATTCAAGTGGTGGATCCGAGAGTGAATGAAGAAAGAGCGAAGCCTTAGAGTGTCATTAGTTAATAGTCAATAGTCACTATGTAATTTTTCATTTTATTGAGTCAAGTGATGTAAGAATATTAAGAATCAAGGATTTATGTACTTTGGCATTATTAGTATGAAATAAAGTGGAAGTTTAGAAAAATTTACTTGTGCAATTACCTGTATGTGATTATCTTACGCTCTGATTTCTTACTTGCGAGAGGCTTACCATGCCTGCTATTCTCATTCCCAAAATTTCTTCCGTTGTATTAAAAGCTCAGGGCATGACAAGTACGAACGGATCCTCAATGAACGATTGCGGCTCATGGAAAGCGAATGCTATCGAACTCAGATCCATTCTGGGCAAACTTGATGGTGTCAACACGTTCAACTGAAGTATCGATACGTCCTATTGTTAGCTTAATGAAAAGTGACTTTCTTCATCAATGGGTCGACACTTCATCCGCCACAGGTCGACATGGGTGCCACACTTGCCTGCAGCTCGAGCCATCGTGTCGGGGCATCACGTTGGAAGTGTCGAGGCATGAGCGCCAGACAGAGAAGCTATCTGTCGCGCTAAACTGAAGTGTCGACACGCTCTGTATGAAGTGTCGACACACTGGGCAAAATAGAACCTAGATAGAAATGCATAATTCTTGCATTTGTTCTTGTAGTGTCGACACGTCCTGCTAACAGGTTGGCACTTTGAACGTCCCTCACCTGTACTGGTCCAAAAAAGATTTTCAACAAAATATGTTAGACAAACCAAAAATATCCAATAATGATTCATGGTTTGTGATCATCAAAACCAGGGGACACAACAGGAAGAAGAAGAGAGAAGATCTGAGTGCAGCCAATCAAGAGAGGAGAAGCTTCTTCTTGTTCTTCAGAAAAGGCTCTTGAATTCATTAGAGGTACATTTTGAATCCATGTTTTTATCTTTGTTTCTTCTTATTCTTGTGCATTTTTTCCTTTTTCATATATGTTATCTCAATTGTTACTGATCATGTTTGAAACGTGAATCAGGGTGGTGATCAGTTGAGCATTGATCATGTTTTGCTCTTGGTGAACAGAGCATGAGGATATTTTTCCTCGTTTCCTACTCTAGGCAGGGTTACTGATCTTGCTGGGTGCAAGATTGGCTATGTGGACAGCAGGTTGCTATTCATAGTTTCACTCTGAGAATTTAGAGTAAGGGAGGAGAGTGTTCCTCTGGGTTCAAGCTGTGTGATCAGCTTTTTATAGCAGATTGGATCTGCATTCTTGTTCTTGTGCAAGGGATCCTCACTCTGATTAGGTGAGGGGTGGACGTAGATTGCTGGGAAGCAATCGAACCACCTTAAAAAGACTGTGTGCACTGTGATCTGAATTTCTTATCATTCTTCTCCGCTTTTGTATTTCTGTAATCTTAGTTTAGTTGCTATGGTATGAACAACATCTCACGCAAGTTAAGTGTTCGATAGTAGTGCTTTTATAAGTTTCATCTCAATTACTTGCTCTTTCATTAAGTCTCTTAACGGTTAATGGTTTGATATCAATATCATCAATCTCCATCTCTCAACAGCCATTCTGGTATATAAAAAAGTGTTACTGGAACGATGGGTTAGACCTATCTGGGAGCATTGTTAGGTGTGTTTCAGCATTCATCATGACCTGCATTCATCATTGGTACCTCAAGCATGATAAGATTCAGACGAGTTTTCAACTTATGCTTGAGTGAATATTCCAATGACTTATGGATTATCATCATCAAAACTAGGGGTGCACAACACCCCCCTTCTAGATCAGTCGTTCCATATCTAACAACTGGCATCAGAGTGCATTCTCCCACCGTGTGGTCTAACGATCACAAGAGAATAGGTGGAATGGTCAGCAAAGGGTTCCTGGCAGAGGGACACTCTGTTAACTGACCTCCATTTTTTGATGATTCAAATTATTCTTACTGGAAGAATCGTATGTAGGTTTTCTTGCGGGCCCAAGATCACAAAATATGGAGGGTTGTTAACCGAGGACCATACGAGCTTCTTGAGAATGAAGACGCTTGCACAAGGGAGCAGATCAGAAAATCAACACTTAACTGGGAAGCGATGAACATTATGCAGTGCGCACTTCATTCAACAAAATTTTCAAGGGTCTCCTCGTGTACCACTACCAAGCAGATGTGGGACAGATTGGAGGTAATCTACAAAGATACCTCCGAGGTAAGAGAAACTAAAGCAAACATGTTAATATCATATTATTAATTATTTCGGATGAAAGCTGATGAGTCAATTTCTGAAATGTACGCTAGACTAACTCAACTGACTAATAATTTGAAAAGTCTTGGCAAAATTAATTCTGAATAGAAGCTTGTGAGGAAGATACTCAGATCTCTGACCCCACCATGGCACACTAAAGCAACTGTTATTGAAGACTCACGCCATTTGCCAACCATGATAGTTTATGAACTCATAGGCTCCCTGATGACATATGAGTTAAATTTAAAAAGAAAAGAAGAGGAAGTTAAGAAGAAGAAGCCTGTGGCATTGAAGGCAAGTCCTTGTAGTAAAACATTTTCAGATGACAGTGAAGGTTCAAGCACAGAAGAGGAAGCTGGTGAGTTTGATATGCTCACAAGAAAGTTCAGAAAATTCCTTCGAAAGGAAGGTAAGGGGTTCAAGAAAAAAAGATTGCAGGTAAGCAAATCTCCAAAATTTTAACCCTCTACTATTTAAAAGTATGAAAAAAATTGTGTGCTTTAATTACAGGAAGTCGAGGCATCACTACAAGAAACTACTTATAGCCCAAGAAAAGAATACTCTTGTTCTCCTCCCATTTTTGAAGAACATCAAGCTGCTGAGATCTATTTTCAGCTTTAACAGAGTATAAGTCATACATAGGAATTTCTTCCATGTTGACAGAATTCCTTTAGGAAGAATGATTAATGGTCTTGCAGAAGGATATTTAGCAAAAAAACTCTGAATAAAGCTAATAAGCATGAACGTCTTTCCTGACCCAGGTGCATGCGTCAGAATGTAGCCTCGAGGATTATCACCCACTAGGTTTCTCACTAAGAAATTAAAGACCCTGGGCCCCTCGAAAATCTTGATTAATAATTGGGGGAACCTATAAGATCAGGTATCCATTTGTCCAGCTAGCCAGGTATCCCTCAAAATTACCATATGGGAGTTATTTAGAAGCAAGGATTTGGGCCCATATGGGACTTTTTTTAATTAGCTTCTTCACTTACTGCAAATGATTTTAATCAGCTTCTGCACTGACTTGCATCCCATTATCAAGAAAAATCTTTATAGTGGGAGGATATGAATTTTTTTCCCAGAAGAGGATATCTATCTCAATGTGGGTGTGTGAATATGTATGTGAAAGTGGATGTGGATATGGATGTATATTTGACCAAACAGGATCTCTCCATAGCAGTTCAGATAGCTGGCCAAGAGGGGTTCTCTACTCGCATAGCGCTAACTCATACGGCCGCCAAGAGTTTGATGAATTCCATGTTCAAGGGGCAATTGGCCGTATCTTTAGTATTCTCTAAGGACATTCGGTACTTTTTATGCAATCTCCCTTAGTTCATCAGCACGCCGGTCATGTCAATGCTGTGTATTACCCTCCCTCAGTATCATCCTTCTCTAATAGCATGGGAGTTATGCTTCAGGTCAAATTACTGAGTGTAGATGCCGAATCTCATGTTACTTGTGCCGCGTAACAAGACTCCATGGTTCTATGATATTCAACATTATGAGGAGTTATTTATTCAAGAATGTCCATCTACTGTTGTTAGTGCCGGGTGTCTAGGGGCAACCGCCCTGATGAAGCTGCATGTTCATAACCGGGCCAAGTTGTCTACCAGGTGGGCCCGGTATTTGAGAAGATATTACAGGTTGACAAGTCCGAAGGTCCGAGTCCGCGTCAGGTGGGCTTGTGTTCAAGAAATCTCTACTAAGAAAAGGCAGCGGCACAAGTTCAAAGGCCGTGTAGGGTGCACTGAGGGGTCCACTTCTCTTTCCCCTTCATTTCATTCATCCTTTCTCTTACTCAGCTCCCACCCATAGGTGGTGTATCTTCCCTCTTCTAATCCCACTTCTATGATCTTCTCCTCCCTTCCGGGGTCCGCAAACCCCCATTCCCCTTCTTTCCATCGGGAGTCTCCAAATTCTCCTTCCTCTCACGATTCTAGGCCTCGGCCTATGTCATCCTTTCATCCCGATCTTGGGACATCACCTGATTCTTCTTCCCCAGGACTTCCGGGTGTTCCTTTTGATTCATCCCCGACTCTGTCGGGTGATTACGATTCTCCTTCTCCGGCCCTACCGGATGCTACCTTTGATTCTTCTCCGACTATGTCGGATGATCCCTCCTTTCTTTTTCATCTTTGTCGCAATCTCCTCCTCCTCTTTCTACTCACTCCTCCTCACCCTTTCGGGGTTCTTGCCCTTTTTCTTGTCATTTTCGAGGCTTTAATCCTCCTTGATCTCAACTGATCCAGTTTCTTCTATACATGATTCTTTGTCATCAGGGTCTCTGTGCCTTAACGAGAGAGTTCTAGCCCTCGTCTCTCTTCCTTTTTATCCTTCTTCATCCAGTTTGGTGTTTACCGCTCCTCTGCATCAAGGAATCTGATCCTTTGCTATCCTTTCATCTTTGTCCTGTCAAGCAAGGAATACAAAGTTGCTCGTGCTCCTCAAAGCTCGATGACGAAGCTCTCACTTCAGGATGCTACTTTTATGCTATGGATATGCAAGGTATCTTTATTTTGTGCAAAGAATATGCTACTATCATTATTATCACTCTTATTTATTTTTGCGCATGGTTATAATGTTGGTTGCTTAAAACATAGTTGAGTGGCTTTAGGCCTTAGTCAGTTTTACTTAGTCAAATTTGAGTTTGCTTCTGCAGCACTCTTAGGCTGGTGAGAGCTCCGTGCTAGGATTCTGAAGCTCTTTCCCCAATTGTTGAGGGTGATCTTTGAGTATGGGTCTTTCACACAATACATGGAAAGCTGTAGTCAATCTCCTCTAGAGTAAAACTGTTGCTGCTTTGGCCATACTTTGGGTATGCACGAAGGCCTTTTCTCTTCTTTGCTTGGTCGAGTGCAGGGGCAAGAGATTGATAGATGAGATGACCAACCTAGGTGCTCCCCAATATGGGAGAGGTCTCAAATAGGGGTAGTCTTGACCCTCAAGAAATGAGAGAAGGTGCACTCACAATCTCCCCCACTTTAAAGGTATTTATATCGTGATCCCTCCTTATTCTTTATTGTTATATTCATTTGAGGTCTGTGAGTCTCTGACGATCACACTCCCTTTAGTATCCACGCATACTCCCTTTTCTCCTCTTTCCCTTTCTTTTTTACATATTATTATTAAATCCTTTTTACGTGGATTTTTCATAATCTACATGGTGGAGTGGGTTGACCACCAATTTGTACACATGGATATATATGTGTGCTCATATATATATGTAACTAAATGAGTTGGCGGATGGGTTTATTTGGGTGGCCTGTGCATACGGCGGCTGGGGCATGTACAGAAGTCAATGCATGGGCCAACGGCTATCACACTCATGCTTGTTTATTTTTATTATACGATGGCATGAAGTGGGTTTTATATATGACCTGATGGCTCCTGATGGATCATGTGTGCAAGGGTTATCCACATACATGAAAAGCATATAGGCTTGCGACTGGTTGTTTTAGATGATATGGCGGCCACTACCAATGCATGCATAGTTAGCTATAGGCGCATATTTGCGGCAATAGTGGATAGCAAGCCACTCACCCAGCGACTGGGAAAGATAGGGTGATCTGGCGGGGGAAAAGCGGGTGATACGGTAGGGGGAAAAGTGGATGATACGGCCAGGTATGGAGGGTCACCCGATGTGCAAAGGAGTAGGGGATGAGACGGTGTGAGAAGTGGCCTTGGATACGACATGAGAAGGTGGGGCGATTCGGCGTGGATGTGATCAGAACAGGGTGAAACCAGATCTAAAACAGGGCAACTTGGGGCAATCGTGGGACAATGAAGGAGTTTAATCTGGACAAGGTGTTGTATTCCCAGGGACCTAGTGGGGATCTAAAAGGGATCTGAAACACAGGCTGTAAGAAATCTCTTCAAGATAACGGTTGCAGTCAGAGATAAGAAATTACCGAATGTTTATTCCTCACCCAGAGGAAACCAGGGACCACAGGGAGATTTCATGGAGTCCCTGACCTTCGAGGAGGTGGCAAGAGAAAGCCAACGCCCGATGAACTCACAATCATGGCGCAAAAATTTAAATAACACTAATACCACTAGTTTAGAGGTGTGTAGAGGAACAAAAGAACTAATTCTGCAATTCGATTGATATGCCCCTTTTTGGAACGTTCAGGGATCCCATCTAGATTCTGATGAATCCCTGATGGCCGACGGGGTAAACAAGGTCGGTAGAAACCGTATGGGAAGACTGTAGCCCTATCGGGCGCTTTATTTGGCTTAGCAGATGTTGTGGCCACCGAGAAGGGTCAGAGAGAGAGAGAAAGAAATAACCTGCAAAATGCTCAAATAGCCAAACAAAACAACCTTAATTCATTCATTCACTTCCAGCAAATTGATACATGATGTGAGATACCCGGCAGGAGAAATCACAGAGGAGAGATTACAGATGCAATTGATGGAGGAGAACAAGCAAAGAAAAAAAAAAGAGAATAAAGAAAGGGGGAACATGACTATAGCCCAGTGTAGGCACCCGGGGGAGGGTGTATGGATGTAGTGTGGATGGAGAGTGTCTCCTAAGTACCTACAGAGGAACAAAAGAAACGTTAGAACATCGTGATCGTCAGAGATATTTACCTGAACTTGACAGGGGTGATGATCGCGGGGAGATGGTCCAAATAGAGAGACAGTAGGTTTGCTCTTCCTCATCCTCGGCCGACCAAGGGCAAGGAGCCCTGCTATGTCCCTTATGCTGAAGTCCTGCAACGTAGCTCAAAAAAGAAAGCCGAATCTGCTCGTTCTCAGTAGCTCCGGAAGACGTACACCCCGCCGTCCGGGTTCTCAGCGGTCCAGTTATCCCCGTAGCTCAGCTCCCGGCCGGCATGCTCCCAGTCGATGCACGTAAACGGCCAGCGATCGAGCAGCTCGGCGGCCGGTCGGTCGCACGTCTCTTCGAACAGCTCCCGTGCGTAGTGGGCCATGTCGTCGTACTCGCCGCAGTAGGCTTCCTGGAAGCCCTCAAGGTCCAGTTCTGTGAAGTCGGCCACGCCCTGGTTGTCGGCCCAGGCGACCAGGGCTGCCTGGTTGATGCCCTGGTCCTCGGCGCTGGTCAACCACTCGTCAACTCGTGCCGCCTCGGCGGGCGAGCACTCGCCCCGGATGATGCCGCCGAAATCCTCGAGGTCCATCACCCACGTTTCTTCGTGGTCGGGGCGACCGGTGGGGCAGACCCATTCCGGGCCTTCCTCCGGGGCGAGCCAGTCACCCGTGAGCCTGCCGGCCTTGTGGCAAGCGAGGCAGCCGACCCAGACTCGGCGCTCCGTGTTCGTGTTCGTGTTCGTTTCCATCGGGTCCTATCTCCCTATGTGATGGTTGGTTGATGAACTAAGAATAGCCTATCCATTCGGGAAAGGCAAGGGGTGGACTTGAACAGTCCCGGCCCGGCCGGGGCACGTAGCCCCGGCCATCTGGCACGGTTCAAGTCAGCGGGGGAGCACCTGGTCGCCGAGGTCCCGGAGGATCTCGCCGAGGTAGTCCGAGTCCACGTCGTCGACCCCGCCGCACCAGGCCGAATCGACCGTCACGACGTGCTCGTTACCGAGCGAGTCCGTGAGGGTCTCCAGGAGCTCCAGGCCCACCTGGCTGAACCCGTAGCGGAGCAGGTCCGTCACCTGGTCGACGTAGCGCCGGAACACTGCCGGATACTCGGCCGGGTCTCCTCCCCACGCCTTCGCTGACTTCATGTCGTCGCTCGGCTGCCACCAGATCCAATAGCCCTGGTCAGCCTCGATCTTGCGGGCCGACCCATCCATGTCGTCCGGGCGAGGTGTGCGCTGCTCGCCGAACGAGTAGCGGTGGGAGTAGCGCTCAGTGCGCCCGTAGCAGTCGTAGTCGTTCAGCGAGGTATCGGGGTCGTGCTCGATCCTCAGTCGGAGTGTGCGCCCGTCGCCGAGTGAGACCGTGTCCCCGTCGTGCCGGAGATCCTTCACCGTGTCGGCGATCGCATCGTCCCGTGTGTTCGTTTCCATGAGGTCCTATCTCCTCGTGTTCGTTGGTTGGTGGAGCTGAAGCACTCCCGGCCCCTGTGCCCCTGGCCAGCTCGCAAGCCAGCCAGGCGCACAGATCTGGCAACGCTTCAGCTGGAGACGTAGAAGTCGCTCAGGTCCCCGTTCAGGGTCTGACCGTCCCCCCACGTGAGACCGATGCACGAGCCGTTGTGTCGGCACTCGATCAAGTACTGCCCGATCCGGTCCCGAATGACGTCGTAGCCATCGTTCGCCCACTTGACCGGGAGTCCGGCGTCTACGGCCGCCCGAATGTCGTCGGCACTGGTGAAGGTCGGCCCGCTCACCGGGAGACCTCCCGGCGCCGGACGATCGCCCAACCGGCCGGGTCCTCGAGGGGTAGGGCTGGGTCTCCGGACCATTCGAAGATGCCCAGCGCGTCGTCGTCGCCCTGTAGTGCTTTCTCGCGGAGCGTGTTGAGGACGACGGACTGATCGTCGCCTGCGTTGGAGATGACCCAGATCTGGGAGTTGGGTCTGGCGATGGTGGTTTTGGACAGTGCGGACCCCTCAGCTGATATTGATAAGCTTATCAATTTAGGATCTTGCTAAGGTTGCTAGAGGCTGTGAGGGGTCTCAAAATTAATTTTCAGAAAAGCGAAATTGTAGGGATCAACATCAATGAAGCTGAAAAACATCTCTTTGCTCAGATTTTAGGGGCCAATGGGGTAATTTTCCTATTACATACCTGGGCTTACCTCTTACTTGTGTCAACCTGAAGTCTTCAGACTGGAATGTTATTATTAAGAGAGTTGGCGACCGCATTGCAGCATAGAAAGGGAATTGACTCTCGGCTGGAGGTAGATGGGTCCTGTGCAAGCATGTGCTTCCCAATCTTGCAGTCTACTTTATGGCTATTTTCAAGGCTCCCACAATTGTATGTAGCAGATTGGAATATTTGAGCACAACATTCTTTTGGAAAGGAAAAGGACCGGGAGAGAAGGGAATGCACCCTATTGCTTGGAAGTATGTTTACAGACCCAAAGAAGAAGGTGGAGCTGGTTTAACACCAATCCAAATAACCAATCAAGTCTTGCTCATGAAATGGTTGTGGAGAGTGGACTTGGACGAGCCATCCTTATGGAGAAGTATATTTGTGAACAAATACTTAGAAGGTGGGGATGGATGGGCCTCTGATGAACCTATCAGGCAACAAATGTCTAGCATTTGGAAGAACATTATGAGGTTTAGGGACTTTTACAAATGTTTCTCTATTATTTGTGTAGGGGATGGGAGTAAGTCCAGGTTTTGGGAAGATCCATGCTTGTTGAATAATCCTCTTAAAGAAACATTCCCCAACTTGTTTGCTCTTGCTGCTAGGCTGGGGGTTAAGGTATGTGAGGTCTGGTCGGAGCGACTGGACAGTCAGGGATGGAACATGCATTTTAGAAGTTTTTTTGAAGCTGAGTGGCAGGAGTATCTACAGTTTTCCAACCAGAAATTAACCCCAGAATCCAGAGACTCAAGGATTTGGAAATGGGAAAAATCACGTAAATTCACTGCTAGGTCTGCCATAATTATTTTGATGCAAGGAGGATGGTGAGTTCCATGGCACAAACCAGTGTGAATACCAAACTTCCCATCAGAATCAGGATCTTCTTCTGGAAAATGTTTTGGAGAAGAATTTTCACTGCTGACAGGGTCCAAAAAATCGAACCTAATATAAGGATTTCCTGTATTTTGTGTGGTTGCTTTAAAGAGAGCTTGGACCACTTGTTCTTCAATTGTGGAATCATCCGGACAGTCTAGACCCAATTCTTCAGAACAACAAAGGTTCAGTGGCAGATCAAGAATCAATTGGAAGATTGGTGCAAAGAGTGGAGGCTCATTAACTCTCTTGAAGAAGAGAAGGACTTACGAGGTATCCACTTGGGAGCCATGTTTTGGGACATCTGGAGGGAAAAGAATAGTAGAATCTTTAGAGAGGAATTCAAAGAACCTTCTATGATCATCCAGAGCTGCATCAGTTGCTTGATGGATTGGTACTTCACAGTGAAAGGGATTTCTTGACACCAGTCAGACCTTCTTGGCAGATTACTAGGGTGGAAACATTGTGCCTTGTAATCTTCCTTTTCTTGTGGGTTGGGAATAAGAGCGCTGTTCTACCCTCTTGGTAGAACCTGTGTTCTTTGTTGCTTTCGTTTGGACATGTAACCTCTTTTTACCTTCAATGAAATGTGGTTTATACCACCTTCCAAAAAAAGTAGAGCACCATACCCGCATGGGAAATCCATGACGGGGGCTGAAACCTAATATTATAGGTTTGAGGCTTACCTGCAATGGAGAGAGCAACCGTTCACGTTACATCTTTGATCGAAACCTTACAGAGAAGGCCTCACTGAATGCTCGAGCACTCATTCTAATGTTATGTGCATTCAATATAGAAAAGTTTGACAGAATGTGCTCTAACTCTACAGCCAAAGAGATCTGGGACTAGCTAGAAGTAGCACATGAAGGTACGTCCTAGGTCAAGGAGACTAAGATCAACCTCTTGGTCACTAAGTATGAAATGTTCAAGATAGAGAAGGGTGAGACTATAAAAGCGATAGAAACAAGGTTCACCTCTCTGGTGAATAATCTGGAAGCCTTGGGCAAGAAGTAGGACAATAGTGAGCTAATAAGGAAGATGTTGCACTCCTTGCACCTGAGTGGACTCCCAAAGTACAGCCATTGAGGAGGCTCAAGATCTTACCACCTACTCTCTAGCTCAGCTCTTTGGGAATCTGCTTATCCATGAGCTGAAACTACACAACCAGGGAAAGAGAATACTCCAAGCAGAACACTCTTGGTCTAAAAGCCAAGGCTTAGAGTAGCGACGAGGAGTCAGAGTCCATGTCCAATGAAGACAGTGATGAGACATCCATTTTATCTAAACGACTTTAGAGGATCTCGAGGAACAAGAAGAAGGGTTCCTCATCTGGAAGAGATGGTCCCAAAAGGAAAAAGTGCTACAATTGTGGCAAATCTAGACATGTGAGAGGCGAATGTAGGGTAAAAGTCACAGGGGACCACAAGGGCAAAAGCACAAACAAGGATCCCACCAACACTGGCATCACATGTAAAAGTCAAAAGCCAAGGCCATGGTAGCAGCATGGAGCAACGAAGACAAATCAGAAGAATTGACAACTCCAGCTCTTAGGAGGAAGAACAACATGTAGGTGTTATAGCAGACTATGAAGATCTTGAGGTAACCTCTGACAACCCGTCTGATGCTTTTGATGATTTTAGTATTGATGACGAATAGGAGTTGTCTTATGACGGGCTATTGACATCCTTCCTTAAGCTGCATAAAAATTTTAAGTCTAAAAGTAAGACCCTAAAAACTTTGCAAAAAGATCATAAAAAAATAATTTTTGAGAATGAATTCTCAAAAAAATAAGTCTTAGAAAGAATATCTGATAATGATCTTCTTGCAAAGAACTCACCACATCTAAGAAAAAGTTGGACTTACTTTTATCCATCTCCAGGAAGTACGTTGACAACCAAGAATTGAGATATTGCCCTGCCATTCATAAGGTTAAAAGCATGCATGAGTTAGTAAATTTTGGTAAATCAACATCTTATCCTATTGCATGCATTCATTATAGTAAGTATGGTCATGCATCACACACATGTATATAAAGTAGGTCATCCCCCACATCATTCAGACTTGTGCATAAGTAAGGGGTGCGGCTTAAAACCTATAGCCACATCGGTCTGAAAGCAGGTATACATACAACAATGAATGACAAAGATGTAATGTCAGATCCTAACTTTAAACTGAGAAGAAGATTTATTCTATTACATTTACATGCGAATTTCACGAAGAGATTCAAACAGATTAAAGTCACTTGGGTCCCTAAATCTCTTCTTTGATTTCCTTGCAGGAATGTCCGAACATCATGAACTCAAAGTGGTATCTGGACAGTGGGTGTTTGAGACACATGAGAGGGAATAAATCCTTATTTAACTGAATGACAAAAGGATGGATACATCTCCTGAATGCATAGGTGGATTAGGATAATCTTTTTTTAAAATTTCAAAAGATGTTAAGGAATAAAAATTAAAAATCCCTAATTAAATTTGATAGCCTTCCTTCAGATTGTTTTTAATTAAAAGTATGATAATAGTTGATAAAGAAAAGCGTATGGTTTATTTTGATCATTCATGCCTCCAAGGATGCTTTTACTTCTAATATCTCTATCATATTGGGTTTATATAATCTTCTTAAACTTGTTATTTTTCCCTTGAGCATGAGCCGCTATATAGCACATGTTTCATGCTTCTTACTTGTGAAGCAGAAAGTTTATTCACAACTTCATAGTGCGATTCGTCATACATCATCTTTTGGGAGCATCTTAGTACACATGTCAGAAAAAACTTACCAAAAAGTGTTGTTTTATATCATAATCTTTGACGGTAAGTAAGATAAAGATATGGGTGTGCAAGGGCAAGGTTAAAGCTAAAGAACATACTTTAAATGATAGAAAAGAATAAGTTAATATTTTAACTCGATAGGTGGTTTTTTTGCATCCTAATGATCCTTGTTTTAATCATCTTTTCCTCGGGTTGCCCCGGCGTGGCTCGTCCCCACAGGGGAGCACATCACCCCTCCGAACCGTGGAGGAGTCGTGTTCGTGTAAGAGGAGCGCCCTACAAGAAGCTGGCGAACAGCCGGACTCTGGTGCGTGTCATATGGGCTGCTAGCTGCTATGCAGCTGTTCGCTCATATGCCACCCAGGAATGCTGTCCCATGGAATGCAATGGTTCCCGTGTCTTTTGCCGTCTATGGGACAGAGGTGCACTGTGAAAGGGCATTATGTCCGTAAGCTGCCCCCGTGATGTTCTCTCTCTTGGAAGTCCGTGATCTGGGTGTGATCTTCGGTCGTTTACAGAGCAGTGAGATCGAAGGGGAAGTGGCATAACTGTCCAGGCCAAGGGTTATTGTGTCACCGTATTGGCATCAGATACCTTGTCAACATCCTGCAAGATCGGTATGTATTAGTCTGACTCAGATCGGCTCATGAAACGATTCGCAATGGCTCATAGGGTTCGCCAACTATAAATACTATGCTCAACAGACTAGGGCATCATTTTTTATATACAATTAAGAAGCTTTTCAAGGCTCAAAAAGATATCAATATACAAGTAATACTTGTTATACACCACGTTGTGTAATTAGCGCCTACTCATCTTGCAAACCTATCTATGATGAATGTGTGTGCTGAGCAAGTTACCACACATAAAGTGAGAAGATTTTCCCTGGAGGAATGCTAACATGTCTTTTTACCTCATTTATGGAGAGGCCCTTTTGGTAGGTGTTTGATTAAATGATCGATGGGTTCCAATAAAGATGGCAAAAAGGTATTGTAAAAGGTGAGAATGTGAGATACTCAATATTTTTCTTCTCTGTATGCAGAAAACATGCACCCATAAAAGAGGTTTCTTGGTGGACAGCACTGGCTTGATGGTGGCAAGTGGTTTTAGCGGACCCGGGCATCTACATCCCATGTCCTTCAATGGCAGCATCTGCAGAACAAGTTTACCAAATGTTGGGAATGGCTTTACAAAAGGAAAAGCTGATTGTTGAAAAGCAAGATGGTTTCAAGCAGATAAGTAGCAAGGTTAAGGTTTTAAGTGTTCTACGCATTATAAAAGTAGAAAATGTGTTTCATTGACCAGAACGAGTAGTTGCATACCAACCGTATGAACATTGGAGGACAAGAGAACAGTCTCCCCAGTGATATAAGCTTAAGACTCTTAACGACAAAGGGGGTTTTCACACACATCTGGAAGACTTTTGACAGACTACTTTAGCTCAGTTTACACCCATGTACAGATGGACTTGTCTCAGTGAAGAGATCCTTCAGAAGAATCTTCTTAGAACGAGGTGCTACACCCTCCCCCACTTAAAAAAATTTGATCCCCAAATTCACATGATTTTCTTTTCATTGCAGTGGGGTACAATCACCATGTATTCTAGCTAGATCATTCTCATAACATGCTAAGTGCTAAGATCACCATATCTGATTCATGCAATTATGGATGAGATAGGTTCATAGAGTTACCTTCTGATGTTTGCGGCACTTCCTCCTTTAAGAGTGGACAACGGGCGATCTTATGATCGGCACTTCCGCAACAGATGCATTTTCTGAGTTTATACCAACACTCGTCTGGGTTGTGCCTCCTTTTCTTGCAATGCTCGCACTTCTCCTTGGCCGAAACAATTTGTTGATCAACATTTTGGGGTTTCTTGTCCCTACGGGAACTGTTACTTCCATTGAACCTCTTCTTGCTGTTCACGGGTTCCTTGTTCTTGGATCTATTGGTTAATTCCTTCTTATCGACTTTCCTTTTATTCGCTGCATCATATCCATAGCATCTTCTAAAAGTTACACTTTTCTAATCATCTCCGTGTAAGTCTGAATTTCCAAGGGAGCTAATTGAGGAACAAGCTCCACCTTTAAGCCATTCAAGAATCTTCTCGCTCTCATCTTCTCCGTGTCGACTAAGTGCAGTGCATACCGGGCCAGTCTAGAAAATTTCACTTCATAATCTGCTACTGATAAACTACGTTGTTTTAGTGCCACAAACTCTATGGCCTTCTTCTCTCGGATCTCCTTGGAGAAATATTTCTCAATAAAGTGTTCTAAGAACTCATCTCAAGTAACTTGGTCATTAGGTAAAATCGCTTCCACGGACCCCCACCATGCCCGGGCATCATTTTCTAGTTGATAGGTCCCTAATAGTACCTTCTCTTTGTCGGTATATTACATCACCTTAAAGGTTCTCTCTATTTCTTGCACCCAATCTTCCGCCTCATCCGGGTCGGTAGACCCACTAAACTTAGGGGGATTCATCTTTTAGAATTTTCAATGCAATTCCCCGACTCCATGTCTTGCTCCTCCTTATGCAACTTGTTGTAAAGCTTGTGTTAAACCTTGTACGATGCGTTACATTTCTCTCCATTGAGCTCTCTCGGTGGCCCTCTTAGCCTGCAAAACCAGTTTTAAATTAATGATTACTCATATCTTGACATTAATCTAGCGTAGACGGAACATATTTTATTGATTAGCCCATAGCTCTACCCAAATCTCATGGGATTTCCTATAGGGTAACTGACAAAGATGACTCGACTTGTAACTGGGACTTGATGACCTAGGGATTTAGAAAGCCTAAGCTCTGATACCACCTTCTGTCACGTCCCGAACCGTTAGCAGCGGAACGTGTCGTTTGCTCAAAATGTGACAGTTAAATAGTCGTGTCAATTAGAACATAGCCACAATATTAGACAAAAATAGAATTTCATTGTAAACATAAGTTTATTACAAATTGGACCCAATGAAAGAAAAGACTCAATAAAAGAAAATTACAATGAGACACTTGACTAGACTTAATATAAGACACAAGATAATCAGACTAGACGGTTCATCTAGATGTTGGAGTTCTCTTCACTCTTGTCCTTGCCCAACATGTTCGGCCTCGTCGTCACTAAGGTCATTACCTGAAAAATATTGAAAATACACTAGGTGAGCGAATGCTCAGTAGGACTTAATATCTCAAGCTCTAAGCTAGTTTTAAGTCAATTACAATTTATCATACTCATGCAGGTCATGCAAGATATAGAAATCGAGAACTATAATGGCACGAGATAAATTCAAGAACAACAAGAACGTGCCCGCACGCTTCGTTCTGGCAGGTCACCGTGACCGCGGCACCCTCGTGCCCGGGCGGGTTCCACTGCAGGCCCAACTGGCGGCACTCCGGGCAGCGGGTCCGCTTGATCTTGTGCGCGACCTCCTCGGTCGGGTGATTCCGCATCGCCGCCTTGTACGCCCGCGCGAACCGGACCGCGTTCCGCGCGCCCGCCTCGGACGCCACCCACACGTCCGGGCTCGCCGGCATCCCTCGAAGGTAGGAGTCGAGCTCCTCGAGCATCAGCGGTACTGCGGCGATTGGGATGTAGCCGAGGGCTGAGCCTTTCACGCCCCCGTTGTCGCGCTGCACGGCTCGATCAACGCCGGCGAGACGTTGGGTGAGCAGTGAGTAGCCGCCGAGCGCCTCCTGAACCTGTTCCCAGCACGTCCAGCAGAGCATGCCGTGGCGGGCCTCACGGGGTAGGCAGCCGCGGCATGGGCGGCCGGTGGTGACCAGTTGGTCGTGCTTGTCGGACCACCGGTACTCGTGGCCGTCGCAGACGACCTGATGCTGGTCTCTGACCGTGCACGACCGGACGTCGTGCATGTAGTTGGTTTGGCAGACGATGGTCAACGTGGTGCTCCGATTGCGTCGAGGGCGTTGCGGATCTCGGCCGCGTGGTCTGCGACTTCGAGGATCTGCTTGAGTTCGTCGAGGTCGATGTCGTCGATGCGGTTGCGGCCGAGTTTGCTGAGGCGCCAACGCCAGACGTTCTTGATCACGGCGTCGTTGACGGTGCACTGATCGCGGCCGCATGCGCTCATGCGCCCTGTTCCTCCCCGGTAACAGCCGAGTACACGACTTCCCACGTTGGATGGATGATCGCCGTCTGCCCATTCGGGAACCGGACGTGCAAATGCTGAGAGCTGCGATTGGCTGAGGTGATAACAGCGGGGTGGCCCTGGAAGCGGATCTCCATGCCTCGTTTGGCCGGGACGCCGTAGCGTTCGCGGATCGCTGCCATGCTCACTGTTCCTGCTCCCCGGTGACAAGGGCGAGATCGGCGTTGCTTTCCCAGAGTGTCCGAGCGACGTTCTCAGTGCCCTTCTTCGCACGAGCTCGACTCGGGGTGTCCCAACCTCGACGTGCTGGACGCTCCGCCAGCACACGGAAGCCAGCGGCTCGGAGGCTCGCGCCGCTCTCGCCCTCCTGGGTGTACGTGATGAGCCGGTCGTAGCCGAGAGCGAACGTCGCCTTGCGCGCCGCTCCGTAGAGCATGCTGTTCGCGTTGCGTGTTCCATCGGTGGCGGTGCGGATCACTTCGAGCGTCCCGCCCTCGGCCTGGATCACCCGCGATACAGGGCGGCCCACGATCGCTACACCGACCAGCTGCTCGCCGCTTGCGACGCCGATGCTGAACTTGTGCCCGATGGGCGGCTCATGGTGCCGATGGTGCTCGGCCACGAACGCCGCCGCCTGGGCGAAGCTGATCGGTACGATTCGGAGGTCAGCCATTGGTCTGTTCTCCGGTGACAGCGGAAACGGGGTAACGCCACGGCTTCGTCCCGCGGAAGTGCCACTCGCAGACCGGGTACCAGTGGGGGTCGTTCGCGTCGATCCGCTCACCGACAGCGGGGCGACCGCACGCATCCGCTTGCCCGCGGCGCGTGACTTCTTCGCTGCACTCAGCCATTGGTCTGTTCTCCGGTGACAGCGGGAACGCCGGAGCATTTCTGCGCGTAGTGGTGATCCTCACCACAACCGCACCACTGCTCCCAGCCGTAGCCAGCCGAGTGCCAGGTGTGGTCGCCCATCCACTCGGGTTCGTCGCAGCGGATGTCGGTCTTGTGCGGGTGCCGAGCACCGCAGACCCTCACCTTCGTGTTCGCCAGTTCCTTGTCGCCCCGGAAGAATCTGGGATCGATGACCTGCTTCATCTTGAGTTTCATCTAGCCCTCCTTCTGTTCTCCGGTGTTGGCACGGATAGCAGCAGCGCGGGCGGTCAAGAACTCGATGGGGGTCGTGAGTTCCTGATCCTCGGGCGGCATGCGGCGCATGTCGGCTACCGCGGCTAGCAGTTCGGCTTCCCGGACCTGAGCATCATGGGCGGCAAGCCAACGATCGAACGCCTCCGCTCGGGCGGCGTCTTTCGCATCGTCCTGTTCCTCCCAAGGTCGAGGCTCGCCACCAACCTCCACGTACTCGCGGATCTCCGCCGTTTTCGGTGTGTAGGTCATCACGACTCCTTCCGGTACGGGTTGGGGATAATGCCGTAGTCGGAACCGCCGTGCTCATCGATCGCGGCGTCATAGCCTTCGTTCCATGCCTTCTCGGCTACCTGACGGTTGTTCTCGGCCAGCCAACGGTCGAACTCGGCGCGGACCAGTGGATCGGTGTCGGCGTACGGCGGGGTCCGATTCCCCCTGAGATAGCTCTCCCGCACCTCGTCTGTCGTCGGTGTGTAGGTCATTTCGTTGCCTCCGGGTGGTCGCTGAGCTTGTTGCCGCAGTGAGGGCACGTTCCATCAGCCGTGAGGAGTTGTGTGCAGACGAGACAGTCGAGCGACTCGTCCGGCGCGTTCACTCCAACAAGGTCCGTACCGCAGAGGCCCATCATCGGCTCGGACTCGCAGAAGGCATGAACCAGGAGCCCGCTCATTTCGTTGCCTCCCAGTCCGTCATGTGAATCTCTCGACGCACGGCGATCAGGCCCAACCGCTCCGCCATCTCCTCGGACTCCTTGCGGCTGAGAACGGTGTCCCGTATCACCGTCCCGTCTGCGCGGCGGACGCCGTACTCGAAGTACACGAATGCCGCCTCGCTCATTTCGTTGCCTCCCCACGGAGAACAGCAGCACGAATGTCGTTGCCGATCGCCTCCGCGACGCGCGCTGCCCCATTCGCGTGACCGAAGGCGTAGTCGGCGCTGTGGGCCTCGTCCACGTCATCCGGCGACGGGTCACCGTACCCGTCTGCGATCTTCGCGTCTGCCTCAGCCTGTTCGGCCTTCGCAGTGGCAAGCAGGGTGGGTAGAGCATCCAGCAACTGACGAACGTCGCACGGCCCGTAGCGGCTCTTGCAGATCGGGCATCCCTCACGCCATTCGGAGGAGCGGTCGTACTCATCGAAGACCGGGATGCCGTGCTCCATCCACCGGGTCACGATGTGGTCGCGATCTAGGCGCTCGACCAGCTCGACCTGCTGCTGTTCTTGGGTTCGTTCAACAGGGGTCACGAGAACGCCTCCGTCTTGTGCTTCTCACAGGTCATCAGCCAGTCGGAGTCCGGGTCAGTCTTGTACTCGTACACGATCCACGCCGCCGGTTGCTGACACTTCCAACACACAGCCTCGTGAAACTCTCGGGGGTCGCTCACTGTGTCTTCACCTCCCAAGGGATTTCGAACTCGCCACCGCTAAGCTCTTCCAGGTCGTCCCGGTACTGCTCTGCGATACGACGCGCCTCGTCACGCTCTTCACGCAGCATCGATTCAGCGGCGATCCCGGTCAGTGCTGCCCCGTGCCAGCGATCCCGGTCGGCCACGACCTCACCGATCGTCTGCTCAGACACGATCACGCACCCAAGCCTCGAACGCCGGGTTACACAAGCACGCCGGGTCCCGCCGCGCACGAATCAGATCGATCGCCTCCTGCCCAGTAGAGACATCGCCGGCGAGCATCAACGCCCGCGCCACCACCAACGACGACCGATTCAGACCAGCCTGACAATGCACCAACACCGTGCCACCCTCAGCCCGCCACAGATTCACCAGCTGCGCGATCATGTCCACCTGCTCGAACGACTGCTCCAGCGAGTCGTACATGCGGACCGTCAACGAACCGGCCAGGTCATGCCGTACCTCGTACCGCTCCCACGAGTACAACGAGACGACGTGGGTGATGAACGACGGCAACACCAGTCCATGCTGGACACCGCCGTGCCACAGGTTCTCGGTGACCTCCGTGATGAACGGCATCTGCAACCGCATGTTGCCGTGGTTCGACCAAGCATCCAGCCGGCGCACCCGCGGGTCCGACAGATCGACGTTGCCGCCGAGGTCGTACGCCGTCGGGTCCGTAGTGCCGAGCATTAGAAGGGAAGGCTCTCGTCGTTGTACGAAGCGGGTGTGTTCCAGATATCCGCTTGTTCCGCGGACGACGGAACCGCCGTGGTTCCGGAACGCTCGCCGGATGCAGCACGGACGACCTGGGCGGTCGCGTAGCGCAAGTCAGGCCCGATCGCTTCCACCTTCAACTCGATCGAGGACCGCTTCTCGCCCTCCTTCGACTCGTACGAATGCTGCTGCAATGCACCCTGGGCGATCACACGAGAGCCCTTCGTGAGCGAGCTCGCGACATGCTCGGCGAACTCACGCCACACCGAGCAGCGGAGAAACATCGCCTCGCCGTCCTTCCAGTCGTTCGACTGCTTGTCGAAGAACCGCGGTGTTGAAGCGATCGTGAACGAAGTCACCGCGACACCACCCTGGGTGTAGCGAAGCTCCGGGTCGGCGGTCAGATTGCCGACAACCGTCGTGACGGTCTCGCCGGTCATCGGGACACCACCGTCACCAGCGAGGTGTGACCTAGCGACCACCCATCACCGAAGGCGAGCTTCGGCATCACCCTCTTGACCACCACGACCACAGACGGGGCGGGTTCCCCCGTCTGGTACTTGACGGCTACGAGCGTGTCCTCGATCACAAGCCCAGGCTCGGGGGAGAAGCGGATCACCTTGCCCAGCTGGTCGGTGGTCAGGTCGCCTGCGTAGCAGGTCCGGTCGTCAGCCATTGATTCCTCCTGAGGGGATGAGCCAGTCGGCTCGAAGGGTCGTCTGCTCTTGCCGCAGGCGCACTCGTACGAACCACCAGGCCGAAGCCAGAAGGAGTGCTCGTGAGGGTCTGCCACGTTACTGAGGTTGCGTTCGCGGTCCGACATCAGGCGACTTCCCTCGGCTCGGAGTCACGGAACCACTCGGCCCGCCGGCGCTGGTCGATCACGGCCTCGCATTGAGTGCACGCTCCGAATCCTCGGCGAGGCACACCAGAGTTGCCGTGGGGACATGGAGGGCGGGTGTTCAGAGCTTCAGTCGGAACGATGCGGAGGAGGCGTTTGGTCAGGCGGGCGACTTCGGATGCCTGCTCCCTGCTCCACGAGTAGCCAGGCAGATAGCGGACGATCGTCTCTCTGTGAATGTGGAGAGTTCGGCTCGTCTCGTTCACCGAGGCCCCGTCATCAAGCATCTGTCGCGCCATGTCAAGGCGCTCGGGCGTGACCGGCCGCCCTTGGAACTCATTGATGGGCTGCGACAGACCTTCGGCGCGACGGAATCGCTGGACGGTCCGTTTGTTGCACCCCAGGCGAAGCGCGATCTGTGAAACGTTTAGGCCTCGATCGTGCAGACGCCGCATCTCATCGCGGTCGTACTCGGGAGTTCTCACGCCGTCCTCCGCTGTCGCGCCAAACGCTGAGCCGGTGTCTCCGGCCGCTCCCGCTGCAACCGCCGCACCACCTGATCGAACGTCTCGTTCCGGTGGGTGACCAACTCGGCCGAGAGCTCGCGCCTCCACGCCTCGTGCTCAGCGAGCGCAGCATCCTCGAGCGCGGTCACGGCTCTGCCTGCTCACACCCGGCCACACACCAGCCGGCCACGTACTTGTGCTGGCACGACTTCGGGTCCGGCTTGCCCCGCGGAGGGGTCGGTGTCGGTCGCTTCGCCTCTTGGTCGCGGGCAGCTTCGAACGCGCGCCGCGCGTTCCCGCACGCCCGACATGGCTGCTCGGTTCCGCCAGGGTGTTTCTTGCAGAAGGGGGTCGGGGGAGCGTGCTCCCCCTTCTTCTCTACTTCCCCTTCTCCTTCCCCTTCAGACGGAATCTTCTGGAAAGTTCCAGAACTCTTCAGAATGCTCCCGGAATCGCTCTTCCCCGCAGGTGGGATCACCCCATCCCGACCAGGCACATCCGTCCGCTTCCGATACGTCAACGGCTGGTGTTCGTCCCAATTGACGACCTCGAAATACGGCTTCCCAGCCACCTTGTACAACTGGATGACGCCCGCCAATTCGAGCCCGATCATCCACCCATCGACCACCTGGACAGTGGCCTCATCGTCGATCGGCGCAACACCGGCCTTCACCAGCCGGGGGTCACGCCGACCCCTTCCCCAGTCGTCGCAATAACCCCACAGCTGCGTCCAGAACCACCGCAACTCGTACGGCCACGAGTTCACGGTCTCGGAGTACCGGGTGGTCGCTCGGATCATGCGGTCGTGCGCCATCAGGCCGCCCTCCTAGCCCGGATCTGACCGACCTCGCGCATGTACTCGAGCGCTTCCTGTTCGGGCACCTTCGTGACGTTCCCTTCGTTGTCGTGCCGAACCCAGCCGGCGCGCGTCTTGATCGGCACCTCGGCTGGGGTGAGCCTGGAACGGACCGCGAGACCGTCGGCGTACCCGCTCGGTCCGTGGGCATCGCCGTGGCAACCGTCCGTGTTTCCCCAACCGCAGACGTCGAGCAGGTTGGAGAGGCTGTCGTCGCGGCCCTTGCCGCGGAACAGACGGTGGTGCGCTTCCTCGGCAGGGCGCATCAGGCAGACCTCGCAGACGCCGCCCGAGCGTGCTGTCAGCGCGCCGCGCACCACCGCGGGCAGAGCGGCGCTCACGCGGCATCATCTCCGAACAGAGCGAGCTCGGTGACCGATGCGTATGGAAGCCGCAACGGGACCGGTTCGACCTTCAGCCGCTCCACGATCGCAGCGCAGTGGCTCTCCTCCCGCTCGATCAGAATCGAACGCCTACCGAGGTTGCGTGCAGCGACACCAGTCGTCCCGCTACCAGCCGTCGCGTCAAGCACCACGTCGCCCTCGTCCGAGAACAACTCCACGAGGGACGACATGAGCGCCAGCGGCTTCTGAGTCGTATGCCAGCGTGGGTCGCGACCGGAACGATTCAGGACAATCGGCACATCCCAGAGCGCGTGACGACCCCCCCCGTTCCAACGCTTCCGGCCCTTCGGGTGAACGATGGTGATCGCCTCGAAGCCCGTCGCGGGGCGGTCCCCACTGAATTGTGGAGTGGACCCGGTCTTGACCCATGCGCCCGTGCGCACGTAGTCCAGCCCGGTAGACGTGAGGTCGGCGCGCCAGAGGTAGTCCGACTCGACGTCGGAGAAGACGAGTACCCAGCGGCGACTCAACCGCGCGAACTCGTCTGCTAGGAAGTGGCGGTCGTCTTCGGTGAGGTGTTCGAATCCGAGGTCAACGTTGCGGCGTGTGTCCGAGCCATAGCGGCCGCCGCGGTCGTTCGCGAGCATCTTGGCCGATCGGATGTTGCCGTGGGTGTGCTCGCTGTAGGGCGGGTCGCAGATGACCACGTCGACCGAATCCAGGAGGGGCAGCACCGCTCGGTAGTCGCCGTGGTACAGCGTCACGAGGTCGTCCTGGTAGTACGGGGCGATCACGAACGCACCACCCCAGCGCAGCCACAACCATCCGTCTTGCAGGGATGCGGCGCCATGTGCGAATGGATACCAAGCGGGTGGAGGCACCCGGCGCAGAGTCGAGGCTTCATGCTGCACGCTCCAGCTCGATCTGGGCGAGGAGAATGCGCAGCCCGAGGGCTAGCTGTTGCGGGACTACGCCGTTTCCGAGGGCCTTCAGCATCTGCGTGCGGGTAAGGCCGATACGAGGGTCGGTAACCCATCCCTCGTCGAGGCCCATCATCCACTCGACGAAGGCGGGGTTCAGGGTGCCGGCTCCGTTCCGTCCAGATCCTCGAACAGGGGCAGGAGCGTGTCGTCCGGTGAGTCCTTCCCACCGGCGAACCGCGGGTTCGTAGATGCCCCAAGCTGTGTCCGCACCGTCGCGTCCGTCAGCGTCACGTGCGAAGGACTCGACCCGCCGGACCCGCCCGCGTCGCGCGCGGTCGTCGTCGGCAGCAACTGCACCGCTATCGCCAGCGGCATCCCGGCTCCGTTCCCGTTGACGCCCTTCTCGATCAGGCGATCCCGACGTTCCAGCCAGGTCTCCGGCCGCTCGCCGTCGTTTGGGGCCGAGGCGTTCGGGGTCGGGAACAATGTCGCCACCGCCCACCCCAGCTTGTTGGGCTTCTCTCGGCCGTCCCCCGACTTCGTCAGGTTCAGGTCTGACCCCGCTTTCGCGGCGTTCGGTGTCGGAAAGAGATGCTCCGCCTGGTCCGCCAAGGTCGGCCCGTGCCCGCCCCTCTTCCGCTTCTCCGGATGCTGTGACCCGCCGTTCACGGCCAGCTGGGATGTCGGAGTCACCAGCAGAGCCACGGTCTCCGTTGAAGAGGCCCCACGACTCGCCCTCGGGGTAGGCAAGTACCTCAACTCGGAACCGCTCATGAGGTGCGCCAGCGTCGGAAGCTCGAACACCGATCCATCTGCCCACATACCCGATGCCGGCAAGGTCGAGGAGAACACGTCCGAGGGCTCGAACGTTGGGAGCATGGTTTGCTCCGGAGTCCGGGTCAGCACATCGCGGGCAAGGTCCAAGCTCGCTATCCGCCTCGCTCTCGGCACATCCACTGAGTAGTCCTCTCACGTTCTCGATCACGATGAAGCGAGGCCGCAGGGCGGCGATCGCACGAAGGAACTCAGCCCACAGGCCAGACCGAGTCCCCGGTCGCAGCCCGGCTCGGCGGCCAGCGAGGCTCAAGTCCTGGCACGGGAATCCGCCCACCAGTACATCGACGGGCTCGACCAGCGACCAGTCGACAGTTGTCACGTCGCCGTAGTTCGGCACCCCCGGCCAGTGGTGCTCGAGGATGCGTGCTGGTGCCGGGTCGAACTCGACATGCCACACCACCTCGCCACCGATGACCGCCTGCACTCCAAGCTCAAGGCCGCCGTAGCCTGAGAACAGCGACCCGATACGAGGCCCGCTCATGCTGCACCGCCCGCGAGTCGGCTAGAAATCGATGAGAAAATTGAGTCATGCCCATCCACACCCGATGCCCTGAGTGCCAACAGCTCACCGTCCGCCAGAGCCGCAGGCAGCTCGGACGGAAGCGAGCCTCGGCGTACTGCCAGAACCCGGACTGCGGGTACCACATCGGCGAATAGCGCCTTCTGTGCGAGGTCGGTGACGGTGATCATGCCGCGAGGCTTTCGGTGGCAGGGGCGCCATCGTTGTCGATGTCATCCCACGCGAGCGGCCCCAGCCACCCGTGACGTCGAGCCGTCGCCTTCGCGCGCAGATAGTGGATCTCGTCACTCGGTGAGACCCGGGGCGGCTCCCGATCCCACAGAGCCTCGAACGCGCGGCAGATTCTCCTGTGGGCGTCGAGAGTGATGGTCTCCGAAGCGATCCAGTGCGTCACCAACCGGACCGACAGGCCGGGCTGCTCAGCGATCCGCCGCTGAGACCAGCCCATCGCAACCAGCGCCTGTAGACGGCGCCGCGCACCGCGGCCATCGATCACCGTGTTGGCTGCTCGAGCCGACAGAGACATGGGAATCGCGACGATTCTCGTTGCAGTACTCGCCAGCAAGGGCCGGCCGCTCAGGAGCCGATGGATTGCGCTGTCCCGGACGCCAGTGAGTTCCGCGATCCTTCTCTTCGTGAGGCCAAGTTCGAGCAGCTTCAGAACGTGTGCCCGTGCCGCGTCACCCGGGACGACCTTGGGCTGCCATCGCCCATATGCGATCTGCTTTCTTCGGTTCGTGATGCGGGCAGTCTGGGCGTCACGGCAAGGGGTGCAGGTGCAGCGGTGGCCGGTGTAGCAGGTCGAGTTCAGGGCGTGCTTGTGGTCGGGAGGGCAGATCATCGGCCGACACCGCCGACCTGATACGCGGCCCCGTTGACCTTGTTGATGTTCTGGTACCCCATCAGCTTCGACTTCAAGGCGTCTTGCAGATGCTCGGCGTGGTGCAGCGCGGCCTTCGCCTCGTTGAGTTCGCGCATGAGCGGCAGGCAGGCGAGGATCGCCCGTGAGCGGCGGTCAGAGAAGATGCCGGTGCCGTTCGCCTTCTCAGTCTCGAAGGCCCGCGAGTACGCCTCTTCCGCGTCGTACCGGGCGCGCTGCAGCCCGTCGATGACGACCACCGCCTTCTCCAGGCGGTCACCGATCTCCCGGATGACGAACTCGATCTCGATGGGGGAGATCGGTCGGTAGTTGAGCAGTTCCCCAGTCGGCAGGGCGATCTCAACCTCGCCGGTCACGCTGCAGTCTCCTCGATGGCACGCTTCGCCTCCGCGGCGACCGCCTCCTCATCGCGACCCAGCGCCTTTGCAGCCGCCTCGTCGTCGGTCGGCCGTTGATCGGCGGGCCGCGAGTCCTTCGTGAGCATGCCGGCGCGCGCGAGGATCATCGTTCGGAGATCACCGGTCATCTCGGAGTCGCGGACCTGCTCGCCGTCCTCGATACCGCGGATACGATTCGCGAGTACCTCGAGGTCGGCCTTGTCGTCGACCTTCTTGATGAGTTCGGCCCACGGTTCGGTCGCCTCGACTTCGGTGATCACGTCACCGTCGATGTCCTCGATCGTGTACAGCCCGGAGAGGTCGTTGGGGAATGCGCGCCGAAGCGCGTGGGACTCCACGCGGATGCCGAGCATGTGCGCCGGCATCGTCTTCCACTGGCCGGTGGTCTTGCCGAACTCGGCCCAGGTCACGACGGACTCCAGCGGCTCCGCGAAGCCGGTGCGGCGGATGCCGACACGTGCGGCCGCTGGGTTGTCCTTCGACAGCCATACCCTCACCCACGTCTCGCCGTCAGCGGTCCACTCGATGGGCGTCGCACCCAAGTACTCCCCGGTGCGTTGCGCGACGACTCGCATCCCGTCGATGCCGACGATGATCGACCACCGGCCACCCATCTCCACGGCGTAGATCTGCTTCGCTGTGGGGTCGAGGCTGGTTCGTCGCACGGCGTTCGCGAACGCCTCGACCACCGCACGGGGCGCGTAGTACCGGGTTCGGTTGTCCTTCGGCCCGTCGAGCCACGACAGCCCCGCGAACTCCATGATTGCCAGCTGTTGCGGGCTCCACTGGGTGACATCCCCGTTATCGGGGATGAGCGCGATTGCGTTGCTGGTCATGCTGCAAGCTCCTGTTCGAATGAGAGGGCGGCGCGGAGTGCGCCGAGAAGTGGAGTCGCGATCGCGAGCATCTTGGAGATCTCGGTGTCGTCGCGGTCGATGATCTTGATGTGCGGGTCGATGCCGCCGACGAAGCCTTTGTGCTCGTACCAGATGAACTTGGTCTGCTCAGCACCGAGGACGAACTGGGCCCACCACACCTGCCGGTAGTAGGCAAGCGGGATGGTCTTCCACGGCTTGTTGGTGGTCTTCGTCTCGGCGAGGATGAGGCGCCCGTCAGGGAGTACCTCGATCCCGTCTGGCGTGGCCGCGAATCCCGGCTCTTCGACGGAGTGAAAGAGAGCGCTGCTGGCCGGGACGCCAGCCCACGCGAGCATCCCGGCTTCGACTTCGTGGCCGTACTTCGTGAACGCGTTGCCGTTCCACTGTCCGTCACGGAGTTTCGCCGCGAGATAGAGAGGCATCGACTCGGGCTTGGAGAGCTTCGCTGCGTCGCTCGCGCAGATCGCCGAGCGACGGGCGAGCTGCCATGCACTCTCGTCCACGGAGCGATCGGCGAGGATGCGGTCGATGTGGCTCATGCCGCCCACTCAGCCTTCGGATACCGACTCTCGAAAATCCGGATCGTGTCGCGCACTGCGTCGTCACCGATTTCGGCGCGTGCGGCACGGCGCAACTGTTGGCGCCGCTTCTTGAGCCGCATCGTCAGATTGATCGCGCGTACCGCCCACTCAGAGTGATCCCGGTTTCGGGCCTGGGCGCGGATCAGCTGGTTGCCGATCTCGCGGTGCAGCAGGCTCACCTCGTGCAGGGCGACGAGCAAGCCGGTGTCAGCCACCCACGCGGCGAACGCTTCGTCCTCCCAGATCGCCGCCTTGAGCTCGTCGTTCTGGCTGATCCACTCGACCTCTTCGTACCCGAGGGTGACCATCGCCGGACTCATGCCGCACATGCCCGCGGGTACTCGACGGTCAGCTCCATGTAGGCGCTTGGTTCGGTGTCGGACGCGGTCGTGATCCGGCAGAGCTTCCCCATCCGGTCAGGCGTGTCGTCCTGCACCACGCCGGCGTCGACGAGGCCGTCGCAGAGCGCCTTGAGCAGGGGGTAGAGGTTGTCTTCGTCGCGGCGGCGCTTGTCCTTGACGTACCAGGTGAGCGTCACGTCGACGCCGGGGAGTTCGGGGTAACGCGCTGCGGCGAGGAATGCGAACGACCGCCACTTCTTCGTCTCGCGGGCCTTCGCCATGTAGTGGGCGCGGGAGTTGAGTGAGAGCGGGTTCTTGCCCATCGTCGCGATCGGGATGCGCACCGTCGCGGTGAACTCAGTCAGCGGCGCCTGGGTCTGTGGATCCGTGGCAGCCATCAGCTGACCCCGAGTTCGGAGAGCATCGTCAAGTACTCGGCTTCGCCCACGATCGGGTCCCAGCCGGTGACCGTGACACCCAACGGTGTGAGGTGGTCGATCACCCACGAGTGGCGGGCTTGGCCCATCAGCGCTGTGCGCTCGTCGAGGAGGATGCGGGTGTCGTACTCCTTCACCCGCGGGTCCTCGCCGTCACCCGAGGGCATCTTGAACCGGCGGGCGATCGCGAAGGCGACCCCGTTCTCGATCTCCTTGAACAGCGGGATCTGCAGCTTCAGCGGCCGCACCATGTCGCCGACGTAGGCCTCCGTAGCGTCATGCAGCAGACACTCCCGGGCGAGCACGGCGCTTCCCGTGACGAACAGGGCGTGGCGGGCCATCAGCACGCAGTGCTCAGCCACCGAGTAGAACCGGTCGACGTGCCCGTTGTAGCGGCACTGCATCGCCAGCGAGTGAGCGATGTCCACCGGGTCGACATCCTCAGCGGCCGGCGCGGTCGGGTAGAACTGCCGACCGGTGAAGGTCTGCATCCAGTCACCGCGGTGCCAACCGCCATCCTCGGGCTCCAGCGCGGTCATGCGCGGAGTCCCTCGCGAATCTGCTCATTCAGACGGGCAACCGACCCGCCGCTGTTGATCGCACGGGCGAGCTCCAACTGCTTGTCGAGCTCGAGCGCGCCGAGCGTGTGGGAGTCCACGAACTCGGCCGCCTCACGAAGGACCGCAGCGAGCGGCGCCCGCATATACGGAGGCATCAGGATTCCGTGCTCCACCTTCGAAGCGGCGTCCAGGAACTCGATCACCTCGGGGCGGGTCATGCTGTTGCCCGAGCGAGGATGTGGCGGACCGCGTAGGCCATCGCCTGCCACCAGTTCCCGAACGTCTGCTGGTCGACGATGGTCCCGTCAACCTCTTCGTGAGCGCACCACTCCTTCGTCGTCCAGAACCGGTGCACACGCCAACGGCCCATCAGTGCACCGCCTCGAACTCGACGGGAAGTACCACGTTCGGTGCAGCATCGGCGAAGAACGGTGCAACCTCCTCGACGGTGTGGCCGGCGATCCCGGTGCCCACCTTCGTGACCAGGAACGTCAGCTGCGGATGGACCGCTGCGAAGTACCGGAACCGGTCCACAGCCTCACGGAGGTCATCGAGCCCCGTCATCGTCGGGAGTGCGTACGACTGACCCTGCAGGCCTTCACCGACGCCCCACACGGCACCGAAACGTTCGTGCGCGATCCGCGCCGCCCCTCCGGCATGGTGCCCTTCGGCGTTGCTGCCGAACACGAACACCTCGCCCGGCTTCAGATCCACGATCTGCTCCGGGGTGTTCATGCGGCCACGACCTTGCCGCCGCGGAGCGTGTAGAACGTGTCCGCCTTGATGGTCTTGCCGTCGACCTTCACGGCCTTGACCTCGATGATGTTCCAGTCGTCGTCGCGTTCGGTGAGGACGATCCACCCGTCCACGGCGCCCTTGGCCCTGCCGCTGTGGCCAGTGACGACGGCGACACTCTTCGCCCCGGAGGCGGTTGCCGCGCCGTAGTACCCGGAGGCGGTTGCCGCGCCGGAGTCCCCGGAGGCGGTTGCCGCGCCGTAGTCCCCGGAGGCGGTTGCCGCGCCGTAGTCCCCGGAGGCGGTTGCCGCGCCGTAGTACCCGGAGGCGGTTGCCGCGCCGTAGTACCCGGAGGCGGTTGCAGCGCCGGAGTCAAGATCGGTGCCCACCTGCGCCTTCGCCCTCTTCGATGTGGCGCCGGCGACGGGCTTCGAGTTCGCGAACACGAAGTCCACTTGCGCCTTGATGAGGCCGGTGAGGTCGAGGCGGGCGCCGATCTTGATCTTGCGTGCCGCGATCTTGGAATCCTCGGTGTTCTGCTCGGTCACGTCTTCGAGCTCCACTTTGTGGAACACCGACGAACGTGCCGGGTAGTACCGGAGCACGTCGAGGGGCATCGTGACCGCGTGGAAGCCGCGCTGGCACAGGATCGGATCGGTCGACTGCTCGTACGTCTCACCCTCCACGTACTGGAAGCCGCGGCAGGTCAGGTCAGGGTTGAAGCCCTTGAACGCCGCCACGGGTGTCGTAGGTGCGGGGGTCGTCTTCTTGGTCGGGGTGCTCATGTCGGGGATGTCCTTTGTTCGACTGGTCACAGTTCGTTGTTGCGGTCAGGGTCCGGCTCGGGGTCGATCCGGGTCTCGTTCTCGGTGGCGCAGACCGGGCATGACCAGCGCGCCACCTCACAGGTCGGGTCGAAGAGCGCATCGACCACACCGGAGTAGGTGCAGCCGTCGCACTCGCCCTCATCGACCTCGAGGCGAATCCAGGAGGTGCGGTACTGCCACAGGCCAGGCATGCTCACGGGAGCACCGCCGCTACGGACTGCCAGATCGCGTAGGCCATGGCGACGACGAACGCGAGGATCGCGGCCATCGACACCGCAGCCACGAGGACGGCCAGGGCTCGGCGTGTGCCCGCGATGATCCCGTGCGGGTCCTGGGGAGGCAGCGCGCTCACGGCTGCACCTCCCAAGAGAAGGCGCCCTCTTGAAGGCGGACACCGGAAGCACCAGCCGCCACGAACAGGCCCACCGCGATCGCCAGAACCGCTGCGGCGAAACGGCGGCTCACGCCGGCACCTCAGCTTCCAGAACGTTCCGGTCCAACCACACCGGGTCACCGTTGCGGTGCCTCCGAGTCAGCACGAACCCCTTGCGGGTGAGCACCGACCGCATCTCGGTCACCACCGACCACAGCACCTCGGGGGCGTTCCCGTCGGATGCGTCACGGATGTACGCCTTCTTCAGTTCCCGGTCCGTAAGGCCACGGGAACCTGCCTTCGTGAGCAGGTGAAGGATGTGGCCAGCGATCGGGAGAGAGCGGGGATCGACGGTGCTCATGCTGCTGTCCTCTCGGTGCTGAATGTGCGGGAGTCGATGAAGTCCTGGAGGACGTCGGCGCGGATGCGCTGGTTGGAGCGCACACCGCCGCTCTTACGGCCGTAGTCGTCGCCGAGCTCGGTGGTCGCGATGACGCCGGCCCGGATGCGGTCGTATACGTAGTCCTTGCCGACGCCGAGAAGGTCGGCGGTGGCCGCAACCGTGTAGAGGCGGACTGCCTCGATCGCGGTCATTTCTTGCCGCCCTGCAGGCGAAGGACGGTGTTGAGCTGGATGCCGGGGAATGCGATCGCGATGCTCGCGATGAAGCGGTTGGAGGGCGGCACGCCCCTGCTGACTCGCCAGAGGTTGGTGCGGTCTACGCCGAGGGCGGCGGCGAGTTCCACAGCAGTGTGGACCCCGCGCTTGGCTGCTTCGACGTCGAGCGCTTTGCGATTGAGGAGCAGTTGCGGTGAATGCTCGCTCTCGGAACCTGATTGCATGCACGCAACGGTACGCCTTGGTTCCGACAATGCAACCTGATTCCGCATACCCAATTCGGGGGGTCGCTCAAAATCCCCGGGATCTCGCGGATTCCGTACACGCAAGCCCGTTGCGTACACGCAACAGATTGGAGTAGCGTGGCACCTCGTGACCAACAACGAACGCTGGATCGCCTACCTCGACGCCATCACTGACGGGGCGACCGGCCTAGCCATCTCTGAGGCGACCGGGATCTCCCGGTCGTCGATCAGTCGTCAGGTCAATAAAAATACTCCTCCACAGAATGGATGGTCTTGTTTCGTCCAAAATGACCAGCAAGACCTCCAGTATGTATTTCTCAAATCAAAAAGTCTCGTACAGAAGTCTTCATGATGCAGAGTTACTGTCCTCGAAAAAGAAAATCATCCTGGAGTAGATAGTCAGTAAATGCAGTCGAGGATCCAGCAGACAAGGTAGAGTAGGCAGGGCCAAAATTTGGACATTCTCCATAGAGTTCCTTCATGCGGTTAAATCCAGTGACCTCTACCCGAATAGTAGAAAGAAGGGAGACCCTTCGACTCAAGGCGTCGGCCACTTTGTTCTCACTTCCAGCCTTATGTTTTAGGACAAAGGTGAAGGACTGGAGGAATTCTATCCATCGACCATGCCTAGGGTTTAACCCCTTCTGGGAACTAAGAAATTTCAAAGCCTCGTGGTCTGAGTATAGGATAAACTCTTGTGGTAAGAGATAGTGCCTCTAGTGTTTGAGGGCTTGGACCACGACATAGAACTCCTTATCATAGGTGGAGTAACGAAGCTTTACATCAGAAAGCTTCTCACTGAAATAAGTCACAGGGTGGCTTTTCTGACTAAGTACTCCTCCTATATCTATGCCAGATGCATCACAAGAGATCTCAAAGACTTTAGAAAAGTCTGGCAGGCGGAGGACAGGGGCTTTGGTCATGAGCTCCTTTATGACAATAAAAGCCTGAGATGTGGCTTTAGTCCACTCAAAATTTCCTTTACAGATGCAATCTGTAATGGGTGTCATAATAGTGCTGAAACCCTTAATAAAACGTCTGTAGAAAGTGGCTAGCCTATGGAAACTGCGGACGTCATGGACGTTCTGGGACTCTGGCCAGTCTACTAAGGCTCGAACCTTGGATTGGTCCACAGACACTCATTGACTCGAAACCACAAAGCTGAGGCAAGTGACCCGGTCTGTCTTGAATTCATACTTCTTTAGATTGGCAAACAGGGTTTCTCTCCTCAAAGTCTCGCAGACTTCCCTCAAATGGTGGATGTGGTCCTGAGGGTTGTGGCTATAGATGAGAATGTCGTCGAAGTAGACGACAATAAAGCAACCGATGAGAGGGCGGAGGACTTCCGTCATAAGCCTCATGAAGGTGCTGGGGGCATTGGATAGCCCAAATGGCATGACGAGCCACTCATACAGAACTTCTTTTGTTTTGAAGGTTGTCTTCCACTCATCCCCTGGTCGGATACGGACCTAGTGGTAGCCACTTTTCAAGTCAATTTTTGAAAAGATGGTGGCCCCACTCATCATGTCAAGCATGTCATCAAGACGGGGAATGGGAAATCTGTACTTGATAGTAATTTTTTTGATGGCGCGGCTGTCAACACACATCCGTCAGGTGCCATCTTTCTTAGGTGTGATCAAGGCAGGGACAGCACATGGGCTCTTGCTCACCCGGAGGAAACCTTTTTGGATAAGGTCCTCGACATTTCTTTGGAGCTTAGCATGCTCCTTGGGGTTCAATCTATAGTGGGGGAGGTTGGGTAGGGTGGACTCGGGGACAAGGTCAATGGCATGTTGAACATCACACATGGGAGGAAGTGTAGAAGGTAAGTCCTCAGGGAAGATATCTTGGAAGTCCTGCAGGATTCCCTGGACTTCGGGTGGGATTGTGACTTGGGACTCCTCGGGGGTGATGGTGACGGCAACAGTCCAGACAGGGACACCCTTGGCAACCTCTCTATTCATCTCACAAGCACTTATGAAGTTAAGGCACCTAACTGGGTCATGCTCAACCTTAGGGGCCTTAGGAATGGATGTGACAGGTGTAGGAGAAGAGGGAATGAGAAGTTTCCCTTTGGTGGGGGTTGGGAAATTCTCCTGAATTTTGGGGGATGCAGTGGGTGTGGAGGTAGGATTCTTTCCCGTGACCACCTTTGGGGGTGTCAGGTACAACTGAATTCTCTTCCCATTGTGGGAGAAGGAGCACTATTGGACCGACCGAATGTAGGAAGGTCTACATCGTAGATCTATGGCCGTCCTAGGATGATGCTCCCGACCTTCATAGGCACTACATCACATAGGATTTATCCTTGGTAGGACTAGAACTTTATGGGAATGACACATGTAGTGGTGACTGGGATTGAAGTGTCATCGACCCAAGCCATGTTGTATGGATTAGGATGAGGATGTGTAGGTAGACCTAGATGGGAGATAAAGTCTGAAGAGACTACATTGATACAGCTCCCGTTGTCAAAAATCACCTTGCAGGGTTGAGATTTGACCATGATGTAGGTTTGGAAGATGGAGGTTCGACGCCAGTCATCCTCCTGGGGGTGTGCTAGGATGCAGCAAACTACACCCAACATTTCATGGTTAGAACTCTCAGTGATATTGGCCACTTGCATGTACTCGACATGCGTGCTATCGAATCCTGCATCTAAATCCTCAAACTGGGCGATGAGGTCAGGGTCAGTCTCGTACATCTCAATGAATTCTCCTTCCTGAGGTGGAAGCTCTACAGGCTGGGGGTCAGTGATAACCAAGGCTCGGGTGGGACAGTTGGAGGCAACATGTCCTAGGTTATGACACCTAAAGCAGTGAACTCCGGAGACAGGGGTTGGTTGGGAAGTGCTTGGGAGGGGACCCTTTCCTTTGTCATCCCTCCTTTCAATTGTCGGAGTGTACTCTAACCAGTGCACTACAGTAGGTGCAGGTAAGGGGTTCCTCATGGCAGAAGTAGTAGGGGCAACGACCTGGAGTGGGGTAGGGACAAAGGAAGTGGAGGGGCTAGCTCTCTCAGTGTAGCGGACCACGGGGTTTCGAGGCTCGAGTTAGCGGTAGGTGGGGACCCGAGGCAGGACCACCCTTTGAAACCGCTCGACATCTCAATCAACCTGGTAGGCATGCTCGAGGGTGTTAACCTCTCGCAAGAAAAGTTCCCGTTGGATGCTCTCGTGTAGGCCGGCCCTAAATCGAGAAAGGGTGACGGAGGCGTCTTCCATGACTTGACTCCGTAGGAAGAAGTCATCAAATTTGGTGATGTACTCGTCCACAGACTTTCCATCTTGGGTGAGTTTCTGCCACTGTTCTAGAAGACGCTGATGGTAGGAAGGTGGCAGATACTTCTCCCTTAGTTTCTCCTTCATTTCTCCCCATGTGTTTATGGGCTCCTCTCGTCTCCTTGTTAGGAGATTCTCAATATTGCACCAGTAGGTCTTGGATTGACCTAGGAGTTTTATTTTGGCAAACCTCACCCTAGTGGCAGGGGTCATGCAGTGATGCCAATCAAAATATTGATCCATTCCGGTCTCCCATTCGAGGTATTTAGCTGGAGTGAGGGGCCCATCGAAACTGAGAGCGTCAATTTTGACGTTCCGTAGGATGATCTCCTCATCATCGTAATCTCTTAGGGGTGCTCGACCATCGTGATCCCTTCCTCGGGGAGCCTGATCCCGGCGGGGATGGTCTATTTCTTCCCTATGGTTGACCACGGGGTCTCCACGACTGTTCAATCTTCCTTCCTCTCTCCTCACAAGATCCTCTAAGGTTTGGATCCTCTCGACTAGCTCTGCTTGTAAGTGGGCTATGGACTCTTCAATTTGGGCTGTAAGATGTTGCTCGAGTTGAGCTAACATGGCAGTCACGCTCTCTTGATTCATGGTTGGTTGTAAGGTTGAACTGCGCTCTAGACGGCCCAATGAATTCCTAGACCAATGTGGCATGCACGAGCTCGGACCTAAATGATGCGACCCGAGGACCGAAGATTAGCAAGTTGTGGACTCAATTTGATCGGCTGAGACGCTAAGGGTCAATTCGAGGGGACCGATCAGGGAAAGTTGCTCGCCCGTAGGTGAAGTAGTTGTGGAACTACCTCCTAACAATTGGGGCCCCTAATGTGACAGCTCTAGGACTTAATGGATGGGTGCATACAAGCTCTCTCTTGCCGTCCACAGCAATGTACTCAGGAGACTGGCTGCATGGATCGGACTCTCGCTCACTTCGTCGCGCTTGCAAATGATAAGGATACTAAATAAGCAAGTGGTTTAGAGCACATACCTAGCTGACTGAGTAGTCAAGCTCCAACTAGAGACGAAGGCGAGCGGGGACGTGCATGCCCGCACGACATCGACGAAGCATCACGGTTACAATGAATTCACTCCGCACAGGGAGGATTTAATTTATTATAAAGCTACTTAATTTAAAATTTTTTCTGCATAGGGGAACAAATCATTTCAATTTTCTCCGCGCAGGGAGACTCACAGTCACTTATGCTCCGGAATTGATGGATCATCTGTCGACGATCAGATCATCAACCCCGAAGAAGTAGGCGCCGATGACTGCGCCGACGGTGCCGAGTACTTGCCTAGTTGACACCAGGCACCTCCGGCCAGCGCGGTCGGTACACCTCGACGATGCAGTCCAGATACGGACCGCTCAATCCGTTCTCGATTACGCCGTGCAGGTTGTGCGCGTGAATGAGCGTCAGCCCGCCGCCCGGATGGTCTCCAATGACGGCCACGTGCGAAGGCTCACCCTGCTTCCAGCGAATCAGCGCGACATCACCCATTCGCCGCTGGTCGATCGGAATGGGGTCGCCCCATAAAGAGTGGCATTCCTTGCGAAGACGGTCCTCCCATGGATCGCGGCCGTAGCGATCACCATCGTGAATGGCGAGTCCACTTTTGCGCCCCGAGAGCACGACCAGGCCAATGCAATCCACGGCCCATGGCTTGCGTCCACGATGGCGCCACCGTGCTCCTTTGAACTCGCGGGCAGCGTCAACGAATTCCCTGGCGCCCATCGTCAATCCCGCGTGTACACGTTGGTGCCATCCCAGCCGCCGCCGCCGGGAACCTGTGCGCCCGGCGATTGCACTGCGCTCGCATCGCCGACGGGGATCAGCGGCTCACCTTTGAAGTTGACGCCGTTGTCCCACAGGGCAATGCAGTCCTCGGCGTAGCGCTTGCGGCAATCGGGCCGGATTCGATAGGTATCGCCGACCTCAATGGGATAGTTGGTGGTCTCAGAGAGCGTGACGGTATCGCTGCCGGTGTCGCTCGATATCGCTTCCACCGCGAACTCGCGCCCGGCATTGGCGCCGGTCAACCACTCCACACGGCCCGGAAACGGGGTGACGTCCGAACTGTCCGAGATGGCATCGCCGCTGAATACGCGATCGGTTTCCTCGCCGACGCTCAGCACTTCACCTGAGATCCACAGCGGTGTCAGATCGACGCCGCAACCAGTCGGCGAATCCGCTGGGCTGCCGAAGATCGCGCGGCACGTGCGCGACCACACGCCGCCGACGGGCTGCTTCAGCCGCATCACATACGAGAGCAGTTCCGGTATCCACACCATCCCGTGTTCCGTACGCACATCGCCCAGATCGCCCGCGTCCAGCAACACGTGACCCATCGAGGTGTCTTCGTAGTTGACGAGGTAGCAGATCCACGTCGCGTCATCGAACTCGCCGGCTTCGACCATTTCTACCGTGACGCCGGGCACCACATCGGAGATCAGTGCATAGGCCTCGGCATTGTCGACCGACAGCGCATCATTCGAACTCAGCGTCGTCGGATCGAATCCGTTCATGGCGATGTAGTCGATCTCGCCCGCGCCGTCGTCGTACGTCACGGTCTTATCGAGCATCGCGAGTCCGTACGAAAAGCCGCTCTTGAGCGTGATCTTGAGCAGCCGCGTGGTCGTGGTATCCGGTTGGTCGAGGTGCGCTTGAAGAGCGGTCGGGACGTTCCTCACGCTGACAGATCCTCGATCAGGCTGATGTCGGCAGTGAGTCGCAGGCCATCCTGACTGCGGTTGCTGGCGGTGAAGAGCAGTTCGTCCTGCTCGAACATCACCGGCACATCGAACTGCCCGGACCAGCGCACGACGTTGCCGAGTGTCGCCGTGAAGGTGGCCATGCCGGTCGTGTAATCGATGGTGGCTGCCAATGGCGTCCCGCCGTCCGTGAGGGTGACGGTTCCGGTCACTGGTTTGCGGATTGGACGCGAGACGTTCTGCGTGCCGAACTCATAGAGCTTGGCGAGTTGCACGATTTGCTCGGCGCCGGTCGCGGTTCCAATCACTTCATCAAAATTCCCAATTGTCCCGCAGTTTCCCGACAGCTTCGTCGTTCGAGTATGCAATCAGTTCCGTCACCGTCGATTGCGGCTTCTCTTAATCCCGCTAACGTCACGTTCGACCGCGGTCTTGGGCTTGAACTTATTTTCCAGCCGGGGAACAGTCTCGCATGGGGATTTTCTTCGGGTACCGGAAGAATAGGTGCTGCTCTCATCAGCTCCTCTCTTGAAAACAGCTTTTTTGGAAACAGGATTGTTGAGCCCAATGAAAAATACCTCGAGCGAAATAAGCTTAAAAAGCAGTATGAGCATAATAAAAACACGATTGCTTTCGGAGGTCGTCTTTTCGGAAAAAGAAAATACAATCTCGATGCGGGTGTGATTTTAAAACGCCACAAAGAGATAAAAAAAATCAATCCGGGGTTTGGGCTTTCAGGACGTCTTGCATTCCTGACTTTCGGGTTTTCACTTTATAAAGATGATTTTCAGGTGAAGATGGCCGACATTCCAAGCGGCACACTTTTTGGTTACGATGCGATTGTGGTTGCCCTGAATAAACCTGTTTATCAGGAAAGTTTCATGGTGCAGACGTTCTCACTTGGGACAAGGATCAAGGATCTTTCCATCGACTACGGTGTGATAACGTCAAACTATAAATATATTGATGCCCAACAAACTCGCTTGATCGCGGCTTCCTATGCTTATAAAAAATTTCTCTTTAACTTTGCTCAGAGACACGACACTTCCATGCTTCCAAAATTCAAAAGTGGTAAGCTGGATTATGATTCCCTCGAAGACACCAATTATTACGGGGGTGTTCAGTACTCTGTGGGCAAACACCTCATTATCGGAACTGCTTATAATTACTTCCTTCTTCGGGATGTAACGGTTAACCTGACTTTCTTTCTCTGATATTCGTTTAAGACTCATTTTCCTTCTGAAACTGTCCGATGAGTATTCACTATGGGCTTTCGTATCAACACGAACATGGCTTCCCTTCAGGCGCAAACGCCGCTTAAACAAGTCTCTCGCGAGACAGAGGAGAGCTTTGCCAAGTTGAGTAGTGGTCAGCGAATTACCAAGGCCGCTGACGATGCTGCCGGACTCGCGATCTCTGAAAAACTCAAAGCAGAAATCCGTTCATCAAAACAAGCGGGAAGAAACGCTAACGATGGTATCTCACTCGTCCAGACTGCTGAAGGTGGGTTGAATGAATCCTCTTCACTTCTCACACGCATGCGTGAACTCGCGATCCAGGCCGCTTCAGATACTCTCTCTGATTCTGATCGTGACAAATCAAGCATGGAGTATCAGCAACTCAAAGAAGAACTCGATCGAATTTCACAAGTCACGGAATACAACGGACAAAAACTTCTGAATGGTTCAGGCCCTCGTCTGGATTTCCAGGTGGGAGTAGGTTCGCATTCTTCTGATGATGTGATTTCTTACGATACAAAAAAACTTAGTTCAGGTACTCAGTCTCTTGGTGTGGCATCTGCGATGATTACATCGAAGCAGGGAGCTCAACAGAGTTTAAGTTCAATTGATTCTGCGATTAATCGAATCTCAGAACAACGATCTGTTCTTGGTTCCATTCAAAACCGTCTCACGACAAGTTCGAATAACCTCATGATCTACAATGAGAATATGAATGCTGCCAATTCGCGAATTCGTGATGTAGATTTCGCCTTAGAAACTTCAAACAACGCACGCCTTGGTATTCTCAATTCAACCAACACGGCCGTGATGGCCCAGGCCAACATGTCCGGACAAAACGCACTAAAACTTCTGGCATGACTGGCCTCAGTACGCTCTCTCGGGCTGCCAACCTACTTTGCCTATCGGCTTTGGGTTTTGACTCTCACGTCCCACCGGGACTGCCAAACCCTATTCTGGTCACACCGGGTTCGGTCTCAGTATGCTCTCTCGGGCTACCAACCTTTGATGCCTTTCGACTCCCTTTTATCTTTTGGGTTCGGTCTCAGTACGCTCTCTCGGGCTACCAACCCTCGATGCCTTTCGGCTCCCTTTTATCTTCTGGGTTCGGTCTCAGTATGTTCTCTCGGACTGCCAACCCATTATGCCTTTCGGCTCCCTTATATCCTTCTGGGTTTGGTCTCAGTATGCTCTCTCGGGTTACCAACCCATTATGCCTTTCGGCTCCTTTTTATCCAACCGGGTTCGGCCTCAGTATGCTCTCTTGGGCTGCCGACCCATTATGCCTTTCGACTTGTTTTGTCCCATCGGGTTTGGCCTCAGTACGCTCTCTCAGGCTGCCAACTCATTTCGCCTTTCGGCTTGCAGATTTGATCCATATGTCCCACCCGAGCTGTCAAATCCCTACTTTCATTTTATCGAGCTTGGCTTACACGTGTCCCTCTCGGGTTGCCAACTCCTATCGTCTTTCGGCTTCCAGGTTTGGCACGCATGTCCCTTTTGGGCTGTTAAGCCTACTCCTTTGCTGTCCCAACCGGGCTTGGCCTATGCATACCCTCTTCGAGTTGCCATCCTGTTTATCTTGTCAGATTTTGGGTTTGACTAATTGCGTCCCACTAGGGCAGTCGAACCCACCCATTTGTCCCACCTATGTGGCACATACGTCCCTATGGAAGTGCCACTCTCTCTCTGTCTCTTGGCACCATAGGTATTCCAAAAAAAAAAGAGAAAAAAATGGAGTTAAAAATATTGATACCCCAGCAGACTTGGTTGTTTCTGTTAGAAGATCAACCAAGGGCAAAAAGACTTTAACCTAGCTAAGGTGAAAACCCGAAAGGGCGTCTTAGGCAAAAATGGGTACCCCTCAGTGTGAAAACCCGTAAGGGCGCACTGGAAAAAGCTAAAGGGGGCCAGTCTTGGCGAAAACCCGAAAGGGCGGTAGGGCTGGTAAAGTGAAAAAAAAAAGGGACATACATGCAAGAGAATGGAAGCAAAAATAGCTATGCTGAGCTCTATCCTTTATTCATCAATGTCATCAATGGAGCCCGAGACACGCCCTCAGAAATAACTCAAAAAAAAAAAAAGATGGGGCGCAAGGGCCCTATGTATAAGAAAGAGTCGAAACCCATGAAACTCCAGGCCTGCTCCTCTGCAACTCTGCAAGGCGAGCCTCCCTCTGGAGAGTCTCCTCCTGAAGTTCCTCCAGTCGACGACAGAGAGTCTCCACCGCAGTCTGTGAACTGTCACGTGCCAGCTCGGCCTCCTGTAGCTCTCTCTGCAGCTCCTCTACTCGGAGAGAAGCCCGCCGGCTATGCTCACGCTCAACCTCGCTCTCAGCACTCAGCTCAACCCGAGTGGCTCGAAGTCTACGCAGCTGATCCTCCTCCTCCCGGATCTGTAGCTGGACCCTCTGTCTCTGCTCCTGTGCAAGATGGAGGCGGGCGAACTCAGTCCACAAGACTGCCAGCTTCGTGGCCCATGCAGCTCGGTGAAGACCCAATGAATGGTAGCTCCTGGTGAATGTATCCAGCTGGCCCCTCAAAGTCTCCCCGCTCGGCAACGGGTCGGCCTGGATCAATCGATCAAGACCCTGCAGGAGCTGATCCGCCATGGCCGCATGCAACGCCATCTCAAGTGCAGGAGCAAAGCAGTGGTCTTTTTGTTCATGGAACCAGATGGGAAGTCTGGGCCACTGGTTTGTTCATTGATGCCGTCGGGGAGCCCGAGACCGGCATGATTTGTTCGTTGACACGGGGTGAGTGCCAACGCAAGGGTCCTTTCATTCATGGCTCCAGACGGAAGGTCTGGGCCAAGGGTTTTATGCACCGGCGGGACGGGTTACAGCAGCACTAGGCCAAATGAGCTTTTGTACCCGGGTGGGGCATGATGATTCAACATGCCCTATGGGCTTTGATAATTTTCTTTCTTCTTCTTTTTTTTTTCTTCCCTTCTTTTTTCTTTCCCCTCTTTTTTTCCCTTCTTCTTTTTTCTTTTTTCTTCTTTCTTTTCTTTCTTTTCTTTTTTTCTCTTTTTTTTGAACAACTTTGAGTAGCTGTCGACATAGAAGCCGACATTGAGATAGCTGTTGGCGTGAAAGCCAATATTGAAGTAGCTGTCGGCATGGGAGCCGATAGTGAGACATCTGTCGGCATGGAAGCCGATAGCGAGATAGCTGTCGGCACGAGAGCCGATGATTGAGATAGCTGTCGGCATGGAAGCCGATAATGAAATAGCTGTCGGCGGGGAAACCGATGGTGGAATAGCTGTCGGCGTGGAAGCCGATAATGGAATAGCTGTCGGCTAGGAAGCCGATATTGAAATAGCTGTCAGCATGGAAGCCGATAATGAAATAGCTGTCGGCTAGAAGCCGATATTGCAATAGCTGTCGGCATAGAAGCCGATACTGGGATAGCTGTCGGCATGGGAGCCGATGGTGAGATATCTGTCGACATAAAAGCCGATAGTGGAATAGCTGTCGGCGTGGAAGCCGATAATGGAATAGCTGTCGGCATGGAAGCCGATGTTGAAATAACTGTCGGCTAGAAGCCGATAATAAAGAAAATTTGGAAACATGCTTCTTCTCATCTTCTTTAACTGGGAATCATTTCACCTGCACCGATGCTCTGGGTTAAGGTTAAGCTGGTAGAACAGATATGAGAGAACACATGGCCAATCAGTTGGGTAAAGCTTTCAGTCTAATGAGGTGTGACACTGTTATGTCATGTGGTGTAGGTCTGTCTAGACCTTCATGCTCCACATATTGAATGCGTCTTGTCACCGAACACAAACCATCTGGTGCGAATTTGCAATCTAATCTGCTGTTGTTTCTGTTTCATGTAAGAAGGAAGGATTGCTATTACAGTTTAGGCAACATCTGCATAGCATACTTCTTATACGTTTCCTTGGATGGCATGACTTGTTTGGTATGTAACACAGAAGATTAACTTGTGCAAGAAGCTGGCTCTTTGACGGAGATGGATGCATTTGGAATGTTCATATATATATTTGTGTGTGTGTGTGTGTGTGTGTGTGTGTGGAGTTGTCTACCCATTTCTAGGCAATGGAACTGACTGGTTCCTGTAAAAACTTGGAGAACTTGATTTTCAGTGGAAAACGTTAAGGGCTCTTTTGAGTGTGTGCATCTCTGCCATTTATAAAACACCATGTTTTTAATCAGCTGTATCTCAGAACAGTTTGGAATGGAATCTCTGTATCTTGAGTTGGTTCTCATCCATCAGTACTCTGTAGTAACCCTGGTGCTAAAGTTGGTTCTCATCCATCGGTAACCTGGATGTGATTTCTTGGATTCCCGGATTCAACTTCACTTGTAAATTATTGTTTGAATTTAAACAATTAGGTATCTGAATGTCTCACGGAGTGGTTAAAGATGAAGTGCAATCTATGGAAAATTACATGATCGAAATATTTTGCCATTTGCGAGAGCTTGTATGCTTGCGGAGCTTAGGTCCTTGGAGCATTTTGCATCATTGGGCTGTATCACATCACCGCCACTCCCTTGGATCCGTGATCGGACACGCTCGATCTTTGAAAGCCTGATATTGTTGGCCCCACGCCTACATGCGAGGGAATATGTCAGCGTAGTTCTTCATTGTGCAACGAATAATGCCCCTACCCCTCTTGGGGCTGGTTGGCATGGCGGTAGGTGGAAGCTTTAGGTTGACTTGCCTCAGTCGGCACGAAGCATATCTCTTCATCTTCTACCTCTTTAGGCATTTGGCTCATGCCGGTCACTACCGATAATGTGTTGCAAGAGAGGCCAACACCTCCACTTTTGTTCTTTGACTTTCTCTTCCTCTTTCCCCTAGCGGCTGGTGCATGCCCCCACACCAGGTTGCCATGTAGCTGACGTTGTATGGATACCATGTTGACAGCCTTTTTGAAGTCGGGAAGCTCGTGAGGGCATCGAGGATCCACTCTGGATTCACCCACCTAGAGCTCTCCTCTTTTAATCATACTTTCGACAATGTCTTTAAACATAGCAATCTTCAACGGAGTGCCCCAGCATTTGGTGATACAGGCAGAAGCGAGGGTCGTCTCTTCTTCTAATATCACTCAGCCTCCTAGGCTCTAGCGGGCTGACCTTATTGTATTTGGTAGCCCATTCAAACAAAATCTGGGTCTTTTCCTTAGGAAAGGAGTAAGGCTTCATCATTTTGGCCCGCAGGGGGGGGCTTCTAGATATTTGGTTGGTCTAGCCGGTGAAGGACTGGCGATGACCCTCTTATCTTTGTTCCTTTCTCGCTCGAACATTCGGAGGTCATCCGTATGCACTTCTTCGGGCACAGGCCGTTTATCGGATGATTCAACCCTATGGCTCGAGGTCACAGGGGCAGAGGAGAGGAAAGCCTTAATTTCTGCCACTATATTGTTTAACCAGTCAAATGACCTGATTTCAATTCTGATCATCTTTTCAAGGACCTCTCGCTTCAAATTTTGTTTGCAGATCTGCACTGCTTCTTCTTGGTGTGGTGGCCGCCTACACTTCATACTGAGATTCTGCCATCTTCTGATATACTCCAAAGCAGTTTCATCAGTCCTCTACTTGGAGGCATATAATTTGGCCATAGTTATTTCTCTTTCGGTAGCGTGGACTCGCTCCTGGAACTTCCACTGCATGTCGGGCTAGTCATTGATAGACCCAACCGGTAAGTTCGAATACCACTCAAAAGTGAGTGCTGTAAGGGAGGACCCAAAGAACTTGAGTAGGTAGACTCGTCGGCTGCCAGATCATCCATTACGTTGATGTAGTAGGCGATATGTTCCTATGGTGAACCTTGTCCGTTGAACTTGTCAAACTTTGGCGGTTTATTGATGCCGGGAGGCAACCTCTTGGCCACCTGATGGACGGGGTAAGATACTTGGTACAGCTCAAAAGCGGCACGATCTTTATCACCCCTAGAGGCCAGCCTCTCTTCAATCATATGATCTATCATCATTTCATTTGTCATCGTCAGGTCGACTGGGCTTGGGTGGAGGTGGGCAGGCTGTGCCCCTAGAGCAGTCAGTACCGTCGCCTGCGAGGCCATCGAAGACCCTTGGGGAGGCAAAATTGGTGGCGGGGCTGGTGCTGCGTGCAAGGCCTGTTGCAGGGGCATGCCCCCAGTGTAGCTGGGGATTGGTGGAAATGCTGCGGCCTGCAGAGTCACTTCCAAGGATTGCCCGCTGCCCCCCGGGTTCTTCGAGCAAAACCTCGATCTGCCGAGATGTTGTGGGTTGGGCATTCCTTTCACCCATTTGTTTCTTCAGCAGTTCAATCTCCCACTGGTACTATTGCACCATGTACAGCATTGCAAGGTCACTGGTGGGGAGACTGGGTGTGCCCCCTATTTCCTCAGCTAGGGCGTCCTCAAATGATGTGGAGGGCCTGCCACCGGTGCCTCCAATGGTAACTACATTGGCAGCCAGGGCCATAGAAGGTTCTTCATGAGAGATCTCTTTGACGCCTGCCTGTGCTATTTCGCCTGTCGCTCTTCCTCTTCTGGTGAGAGGGCCGGGTCTGGCAGTGAGTCTGGCTACCTCTTCGGGGTCGGTGGGTAGAGCCCTATATCGACCAGAGACTCCCACCATGTTGCAAGTGTGAACCCTCCAACTCTTGTTCCTCTTCGCCATCCTTCTTGACGGCCTATTCGAGAACACCAATCTGTCAAAAACTGATAGTTGGGGCGACGTTTCCTCCCGCAAAGGGGACTGGCGCAGCTCCTGTGACTAGGTCCTCGACTCTGTGGTAGGCACCGGTCGGGTCTCTTCTTCTTCCTAGAAAGCAAAGATCACTACCCGCAATAGTCTTTGACGACCCAAAGGAGTGCTCCCCAGGCCGCGGAGATAGTTCCTCATGGCTTGCTCGATCCCTTCCCACTCTTGGTCAGGGAGGGCAGCTGGTGATTGCGTACCGATGGCGGCAAGAGGAGTGTAAGCCGTGGGCGCCGGGCGGGTGGCTTAGTGACGACGCCTATGGTGCCGGCGGCGGACATTCCCTAATAGAGCCGGTGCAGTAATTGCCGACTGGTAGATCAGAGTTGTCACTTTGACCCCTTCATTTTGTCGGGCTCTCATCGGGCAGATGGTGATGGGCCCCGCTCGAACAGGTGCAATGGCCTGGGCTTCCCTATGAATCCAGACTTGTTTGAGCTTGGCCGGCTTGCGCACTGGCGTGTTCTTCGGTGTTGCGGCCGGGGTGGCAGGCACCACCCTCTCTTTCATCTTCTCCATCCCCTAGAAGGAGTTACAGACTGGGACAGCTGGTACGATGTGGTCTGGAATCACTTCAGACCTCCGTCCATCAAGGTGGACTTGGAAGGTCCCGATGGTCATGGATCTCCCAGAGTTGGAGATTCGGCGCCCCATGCTAGTGCCAGTGTTGTTCCTTCGGAGCCTTCTCTGGTGGGACGCTGATCCCTGGTGAGGTGGACCGACAGCCTGGTGCATGTGATGCACATTGTAGCTCAGCATCTTGGCTGGGATGCCGTCGTTGTTCTTGGCCAGAGCTCGACCAGCAATAGCTTCAGTGGCTCCCTGGATGGGAGCGTTGGTCTTGAGCTTGTCGGACGCTTCCACGTCCAGTATGTGGACACGGGCCACCCCTAGAAAGTTGGGGAACCCAACCATGGGAGGGAAGCTCCCAAAGTTGAGGGGGACGGTGAGGTAGCCGCCCTTGACATGGCTTTCGACAGGCTGGGAACCGAAGGTGGCCGCCATTATCTGTGTCAAAGTGCGATTTTCCTACATTTGCAAAAATGGTGCAATTAGTATTACAGTAAGGGGGCCGCAGGGTCCCTAATTTCGGCAAAGAGATGAAGGGTGGATTGGTTCCACCGAGCGTGCCAGACTTGTGGACGCACTTTTCAGATCACATCTATTCATTATTCGTTTGTTGGTTTTATTGGTATAGCGGTAGGAAAATGGATCCTAGGCCACGTACCACCTTCCCTATTTATTTGTTGGGGAAGACGTCTCGCGCCCGTGGAGCCCTGCAAAGACCAAAGCCAAGAGAGGCATCAAAAGGAGTCCCGGGTGTTACCCCAAGGGACAACCCTCCGATGCTTAAGTCAGTGACTAGAAGCAATATACAGAGAAGATTAGAAAGGAGGGACAGAGGGAGAGATCGCCGTAGCAGGTTGAAGAGCAGTGGGTGGCCTCCGGGACGCGTGCTCACCGCTCCCGGTGGACACTCAGTGAGTGCTCACCAGGTGGTAAGGTCGCCAGGAGGAGACGTAGTTGATCAGGGGCGGAGACTCTCCTCTTCTCTCTAAATCGTAGTGCTGGTCGCCTACTTCTCTATAGTGTGAGCTTTAGTGGGATGAGCCACTATTTTTTTTCCTCTGTATATTTGTCATTCTTTTTATATGGGGTTGACCCGGAGTAGGGCCTCATCCCGTATCAGGGAAGGGCCGTTGTAGTAGAGTAACGTTCCCCCGCTACGATGGCGGGTGTTGCCCATTGGAGGGCGACTTCTCTAGCATAGGTCGGTGTTGGGGCGTGTCTCACAGCACTCATAGAGCTTGCTCGCCCGTTATGGAGTCAGGACCGACATCGTAGGGGCAACGGTCGGTCGTCGAAGGGTAATACAGCGGCAACTGTGCATGGGCCGCGCTATAGAATCTGAGGCCTCCCTTGGACTGGGCCTTCCCTTAGTAGGCTGAATGCCCTAACCCATCCCGTAGGAGGGTCTGTCGCGTCTTTCCCTTTGTGGGCCTGCCCATGAAGTGAAAAGAAGAGATAGAAGAAGGAGGTAGAGAGGGAAGAAGATCAAGAACTAGATCAAAAGAACAACTCTTTTCATTAACTTGAAAGAAAGAGTACATGAAGTGCAAGACAAGCTTACAACAAAGATGTGACGAGATTACAATGAAGTAAAATGAAACTAAAGTAATAACAACAAGAGGAGCCTGAGATGTGAAGATGGTAGCAGCAATGGTGATGACGGCGCCGTCCTCTCTTGGCCTTGGATCACGAACCACCTTGCGGAAGATGTCGTCTACGCCGGGAGGAAGTCACCTTTATCGTTGAAGCTGCCTTTGGAGGGTGAATAACTTTGAATACAAGATGAATTAGGGGATGCCCAAGAAGAAGAAGTTGAAGAGGAGTAAGAGAGGAAGAACGTTTATGAAGGGCACAGAGAGAGAAAATATAAGGAAGATGGTGAAATCAGAGGCCAAACAATCCTTCTAATAATCTCAAAAACCAATCTGTGGTTGGTCCACTTGGTGTGACAGGATGGCTAGAGGACGCAGTCTGACCGCTGCCGGTGGTCACATCAGGCCAGCAGTGGTCAGCTGGGTCTCCTCCAGCTGTCCTGTAATGCCAAGTGGACCAGTCACAGGTGGGTTTGCAAGTTGACCAGGCACAATTGCACACCATAGTGCACAGCAAATGTTACTGATGCAGTCTAGAGATAGAAGAGGGAGTTCCTTAAAGTTGATATGTAAAGTACATGGAAGCTTGGTTTGTCAACAAATATCACCTATGTGATGAACCAAGCGAAGTCTTCCTGCTCTCCCTCCTACATGGCTCCCTGGATCTTTCACGGCCCACAATTACAGCATTGAAGTCTCAACCTAGGCCTTCCAGATATGTTGTAGCTGATGAGGGGAACAGCAATTCCGGAGATAACAGAAAGACCATTCTGCCCTCAAGTCTCTAGGCAGAAGGGGGTGAAATGGTCTTCACAAAAAAAATGGAACTATTTTTCAGGGGAAAACTGGAAAGAAAGGGAAATGAAAATAAGAGGGAAAGGCGGCAGCCCTCAAAGAGGAGGGGCCGGATTGGAACCTAGCTGCAACCTCTATGAGGCCACATTAACTCCTAGCAGCAGCCCCTGTGGGGTCACCGGTAGGTGACATCCATCTCCTATAACTGCTGCAAAGGCCAACACACTAAGGTAAGTAACAACAGGCCTCAACAAGACCAACGAACAAGGCATGTCATCAAAAGAACCCCAAAAATAATAAGATGCTAAAACTGACTACCACTACAGTTCAACCTAGGCAACTCCCTTGAACAAAAGACACCATGCATACTGAACAGTAACAACCTGCAAACGAGAGTGAGCTATCTCCAGAGCTAAGCAAAGCAAGACACCACAAAAAACAAAGAAGATGGGGTAAGAAACATGACACACATCAACAGTGTTGAATTCCCATAGTTACATGGTTTCGAGGATAACAAAACTACCACAATGGTTGGTTATTTATGGGACTAGCTAAAAAGCAAAGTGGCTTCTGTGTTAGTATTAGAATAGATGTTACATGATACATCAGCCTAGTTGATGTGTTACTTAGACTAATTGACCTGTTACACAGACTAGCTGATTCTCTAGTTGATGTTTTTACTTACCATTCCATAATCAGTGATGATCATTGACACATAGTCAGAAGGCGTTGCATCATAGCTGTTACAACAGAATATACGAGTAAGGTCTTAGCAAATTCAAAAATATTTCAAAAAATATATCAAGACCTTAAAAGAAATTGTACATCCAAACAACCCTATCTATTGGATTCTCTCCAAAAGGACAATAATACTCAAGGCAAAAGGTAATTTTTCTTTCATTGATTCATTAACTGAAAATGGAGAGAGTGGGGTCCTATTTATAGGGATCTCACAATTTACAATAAGTCCCTGGGTTTTGGGACAATGACAAATAATCGAGGGGGTAGGGGTGCCCTTGGGCCTAGCCCAATGAATTGGGCCCATTAACTAATCTAATCAACCTTTTTTTTTTTCAATCAAACCGACCCAAAGAAACTAAACAAGGTCGAGTGCACCCTCCCTCAAAGAGGGAGAGTGGTCCCACTCCTCCTTGGTAGTTTCCCGGTCCTAGATTTTATTATTATAAACGGGAGCCGGGGAAAACCCCCTAATAGCCCCCCAAATGTGTACAACCGCAACCGCCAGAGTTCAACAAACTAAAACCAACAGGACCCACTATTAAGGTCCAATTATCTGTACAATGATTTTAAAAGAGAACCAAAAATGAGACTACCTCTGCTTCAACGACTATACAAGATCTAAACAAAAACCTTTCTCACATTTGGAAAGTGAATGGCATCAGCTCTAATGAAGCCTTTGGTTGACCTTGGCAATTCTTCAAAATTATGAAATATAGAGTTATAGCCACTCGAAGCCGCCAGCTTAGCCAAAGAATCTGCAGCTTTGTTTGATTCTCTAAAAGTGTGCTCCACATTGCAGTCTGTTTTCTTTATAGCTTGAAGAATATCCGACCACCAAGGTAGGATGGTCCATGGGGGGGCTTTGTATTTCTTTAACAAATTAACAAGCATCAATGAATCAGTGTAAATCACTGACAATGGTAGGGAATGGATGATAACCAGCCGCAGCCCATCAAGAAGAGCCCTTGCCTCTGCTACCAGATTAGACCCTGTCCCATAATGAAATGCAAAACATAGTACAATCTGACCAAAGGAATCACGAATACATCCTCCACCTCCTGCCGGCCCCGGATTTCCTCTGCTTGAGCCATCCACATTAAGAGATAAAAGATTTAAAGGAGCTCTCCAATAAACTTCCATTACAGTTAAGGTTTTGATTTTCAATTCAATTCCCAACCTATTAACGATCTGCAAGCCTTCAGCAGAAATGCTTTGGAACTTTATATGAGTTACCCTGTTCTTTACTTCAACAAGAATTCTGTCCTTCGCCTTGGTCAAGTTAAAAGCAGAACCCTCATATCTATTCGAGCATCTGATTTTCCAAGTTTCCCATATTATCAATGTAACCACTAACAGTGAAAGATATCCAATAGGATCAGTTAGCACAGAATCAGAGATCAGAGTCGACAGCCAATTTCTGAACTGGGGAATGCTACTATGTTTATCAGGAATTAGCAGAGAAAAAGCATCCCATAAAAAAGAAGCAGTTTCACTGTGCAAGAATAAATGGTTTTCATCTTCCACATTCCTAGAATTTAGGCAACAAGAACAACAAGAGGCCAACTGAATTCCGGTTGCTTGAATTCTGCTATCCACAGGTATAGCACTATGTAAAATCTTCCAGCAGAAAAGAGAAGCCCTTGGGTGAAAGTTAAGCTTCCATAGTTTGCTGTACCATGAATGATAAGAATGGGGACCCCTCCCTTTAATAAAACTGTAGGTTGATTGTATACTGAAATTTCCAGAAACAGCAAATCTCCATATGGGAATATCCCTACCATCCTTAAGTTCCACATTCTTTAGGGTATTACAAATCTGCTGATCATGTATGGAAAGCCAAGCAACATGAGAAGGATCAGACAATACCTCTTGCACAGTATGACAAATTCGAACAACTCCAACAACTCATCCTTACTCAGGCGCAGTCCATTTCTAAGTTGGAGAATCAGATAGGGTAATTAGCAGCAAATAACATGATAAGAGAGGTAGGCCAGCTTCCTAGTCAACCGGTGGCCAACCCCCAAAATCAACAACCCCCAGGATTCTCCCAAAGAGTTCTCATTCTTCCTCAACCCAATCAACCCAACCAACCTCAACTGCACCCTCTTGTAGGTCCTCAATTCGAGAATACTAAAGCCATCTCTACCCTTAGGAGCGGGAAGATTCTTAGTGAAACTTATCAGGCTAGGGGTGCTGGAAACAGTTTGGGCCAAGAAGCCCATATGGACAGTGATAGTGAGGATGAGGAGCCTGCGATCATGCAAGAGAAAAAGAAGTCAGAGGGGGGGAAAACAAGCTGGATAAAGGAAAAATGAAGGTTGATGAAGGTCCACGAGAGTATGTGCCTAAGGTCCCTTTCCCGCACACTTTGAAGTCAAAAGCTCAAAGAAAAATGTCAGTCCAACTAGAAGAACTAATGGAGTTGTTTAAGCAAGTGAATATCAACATTTCTCTATTAGATGCGATCAAGCATGTGCCGACGTACACAAAATTTTTGAAGGAGCTGTACACACCAAAAAGGGAATCAAAGGCAATAACACAAAAAATCCGCTTGTCCGAGGATGTCAGTACTGTTGTTATGAACAATTTGCCGAAAAAGTTAAAGGACCTTGGAGCCCCGCTAATTTCTTGTAATATAGGTGGAATGACATTTGATAAAACATTGCTGGATCTAGGTGCCATCGTGAACTTATTACCCACCTTCATCTACGAGCAATTCGATCTGGGGGAATTAAAACCCACTTCTTTAATCCTTCAATTGGCGGATTGCTCTGTAAAGACGCCAAAGGGCACGTTAGAAGATGTGATTGTAAAAGTTCAAGATTGTTATTTACCAATGGATTTTCTTATTCTAAATATGACCTCACTCCAAGAATTAAAGCACACACCAATTATTCTGGGGCGGTTGTTTCTAGCTACGACAAAGACCAATATAAATTGTGCCACGGGAATGATGGATATTTCATTTGGAGGAGAGAATGTGTCTTTGAATGTGTTTAAGACATCTCAGTACCCGGACCATGAAGAAGAATGTAATATTGTTGACATATTTGAAGAGATGATTAAAGAAAATCCAGATGTAAGTGAGAATTTGTTAAAAGAGGATAGTATGCTCCAAGATTTTCCTCTTTCTTGTGCACCCTATTCTAGAATTGAGCCACTACCTCCATTGCAAGCTGAACCCATTTTACCATCTTTGGATCAGCCACCTGTTCTTGAACTAAAACCTTTGCCAGATTCTTTAAAATATGCCTATCTAGGCCCTGACCAAACTCTGCTCGTAATCATTGCTTCCAATCTCACCTCTGCTCAGGAGTCTCAGCTTCTAGAAGTCCTTAAGGAGCACAGGGGGGCAATATGTTGGTCTGTGGTAGATTTGAAAGGTATTAGTCTAGACGTGTGCATGCATTACATTTATTTGGAGGACAATGCCAAACCAAGCAGAGAAATGTAACGTCGGCTGAATCCTAGTATGAAGGAAGTGGTTAAGAAAGAAGTTGTCAAGTGGCTGGACGTTGGGATCATATATCCCATTTCTGATAGTAAGTGGGTCAGCCCAACCCAAGTAGTTCCCAAGAAGTCAGGGCTGACAGTTGTAACAAATGAGAAAGGAGAAGAAGTACCCACACGACTACAAACGGGGTGGAGAGTCTGTATTGATTAGGAGAGAATCGGCCTGGGCCGGGGGTGCTCGTCACCCGAGGGACGGAGAGAAGAGCTTGTTGGTTGTGAAGACCTGATCTGGAGGTTCAAGTCGAAGAAGGGTATCCGCCGCCCAAAGGGGACGGAGAGAAGGGCGTGAGAAAAATCATCTGCCAGGTACTAGAGGTCAGCATTCAATTCATCCCAGACTACATCATATAGAACATCATATGCTCATTTGTTCAGTTTTGCATTCACTACACCTTCAATACACTTGGACATGAGCATGCTAGTTGAAGTTCAGAAGTTCTTCAAATGTATGGCTACATTAAGGGGGAGGTAAACCTTTTCAGTCCAAATGTGTTGAGCAATGCATCTTTTGCATCATGTATATGAACTCATTTGCTGAAATAACCAGGTGGAGTTTGATGTGGTTGATAAATCTAATTATCCCAAAAACCCTGTGTCTCCTTTACATGATTCTTATACAAATTGAACAACACGAAAAATCTGTTTAGGTATTCAAAGGGCTAACCCTAAAAAGAATTCTGTACCTCGGGTGTTTACCTTTAATACTAGCTAAAATTCTTTCTAAGGGTGTCTCTTGAAATTAAAAGAGTAAGATGAAAAGGAATGGGGGCTGGTCTACTATCTAAATTCTATTTTAGCTCTATTAAATATATAAGAACACATTTTCAAGGTTATTACATTCAAATTTCAGGCTTATAAACTGTGAACCATTAATGTCTATGAAGGTCTTGAGCTACAGTGCTCTAAAAGGAAAATGTTAATGTGTCTGTTATGAAAACCCTGGTTTATGAGCTTTTTCAGTTGCATTATATTTTCTGCATTCGCACTTCCTTCACTGTACAAATCTTTCAACATCTGATACATACACTATATTTTCATCAACAATTGGTATCGGTCCCTTCATCAATTCTGTGCTTCATAAGTGGTACCCATCAATTACTGCTTCAATGTGTACAGTCTGCTCACCACATAAGGGACCCAGCATTTTCTGAAGAAGGGACCCAACAAGTGGCATCTATTGTATCATCCTCTCAACAAGTGGTACCCAACAAGTGCTCTCCAACAGAGGCTACTTTTACAAGTGTGCAATCCTTTATAGATGCCTCATTCTTTTTATGCTACTCAATCCATCTCTTTAACACATTTCCCTGTGCCAACCTCAATTCCTTTATGCTTACTAGATCTACCTGTCATTAACATGTGATATCTAATTGACCTAACCGAGTGGTATCAGTTTTGTTTGGCTGTATGTCTATTTGCTTGCTGCTATATTTTTTGTTTTTATCTGTACATCTGGTGCTAAACATTTCATATCTCTCTTATTTCATTCATGATTGTCCCATATAATCTTTCCATATATTTTATTTTGATGATGTCAAAGGGGGAAAGTTTATATGAGTCATTCATTGTAAAGGGGAGAGATTATCTCTCTTCGATAGAGGGAGAGATTTTTGTTAAAACGGTGTGAATTCTTTTCCTAAGGGGGAGGGGAATTGCCTACAAATGGAAAGAATCATTGTTACATTTAGTTGCCCTAATGACTCACAGTTGCCATCATCAAAACGGGGGAGAATGTTGTGCATGTGTGGTGCAAGCATTATCTTGATGATTTTGATGATGCCCACCATGTGGTTTTGATGTGGTTTTGATGATGTCCACTATGATTTATTAGTGTAATCTTGATTTTGATTTAGCTATAATTCAATATGTTAATTGTCATGATTCATTGTTTTATGCTACCATGATACTCATGAGACCCTCATATGTGTAAAGACTTCCACTATGCCGAAGGGTGGGGGATGGACCACTTCAACTTGTATTGCCATCTCGCGGCCAAGAAGCATGCTGATCTGACCGCTCTGGCCGATAGATGTCAGAAGATCGACGACGTGTGCTGGCTGGTCAGGGAGGCAGCCCGCTGGGACCAGGTGCCCTCCCTAATCTATTGGGCAGTGTCTCTTCGCCTCTACGCCGAGCCGCATGGTATGTTCTAACACGCACAAGTGCTGTATTTCCCTTTCGCCGCCATTGGTTTCTATCGAGTGTCTAGCATCAACTAACTCCTGGCCTTTTCTTGTTTTCTCTTCATTGCAGACCACCCGGACAGCACCCAGATGGCCACCTACCAGAACCTCCTCCGGCAAGCTGAGAAGCTGGGGTATTTCGAGGCGGCGCTGGCGGCTCCGACCACCACTCCCCTGCCTCCCCCTGCAAAGAGGTCTCGGGCGCGATCGCCGGTGAAATGGGCGATAGGTGAGGCGAAGGCGGCCGGACAGTGGGAAACGAAGCGCCGAAAGATGGAGTCTACCCAGTCTTCGAGGACCATCCCTACGCCTCCTCTGATCTCATCATTCGAGGAGTTCGAGGTGGGCCAGGCCGAGCCGAGCCGAGCCGACCGACCGGTAAGATTCCCTTCGGCACCCTTGCCCCTGAAGAGGGCTCGTCTCTATTTTGGCTTGGTATGCTCACACCCGGGCACCTTCCATGTTCATCAGTTAGGGAGGAGTCTCTGCCCTCACCGGTCCGTGCTGTGGGCGAACCCTGGGCTGGGTCTGAGCTACCGTCGACCCCCGTTCGCTCGCTCGGAGATGCTGGGGAGCTTCCGGTGATGTCACTGGTGGAGAAGGCACTCGCTGCTACGAGGGTGACGACCGAGTGGGAGGCAGAGCAGAGGAAAACGGAGGTGTTCTGGGCGGGGTCAGCCTCCCCCCTTCCATCGATCGCCTCCTTCGCGGAGTTCGCTTCGCCCCGGGCCGAGCCGAGACGCCCCGCAGGTAGGGCCTTCTGACGTCGACACCTTTTGGAATTCGGTCACCCTCCCCGGGGAACCTCTTGCCTTTGGGTAACATGTATCTATTCTGCTTCCAGCTGCTGTGAGGAGGCTCTCTGTGGAGGCCCCTTCTGTGACGCTCAGCCCGCGTGAGATGGAGCAGAAGAAGGCCGAAGTCAGGGAGCTTAGGGCAGCCATTGCAGCTGTTCTGGCCGAACCTAGTGAGCCCACTGGTTGGATTCTTACCCTGCTTAGCGGCCTTTCGCCTTGTAAGCTAAGGCTTCTCACGTGGATTTCCTTTTTCTTAGCCCCTGCGGAGGAGCCTGTGTCGACTTCCGCTCCGGTCATGGATGAAGCTGGCACTTCTAGGGCCGTGCCTTCCGCAGAGGAGACAGCCTCCGATCCACTCCCGGCCATGGTGACCGAGCGGGGTAACTCCCTTCCTCGTTAGGGCTGACGTATTTTGCTTTATGTTGGGACCTCGTGAACTCTTGCCTGACTAGAGTGTCTCTTCGTTGGACAGCTCCCCTCGCGCCCCTTCCTGCGCATATAGAGGCCCAGGCGATCCCCGAGCCGAAGCTGATGTATAGCAGGAGGAGGTTGAGGTCCGGAGCCTCGCCATCCGCGAGCCCCCGCGAGGAAGAGGCCGAGGGTGCTCGAGCAGACGCCCCTCCTCCGACCAGGGAGGAATCCGCCTCGGGCGAGTCTTCCTCGAGCGAGAAGGTAGACTACAACTACTCTTCTGACGAGGCGGCTCCCGAGGAAGATGCCGTAAGTGCGGGCCCGTTCATAGTACACAGAGGTGGAGCTTCGCTTCAGGACCTACACCAGGTACATCTATGCTCCACAGGAGGGGTGGAACCCCCACGGTCTGCCAAATGTGATACATCTCGCCGCCTATTTGGCATATTGGTTGGCGATGTTCGTGGTTCCGCATGGAGAGGATGGTTTGCTGAGAGCTGAGTTGCTATGGCCAGCTTCTCTGTTAGTTGAGGGGAGACAGTTGGCCTTGGCTCCTGCTGCACTAGCCAACATCTACCAGGGACTGGGAGTTCTGGCAGTGCACCCAGTGCCGAGAGAGAGGAGTGTGCCCCTGCCGACCCACTACCTCAGTGTGTGGGCCGGGTTGCTATTTCTGGGACTGGTGATGTGAGGGACAGTGACAAACCTGGCGGCACCGCTCTTGTTTAGCTTCCCTAGACAGCTTGACAGGGACGCAGAGGCGCAGCTGGAAGGGGCTAGGAGAGCCCTTTGCTACTTGCCTGGCCGAGGCGAAGAGGGGCTACCTTTAGGTGGAGGGGCGACCAGCGCCCACCCTGGTTAGGAGATGGCAAGTGCGGGGCTGCGGATGGAGTGGATACTAAGTACCCAGTTGGTGGTGTTGCCGTTGTGTCGGTCAGCGACAAGTTCCTTGGAGTCGTACTATCCACACCGGTTCGCAAGGAACTTCGGGTACAACCAAGGGATCCTGCCAAACCAGGAGTTCCCTTTGGTGGGCAGATAGTACCGAGGCAAGGACACCCACCTACTTGTAGTAGCGTGGTGGGACTTTTACGACTGCCAGGAGCCAGAGCAGTCGAGGGAGGTTCGACGTTCACTACGCCAGGTGGTGGTTCGAGCACATCCACTTGTACCGACAGAAGGCCTCCGCAATCAGGAAGGCAGAGGAGAGCCGCTTGTTAAGGGAGGATCTGCCTTCTATAGCACTGGACGAGGGGTACCTGAGGACCCGCGCTGCTCGGATCCGTCGAGAGATCAAGCGAGTCATGGAGTGGTGGCCCCGGAGCGGCTGGGGTTCGTCATTTGGGAGCTGGAGCAATGGCAGGGCGCTGAAGCCCCTGAGATAGGCTTCGATGAGAGCGGCGGCAATAAGAGGGGAGGTGTCTTGGTCAGGGGCACCTAATGCCTGGTGGGCTCAGTTCTTGGTCGATTGTGGCTTTCGGAGCAGGGGTTCGCTGGATCGGGAGCTCCCGCACAAGAGCTCTGCCAATTCAGCGGTCGACGACTGGCGGCGACATATCAGCCATGCGATCGGGTCATCTGAACCCGTGGAGTTCTTGTCCCAGATTGAGTGCGCCCGCACTCTACGGCACATTGGAGAGGCCGTGATGATGGCGGCCCAGGTGCTGGCGCTAAAGCCAGAGCAACTAGTGCTCTTGCCACCAACCCCCTTCGGGGACCCAAGTACGGCTTTGTTTGGTTTGCTCTGTGCCTTTTGCTTTTGTTGCTTTCTGGTTATAACACTGGGACATCATGTCATGTTGTGTCTATTGATAGGTTCTGTGGCAGAGGGGGACAACTCCTCCACGGAGGCGTCCTTGGGGACTGGGGACGGAGGTTTGTAGTTGAGGTGGAAACGCCCGAGAGTAGAGGCTGTAGTAGCCGAGATTGGCGAGTCTTCCGGAGGACTCGAGGTTGGCGGACAAGTCGAGGCAGAGACAGCCTTGAGTAAGTGTCATTTTTACTTTCTTTGCTTCTAGTCGATTTAGCTATGGTAGTGGGCTAATCTTGCTTTGCTGGGTTTGTGTCTTGCAGCTCCCATGGAGGCTAGGGCGGAGGTGACCTTCTCGCCCCCTCCATTAACCACTCCCCTCCTCCATTTCTTGTACCCAAGGAGCTGCACCCCAAGCAACCAGTTCACAGTCCAGAATCTACAGAGAACCAGCAGTTTGAAGAGGTGACTGCAACTTCATCCCGACATCTCAGGAGGTCCAAGTGGTACCGTTGGAAGCGTCTCCGGGTCTTCTTCGCAACGGCAGTTGTCTCATCCCAATATGAGTTCGTGGCTATCTAGGGGAGCCGATCTCCCCAGACTGCGCATCTCCCACCAGACTGCCAACCAGAGACTGCTTACAGAGGCTTCCACGGCCGGCCAAATGAAGATTTGGAGACGGGTCTTGGCTGAGGTCTTATACTATGAGTCTCCGTCTAGAATCAAGAAGCGGCTCCTCAAGTGAACCCCGGAAGAGTGAGTTATCATTTTTCTCCCTCGGGTGCGCTCTTTTATCCACTCTAGGGCCGAGTAGACACCTGACCACTGTTCATGCTGTTGCTGTCTGCTCCGACCTCCTCTAGCGTCCCCGTGGGTACCGTTTTGAAGAGGACTCAGCAACGGTTCCAACAACTCCTTCCATGCTAGAATCCAAGCTCAGAAGTGATCATGGTGACCCTGACTTCCTACTGTTGAAATTCTGTAACAGTTAGAGCCAGAAAATAGAGCCCCTGATCACAGCCCTGCCCCGACAAGCACCATCCTCCAAATGTCCTACCAAAATCTGGAGGTCCTCCTAGACCTATCAGGGAGGTTTTGCCACTAGTCTCGTCAACAATGGAGCTTGGGAGCGACTACAGCAGTGCCATCTTCAACTTGCTGTCCCCTGTTCCAGAGAGAGGGCAGATTCAGCGTCGTCATTCCGTTCGATTTTCTAGCTCTCTAATTCCCCTCCCCGCCTGGCTGGCTTACAGCCCCTCCCTGTGAGAGGTAGTGTTTGCATGTAACTTTATCTTACCATCCCCAAGTTCAACCCCCTTGCATGGGATGCAGTGTTGTAATAACTTGAGCAGGGCGAAGCTACACTGGCTCAACGTGTGGAGAACCCACGCTTCCCCGCTCGCCCTCGTCTCCAAACGGGACCAGCTTCTTCAAGCTGGTCGAGTGAGTGCTCTACTCTTGCTCTCAATTGAGTGCCTTGTTCCTGTAATATTGGTTCATACGTTTCGTTGGTCTGTGAGAGTGAGCGCCCGGTCTACAAGCTTCATTGTCTTGAGTGACCGTTGTGGGAGAAGTGTTGCCCGTGCCCATTGGCACTCAGTTGACCCCCTTGAATTGGGCCTCTATACCCTTGGGAAATCCTTTGGCCTTGCTAGCCCTCTACTAGCAAGGGACCAACCCTCACAACCTCGACTCGGCATCGCCGAGTTACCGTCGGGTTTGGGTGTGTGCCGGGAGAGTTGGCCGCCGTTATCGACCCGTTCGACTTGCGACTTGTGCTTGTTTGTGTAGGTCCAAGGGTGTGTCACATCAGAGTCATTTGCATTAAAATTCAATGCATGGTTCATCAGTATGCATATCATCTCTGTGCATTTGGTCTTGACATTTCCAAGTCCGTGCATATAGATACACTCTTTATTAACTCCATGCATGTGTTGAACTTAGTAGAAAAATTGAGTTCGTGCACATTGATTCTTCTGTTGCAAAGTCCATGGACTTTCATTCTCTTATGCACTCGTTGTGTCCATGCATACACTAAGTCCGTGCATACTAAGTCAGTGCACATAGCCTCCTCAAAGCCCGTGGACATTGTCCAATGTCCGTGCAGGTTTGGGTCTGTGGGTCGCACGACAAGTCCGTGCATGTCTTACCATTATCAGTACTTGTTCTTTTAATATCTGTGGGATTGCTCCGCTGGTAGTGAGAGAGCGCCCGACCCCGGAGTACTCCACTTCCGTGTGGTCACAGTGGTTTTGTAAGAGAGAGTGACCCAGTGCCCCACTTGGCACCCAGCCAGTCCCTTGAGTGTGGGCACCGTACCCTCGAGAGGGCAACCTTAGTCCTGCTGGCCCTCTACCAGCAAGGGTCTTGTTCCATTACCTCCACTCAGCATCACCGAGTCACCCTGGGAATTGTGTGCGCTATGGTGGTTCGGCAACTCATGAGGTTTCCTTGCTCTTGTGCGTGTGTTTGCGAAGTAGGTCCAAGGAACTTCTGCATAATTTTTACATGCTCCCTAGTGGTGTCACATCAGGTACTACCTACCCGACAGATCATATGCACAGTTTCAAGTCCCACCTGGTGTTCCACCGGGCCTCGGATATGGTGAAGTGCCTGGCATTCGTCACGACCCTTCCGGAGAACGCCCAGGCATGGTTTGAGTCCCTGCCGGTTGGGACCATCTCTTCCTTTCAGCAGCTCAAGAAGCTGTTTAAGGAGAACTTTATCAGCTGTCAAAAGGTAGCCAAGTCGGCGGTCACCCTGCTCACCCTTAAGCAGGGTAAAGAGGAAACGTTGTGGGAGTTTGTCTCCCGCTTCCGCGCAGAGGCGCTGCGGATCCCACACCTCGACATCAACATCGCCACCACAGCCCACACCCAAGGGATGCGCGACCACATCCTCTGGCGCGCCCTTGGGGTCAAGGCCCCGGCGACCCTTCCCGATCTCCTCGCCCTAGCACAGAAGCACGCCGCCTAAAAAGGAAGCATGGATGTCCAGATCGTCATCGATTAGGCCACGGTTCTTCGTGACTCGGAGGACATCGTCCAAGTAGCGGGCTTTGTCTTCTATCTCCTCGAAACGCTGGAGTCGATGATCCATGTCTGGGTTAGAGTGGAGCGGACTGCATACCCTTGGTGCAGGCATGGTGCGAGATCGTCGGGTTCTTGTAGCCGAGGAGCGGGAGGCCTCCCGCACCTGGCAGAGGTTCTCCCCAGCTTGGCCTCTCTCGTCCTCCCGTTGTCTGGGCGGGACGCAGTGAGGGTTGGCTCGCTGCTCCTTGAGCTCTTGGCAGAGTTCTTTCAAGGTTAGGAGTTGTAGTCGTATCTCGTTGATATCGCCTGGGGTGACCTCCTGTCGGGGGTGAGCGGAGGAGGCCTCCTGAGACTCCCGATGGGAGTTGGGCCCCTGATGGGACCCACACCCCCGGTGGCTGGCATTGCGAAGGCTTCCATGGGACGCCATGGCTTCTTGCTCTAGTTCCCACAGACGGCACCAAGAAGTGTAGCGGCAGGAAAATGGTTCAAAGGCCACGTACCACCTTCTCTATTTATTTATTGGGAAAATCGTCTCGCGCCCGTGGATGCCTGCATATACAAGAAGCCAAAGAGGCATCAGAAGTGGCCCTGGGTATTACCCCAAGGGACAACCCTCCGATGTTTAAGTCAGTGACTGGAAGCAAAGTGCAGAAGAGAGCAAAAGGAGAGAGAGAGAGAGAGAGAGAGAGAGAGAGAGAGATCACCGTGGTCGTCTGTAGGCCCGTAGATAGCTTCCGGACGAGTGCTCGCAGCTCCCGGTGGACACTCGGTGAGTGCTCGCCGAGTGGTAAGGTCACCGGAAGGAGACTCGCAGAGCATGGGCAGGAGTTCCCTTCTTCTCTCTGTGTTGCTGGACTAGTAGCTCTCTTCCCTAAGGTAGTGTTTTAGCGGAATGAACCCTTCCTCCGTAATAATGAAGAGAGCCGGGGCCAAGGGGTCCGCTTGTCTGATGTCGCGGGAGGAGTGGAAGAACCCAATAGTAGTGCCATTGAAGAGGACCAAAAACCAACAATTAAAAATCATCATAGCAATGTAGGATGTGAATCTGCTGCTAAAGCCAAATTTACGGAGGACGGCCAGTAGGAAATCCCATTCCACTCTACCGTAGGCTTTCATCATATCTAACTTGAAAACAACATTGTGACCCTGCACCTATCGGCCAAGATCTGCAAACAGCTGCCTGGCCAGGGACAAGTTGTCCAGGATATATCTGCCCTTTACGAACGCTCCTTGTTCTTTGGAGATGATTTGTGGCAGGATAGAAGTGAGCCTAGCACAAAATATACGGGATATAATTTTGTAGCTAAAATTACAAAGACTAATGGGGGGGAATTCTCCAAAGTTAGTCAGAATCTTAACTTTGGGGATAAGAGTAATGATGCTTGATGAAATGCCTTTCGGAAGTGGGAATCCTTGAAAGAAGCCACACACCGCGTCCTGGACGTCCTTGCTAATAATATCCCAGCAAGTGGTATAGAAAATGCCAGTGAAACCATCCAGTCCCGGAGCGCTATCGCCGTTCATGCTCCATACGGCTTCTTTGATTTCCTGAGCAGTTGGAATGGAGGTGAGCATAAGGTTTTGTTGCTCGGAGATGAGTGGGGGAATAACATCCAACATGGATTCATCAAGGATATGACTCTCTGAGGAAAGGAGTTGTGAGAAGAAATGAATAGCCTCCTGTCTTAAGGCCTGCTGATCCTCGCACTAGGATTCATTAATCTTCAATCTATGCATATGATTTATTCTGCCCCTTCCTTGAACAATAGCGTGGTAAAAGGTCGTGTTCCTGTTGCCATCTTCAAGCCACTAAATTCTAGCTTTTTGGGACCAAAATATTTCCTGTCGGTGAAGAATCCTTCGAAGCTCCGCATCCATAGCATTAAGATCAGCATGATGACAAGCCATGGGGTTATCATCAAATAACTATTGCTTGAGACGTAACGAGGCTTCAGCAGCTTGAAGAGAATCATCAAGTCTGCCAAAAGTGTTCCGGTTCCAAGTCTGTAGGGCCGCCCTAGTAGCTTTAAGCTTCCAGTGCAGTCTAGTAAGAGGGTTAGGATGCCAATGGTCCACTATCCAGGCTTCCTCAATGCACTAAAAGAAAGATTCATGGTCCAGCCACATTTGTTGAAAGATGAAACGCGCAGGCTGCATCTGAGAAACCTGATGCTGGATAAGCAGTGGAGCATGGTCAAAGGGACCACGAGTCAGGTGCTGGACGAGTAGTCCTGGGAGAGTATCTTGGCAAGCAGCATTCATAAGTACCCGATCAAGTCTGGCTTTAATAGCGGCACCTCCCACACGCTTATTTGTCCATGTGAAACTGGGGCCCCGGTATCCTACATCCATCAGACCAGCGGAAGATATAAAAGTGTTAAAATCCAACATGGACGATGAAGATGGCACAAGGCCGCCCCGCTTCTCCAAGGGGTCAGCAACACAGTTAAAATCGCCCCCTACCAACCAAGGGATATCAGCATACTGAGAAATGGTGATAATCTCATCAAATAAAAGCCTGCGAGTGGAAGCATCACAAGCGGCATAGATAGCAGAGACCCTAATAGGGGCCATGCCTCTGCGTGTGAGCAGCCCTGTGACATGTTGATGTGAGGCTGATTCAATCTGAAAGTCATATGGGTTATTCCAAAAAATCCAAATTTTTGAGTCCTCTTGAAGGCCGGCTGCGTAGTGATCCATGCCTAAGAACCGATGAATAGCCAATGCCCTATCAAGGCCTGCTTTAGGTTCAAGAATAGCAAGGAAATCAATATCATTTTTCTTAATCAAGCATTTTAAGTAACTTTTAGAGGTTGAATTAGAAACGCCTCTAATATTCCATAAAATGGAATTGCAACTCATGAGGACTTGTATCCACACGAACCAGAGGCCGATTTGGCTTTCGATCTAGTGATAATGCCTGCCGCGCCATCTCCATGTGTGAAGGACCAGTCCGAGATAACCATTAATTGATTTTCTACTTGCACTCTTTCAGAAGCAGTTTGGGATTCTCCTACCAAAATGGGGAGATTTGGTACAGATTCCAATATCTTCGGCAAAGGTAATTCCAGTTGTTGCGAAACTGATAATTCCTCTGCCACCGTAGGCAACACAATGCCTAGCTATTGCATGGATTCCCCATGAACAATAGAGGTAGCCGTAGAGTTCGACGGTAGCCGCACCACGTCCGACTGCTGCACCAACTGTAATTGCTCATGAATATGGCATGCGGATGACAACATACCCATGTTCTCAGCTCTTGTAGACACCCCCAATGGAAGCTCATCACCAACGGCAACATGTTGAATGATCCCAATATCTATAGCTGCATCTTTATCATCAGTAGCCGCTTTCAAAGAAGCGTCAGGAAATAATTGTTGCTCAGATTGAATATCATCATTTGCATCATTACATAAGCCATCAAAGGCATTATTAACCACAATGTTACCAGAATCATAAGCCTTATTAGTGATCAATTCCCCCCCTTCATCATAGTTCTATTGTGTTTTTCCCTATTGTTTTGATGATGCTGACACTATATAAATCACTATGCATTTGACTTATTTGCCAATCTTTTAACCGTGCTGATTAAGTCACTATTGTCTGTTTGAACCTCACCATACTTTGTGCACGTAAGCTCTCTCACTTGAAGTTTCTATACTTTGTGCATAAAAATTCTTTCATTTGAAATTGCCTACTTCGTGTACACCTGTGTTGTATAGCTCATGCTTAAGACTCATACCTCGTGTTATTTTTCTAATTTCTACCTCGTGCTTAAAGGGGTTAGTAAAGCAGTTTCATTCCTCGCGCACAAATCTCAATTTAGAGTACTTCACTTCGTGCATTCTGGCTTTCTTTAGTTCGTGCAGGTTTTATTTTCGTAAAACGTACCTCATGCAATTTTTTTTCGAAAAGCATACTTCGTGCAGGTTTTACTTTCATAAAATGTACCTCGTGCACTTTGACGAAAATCATACTTCGTGTAGGTTTTGCCTTCGAAAAATGTACCTTGTGCAGTTTTCGAAAGGCATACCTCGAGCAGGTTTTGCTTCCGAAAAATGTACTTCATGTAGTTTTTCAAAAAGCATACCTCGAGCTGATTTTTGCTATCAAAGAACATTCTTCGTGTTATTTTCAGAATACAAACCTCGTGCACTATTTTTCATAACACATATCTCGTGCAGTTTTTGGAAGGGATACCTCGTGCACTTTCCAGCCTACCCCGTGTTATTTTCAAAATATCATACTTCAGGCAGTTTTTGAATCCCTCATACCTCGAGCAAGTTTCAAACCTTTTACCTCGAGCAGTTCTTTTGAAAATACCAACCCAGTGTCATTTTTCCAACTCCTTACCTCGTCCAGATTTCAACTTCATAAGCCGTGATTGACCATGTGAAGCTCGAGTATGAATAGTGTTCATAGCTCGTGTAGTTTTTGTTAACAAGGTAATGCGTTGTGTTGACCTCGTGCTGTTTTTCCAAGTTTTGACCTCGTGCTGCTTTCCAAGTCTCATACTTTGTGCAGCTTCCTAACTATTCATACCTCGTGCTACTTTCCAAGTCTCATACTTCGTGCAGCTTTTATCCTTCATACTTCAAGCTGTTTCTCCAACTTTTCAATACCTCGGGGCGTTCTGTCAAAAATCTACCTCGTGCATCTTTCAGCATACCTCGTGTCGCCTCTTCAAGTTTCACACCTCGTGCAGTTTTTGCACTGACGAGGAGATACCTCGTGTCACTTTTACAAGATTCATACCTCGTGCAGTTTTTGCACTGACGAGGAGGTACCTCGTGCAGATTTCGTACTCAAGACCATATCTCGAGCTGTTTTACAAGATTCATTACTCGAGCAGCCCTCTTAAGCCATGCCTCGTGTTGGTTTATGCATATCCTTTTAGAAAGGCTACCTCGTGTCATTTTATGCTGAGACTTCCATACTCCATGCTGGTTTCACCTCTATCACACTGCCTGCACTATTGTGGCTACTGCATGCACTTTTCTAAGGAATCCTTCTCGAGCACATCTCTTGCTTGAAAAGGCTACTTCGTGCATGTTTATTTGTGAATTTGTTGAAATGTCTTCGTGTAAGTTTTCACTTTCTAATATGATGTCTCGAGCACATAATTCTTAAATGAACTATTTCTGTCAGTCTAACCGTTCGACAGAATGCCAGGTACTTTCTGATCTGCGCAAGAAAGGGTTTATTCCCTCGTCCCGGACGTAAGGTCTGGGTGAGGTGTCTTTTCGTCGGTGTCACCGGGGTGGCGAGGCCGACAGGGTCTATTCGTCTCTTGAAAGGTGGACGTCGACCGACTTCACCAAAATATCATCCACGTAAGCTTCCATATGAACATGCATCATATCGTGGAATATAGCCATCATCGCCCTCTGATAAGTGGCACTTGTATTCTTCAATCCAAACGACATTACTATATAGCAATAAGTGCCCCAGGGCATGGTGAAGGAAGTCTTCTCTTGATCTTTCAGAGCTAGACGGATTTGGTTATATCCAGAGTAACCATCCATGAATGACAAAGCTTCATGCCCGACTCTGTTATCCACCAACACATATATGTGAGGCAGCAAAAAATCATCCTTGGGACATGCCTTATTTCGATCTCTGAAATCAATGCAAATTTGAAACTTTCCATGCTTCTTGATAACAAGGACTATGTTTGCCACCCACTGAGGATATAGAACGACTTGAATAAACCTGACCTTATGCAATTTATCAACTTCTTCTTTCATTCTCAAGGCCATATGGGGATGGAATCTCCTCAATTTCTATTTTACGGGTGTTTCCCCTGGCTTAAGCACTAGTCGATGTTCCACCAAGGAGGGGTCAAGGTCCGACATGTCCTCGTATGACCAGGTAAAAGAGTCACTATACTCCCTTATGATCTTAATCAATTCCTCTTCAATTTCAGGAGGGAGATTAGCAGAAATGATAATGGGCTTGGGGTCCTCATTAGTTCCAAGATTATTATCCTATGTAGGTTCATCCACTGCCGATGATGGCTCATCAAATCTCTTTAAATCTTGCACATATAAGTCGGCAGTGTCATCTACATCACTATCCTCAACATCAACCGGGTCTTTTTCATCCATGATCTCATAGACACCTAATCCGTCATCGCTCCACACCCCATCTTATGCCTCATCTTATTCTAACACAATCACCGTAGCAACGAATTTCGGGCACTTGAGAAGCGCATGACATCGTTGAGCTAGATCCTGCAAGAAACTATCAAAAATGTATTTGGAATGGCACGCCGGTGGGTGTGGCTCAAGCGTGGAGGAAGGGTTGGATGCATTAGAATAAGACCCTACTTCTCTAGACTTGACAGACCCTACTTCCCTAGACTCGACAGATCCTAAATCTAACCTAGGAGAAAGGAAATCTAATGGAAGGGAAGCAGGGGCCTCGTTCCCCTGGGAGGAGGACGGACAGAACACATCGTAATCTTCCACTGAAATCTCCGTTTCAAAATTGGCATTTTTTTTAGTGATCAGTGGAGATCATGCAACAAGAAGGAGGGGAGGGTGGAGGAGGAAGCGTGAAATGGTAGATGGATGGACAAAGCAGATCGAGGAAGGGATCAGATGAGGAGAAGAATGAAGTAAAGAAATCAATGGGTGGCGAGTGCCCACAGTCACAAACTTTGATGATGAGAAAGTCTATTGGAATTTGAATTAATAGAGGGTTCATCAAAATAGGAGGTGGGCGTGGTATAAAATCCAGTCTTTGCAATAATGAGAACAGGTGAGAAGGAGACCAAGTGAAGGCAATGGGTGAGCTCCCCCTTTCTTGAAGACGGTGAGCCAGTTTTCCAGGCAAGTATTGCACGAGCCGCACCATCGAGTTTCTTGAAGGATCTTCTTCATAGAACATCCTGGTAAAAGCTCCATTGAAGTCCTCCATGTCATCAACAGGCCCCCTGGGCAACAATGGTGGATCGACAACTGCACAAGCCTCCAAGAGAGTCCCGATCGGGTTTACTGTGTAATGAGTTGGGCGGTCTAGCGATAGACTGCCCTTCCTGTTGAGCGGCTCCTTGTTGGCCGCATATGCATGGAAGCATCATCTGGTCATGCGGTCGGTTACAGGCCGCACAACCCCTATATGCAGCCTATACATAGTCGCATAAAAATATTGTGCGGCCCAGGAGCGACTGCCCAATTCTTTGCTGTGTTACTTAAAGCTGGTCCTCATTTCTTGGAATAAGTGCCTGTCTCCTCTCGCGTCGTCTCTCTCGTAGGGTCGGCGTGCCTGTCTCCTCTCGCGTCGTCTCTCTCGTAGGGTCGGCGTGCCTCTACCATCTCACATCTTCTCTCTCGTAGGGTCAGCATGCCTCTCCCCTCTCGCGTCGTCTCTCTCGTAGGGTCGGCATGCCTCTCTCCTCTCGCGTTGTCTCTCTCGTAGGGTTGGCATGCCTCTCTCCTCTCGCGTCGTCTCTCTCGTAGGGTCGACGTGTCTCTCTCCCCTCGCATCGTCTCTCTCGTAGGGTCGGCGTGTCTCTCTCCCCTTGCGTCGTCTCTCTCATAAAGTCGGCGTGCCTCACCCCTCCCGTGTGTCTCACCCGTAAGTCGTCCACAGTCCAAATTTGCATACATGCATGCATCACATAAGAAAATCAACAAAAAGGAAAAAGACAAGCTAGGTTACTATCATGTCACATCATGTACAGGTGTTGGAGTACAAAGCAGAATCAGGCCGCCCCCTCTGGCCTGTCACTGTCCCCGCCTCCCTCCTGTCTCTTCGATGGCGGGCCCATCGTATAGGTCACTCCCTCCTCCCTCTCTCACCGTCGACGCCGGTCCTCCTCCTCATTCCTCTGCCGCTGAGAGGAAGTCGCGAGGAAGCGCTCGACAGAGCCATGGGTAGCCTGACTGCCACTCGGGGCTGCCCGACTACCACTCATCGCGCAGCGGGAGCAGCTCATCTCCCTGTAGGCACGCACCTCGTCGCGTAGCTCAAACGCCTCCTGGCAGAAACGCTCCAGCTCCGAGGTCCTGGTCTGGAGTCGCGCCACCTTTGCCCGGAGGACCGCCATCTCCACCGAGTCTGACGGTCTGGCCTATGCTAGCCGCTCTCGCAGGCAGGCTACCTCCTCCTGTGCCTCAGCACGGTCACGCTCCACCGACTCCCGCGAGTGGACGCTCTGCTCCAGCTCCCCACATAGGCGGGTCACCTCCTCTCTCAGGTCGAAGCTCTGCGCCAGCTCCTCACGCAGACGCGCAGCCTCGTCCTGCGCTAGGATGAGCTCCTCTCATAACTGGTCACCCTCACCGATGGCGGCGGTCAGCTCTGTCACCTGCACACATACATTCACCATTAGTAAACTCATTTTAATATAAGAACATAATTCACAAAGGGAAGTGTAGGACGTACCTGCTCGACGAGCACTGCCTCGGCCACCTTGGCCCGATTGACCATCTGTCAGAACTTCGCCTCTCGCTTTGCCCGGTAGGCGAGTCTGCGTGGTAGAGGAAGACGGAGCATCAGCAACCTGTCCCTGGGCCTCCTCCCCCTGCTGAAATCAAAACTCCAGGTCAGTCGCATCCTAGTATAATAGTAATGCATTAGTAAAAGTAAAACTCACTAAAAGGGCTAAGGCCTATCGGGCCTCATCTCGCTCCCGAATCATCGTCGTGAGGAGCCCTGTCAGCTCTGCAAGGCGTCCCTCAGGGTC